>JASUAD010000008.1:37823541-38452500 GCA_037013555.1 Sextonia rubra
GATACATATAGGAACAGCGGATGTTTCAGAAACTGGAAAATCTTATTATGAGTTTATCTCATGATGTCATGACTTTTATACAATATCTTAGGGTCAAATGATTAAACATGAGGATGGTGGTTAGATGTTTTCTTTTCACAAAATACCATTTTTCATGCTTAGTAAAAAAAAAATTTTGGTTGTTGGTTGCAAAAAGTGTTTGTTATAGAAACTGATAAATCCTATAATATCATGGGAAGAAATGATTAAATGGTTGAAATTGATTTTAATCCATATCAGAAGGGTAGGGGAATGAAGAAATATTGCTCTAATCCATACCATTTCAAATTTGGTGGAAAAGAGGGACATAAGAGTTAAAGAGGGAAAAAAATAGGAGGAAAATGGGGGAGAGAGAATGTTCAGTTTAGGTACTTTTTTTAGTACGTATCCCATGATATCATATCATGGGATTTTGGATGAAGAAGTTCAAAATCGGATTTAAGGAGGATTAATCCATCAAAATTGCTTAATTCAATGACCCCATAGTACTAGAAGAGATGATTTGTTATATTAGTTGTATACTAAAAAACTAAATAATTAAATGAAATAAGCATACCGGACAGTATCTCAGAGACTCAGACACCGATCACTAGTTACAAGGGGGGCGGAAAAAAAAAAGATCTCATCATATTTTCTTAGCCATAAATGAAATGAAATAAAGGTAGACAATAAATATGAAAGAGTGAATAATTTAAAGTCATGACATTTATTTGAAAGTATGGGAAGTTATAGAGAGCCTATGTTTTCTAACCTCTTTTTATAGGCTGGAAGCCAACCTAGAGCTTATCTTTTATTTCAAAATTGATGTTTAGATCGTGATAAAATTTTTTTTGCTAACTTTCAATGTATCTAATATAATCCTTCTCCGTCATCCCAATTTGAGAACAATAGTAAAAAATGACGGGTTTATACTAATTGTGTTCCCCCTCGTTTTAAGGTGGAGACCCTGGGTCACACTCACACGTCTGTCCATATGGTATTGCATTTCATTATTGCTACACCATTAACAGTGTCCTGTGCTAGCGTTTTTCTCTCCTTTCATTATTTTGCTAGGGATTAACAAGTCGGTGATTGTAGATGCTACTTCAGTGCTCTGAGTCACCAACCAGTTCAAATAATTACAAGCCAAAAAAAGAAAAGGAATCCTCATCTTTTACCATCCCTGCTACCCTTTTTGTATGATCATTTTCACATTCATACGTCACTATATGAATACAGTGCAGAATGTAGATCCTCTGGACCAAGAGAATTCCGAGTTAAAAAGTGAGGTACATCTAGAGATGCAAAGTGGGCTAGGCCACTAGAGATGCAAAGTGGGCTGGGCCAGCAGGCCAATTATGGCTTGGCACGTTGACTGGTTTCGCATGGGCACTGCCCAATCCGGGCCGCGTGACCCATGGCACAGCCTGTTTCCCAGGTACCGCAAAGTTCGGGCACGACGGACACGATTACGCCCACAATGATCAAATTCAAAACTTTTATTGTTTTGGCCCCAACAAATAGAAAAAGCAGAAAGGCTTAAAGAACTCTCTCTCTCTCTCTCTCTCTCTCTCTCTCTCTCTCTCTCTCTCTCTCTAAGAAGTTCTCTAAGCTCTCTTCCTCTCCTGCCATGTATTTTGTTTAAATTTCGGATTTTATTTCATATATACATAACATATTGTATAAGCCAATGTCATCTTCTTCCCTTTTTAATTTAAAATATCACGAATTCACAACAAGTATATTATATATTTTTATAAATCTTGTTTAAAAGCCACATTTTGGGGCACCTTTGGTAAACAAGAGAAGAATCCTCTATTTAGAGGATTTCCTCCATATCCTAGAATCAATGTATCATCAAAAAAGATTTCTACTGCAAGTTCCATGTTTAGTATTGAGAGATGATTCCTACCATTTGTATGATATATGATTTAATCGTTGTAAGTTTTTTTTAAAAAAATTCAAAATCTAAAAAAAAAAAAATCAAGCCCTCAACTTTCATCTCAAAGTTGGTTTTGTCAATCTAAAGAATTTGAATGGTTTGGATCATGCAAAAGTGGCCCACAAAAGTAAAAGAAAATTTTAATTTAAAATATGAACTTTTTTTGTAAATATCTCAAAATATAGAAAGAATCAATGGCTGAAAATTGATCATCTAGCCATTTTTAACCTTCAAAAAATATTTCATGGTTCCGGTCAAGATTTTGAGTCCCATAGGAATGAAGAAATAAATCAGACTACTCTTTACTCTGTTTTTGTATTAGATGAACTAAACAGTTAGAAATATTTCACCATTTTCTCATTATCCATTATGAATCAGGCTTCCAAATTTGAACCCATAGTCGTTTTAGGCCTTTTGAATAGTTTGAACAATTTCAATTCTGCAAATGGGCCTCATAGAGTTGTAGAAATTCTAATCTAAAATTTTTTTTACATATAAATAAATTTATGAAGAATTAACAGCTGATATTTGATATGCCAGCCATATTGGGCCTTCAAAGATGATTAACGGTTTAAATCGTGATTAGGAAACTAATGAAGTAGGTTTTCAGAGACCAAAATGGTCATCCCTAAACTAGCATCATACAACTATTCATCCACCTTTCCTTTGTAACATAGAATATCAAAATCCGACAGGGAGATATCTAAAGGAATAAATTAGAAACAAAAAGAGGAGACTTCTGTGCAACGGTTTTCCTCTTTATACCAAATATGGATTTTCAATGCAAGTGTGGAAAACGAAGAGAAATTCATTCTAAGGACTGTTTGCAAATGTTCCCTTGGTGTGGCCGCTTTTTTTTTTTTCAAAAAAGTAAAAGAAAAGTAATTCAATTTCTATGCTCACATAGAAAACCAATTTTTATGGCTTTTGGCTTTCGTGGACAATCAAAAACCTTCTCCACAGCAGCAATTATGCAGTTGTACATAAATGTGCCCTTTTAGGGCTGATTAAGGAATCTACAATATCACATCGTACTAATTCCTTGGTCGCCCCAAGGCATTGATATTTGATGTTCGGAATTGGAGAGTGAGTAATAATTTGATTAGCGTCTAATTGAGGTTTCCCTTATGAAAAAGGTTGTGTTAAGAATGTGAAGATGATTGATTGATCAAAAACAGGCCTTGTTGAAAGAAGATAATGAGGTTCTCACTCGGAGCTGTTTGGGAACTATGCACTAGATTCTACCTGGACATACAGAGTACAAAGAAACTTTAATTATGTACAACAGACTTTAAACTAACAGTGATCCAAATACGAAGAAACATGCTGTCCAACTTGTCGGCCAATCTACCACCTCTACAGTGCTTCCTTTCCCTCCAAAATTAACGTTCTTGGAAATTGAACCATCATCCAACCTATTTTGCCATAAAAGGAAGGAAGCAACCAACCTACTTTTTATTTTGTCTTTTTTTAGTGATAAGTTATCATTCCAACAGTACTTATCATTAAAAAGTATAAAATGAAAAAACATCCAACCTACTTTAACCACGAGGAAGCTGTATATTCTTAAAGGCCGGAAAACTCTTAAGTCATTAACTCAAGGAATATGATAAGTGATTAATATGCATCCAAGTGGATCATAAGAGTATATATGCGTATAAACAATCATACATTGCTTGAGGGAGAACAAAACTCATTATATGATATGATATTTTCTTTATTTACAGCTAAATTGCTCTAAAACTTCTAGTGACCTTTTGTTATTCCCTTTTTTTTCTAAGATAACATGAATTGCTCTAACAATTTTAGTCTATTGTGTCAACCATTATGTAACCTTTTTTACTACAAAAAAAATTATATAACTTTTTTGTCTTTTTCACATTAATATATCCAAATATGAAAGTGTCTCTCATCCTATGGTGAGGGATGAATTCATATTAATATTTTCCATATATATATATATGACTACTATACATCTGTTCTTCACACTAGGATGAGGGACACTCCCTTATTTGGACCTATCAAAGGTCAAAAATGTGTGAAAAATTGCAACGCTTTGGTCTTTTGTACATTAATACTTTTCAAATAAGGAATTGTCCCTCACCGTAGTGTGAAGGACAGATGCATAGTAGTTTTGTCCATATATATAAAAGCTCATCTCTTAAGCTTAAGTTTATGATAAGATAAACTCAAGTGTGTGGCTCATATCTTTAAATCTCACGTAGGGACCCACATGAGGATGGGGATGGGGGATTTTTGAAGGACTCCCTAGAACCTTCCTCTCTACAAAAAAAAAAAAAAAAAAAAAAAATCAGCCCCAATGATGGTTTCTATCATCTCCACCTAAGCCCCAAAATTTTAATGGTCAACAATTTATTTGGATTTTGCACAGTCAATCCAATGGTCCAATAAATTTGAATTTGACAAAAAATTAGTAGACATGTACAATTCAGGGGGGGGGGGGGGGGTCATATATTTGGTCCATTTAGATGGGCCAAAGGTGAGCTCCAAAGGCTCAGGCTTACATAATTTCTTCTAAAACCTTGAGTGAAGCTTGCCCTATATATATATAAACTATAGTTCCAAATTTATTAGTTTTGTTATATATTAGTTCTCCATTTTACAATTAGGGTTTTGAAAGGCATCTAAGTTGAAATATTATGTAAATTTAAATTTTAATAATCTATCATTATTATTCCTCTCCTATAAATTGAGAGGGTTTCCCCGTAATGAAAAGGACGATGAACTTATCCAATGCATTTACTTATCTAACGTTATGTCATTGATTATTTGTCACAACCCGAGCCCAGGGACCGGGGGTCAGAGAAAGTCTAACCAATGACACACGTACTCCCGTGCATGCACACCTAGACCCCGTCCAGGCATACACACACAAGGGATCATTCACACGTGCGAACAACTGAACGCGGAAGCTGTACGTATCAAGGTATACCACAAATACCAAAAGACAATAGGAGATTACAAGCTATCATGAACTGATAACAATAACAATAACAATTACAGGAACGTATGACAAATAAAGCGGGCTTACAACAATCCAAAAATCAAAATACAGGTATCACTCAATGCCCACTTTACAAGTACAGAAAAATCCCCTCAAGAGACTCCAACACAAAGAATGGGGAAAACAAAATGATGCAAACCGTACTCTGGAGGATGGATCAAGTCCACTCCTCTAGGCCGGAGGGGGCCTCGCGAGCCTCCCCTGCAGTCGGGTCGACCGACGCAGGATCGGAAGAGGGATCTGAGCCTGCAACACACAAAGACAACTAATAAGTACAACGACTTAGCAAAGTATAAGCAACAAGACGATAACACGAATTGCATCTAAAGTGAGCAATAGTCATGATGCCGGATCTACAGAAATCATGTTCGTATACGAAGCAAATATGCAAATGAATAAGCATGCTGTAAGAATCATAAACAGATAACATTCAAAGTGGCTACTACATTGGCCATTTTCTCCCTTACGAGAGCGGACGGAATGAGAACACCAGCGACCGGGCCAGGGCACGCGTGGGTATCTAGTTCCCGGGGTCCGGAGTCCCAGGACGGAAACACTCTGCAGAGGCAAACACATAACTAAACCAAAGTTAACCCCGTCGGGTATCCTAAGGCTGAGGCTCAGTAGTGCCAATACCAATCACAATCAAGCGGATGATGCACCTCAATCACTTATCACTTATCACTTATCACTTATCACTTATCACTTATCATGTCACTTATCATACTGAACGAACAATAGGAAGTGCATCACATAAACTGATACTGAATGCAAATACTGAATGCATAATACGGATACTGATACGGATACGAAATGCAACACAAATACTGATACTGATACTGATACTGATACTGATACTGATACTGATACTGATACTGATACTGATACTCCAGTGGAGCAACGGTAAACACAATACACAATAATAGAATGGTTCCGCCCGGGCTTCGCTCTGGGGTTGCTGCATTTCCCACAGAATCGAGAGGTCCAGCGCAGAACACATAAGAGGGCATAACCGAAATCAATATGCTGTACAAATCAGAATGCTCATACGAATCAAGGTCAATTACAAGCCAATCCTACACTAATTATCCAGTGCTTCTAACCGTGCATGTTGATGTAGTTTTAAGTTGTCCGATGCACCATTGTCTAGTGTTGCAGTGTCTGGAGTGTGCACCGAAGTCCCTTAAACCAACACCCATGGGAAGGTGCTAAACAACTGGATAACAAGCATGAATGATTCACAGCCCATGAGATCATTCATGTCACTCAACATTCCATTGGGCATGTCCAGGTTAACTACATCCTAACATGAAAGTCATATACGGTCTTTTACTTAAACCTAGTCCCTTTTCATTCAATTCTCAGGGTCTCACGGTGCAGCCGTAGGTAACCTTACGGCTTAGCCGAGGCATCTTACGGCTTAGCCGTACTATGCACTGCGGCTGAGCTGAGGTTCCCCAAATATCCCTTCGGATTTACGGCTTAACCGTAATTTGCTCTACGGCTCAGCCGTATCCTGGTCCACGGCTTAGCCGTAAGACAATGTACGGCTTAGGTCAGGCTGGGCCGTAGAAGAATGTCAAATTGCCAACATCCAGTTATTTTCAGCTAACAGTCTGTACTGTTCTACGGTTTGGGTTACGGTTGGGTCTCGGCTTAGCCGTAAGCCATTTTACGGCTTAGCCGTAGCACATTTCACGGCTTAGCCGTGATTGCACGGGCTCATTTTCCTGAAATCATCACAGACATACAGAAAGTGTGCGAAATGGCTGGAAACCGAAACATAACAGTGAAATGAACTGAATGGGGCTGTCTAATACTGAGAAACACAATGAAGAATCAAAACACAACAATCAAAGCCATATCAATTGGTGTTTATACAACTTGAGCTTATACTTGCCTCACGGACGAAATCCACACGCTGATTGGCTCAGTCCACCGGGAAAACACACACAACTTGCTCTTTTCTTCCTCCCACAAGCAATCGAACAGAGAAGGAGAAGGAGAGAAAGAGAGCTGACGAGAGAGAGACGAGCTGGAGCGTGAGAGAGAGAGTGAGCTGAGAGACGATCGAGAGAAACAAAGGGTAGGTGGGATATTTATACATAATTTGAGTCCAAATTACATTTAAGGCCACATAGCTTATACAAATATCAGTTTAAGTCAAATGACGGTCCAACAAAAGCAAACGAACTCATTCGGATCCAAGACAGTTACGACAATCGACAAGCTCGACGAAATACACGCGCTGACGTCAAAACGACGCGAAACTGACAAGGTCAATCAAAGGCCAAATTTATGAAAAAGGGCTCGATCTACTTAGACCAAGTCAAACTCACCCCAAACACTCTCTCTAAGGCTCAAAACTACATAAAACAAAAGCCAAAACACTCTTAGTGATAAAAACACACGCAATACGCACTAATCCGGATCAACTCGGGTCGGAGCGTTACATCCTCCCCTACTTGGACATCATTCCGTCCTCGGAATGAAAGCGTACCTGAGCAAACAGATAAGGATACTGACGCGCCATCTGATCTTCTAATTCCCACGTGGCTTCATCAGGTCCATGATGTTCCCAAAGTACCTTGACCCATCGGATAGTCCTCGTACGCAAGAGCTGTTCTCTAGTCCCAACAATACGAAGCGGACGCTCAACGTATGACGCATTGGGTTGCATCTGAATATCATCGTATCGAATCACGTGCGTCGGGTCTCGAACATACTTGCGAAGCATAGACACATGAAAAACGTCGTGTACTCCAGAAAACTCCACGGGTAGAATCAATCTGTACGCTAGATCTCCAATCCGGCTCTTGATCTCAAATGGACCCACATATCTTGGCGCTAACTTGCCTTTTTGACCGAATCGTACCGTACCCTTCATCGGTGAGACCTTCAAGAATACCCAATCTCCAACCTGAAACGTCAAGGTTCTTCTACGCGTATCTGCATAGCTCTTCTGTCTCGATCGGGCAATCTTCAAATTGTCAATGGCTCTCTGAACTTTCTCTGTAGTCTCAGCAATGATCGTCGGTCCGTGAAAACTCCTTGTTCCAACTTCTTCCCAGCAAACAGGACTTCTACATTTCCGTCCATACAAAGCTTCATAGGGTGCCATTCCAATACTCTCGTGGAAGCTATTGTTATACGCGAACTCGCACAACGAGAGATGCAAATCCCATTCTTTCTCAAAATTCAGTACACTGGCCCGTAACATGTCCTCAAGCGTCTGAATAGTTCGTTCTGACTGTCCATCAGTCTGCGGGTGATACGCCGTACTGAAGCTCAACTTCGTTCCCATGGCTTCCTGAAATGCTCTCCAAAATGAAGAAACAAAGCGGCTATCTCGATCTGACACAATCGACACAGGCGTACCATGTAGTCTAACGATCTCATCAACGAACTTCTTCGCCATCTCGGAAAATGTCATGCCTTTCTTGAATGGAAGAAAATGGGCTGTCTTCGTCAATCTGTCCACGATCACCCAAATGGCACTGTTCTTCTTGCTCGTCAGGGGTAGACCTGAAACAAAGTCCATCGTAATGTGCTCCCATTTCCACTGGGGAATATGCAATGGATGTAAGGAACCTGGCGGTCTCTGATGATCAGCTTTCACCTTTTGGCAAGTCAAACATCTGGCAACAAACCCAGCAATTTCTCTCTTCATGTTGTTCCACCAGAATCTGTCCTTGAGAGCTCGGTACATCTTCGTACTTCCAAGATGCATAGAATAACGTGCATGGTATGCTTCTGTCATCAAACTCTCCTTTAAAGCATCTACTGCTGGCACACATAATCTGCTCCTGAAATACAAAACATCACTCTCCAAACGAAAGTCTGGTCGATCTGAGATACTATCCCGGATTCGCTTCAACATCGCATCTTCAAACTGCTGGTCTTTAATACGCTGAATGATGTCAGGCTGAAAGCTCACTGTGCTGGCAAGTGTCAAACAATTCTCCACCGATTGCAGTTCCACTGGCTGTGCATGCCTCACAAAATAAAGGCTATCCAAGGCCTGAAGAATCTCTGACTTCCTACTCAAGGCATCTGCAACAACATTGCCTTTCCCTGGATGGTACTTGATGGGGAAATCAAAATCCTTGATCAACTCAAGCCACCTTCGCTGTCTCATATTCAACTCGGACTGCGTGAAGAGATACTGTAGACTATGGTGATCTGAATGCACTTCAAATGTCACGCCATACAAATAATGTCTCCACATCTTCAACGCAAAAACGATGGCTGCCAACTCTAAATCGTGCGTAGCATAGTTCTTCTCGTGCTCCCGAAGTTGTCTCGAGCCATAGGCAATCACTTTGCCATGTTGCATCAAAACACATCCCAAACCGACTCGAGAAGCATCAGAGTAAATCATAAATCCTTCATGCCCATCCGGTAACGTCAAAACTGGAGCCGAAGTAAGCTTTTCCTTCAACATCTGGAAATGGCGCTCACATTCGTCCGTCCAAAGAAAAGGAACATTCTTCCTGGTCAAGCGAGTCAACGGGGCAGAAATCTTGGCGAAATCTTGAATAAATCGACGATAATATCCAGCTAATCCAAGAAAACTCCGTATCTCCGTCACTGTCTTCGGGCTGGGCCAACTCATCACTGCCTCAACTTTCGTCTGATCCACTGCCAACCCATCTCGTGAAATGGTGTGACCAAAAAAAGCTACCTGCTCGAGCCAAAAATCACACTTCGACAATTTAGCATATAATCGATGCTCTTTCAACAACTGTAAGGCTCGACGTAGATGTTCCTCATGCTCCTCTGGGGTCTTCGAATATACCAAAATATCATCAATAAAGACCACCACAAAACGATCCAGAAAAGGAGCGAAAATCCTGTTCATCAAAGCCATGAAGGCAGCAGGTGCATTGGTTAATCCAAATGGCATCACGAGGAACTCAAAATGTCCATATCGTGTCCTGAAAGCCGTCTTCGCAATATCGTCGTCCTTCACCCGGAGTTGATGATACCCCGATCTCAGATCAATCTTGGAAAAATAGGCAGCACCTTGGAGTTGGTCAAACAACTCATCAATACGCGGCAATGGGTATTTGTTCTTGATCGTCATTTTGTTCAATCGCCGGTAGTCGATACACATCCGCAAGGTACCGTCCTTCTTCTTCACAAACAGCACTGACGCTCCCCACGGTGACACACTCGGCCGTACGAAACCCTTCTCCAAAAGATCTTGCAATTGCGTCTTCAATTCGAGTAACTCAGCAGGGGCCATACGATAAGGAGCTAAACTAATGGGTGCTGTACCGGGCACTAGATCAATCGCAAACTCTACATCTCGGACAGGGGGCAACTCGGGTACTTCCTCCGGAAATACATCCGGGAACTCACGTACGACAGGAATCTCACTCAACTGCTTCACCTCCTTCTTCTCCGAGACGAAAGCAAGAAATCCTGCACAACCTCTGCGTATCAAACGATCCGCCTTGCATGCGGAGATGACACGCCTCGGGCATCTCTCCTGATTGCCCTCGAAACGAAACCCCTTCTCAAAATCGAAGTAAATCGTCATGTTGTAACAGTTAACACAGGCACGATACCGCGCTAGCCAGTCCATTCCAAGGATCACGTCGAAATCCAACATGGACAACAAAATCAAATCAACTGGCAGCTGGCGACCTTCAATCACCACGTCGCACTGAGGGTAGTATACACTACACTCCACTCGCTTGCCCACAGGAGTGGACACTACTAACAAATAGGGTAGCGGCTGAGGGGGTTGCGGTAACTGTTCCGCAAAACGAGGTGCAACATACGAACGCGTAGATCCCGAATCAAATAGTGTATGTGCTTCAGCTCGGGCAATGAGAACTTTACCTTCCACCACTTTCGCATCTTCTGCATGATCATGAGAGGCTGCATACACACGAGCAGTCTGACGCTGGGGCTTCTGGCTTTGGCGAGACGGATGGGGGCTGTTCGAAGCTATTGAACTGAGAGACTTAGATGACCCCATAGATCTAGATGACTGAAGAGGCCTAGCTGTCGGGCACTGAGCTATCTTATGCTCCCTCGATCCGCAACTCAAACAAGCTCCGGATTTCTTCCAACACCTCTCCGTCGGATGTCCCAATCCACAAAACTCGCATCTGCTCCCAGAGAAACTCGAAGTGCCTTGCTTCCCTTTCCATTTCTTCTGAATCTGTCCCCTGGAACTCACTGGTGCACTCCTCTTGAAGTCCATAGCTCTCTCTGCTAGGTGGTTGGCTTCCGCAGCGTGTGCTCTGTCGACCGCATCATCAAAAGTAGCTGGTCTCTGAAAAGCAGTCACAAAATTCGCGTATCTCGGATGCAGACCAGAAATAAAACGGTTCACCTTCTTCTCCTCGGTATTGATCATGTCCTCAGCAAAATGGGACAATTGGGTAAAGCGGTGAATATACTCCGAGACGGTTAGCTGCTGTTGCTGTAAGGCCAGAAACTCAACCTCCTTCACACGTCGAACATGAGCAGGAATGAACTTCCTTCTGAACTGTTTCTGGAACGTCTCCCACACTGTTTCACTAGGCATGGTCAGATAAGCTGCACTGACACTCTTCCACCAGGTCTTTGCTACCTCTCGAAACATCGAGGCCGTAAGCATAACCTTCTGCCGGTCATCACAGACAATAGTCGAGAAGAGATCTCCGGTATGCTCTAGCCACTGATCAGCCTTCAACGCATCTTCATTCCCATAGAATTCTGTGGCTCCACGTTTCCTGAATTTATCATACAACGCATTCGGGTCGCTCTCTTTAGGCTGGATAACCACTTGCTGCTCTACAGGCCGCTGGACTGGCACTTGGCTCTGTCGATCTACTAACGAAACGACCTGCGCCTGCAAGGAATGGATCGCCTGTAGCATAGTCAAGAAACGCTCGTCAAAATTCACAAGTGGCTGTGGAGCGGCTGACCCACTCTCATTATCTCCCTGATTGTTGTCGTGTGTTCCGGATCCCGATGCCATAGCCTGCAAAACACAAAAGTCAATCTGCTATCACACTAGGGGACGCACACAGACTCACAACACAAGGGGACCACACACAACAGTCCAAGACTGGACTACGGAATCTCACCACGTCCTATATGCCTACATGCTTACAAACTAAGATAGAGACAATGCTCTGAGAGACAATGCTCTGATACCATACAATACGTATGTCACAACCCGAGCCCAGGGACCGGGGGTCAGAGAAAGTCTAACCAATGACACACGTACTCCCGTGCATGCACACCTAGACCCCGTCCAGGCATACACACACAAGGGATCATTCACACGTGCGAACAACTGAACGCGGAAGCTGTACGTATCAAGGTATACCATAAATACCAAAAGACAATAGGAGATTACAAGCTATCATGAACTGATAACAATAACAATTACAGGAACGTATGACAAATAAAGCGGGCTTACAACAATCCAAAAATCAAAATACAGGTATCACTCAATGCCCACTTTACAAGTACAGAAAAATCCCCTCAAGAGACTCCAACACAAAGAATGGGGAAAACAAAATGATGCAAACCGTACTCTGGAGGATGGATCAAGTCCACTCCTCTAGGCCGGAGGGGGCCTCGCGAGCCTCCCCTGCAGTCGGGTCGACCGACGCAGGATCGGAAGAGGGATCTGAGCCTGCAACACACAAAGACAACTAATAAGTACAACGACTTAGCAAAGTATAAGCAACAAGACGATAACACGAATTGCATCTAAAGTGAGCAATAGTCATGATGCCGGATCTACAGAAATCATGTTCGTATACGAAGCAAATATGCAAATGAATAAGCATGCTGTAAGAATCATAAACAGATAACATTCAAAGTGGCTACTACATTGGCCATTTTCTCCCTTACGAGAGCGGACGGAATGAGAACACCAGCGACCGGGCCAGGGCACGCGTGGGTCTCTAGTTCCCGGGGTCCGGAGTCCCAGGACGGAAACACTCTGCAGAGGCAAACACATAACTAAACCAAAGTTAACCCCGTCGGGTATCCTAAGGCTGAGGCTCAGTAGTGCCAATACCAATCACAATCAAGCGGATGATGCACCTCGATCACTTATCACTTATCACTTATCACTTATCACTTATCATGTCACTTATCATACTGAACGAACAATAGGAAGTGCATCACATAAACTGATACTGAATGCAAATACTGAATGCATAATACGGATACGAAATGCAATACAGATACTGATACTGATACTGATACTGATACTGATACTGATACTGATACTGATACTGATACTGATACTCCAGTGGAGCAACGGTAAACACAATACACAATAATAGAATGGTTCCGCCCGGGCTTCGCTCTGGGGTTGCTGCATTTCCCACAGAATCGAGAGGTCCAGCGCAGAACACATAAGAGGGCATAACCGAAATCAATATGCTGTACAAATCAGAATGCTCATACGAATCAAGGTCAATTACAAGCCAATCCTACACTAATTATCCAGTGCTTCTAACCGTGCATGTTGATGTAGTTTTAAGTTGTCCGATGCACCATTGTCTAGTGTTGCAGTGTCTGGAGTGTGCACCGAAGTCCCTTAAACCAACACCCATGGGAAGGTGCTAAACAACTGGATAACAAGCATGAATGATTCACAGCCCATGAGATCATTCATGTCACTCAACATTCCATTGGGCATGTCCAGGTTAACTACATCCTAACATGAAAGTCATATACGGTCTTTTACTTAAACCTAGTCCCTTTTCATTCAATTCTCAGGGTCTCACGGTGCAGCCGTAGGTAACCTTACGGCTTAGCCGAGGCATCTTACGGCTTAGCCGTACTATGCACTGCGGCTGAGCTGAGGTTCCCCAAATATCCCTTCGGATTTACGGCTTAACCGTAATTTGCTCTACGGCTCAGCCGTATCCTGGTCCACGGCTTAGCCGTAAGACAATGTACGGCTTAGGTCAGGCTGGGCCGTAGAAGAATGTCAAATTGCCAACATCCAGTTATTTTCAGCTAACAGTCTGTACTGTTCTACGGTTTGGGTTACGGTTGGGTCTCGGCTTAGCCGTAAGCCATTTTACGGCTTAGCCGTAGCACATTTCACGGCTTAGCCGTGATTGCACGGGCTCATTTTCCTGAAATCATCACAGACATACAGAAAGTGTGCGAAATGGCTGGAAACCGAAACATAACAGTGAAATGAACTGAATGGGGCTGTCTAATACTGAGAAACACAATGAAGAATCAAAACACAACAATCAAAGCCATATCAATTGGTGTTTATACAACTTGAGCTTATACTTGCCTCACGGACGAAATCCACACGCTGATTGGCTCAGTCCACCGGGAAAACACACACAACTTGCTCTTTTCTTCCTCCCACAAGCAATCGAACAGAGAAGGAGAAGGAGAGAAAGAGAGCTGACGAGAGAGAGACGAGCTGGAGCGTGAGAGAGAGAGTGAGCTGAGAGACGATCGAGAGAAACAAAGGGTAGGTGGGATATTTATACATAATTTGAGTCCAAATTACATTTAAGGCCACATAGCTTATACAAATATCAGTTTGAGTCAAATGACGGTCCAACAAAAGCAAACGAACTCATTCGGATCCAAGACAGTTACGACAATCGACAAGCTCGACGAAATACACGCGCTGACGTCAAAACGACGCGAAACTGACAAGGTCAATCAAAGGCCAAATTTACGAAAAAGGGCTCGATCTACTTAGACCAAGTCAAACTCACCCCAAACACTCTCTCTAAGGCTCAAAACTACATAAAACAAAAGCCAAAACACTCTTAGCGATAAAAACACACGCAATACGCACTAATCCGGATCAACTCGGGTCGGAGCGTTACATTATTGGCACTTGTGCAGAAAGTGCATTGCATTTTCTAGTTGGAGTCATCATCATAATATCTTTCTCACAAAATCATCATCTTTCAAAAAGTGTCACGAGACTTTCAATTTTTCATTTTTCTCACATATTAATGGGAAAATAGTGGAAGATCAAGTCATTTTAAATATATAAATATGAGTATATTCTGGGGCAAACCTAGCACATGAAACTACTATGGGGCCCATTGTAGTTTTCATCTGGAGATGGAACTAAGGGGATGAAATTAAAGATTTATGTGGAATCATCATAGACATCAAGTTTAAACTCAATTCTCTACCCCAAATCCCGTCATGCACGATCCATAAATTTTACGTTTTCATATTCATGAAAAAAGTTGAACCTACATCTAACGGTCTAGTCTAGCCAAATGGGTGCTAAGACTCAAGAGTAATAAATATGGAGGTCCCTATTTGCTGCATGGTTCGAATTGGTGATATATAGATGAACCCCACCATATGAATTGCATGACTAGAGCAGTGCAAATATGTTCGTACTTGATTAATTTTGCATAGAATAGTTATAAAATACTTTTAAAACTACTTATATAGGGATTTCCTTTTCTTGTTCCACTACTTTCATATTTTCTTAAAATATTTCCAATTATAAAGATGATTGGAAAATGTTGTGATGTTATTAAGAAAATAGGCAAATATCATGGATATTATTGTGATAATGCAAAATATCAGGGACATTTGTGACCTTCGAGGAAATCAACGGCTTTGGGAAAGAATCAAAGAAGCAAAGAGGTTGCCCGGCTCGAATGAACACCCTCCCCCCGTTCATGCCACTTGCCCAGTTGGAGGGAGGGAGTATAGGAATAAACGGTGACAAGACACGTGATGTTGCACCACTGAAAGGGAATAGGGCCCCCGGCTCATGCACCCACTACCCTCTCACGGCATCCTGGCTCAATCATCACCACCTTTGCTTTATTTGAAATTGAAGTGACGTTGCACTCTTGTCTTTGAGTGCTGACTCCATATTTGGAATGAGCCACATGGATGGGTCAGGCTTCCCCCAGTCAAGGAAGTCTACTTGAGTCAACTTTGTTTTCTTTTTCTTTTTATTTTGGTAAAGGAACTCTGTATTTTCTTTTTCTTTGCATCTCCATCACAAACAATATTGGCGACATTCTGAACATATATATACCATCACCTGACAAGTGTTCACATTCCAAAATTCTTGCAAGATAGGAGAAAATAGCCCAATATCACAATAATTACTGAAAACTGTGTTTTCCCTATGATATGATGTTTTTTTTTTCTTTAAATATCATCAAAACTGAAAATATTTAGAGTTGTAGGTACATCATATAAAATAAAATGCGAAAATCAGAAAATTATATAATACGTTTTCTAACAGAATTTTGTATTTATTTACTATTTTTTTTATCATTTGAAATTACTTTATTTTCCACAACTTGTTCTTATAATGTCCTGAAGAAAATCCAAATTTGAAGATATCCTTAAAATTTTCTAGAGTTCATAAGATGTCTTTATAATAGGCACACGATTGTCTGGATTTGATAGGATAAAATGTCATCAATTTAATAATAAAGAGATCCATTTATGGGAATGGGAAACGACATGTGGCTCCCTCTGGACACAAATAAAAAAGTGTTTATGCATTTGGGTGTATGATTTATGGAAAAATGGTTATGTATATGTTGGGAGAAATGTTTTAAAATGAATCAGCAATTATCTAAAATAGAAAGTGAACATATCTAATCATGTAGATATATATACTTAGTGGTATCATTAGAAGGGGATTGTATTATATTATATATATATAACCAATACAATGAATTACTTGTAATAATTCACATCATAGTGTTGCTAGTTGATGAGAATTACTTCTGAGGCAAAACCAAAAAATGTAAAATCGAATTAATTTGGGTTATTTTCTTCTCTTAATTCCAATAGGATGGATTTAAATCTAGCATGACTATTGATCAAAACGTATTTGGTAGAACTTATAAAGGAGTCTTGAATAATAATAATAATAATAATAATTATCATCATCAAAGCCTTATTCCAACCATGTTCGGATCAGCTACATGAATTTTGTTTTTCCATTCCATTTCATTTTGAACCAAATCTTTATATAAGTGAAAAAGAGTCTTAAATAATGAGAAATGATATTCATAGCAACACAGTTTTCTCCCATGCGAGTCCTCGAAGGGGCAGAGCAGAATTTTCGAACCCCACTGTCCACGGAGGAACCAGCTTGAAGGCACCATACAAATCATGTTAGCTTGTTCGACTACTGCAAGACAGTTGCTATTTTCAAATCTCACATTTGTGACGATGATTCCACTGCTCGAAGCTACTCTTTTCAGCAGACCAACTCACCAAGTTGAACTGATCTGGATGGATCACAGTTAATATAATGTCCAAAAGTGACAGTTAACTTGTCCATTAACGAGCCCATCGATCAAATGGTACACATCCACATCCACCTCCTTTCAGAACGACCATATTAAGAATCCACCAAAAGATCACATCTAGTTGAGCCCGTTGCCATGCCAAGCCAAGCTGAAAAGTACTTAGCTTGAGCTTAACTCATTAGGAGCCAAGCTATGCTCGAAAAGCTGAGCTGGCTTGTGAGCTGTTGGTGAAGGTGGAATTAAATATAGATGTTTCAAGGCATGTATTTTCTTTTTCCTTAAGATGTTTTTTGCAACGGACTTGGTGGAACCAAGTCAGCAATGGATCTACAGGAGAGCTACCGATCGACTTGATGAGACCAAGTTAGGAATAGGTTAACTAGTGGGTTACCTCTAGGATAGAATGAAGCCTTAAAAAAACTGATGTTGATCTGAGTCCGAAGATCAACATTGAACTCATTGGTCCATTAAGGACCAAATAGCATAGCCCCTACATGAAACCACAATGCATGCTAGCAGCAGCAAGAGATGAGTGATCTAATCTTGTTGTGGTGTCATTTAAGAAATTTGGCCCAGAGTCAATTTAAAGACTCCTCCAAAGCGGTTGGATTTTAATTAGGCCCCAGTTAAGAGATTTATAGCGTGCGTTCAGACGAATTAGTCTATCAAACAAAAAATCCTCAGTAAGACAAATCGAAAAGCAATTCAAATGAACTTTTATCAAAATTCTCGAATTAAGTGAAGTCATGAATTACAAATTGCAAACTTGGATGCAAGTTGGTTGGACTCTGAACGAGGTAACCTTGATACTGGGAGTCCCATGGGCTTCATAAAATACTCTCTATGGAGGGTTTGCCCAGTTAGGGAGCATTTCCATATATAGACAATGTGAGGCATTTTGTCAACACTACAAGATCACTGAATAAGGTGTGGCTCAGGTTGGGTCCATAGAATACCCAGACTTGTACCCAAATTACTAAAATGAAATCTGAACACAGGCCAAGGCCTGAATAAGGGGCCTGGATCCTGACTTCTACTGAATCAAGAGAAAAACTCTTGTATAAAATGATTAATGTACATGTATAATGTACAATTGTGGCATCCGGCAATGGTTCTTGGGTGAGAAATCCATGGACCTAAACCCTGATCTCAACCCTGATTTCAAATTAAAAAAAAGGGTTAAAATCTTGGGCACAAGTACCCTATTTTTCAGTTTTGATCCTTTTGGGAATTAGATATTCAGACTTCAGTGACCCATTTCATCACAATGTTATATGAGCCTCACGTAAGATATGCATAATAATGACTCAATCTCACTTAAGGCTGGGATAGCACAGAGGCCTTACTGACAGGCCCAAAGGAGTTGGACAGTTTCTAGAGAGCCCAACCTTACCCTGAACTGGTAACAGGCTGTCTTGGGCCGTGTTTTGTAATAAATTTTATAAGTTCAAGCCCATGAACAATTTATATTGTCATGGCCTTGTATTGAACCCATTTTTGGGAATAGTGATCTACATCCTGCTCTGATTTCAAGACTCTCAGCCCAAGGCTTGAAATTTCTTAAGCCTGAAATGAAGCCCAGTTCACCCATGGACCTGCATTCTTCAACCAAGATCAACCTGTGAATTTTTAGTGAAGGTTGATTTAGTCTTACAATGGACCTTGCTAGAGAACCTATAGAAATCCCGATCCCAAGTTTGACATATTACCAGATGGGCCTACTGTAAGGCCCGAACTTTACTATTGAGCATAAGATCGATGCAGTCCATGCCTGGGCCCCTTTTTTTTCAAAACAAATTAACTGACACTTTCATTAGATTATTATCTAGAAGTAGACAGGGGAAAACTTTTAGAATTATGGAGAGGCTAGACAGAGCTCTAGGGAATGAAAGTTGGTTTCGATGGTTTTTGGCTCTCATGTCTATTGCTGACTTGGGATTATCAGCAATGTATTCGCTTTATATATGCATATATATATATATATATGTGCGCTCCAAGAATGGAGGTCTGGAGGGTACCATATCAGCACCCCTTATTTTTCTTTTTTTCTTGAGCGCCACGTTAGCATCCTGAAAAATTTCATGTGGCACAAAGAAATCATTAATTCCCTTAAAATCTCTCCATTTACTACTATCACTAAAATCTTTCACTCATACACCTTTTTTGCACTTTTTTTGTTGCCTAATCCTATTTATTGCTTAAATGGTAGCATGATAATTTTTCTTGTGGGGCCTTTTTATAAGAATTTGGTACCAATCAAAATAGATGCTCCATTTCTAATAGGAGTTAGGCTCATGATCATATTATAATGCTAATTTTTCTTGTGGGGCCTATTTATAAAGATTTGACATCAATCAAAATAGATGGCTCCATTTCTTATAAGACCATCAAATTATAAAAACTTTGTAATACTTTCAAAATATGGAAGTGGGCTTCATCAAAATCATTCCCAGAGGATATATCTCTTGGCCACCATTAAATTATAAAAATATCAAGTTTTTTTATAGTTATAATGGGCTCAACTTATGCTCATTTGAGATTTGGCTTGGATAAATTCAAGCCGGTAACACTTACTTCTCCAATTTGATATGAAATGTTGTTTTATCTTTTTTTTAATGCATTTTTTCAGATTATGAAAATGAAGCTTCTCAAGTAATTTTGGTATTTTATTACTTGCTTATTTCTAATTGATTTTAAAGATGAGGATTTTGTGATTTTTTCCTTGGACACTTAACTTAGTGAAATAATATTTGTAACAATCATTTATTTTTCCTCCTTTTTTTTATAAGCAAGAAGTGAGCTTTTTTAATAAAAATTTTTGGGATTTAAGTAAACTCAAACTACAAGAATTTTTTCCTTTAAAGATGTTATTTTTTAATTTTATTGAGATAAATTTTCAATCATCATCATCATCATTTCCTCTTTTGTAATTTTTTTTATCAATTTTAAAGCAAATAACATTAGTATTTCAATCCAATTCTAATAAATAAACTTGCTTGGTAGATAATATATTTATCTATTTTTATTTATTTTTATCAATAATATTTTGAAGAATACAATAATATTTGATGTATTATTTTTATGCAGTAAAAACCTTTAAAATATCTATCTTAAGTAAGGACTAGTATTGTAAGCCCGTGCTTAGCCCGTACTTATATAAAAAATTTAAATCGTTTATTACAAAGTTTATAAAAATAATAAAAGTTCAGATATTTATAAAATTTAATAGACCTTTGAATTTTTTTTCTTTTATTTAAACCATGAGAATCATTCAGCGGGCTACTTACATTTTCAAATATTTTTTAATTTTTATTTTATTGATTTAGTAGGCAGACTTTTATAAATATCTGAAATTTTGTATTTTTATAAATTTTTTAATAAACCATTTAATTTTTTTTATGGAGGCCAGGGCTAAGCACGGGCCTATATTGCTAGTTATTTTGTATTTGCATATAAATGTAATCCTTTCATTTAATAAAAATTAAGGTGAGATAATGGGCATAAGTTGAGGTTTGAAATTCTTTTGTTTGAAGCCAACGGGATCGAACAAACACAAGTGCAGTAAGTTGGTACCAGCCAAACAACACTGTTGAAGGTTGATTTTGATCAACTTTGAAGACTCTAAAAATGGTATTAAAAAAAAAAGCCTCCCAAGGATCAAAGACATGTCCAAAAAGGTTTTTCCAGACTTTCAGAAAAATAAGAGAACCAAAAAAAATGACCCACATATAGCTAATGTCTTGCAGTAGCCAAATATGCTTCAGATCAGTAGCCAAATAGGTATAGAAAATACCTTTTAGAATTTAATAGTTCACCAACAACGCTCATACAACAAAGGCACCTTTATGAGGTTATCAATAGGAGCCTTGGGTATTATTCATTTCTGGGAAAATCCAAGGAGACTTCTCAAAACTTCCTTATTTTAAAGAGAAACTCTGCCCAGACGTTTCCCAAACCTCTCCAACCGAGACTATATGAACCCTTGGAAAATTTCTCCAGAGGGCTTCACATCAGTATTAATGGCTTAGCAAGGCCTCATCCTCATCAAAATCCCTGAGTTTCTTAGGATTTTTTTTTTCTGCACTTATGGAGTTTTGGATGTCCTTGACACTCTTTGGTACCATTCTGCATAGCTTCCCGGCTTCATATTTGCATTATGCTTCCTCAATTCCAAAATGACGTAAACATGGGCATACCGTTGGATTTCTTCTCATTGCTCCATTGGGTTATGCTCTTCGCTACCCATGATATACAAGTGATGGATTTATAAAGATCCCTAAGCCCTGTTAAGGGCGACGCAATTGCAAAGATTGGGAATTAGGTTTCAAATTCATATACGCTCAATTGAGAGCTAACTGTTTTAGAGTGGGGATGTTGTTGGGTTTATGTATTGTATTCCGGTTTAACCGGGTTTATTCGTTAGGTCCACCAATAATCAACTTTAAGGTCATGGATATTTTGGTAATTGTATTGGAATTTTCTTTTGGGGGGATATTTAGAAGCCAGTCCTTATTCCTCACATTTTTATTACATTAAATCCATATTAATTTGTGTTAAACTACTAGGTCCCTCATTTTAATTTGTTGTTTGAGTGGAGGTCTTTTCTCTTTCTATTAAGAGTATTTCATACTGAAAATACCCTTCATATGGTCTGTTATATTATTCCCATGATTTAAGCGCTAGAATTATGTTTTCATTTTAATTTCTAATTGGAATCATCCGATCTGGTTGCATATATTTGAAGCGCATGTATGTTCTTCTTCTCTCTTCTTCTTCTTTTTTCTTTCTTTCTTATTTCGTCTTTGTTCTATGTAATTTCTTGTTCAATTCTTTTAATTGTCTTCTTGTTTATCCCTTTTTTATTTCATTATGATATCTGTTTTTAATGGTATTTCTTTTATTAATTTTCTTTCTTTATTCTTTGTTTTTTGAAACTTTTTTTCATTGATGATGTTGTAGATCTAGATTTGATCATTGATAAATTTGATCATTGATTCAATGTGTTTCCTAATTTTTATTATTGGGTATCTTATCTATTTGTAGAAGTATTTTGATTTTATTCCTTAATGTTCTAGTTTATTTGTAATGATATTTAGATGTAGATAGTAGATCTAATGTGTAAGATAATATATTTAATGATCTATTGTTTGTGATTTTTGATAAAAAAAGAAGTTGTTTCACATTCAAAAAAAGTTTTTCATTTGTTTTATAGTTTTTGCAATTCTATCTATTTAAATGGACGATTTCTTTCTATTTGTTTTATAGTTTTTGCAATTCTATCTATTTAAATGGACGATTTCTTTCTATTTGTTTTATAGTTTTTGCAATTTTATCTATTTAAATGGACGATTTCTTTCTATCTCTATTATATGTAGTCAAATGTACTCCACTTTCAAACATAGTATTCATTACCCATCTTAGATTTCATCTATTTTTTTGTTATGTAACATCAATTTTTATTCTGTGCTTTTGATCTTTGAAACAAGATGAATCTGTTTCACATTAAAAAACGAATTTCATCAATTGGTTATAATTTATGTTCAACAAATCATATATTAGTCTTATTTGTTAAGACAGATAGAACATCAAACATGGATTTCATCTGTTTGATATATAGAACAAACTGATAGTTAGGTATTACATATTTCATCTGTTTTATAATTACATTTGTTTGTAGTTTCATCTGTTTATAATTTCATTTGTTTGTAATTATAGATTTTATCTGTTTATAAATACATTATATTGGACAAGAAAATAATTTGATTATCATATTTAGCAGAACAAACTGATAGTTACGTATTAAAGATTTCATCTATTTTGTAACTACATTGTTAGCCCATAAAATTTTGCAAATAATGCAGCGAAGGCATTACAAGCTTTGGAGTATAAAGTTCCAAACTTTTCAAAGCACCTGGACCTCATCTCGGCTCAAATCAGTTTCAGAGACTCTATGCCAGCTCTTTGGGAATCACTGCGGGGCCTGACACTTCCACATGTTAAAGCAAGCTCCTATTCAACAAAATGTTTTCAAGTACATTTAAAGACTACTCCTCAAGGATTCAGAGCATTTGGATAACATTTGGATCTAAATTTGGTCCATATGATCATATACCATACTCTGTGGGTCCCTGTGCAGAATGATATCTCATGAAGATCAAATTAGTTGGAATTCCCGAAGGAAACTCAAATGATGCCCAAAACAGGCCCTACAAAATTTCAGGTTAAACAGACATCACCGAACCCAAAAGCTACAAATATGTCAACTTGGGGTCAGTTCCCCCTCAAACCATGGGGTTATTGACCAAAGTCCTGCTTCCTGATGTCCAAAATTGATGAAATGTGGGCGCAAAGCTTCGGTTATATTCAGAAGATATTCTGCAATTTTTCAAGTTAAAAGGACTCCGTTTGGTCTGAATTTCACTGCGTGTCAGCTTAGAGGACAGTGACATCGAGTTATGGAGGTCACCGGCTAAGATCTTACTTCCAAAAGGCCAAAGCAGATAAAATTTGGAACAAATGCTCAAATAATGCCCCAAGTTATTCTCCCAAAGTTTCAAGTCAAGTGGAGGCTGTCTGGATAAAAAACAAGTTAACTACCTCAATGTAGAGTGAATAGTGACCTAACACATGCAATGAATAGGCCACTGTTCGAAATCCTACTTCCTCAAATCCAAATTGCATGAAAATTAGATGAATACTCCAAGATGTTCTTGACGTCAATCCCTCCAAGTTTCAAACCAAACCGAAGTCATTTGGGCTTGGAACAGCTTAAACAAGGGCCCAATTTCATAAAAAGTCAACTGGAGAGTTGACCAACTTCTGAAAGTCAAAACAGATTGAAACTTATGTGACATACTCAAAATAGTGTCAAGAAGCAACCCTCCAAGTTTCGTGGCGATCAGACATCGTTCGGGCCCTAAACTGGCGAAAACGGGTCACATATACAAAAGTCTGAAAACGGGCCTTGTCCGTGACCGCGGCCCAATCATCAAGGGAGTTGACCAAATTCAGGTGGTCAAAATGAGCTGACACTTGTGTGACACACTCAAAATAGTGTCAAAAGGCATCCTTCCAAGTTTCGTGGTGATCAGACATCGTTCGGGCCCTAAACTGGCGAAAACGGGTCACATATACAAAAGTCCGAAAAAGGGCCTTGTCCGTGACCGCGGCCCAATCATCAAGTGAGTTGACCAACTTTAGGTGGTCAAAACAAGCTGAAAATTTTATGACACACTCAAAATAGTGTCAAGAGGCATCCCTCCAAGTTTCATCAAGATTGGACTTTGTTCGGACCCAAAACAGGTGAAAATAGGTCACAATTGCAAAAGTCCAAAAATGGGCCTTGTCCGTGATTGCGGCCTTTTCGTCAAGGAAGTTGACCAATTTCAGGTGGTCAAAATGAGCTGAAACTTTAATGACATGGTCAAAATAGTGTCAAGAAGCATCCCTCCAAGTTTCGTGGTGATTGAACTTCGTTTGGACCCCAAACAGGTGAAAACGGTCCACAATTGTAAAAACCCAAAATTGAGCCTTATCCATGACTGCGGTTGCTGTCACGGACCCCCAAAGGACACTTCCTGCGGTTTTGGGTGGTTTTTCTCCACTACCTTTCGAAATCAAACTTCCCACAACTCCCCTCAACTCCCAGGAACCACCAAGAACTACTTGGAACCTCTATAAAAAGAAGGGTGTTTGAAGGAAGCAAAGAGGACAAATAGAGAAGAGAGAAAAAGAGAAAATTGAACAAACGCAAGAGTATTGAACCAAGAAAAGCAGCATCCCACGACCATTCCCTTCCTTCTTTAGCTACCAAGGTGAGCAAAAGATTCAGAGAGGAAGAAAAGAAGGGTGGGGTAACTACGGAACGAACTATGTTCATGCAATGGCGACGATTCAAGGGATGACGTTGTCATCTTTGTTTTTCTCATTTAGGGGGGTTTCTTAGCCATTATAAACATTGTGAACAAGCCCCTTTGGGCCTCATTTTGTTCCTTGAAAATGATAGATTCAGAATGACGCAATTTTGGCTTTTTACGATAACCTCTTCGGATTTGAACAAAAGACAGTCCGTAAATAAGAATGATAAATTACAAAGTTTTCAATCGATTCCACAGTCAAATTCGATCTTCTCAATGGTTATCTAACACCCCAAGATGTCATGAAAGGGAGTTTCAACACTTGAAAAAGTTTGGAAGAGCACCCAGCGCGAATAACACGAAAAACGGAGGCGAACAGTGGCTTCACGGCTACTGTCTGCCAGTGACCATGACCCACAGTCACTGGCCTGGGGCAGTGACCGTGGGTCATGGTCACCCCACATTGTTTCCTCTTTTTCACATTTTTTCCCACCTTATGCATATTTTCTTGTATTTTCCAAATTGAGATCACATCTAAGACTTAAGGGAGGGGTTGTAAACTTTGTAAACTTGTGTAAACAACTTGCATCCCCGCGGTCAGGGCATTGAATCCATGTAAACAAAAGGGAATTCAATAATGAACTGTAATTGATTCCCATTCTTCTTAACGCTTGAAGTACGTGAATATCGGACATCGAATCTGTTACACATTTCCACGTTACATTTTAAGCGCAATCATACACTTGTTTGTAGTTTCATCTGTTTGTAATTATAGATTTTTTCTGTTTGTAAATACATGATGGTGACTACATGGCTGCATTTGACATTTGAATTGTTTTTAATTGTAAGTAGATCAATTATTGTAAAATTATATATTTTATTGATTGTCTAATTATCAAAATTAAATTGATAGATGAATGTGGACACTCCAGTAATTTTACTGTGCAAGTGTGGTATTTCAACAATTGTTGTCAAGGTTGTTGAATCATTTTAGTTTTAGATTTGGTTGATATGATTTGTGGGAAGTAGAATAATTTTACTCGTGGATATGTCTCTTTATGCTACTCTGTTCCTAGACATCCCATGTGTTTGGTGGACAATGATTATGATTTTCAAAGTATGCTGGTTTTATGTTTTTCTAAAGGTATTGATTATATTGATATGATTGTATCTGGGAGAGACATTGATTCCACTCTGTCCAATTCCAGAACAAGTTATTCTGGGATTTTTTTTTTGTTAGATAAAGGGAGGACATGCAATGTTGAAACTGATTTGCTTTCCAACTATTCCAGCCACGAGGAGATCGTTTTCTTGTTTGCTTCTTGGTCTCAAGGTATTAATGAGGTTGGACAAAAATTTGAAGGTGGTATAGAAGAGTTTTGTACTACTTTTCAAAAGTATTCAATTGAGCTTTGATTTAAGTACCATTATGTCAAGAATGATTCCTTAAGGATTACTGCTAAATGTGCAATGAAGAATTCTATGGGATGCATGTGGCATGTTCATGCATCAAAACAAGCTTCAAATAGTTTTTTGTATATTAAAAAATTGAATAATGAACATTCATTTGGATGTATGGTTTTGACTTCAAAGCACCTAAGGATGTATTCTTTTTTGGTATCTCATCTTATGCTAAATGACATTCGTGAGAAGCCTTTGACTGCTCCCATCAATATGCAAAGACAATTTCTAAAGAATTATAGGCTGACCATTAGTTATCATCACGCATGGCCTAGTATTGAAAAAGTTAAAAAACAATTGTATGGTAATTACATAGCTTCATTTTGACAAACTAAGATGGTACATTGAGCTGTTTTGGATGCAATTCCTGATTCTAGATTTGTTTTGGATGTTGAGGAAGACAGTAAACAATTCAAGAGATTATTCATTGCCTTAAATGCAAATATATGTCGTTTTAATCATTGCCGTCCGATGTTGTTTATAGATGGCACCTTCTTAAAGGGTCGTTTCAATAGTACCATTCTGGCTACAACATCTAAAGATGGAAACCAAGGTAAATTTATGTGTTTATTTTTCACATTTTTTCGAATTATATCTGTTTGGCTAATTCAATCTGTTTGAATAGATTCATATATTTGTTATCGTTTTACCAGATAAAAAACAAGTATATAGATTCCCTTTTTCAATTGTATATAATATGTTGACCTTTATATTCATATGTTCATGTAAAGGGTATAATTTCATCTGTTTTAATAATTTTATGCATTGTATTTGCAAACAAATTAATTTACCAATTATTCAACAGATTATGATTATATATGTCTGTAAACAGCCATTCAATCTAAATATTTTAAGAGTGATTTAATATGTTATTGTAAACATTTAAAACAAATGAATTCATTCATTTTTTAATGAAATATGTTATTTATTATGTTGATTTCAAGTTTACTTTAGCTTACATTTTGCATTGTTGATTCCTAAAATAAAGATAATTGGATGTGATTTCTTCAGCAATTACACGAGATAATTACACCTGATCAACCTATCTCATTCATTTCAAATTGACATCCAAGCATTATTTACACTGTTGCACATGTATTCTTTACAGCACATCATGGATATTGTCTTCACCATTTGAAAACAATTTTAAGATCATTATATTCAGGTATCTTCCGCAATTCTTTTAGAGATCATATGGGCTATCTTCTACGTGAGTGTGCATATACACCGCAGTGGCAGCATTGAATTGCAAGATAGTAACTTTTAGAGAAGAAGGTGGTTTGACTGTAAAAAAGTTTTTAGGTAATCTTCCTCTTAATAAATGGTATAATGCTTATTTCAAGGGTAGTCGTTATGGTGAGATGGGTTCAAATATAGCTGGATCCTTCAATTCTTGGATCCGCTTAAACAGGCATCTGCCTATCACTAACTTGGTAAATACCATTAGGTAAAAAATAATAGTTTAGATATTTGAACAAAGGGAGCAAGTTAAAAAGTGGAACTTACAACCTGTCCGGAGATGGATAAGAGGCCGCTTGAAGCGCTGAATCAAGGAAGAACATGGCGTGTCAGCTGCTCAGCAAATTTTGTATATGAAGTTGATTTCTCTCCATTTGTTTAATTGATCCTCATAAACGGACATGTTGTTGCTTCCAATGGCAACTCAATGGATTCCCATGCTCGCATGCTGCTACTGCTATTCAAAAAAGTGGGAATGATTTGAACTTGTTTGTGGAGAGATAATTCCATGTTGTTGCTTTTAAGAAGTCATATTTTGAGTCCATGTTTCTTATTGCAACAGCTGAAAAATCTAAATGTAGCATAGAAGATGTAAAAAGTCTTACTCCTATTACTAGGAAACATCCTGGCCGGCCAAAAAAAAAAAAAAGAGGATACCTCGTAGGAGAGAAGAGAATATCAAAAAAATGAAGTGTGGTATATATAGTTCCATAGAAAACCATAATCATAGATCGTATAAGGAAGTAATTAGATAAAACCAAATGTATTCTTTGATATGTGACATTTTCTTAAAGGTTTTTGTCGGATGACATTTGACAAAATTCTTTAAAATTTAAATAAAAGGATTGGTTCTGTTGAAGCATACGATTTTTTGTGTAGAATTAATTTTGTAGTTTGATTGTTAGTTGAACAAAATGTATGAAATATTGGGTTTCTCCAACATATTGAAAACAGTTTGAAAATAGATGAGATTGAAAGAAATGAAACAGATGAGGTTGAAACAGATGAGATTGAAACATATGAAACGAACAAGATTTAAAATAGATGAAATTGAAAGAAATAAAAGACACGAGAATGAAACAGATGAATTGGAAGAAAATGATACAGATGAGAATGAAATAGATGAAATTGCACATGCTGAGGTTGAAACACATGAGATTAAATGAAATGAAATAGATGAAATTTAAAACAGATGAAATTGAAAAAATGAAAAACATGAGAGTAAAACAGATGAGATTGGAAGAAAAATGAAAAATATGAGAATGAAATAGATTAAATTGCACGTGATGAGATTGGAATAGATGAGCTTGAATGAAATTAAACAGATGAGATTTAAAATAGATGAAATTGAAAGAAATGAAAGGCACAAGATTGAAACAGATGAAATTTGAAGAAAATGGAATATATGAGATTGAAATAGATGAAATTAAAAACAAATGAAATTGAAAACAAATGAAATTGAAAGAAATAAGAGATATGAGAGTGAAACAGATGAAAATGAAACATAAGAAATTGCACGTGATAAGAATGAAATATATGAAGTTGAAAGAAAATGAAATAAATGAGATTGAAACCCAATATTTGTTAAGACTAAACAAATAGATTTAATATTTCAATATTCCAAAATAGATAAAATTGATCTGTTTATAGTTCGAAGTAAACTTATGATCTTTACAAGTCCATTTGGATAGAAAAAATTGTAACCGCTTTTGTTCGTCATCCACACAAATGAATTAAACTCATGAAACTAGCATTTATTTATGTACATCATGAAACAATAAACAAATCGATTTCTCTGCTGAAACAAATAGAATGATAAATGTAAGAATAATAAACAGATGAATTTCATTTCAGAACTTGTATTTTTTACATTTAAGAGCAAAAAGCTTATCATCTCACAATATGAATGTTTAAAATACATATATTTCTATACTAGAATACATATATTTCTATACAATGATTCTCCAGTACAATGTTTACATAGTAAGATTTTGTTCATTCAGTAGCATTTCCCTGATATTGAAATTATATCATATCCATGATTCTCCTACATCATGTAATAATCTTTGAATCATTAAAGATCAGATTTGCAGTGCTTTTGTTACGGGAAAGTCCACTGTGATTATCTTCTCCTCAAATATTTGTTGTATAACGTAGCATGTGACAACTCCACAGTCAACCTTGTAAAATAGATTAGAAAAATATTAATCCTTAAGTGATGATGTTCTATTTGAGTTTGACATATAATTTATAGGTTTTAAATTAAACTTACGATCACAGTGGCTATTGTGGATAGTTTTGAACCTTTTCCAATCTATAGGTGAAATCCTGGGTTGAAAGGATTTCTCCTTCAACTTTATTGTTTGCTTTGCTCTCTTTTAATGATTCTTTGTACAGATTTTGAAAGTGATTTTTAATAAATAGTTTCTGTATAAAAAAATAAAAAAAATAAAATATTCAAATTCGTTAGATGAATACTTTTTATTTTTTAGAAAGTTAATAGATGTTTCTTACCATTCTTTTTACATCGTTGAAGCAATTATCATATTGGTTGGCTTTCCGTGGCAACAATGAGTTGTGATGTCTCCAGATACCTTCTTTATTATTAACCACCAACAGTGTCCAAATACCTTTTTCATTATCAACAAGCAACAGTGTCCAATGATATGGGAGTTTTGTTTTTGGCTTGACGTAGTTCATAGGGAAAATAATATATCTATGGGTCCTCAACACTTCACTTATTATGTGATGGAAAACATATTTATTTAGACTCTCTTCATCGTTCTTCCTGTAACACTCCGACCCAGCTTGATCTCGTTTAGCGTCAAATTTCTGTTGTTTTTCGTTGTTAATTGTGTTTTGCTTTTGTTTTGGATTCATTGCAGGTCATAGATAGGTAGTTGGGTTGAATTTGACCTGGATTAAGTAGAACAAGCCCTTTTTCATAATTTTAGCTTTTCTTCGACATGGTCATTTTTGCATCATCTTGATGTCAACATGTGTCTTTCGTTGAGCTCGTTCACTTTCGTAATTACGTCGTTTGCGACCGATGTCGTATGATTCCACTGGACCCGGATTTGACTCAAACTAGAAATTGATTTATGCCTTGGACTTCATTGCAAATTTGATTTTCACTTACCTTATATAAGCTCCACTTCATCGACTCAAACTCTCTCTCTCTCTCACTCTCACTGTTCACGTGGAGCTCTCTCTCTCCCTCCTGAGTTTCCTTCTCCATCAATCAAGCCAATTGAGGGAATTTGATTTGTCATTCACTGGTGTGTGGATTGAGGTGAGTTAGGAGTCTTCTCCATCTCCCCCATCTTTTTCTTCTTCTTCTTTTTCTTGTTTCTATGATTCCATGATGTTGCCCTTGATGTTTCTTTCTCTTCCTCATGCATGCATGCTAGCAGTGATTGGTGTTTGGTTGTGAATGAGCCAAGGACAGCAAGTGGTGTAATTGGATTCCATTAAGGCAAGTATAACCGTAATCTGTAAGAACCCATGTTGGTATTTGTATGATTTTGTTTACTTCACGTGAGTTTGCAGGGAAAACATGTTTACAGCCCAATTTGCTAGTATTCTTCCTTTCTCTGTTGAAAATGTGCATATCTGATGTCTTTACAGGTTTTCTGTAGTTGATTCAGAATTCAACCCCGTGCATGTACGGCTAAGCCGTAAATCGCTTACGGCTTAAAGTCCAGAAAGGGTAAAATCCCAGTTTTCTTCTACGGCCAGGACACGACTAAGCCATATATTGCCCTACGGCTAAGCCGTATCTCAGCCATGACCCAGCCGTAGTTTATTACAGGGTGTCTTTTTCTGGATTAACTGAAGACAAGCAATTCACAAACCTTCTACGGCCTAGCCACGGCTAAGCCGTAGAACAACACACGTCTAAGCCATAGAACAAAATACTGGTGAACCGTACTTACGGAGGAATAGTAAAGGGAACCGCGGTGGAGCCGTAGTGCATATTACGGCTACGCCGTAAGATGCCTACGACTAAGCCGTATGTTCACCTACAGCTAAACCGTACCACCCCTGGAAAATGAATAACAAGGATAGGCATAAGGAAAAGACCAATATGGCCTTCGTGATAGAATGTAGGCACATTTGACTGGCCCAACGGGACATGATAAAACACGTGAATGATCTCGAGGGCTGCGAATCATTCATGTTCGTTATCCAGTTGTTAAGCACCTCCCTATGGGTGTTGGTTTAAGGGACTTCGGTGCACCAGCTAATTCCATGCGACACTAGATAACGGTGCATCGAATAACTTAAAACTACGTCATCATGCACGGTTAGAAACACTGGTTAAATAGATTAGCATTGGTTAGTAAATGACTTGATGCGCTATGCTAACAGTTGCTGTCATAACCCGAGCCCAGAAATCGGGGGTTAGCAAAAAGCCAAACCAGTGACACACGTACTCCCGTGCACGTGCATCCAAACCCAGTCCAGAAGCACACACACAAGGGATCTAACACGTGCGGACAAAGCGTACGCGGAAGCTGTACATATCATAGCAGGCAACAAAACAACTAGCGGAACGAAAGACAAAGATAAATACGCTGATATAAAATCCGAATACACACCCAAAATCATGATATACAAAACATACAGAGTACAAGGTCCAAAGTCCAAAGTGCCCAAATACAAATCTCCCCAAAATCCAAAAACCCAAAACAGATGGCCACGAAAAGATATGCATATACGCACTCGGCAGAGATGATCAGGCCCACTCTGCCAGACTGGAGGGTGCCTCTAAACTCGGCCCTGCAGCCTCTTTGACCGCCGGGGAGCCGGGCAAGAGATCTGTGCCTGCAACACCACAGACAAGGCAGTGAATACAACGATCCAGCAATATATAAGTAACAGGGATGAAACACTCATAGTATCAAGTTGAATAAGGACAGAATAGAAGTTACAGAGTTTCATCTTAGTATGCTAAGCAAATCGTGCATAGAAGTAAAGCATGATAAGTGAATCAAAGCATAGAAATACTGAACTAGGTGGCTACTACGTTAACCATATTCTCTCCAATAGAGAGCAGAGCAGAGCAGTGGAGAACACCACTGACCGGGCCAGGGTACAAGTGGGTCTCGGTTTCCTGGGTTCCGGGGTCCCAAGACAAAGCGACACTGCAGTGGTACAGAGATACAGAGATCTAAGCCAGAGGTAACCCCGTCGAGCATCCTAGGGCTGAGGCTGAGTAGAGCCAGACTAATACCAATCAAATCAAATCTAAAAGAAGAGAGATTATCCGCTTTGGACTCACCGATGACAAAGACCGGATCTTATCCTCACGTGTTAATCTCTGGGCAGAGCCACCAGGGAATACCCAATACATCAGAGATATACAAAGCCAGAAATATACAGAGCCTAGCATAGCCTGAGTCAAAGCACCGAGCATAGATCATAGTATAATACAGAACGAAGGCTAAACAGATGTACAAGACGAAAACAAAAGAATCGCGAAATGCATGAACATAGATTAACAGAACAGAGGGCAAAACTGTAAGTAATATGCAATGCATCTTAGATTAAGACGGAACTAAGGTCAATTACAAGCCAACCCTAGTCTAGTTGTTCACTGTCACTAACCGTGCATGTTGATGTAGTTTTAAGTTATTCGATGCACCGTTGCCATCAAAGTGTTGCAAGGTAATCTTTGCGTGCACCGAAGTCCCTTAAACCAACACCCATGGGGAGGTGCTTAACAGTAAATCAACGCTCACATGAATAAATCACAGCCGAACAGACTATTCATGCGGTTCAGAGAGTCCATTGGGCAGGTTTACAAGGGTGGTTAACCTGTATTTGAGCCCTACAAGTCTCACCATTATCCTAAGTTTTATTTCGGATTTGCCATGCCTTATGGTTTAGCCATGGGTGACCTACGGCTTAGCCGAAGACATCATACGGGCTAGCCATAGCATGCACTACGGCTTAACCGTAGTTCCCTTCAAAACACAGCTAAACTGGTCATCTTCCACCTCTGATTTGATACCTTTTACGGCTGAGCTACGGTTCAGTATACGGCTTAGCCGTAGACCAATCCACGGCTTAGCCGTAGCCACGCCGTAGGAGTACTGTATCGGAAAAGTTTCAACTGATCAGAGATTTAATTCACGGCTTAGTCACGGTTGGGTCACAGCTAGCTTACGGCTCAGCCGTAGGACAATCTACGGTTCAGCCGTAGCCTAGCCGTAGAACAAAAGGTGAAATTTCAAGTCTCTGGAATGTGAGCCGTACAAGGTTACGGCTTAGCCGTACAATACAGAGAACCAATTCGGGTTGAGTACAGAAACTGGAATTTGGTACCGAAATGTCTCAAAACAAGCTCATCTGATCCTAACCTCTTAGGAATTGGCTGTAAAACATTCTATACAAAGAATAAGAATGAATCAAAGCAATCAAACAAAACACCCATATGTGTTAAACAATCCTGTACTTATACTTGCCTCAAAACTCTGTCAATCCACTGAAACAAGCTCCAAATCAACTAAAATCAAAGCAAATCAAAGAAACAACCCATGCATGAGATGATAACACAGCAACAGAGAAGGAGAGATACAATTGGAGAAGAAGAAGGAAGAGTTGCAGAGAACCCACTTACCAAGGCACAGACAGAGATGAGGGAAGAAAAGAACCCAATCAATGATGAGTGCAAGATCCCAACACCAACCAAGAACGAGAAGAGGAGAGAAATGGAAAAGACTGAACGTGGCTCTCTCTTTGCATGCACGTATCGAACCAAGTGAGCAGGGAGAAGACACTGGGTCCTGACTCATATATATAGTTTCTGGAAGTTTAAAACAAAGTCCAAGGAATTTGGTTATTTGCAAATCAAGTCACACGGGGGTCCAACTTCTCCAATTGACTCCAAATGGGTCTGAAACAGTTACAGAAAATAACGAGCTCAACAAAATACACGTGCTGACACCAAGTGATGCAAAGATGCTGCAAGCAAAGCAAAAGCAAAATTACGAAAAAGGGCTTAGAACTGCCTATCTCAGGTCAAAGGTTACTCAACTACCTATCCAAGACCCAAAACCAAGTCCGAAATAATAAAACAACAGAAAAACACACTAATGAGCCACTAATCTGGCTCAAAGGGGATCGGAGTGTTACAGTTGCTTGCATGACATGTTGTCTGTCAATCATTAATCTGCACTCTCTAGCATGATTATTTGTTTCAGTTACTTTCACATTGTTAACTATGTCTCTATGGTTTCTTTACCTTGAGTATGCATGTATGATTCACGTACGCACGATGTGCTTGTCACGATCTACTCAGGGTTTTCATGATTAACTCTGTATGGTCAGGCACTACTTAGCCTCAACCTTAGGATCCCGATGGGGTGAATTTGGTGTAGTTTTCATGGCCTTGCTGTAGTAAGGAAACGTCTTGAGGAACCAGACCCCAGGAAACCCGAGACCCATTTGTACCCTGGCTCGGACAATGGTGTTCTCTATACAATATAAGATCCCTCTTTTGGGAGCATATGGCAATGTAGTCGCCAACTAGTTTTGTACACAGCATGTATTCATTGATTCACATGGCATATTTCTTCCTTGCACGACAGCTTAGTATACGAATGTGACCTATATTGATTTACATGATGTCCTTTATTCTATTAAACACAGCATGCGTTAACGGTTATGGTTTATACTTTACTGAATCGTTGTATTCACGAGTTGTTTATGGTGTTGCAGGCTCAGATACCCCTTCCGACCCCTCGTCGGTCGGCCAGACTCCAGTTGAGACCCCCGGGGCCCCATCAGGCATAGAGGAGTGGATGTGAGCACTCTACCGGAGAGCGCCCTGGACATGCATGGCATAGGAGTTTTTTTTTTTTTTTTTTTTTTTTTTTTGCGTTTTGTCTTGCTTGTATGCGTCATGATTGTATATGTTATGTTGATCATTTTGTAAAGCCTTTCTATATATGTCAGTTATGTCTTCATATTCTCTTCTTGCATCATTTAGTTTGATGTTTTGATATCTACAGCTTCCGCGTACATGTTTGGCACGTGTGAAACTTTCCTTGTGCGTGTGCATTTAGACTAGGTCTACGTGTACAAGCACGGGAGTACGTTTGTCATTAGTTTGGCTTTTGCTAACCCCCGGACTCCTGGGCCCGGGTTGTGACACTCCCTCACCCATGTCTGTAAAAAAATATCTATATCTAAGCAACTATGAACTTAACATTTACAACAGAGAAATTGTAACATATAAAAACAAAAGAAATAGAAGGTAGGTAAGTTGAAAATGATCAAATTGAACATATTTAATTGAATCAGATAAAACATTCAAAACAGATGAAATGGAAACAAATGAGATTTGAAACAGATGAAACAAATGGGACTTGAAGCAGATGAGATTGAAACAGATTTAATTATAGCAGATTTAAGTGAAACAGATTTAATTGGAACAGATTTAATTAAAACAAATGGAATTGAAATAGATATAATTTGAAGCATATGAAGTTGAACAGATTTCATTGAAACAGACAAAATTGAAACAGATGGAATTTGAAACATATGAGATTGAAACAGATGGAATCGAAAGATAAAATTTGAAGCATATGAAATTGGAACATATGAGATTGAAAGAAATGAAAGAGACAAGATTGAAACAGATGAAATTAAAAGACACGAGATTGAAAACAGATGAAATTGAAAACAGATGAGATTAAAACAAATGAGATTGAAAAAATAAAACAGATGAGATGAAAATAGATTAAATTGGAAGATATATATGATATTGAAACAGATGTGTACTTACCTAAGAAAAACTTGTCGCGTAGAAGGATTTGTCCATTTGAAAAGGTGCTTCTGGATTTGCATTGAGATATGCTAACTCATTCTTTGTTTGTTCCGTAAATAGGATTTCACCAAATGTGCATCAAGTATTTGCATATATTATAACAGATTAAATCAGAATTAATAATTTCATTTGTTATGAACAGATTAAATTACGTTGTTTTATGTTCTTACGTTGCTTAAGATCTCTTTGCTCTTGAGCATATCTCTACTATCTTCCATCATTGCCAAGCCCAATCCTTCAGAGCCCCATATTATTGCACTGCACAACATACTACAAAATTAATTAATTTAAATAAAAAAATTTAAACAAAAATGTTACTTACCCTTTGCCTTCTAACTCAAATATCTTTCTGATTAAATTTATATCTTCTTCAACTAAGAATTGATAGAGATGAAACTTTATAAGAATATCCTCTTTTTTCTTTGTAGTTTGGTTATCTGGATTTTTAGTTGCCCTCACCATAATAATTTCATCTGTTTTGAGGGGCAAATCCATCTATTTCTGCACCTTCTTAATTTTTGGATTTTTTCTTAGGAATTCAAATTGAGGATCCTTCTTATCTTTTCGTTCTTTCTCTTTCAATTTTTTTATCATTGACGATGGCTTTTTTGTCAAAAATTTGCCTTTCTTCATCTGAGGTGTGTCTTCATAGATTTCATCTGTTATCACCCTTTTTTCTACAATCTCCTTCTTGGAATTTATTTCTTCAATTTGAACCATCATAGTAGCTAGCCTTTCATTTAGATCTAGTTTTTTAGTTTGAAGAATTTCAACTTTGCTCTTTAGATCATTAATTTCGGCATCCTTCTATCTGACGATCTTTTCAAAAATGTTTATGGCTGCTCCTTTATTTTCTTCAATCAAATCTTATATTTCAGCTTGTAAGAGATCAATTGTGTTGTTCAGATTCTTTATTCCATCATCCTTCTCCTTCAATATATCATTCATATTTTTTTCATTTTCTTCTTGCTCTTTTTGAAAGATTTGATACTTATTGATTATATCATTAATATCAACATCCTTTTCTTGTAGTTTCTCATCCATCATCTTATTTTTGTCTTTTTCTTCTTGAAGTTGTACTTTCAACTTTTCTTCTAACTCAATTATTTATTCATCTTGTACTTATTCTTTCTTTTCATTGTGATATATTTCATTATTAATCTTTTAATCTAGCAAAATGCTTCCAGTTTTGCGCATTCTAATTTCATGTAGAAATCCTTAATTCTTCATTTTCTGCAAAATCTCCTTGTGGTATATCTGTCTAAGATCCCATTAGTAAAAGCAACTCTTGATTTTTTGACATTGGTGGACTTGTATCAATAGCATTTGCCAAAATGTCCAACTGATGTTTGTTTTCAGGCTATGTGCAAATAGTGCTCAGTGTGAGATTATCACACATCCGTCCAATGTCAGCAGTGATATCCTCATATTGTTGTCTTTCATCTAACACTTCATTTTCTGAAACTTTTCTTTTTTGTTCTTCTTCGCTTTTCCTTTTATCCTTATTCTCGGATAAGTCAGATTTACTTGATTGCTTAGCTTCCATTTTTCTTTGCTTTCTCTTTTGTCGGACCTTTTTTGTTGTTTTAACTTTTTCTTGTTTGTTTCCTCTTTTAGTTGACTCTAAGTCACTGTCTTCTTCAATAACAATATGCTTCCTCTTTTTCCCTTCATGAATAGTTATGCAAATTTGATGCACCGTTCTTCTGACAAGCTTTTCTCAAGTTCTTCATCATTAACCTAAAAAAAAAAGTTAAAAGAAATTAGTTAGAATGAAGTTGATTTAATCTGTTGTATGTAAACAAATAAGCTATTTGAATCTATTGCAATTGAAACAGATGAAATTGAAAGAAGTGAGATTGAAACAGTTGAGGTTGAAACAGACGAAACTGATGAGATTGAAATTGATGAATTTGAAATATATGAAATTGAAACAAATGAAAGACATGAGATCGAAACAGATAAGATTAAAACAGGGTTGAAAGAATTGAAACAGATGAGATTTAAAACAGATGAATTTGAAAGAAATGAAAAAAATTAGATTGAAACAGATGAATTTGAAAGATATTAAATTGATGAGATTGAAACAGATGAATTTGAAAGATATGGCATTGAAACAAATGAAAGACATGAGGTTGAAGCAGATGAGATTAAAACAGGGTTGAAAGAACTAAAACAGATGAGAGTTAAAATAGATAAAATTGAAAGAAATGAAAGGCACGAGGTTGAAACAGATATATTCCAAACATATGAAACAAATGAAATGAAAATTGAAAGATAAAGAACTAAATATAAAACAGTAACAAATAGATTATAGCTATTTGAATGTTATACCTTGTGATCTTCAACGGTATCTATTGATACCCAGTGCTTGGAATTGTTGTTAAGTACCTTGTGCAAATCATCAAGGTTCCATTTCAAAAACCTTGGAAAGTTGATGGCTGTTTTCAAAGGGGCTATAATAGTTAAATGCTCACATAGCCAACACTGTTACAAAACAAATAGAATGTTAGAAAGAGCAACATATAATATGTAAAGATTTTGTTTGTTTTTTAACAGATAAAAGCATGTGCTCACTGGTAGTGCTATAACGCATCCTGTGACAATAGCTGGTGTAACACCCCGACCCCAATTAGCCGGTTTCGTAGTCAATTACTTTTGGTGTTAGCGTTATATTGGAGGATTTTCTTGCGTTATTCTATTTTAGTCTTGTTGGGTTAGGTTTGGAGTCTTGGTTAGGTCGTTGAGTTGAGTTTTATCTGGATTAGGTAGTTTCGAGCCCTTTTTCATAATTTTTTATTTTAATTGAGTTTGTCATTTCGGCATCATCTTGATGTCATCGTGTGTTTTTTGTAATGCTTGTTATTTTTCATAACTAACTCGGAATCATTTGGAATCATTTGAAATGTTCAAGTACTCATTTGACTCGAATTGTAAATTATATAACTTTTGAACCTGGTTGCAAATGGCTAATATATATATATAAAGCCATAGCCTCTCTCTTTCGTTCTTATCCTCTTCTTTTTTTCTTTGTTTTTCTTCTTTGTTTCTCTCTCTCGTTCTTCTCCCATCTTCGTCTCCTAGCCGGCGTCAAGCTTCGATTCCTCGCTCCGAGTTTCCTCAATTTGAGTCTAGAAATGAGTGAAGCTTGATTCATCATCAGTTAAGGCAAGTATAAATAACAATTGGTTAAATACATGTTGGTAACTTGTGATGAATATGAATTACTTCACATATATTAGTCTATGTATGTTCTACAGTCCTCTTGGTTCTTCTTTCCTCGTTAGGAAGAGAAATAAAAGGTTTTGTGAGCTTTAGAAAAGTGGATACCCAGTTCTGTTTGTGACCGGGTGTATCAGGGCAGACCGATCGGTCCTGATAGCCCGACCGGTCAAATTGAGGTTCTGGGAGCAAGTCTGATCGGTCGGGTCATGCACATCTCAGTACGGTAGGTTCTTTAGATACATGGTTTCAAGTCTAACTAGAAGCCTTTCATAAACCCCCTATAAACCCCCTAGTGGCCTACTTGTTGGGCTACATAATGGACTAAGAATCCCTTACGATTCTGTTATAGGAGCACTGTGACCTCCTTGTAGACCTTACAAAGTTACATCTTATGATTTGACACGTCAAAAACTTCACAAGGGTGTGGTAAAGACCATGCCAGACTTAGTAGGCCTTTAAGACTTAGTTTTCTTACCCTTATTTTAGTCTTGAGTCTGTTATGAACTGACTCTATGCATATCAGCGAGTTTCGGGGCCGACCAATCAATCCTGAACTCCGATTAGTCGGATTCTGGTTTTGGATGGGGTTCGACCGGTCGGACACTTACCCGATCGGTCGGGTAAGTCACCTGTGGACTTGTAGGAAATGAAAGGTACATGATTTCCTGACCCGTTCTATACTACTTGGGGACCTATAGATGGACTACACTAATGACCGATCATATGGATCTCATGAATGGTCTTGAGGGCTGAGCTACATTCATGAATGTTATCCATTTGTTAAGCACCTCCCCATGGGTATTGGTTTAAGGGACTCCGATACTCTTACTTATACAATGAGACACCAAAGAAAAAACAACCCGGTATCGGATAACTTAAAACTATATCATCATGCATGGTTAGTAACAATGGATAACTAAGTTAGGGTTGGCTAGTAAAAGATCGTGATTCCTATAAACTAATCTAATTTGCATTGTATATTGACTTCGGTTTTGCTCTCCTATTCACATGGTAAGCATTCTGCGCTGGGGCAATGATTGGATAATCTCTAAGGGCTCTATCCATGGTAAATCTCAGGCAGAAACAGCTGATTTCCATGTTCGATGCTACCTGTTTGATTAATATGAGTTGATAAGCTTTGACATGTTTTATGGCACTTCAAATATCTTAATCTTGACATGGATTTGACACAGACAATGCATGATCTGTCTACCCGTTGAATTGCATAGATATTGATTCAATTATTGGCTTCCATGCTCTTTGTCTTGTTTCTTGATCGATTGATAATTATTTATTTGTAACGGTATTGATCCAGTGTGATGCACGTACTGTACTAAACTGCACCGCCTGACTGATATTGACTTAACGTGCATCATACAACATGACTGTTATTGTCTGGCTCTACTCAGCCTCCGCCTTATGATACCCGACGGGGTTGACATTCGGCATATTACTAATTGTTGCCACTGCAGTGTGCTCCCTTCTTAGGGATTCCGGACCCCAGGAAACTGAGACCCATTTGGCCCATGGTGTTCTCATTATGTTTGCTTGCTCTTTATAAGGAGAATATAGCATATGTAGTAGCCACCTAGTACGGTATTTCTGTGATTGACTCGTATGGCATGTATTACTCATTGCACGATTTACCTAGTATATAGAATCGACATCTTATATGATTGCTTGTTACTGATTCTTTTAAACAAAGCACATGTTACCTTTATATTGTTTATACTTTGCTGGGTCGTCGTACTCACTCGTTGTTATTGGTGTTTCAGGTGTTTCAGGATCAGAGTTAGTTCCCGATCCCTCTTAGATTAACCTGACTGCGGAGGAGATCATAGTGACCCCAGTGGGACGAGGAGTGGGTGTGATCAATCCACTCCAGAGAGCGCCTTGCATTCCTTCCATTCCCATTCACTGCATGATTGGGTTTCATCTCTTGTATATGTATACATTGAGTATTCTTTCATGTATATCTATAGACGTCTATTTTTCCTTAGTCAATATGTTATTGTACCTTTTCTCTGCTCTTTTGTGCACCGATACTATCTACAGCTTCCGCGTACAAGGATTGCACGTGTCATAGATCCCTTGTATATGTGCACCTAGACCAGGTTTAAGGGTACATATATGGGAGTACGTGTGTCACTGATTAGGTTTTCTCCTAATCCCCGATTTCTTGGGCTCGGGTCGTGACAGCTGGATCTGTAAACTGCTTGGTTATCATTTGCATTAGATTGTCATTTATAGATTTTGACAAATTATACTTCTTTATCTAGGCAACTTCTTCAACAAAGTTTACAAACACCTATCTAAGTGTATATGATATCTTTGAAAAGGATAGGGCAATACACATGTAAAGTATGATTAGTCTAGCCACATTAGCTTTGTCTTCATCTGTGTTCTTTGTGACTGCTATAATCAACTTATCCTTTATATTCTTAGCTGTCAGCCCATCTTTTTTTTGAAACCATTTTGTGAAGAACCTTGACTGTGGATTCTTTCTATAACCTATCTACATCTCAGTATCACCACATTGAATACCAAATATCAATGATTTGTCATTGCTCGTTAGTGTAACACTCCGACCAACTTAATATGGTTTATTAACTAATTACTGATGAATTAGTTGCTAATTGTGTTTTATCTTTGTTTTTGCTTTGTTCCGAATTATGGATAGGTAGTCGGGTTGAGTTTAACCTGGTTTAGGTAGGCATAAGCCCTTTTTCGTATTTTAGATTTTGTGAAATGTCGTCACTCATGCATCATCTTAGCATTAACGCTTGTCTTTTGTTACGCTTGTTGATTATCGTAACTACTTCGTTTGCCGAATATGTCGTTTGTTTTCGTTGGACCCGTAAATGACTTAAACTGTAAATTGCCTTAATGCCTGGACTTTCTTGTAATTTGTCTTAATCCTTATCTTATAAATCAAGCACCCACTCTCTCCCTCATCAGTTCCTCACATGGGTTTCTCTCTTGCTTATGCTCTTCTTGTTTCTCATTTCTTCTTGTCGATCAGGCCAGAGAGGGAGCATTTGTGCATGTCTACTCCTGCTTCTTCACTTGTGTGTGGTTGAAGGTGAGCCTTGGGTTTTGTTTTTCTTCTTTTCTTCATGATGCCTACTGTTACATGCACTCACGCCTCTCGTTCCTTCTTCTTTTGCATGCATAAGTGTTAGATCATTGCCAAGAAGTGTGAATGAGCCCAAGGACAACATAGAGTGTGTTAGAACTCATTTGAAGTAAGTATAATCATAATTTGTATGAACCATATGAGTAGATGTTTGACTGTGATTGATTCACGTAATCTTGCATGTGAAGTATAGTTACAACACATCTTATGTGAGTTTCCATCTATTTCACGTGATTTTGCCATTTTGGTACACATGCAGTTGTTTCTGTAACAGGTTCAAAATATAACCCCTAGCAGTCTACAGCTAAACCGTAAACTGTCTACGGCTCATAGTCCAGAGAGTTAAAAACCCAAAGTTCTTCTACGACCAAGTCACGGTTAAGCTGTGCAATGGACTACAGCTGAGCCGTAGCTCAGCCGTGACCCAGCCGTAGATCAATACAGGGTGGATTTTTCTGGATCAACTAAGAGTAAGCATTTGACAGACCTTCTACGACCCAGCCATATCTAAGCTGTCAAACATGCTACGGCTAAGTCGTAGAACGAAATACGGTTGAACCGTAAATGCAGATGAATAGTAAGGGGAACCTCGGCTGAGCCGCAGTGCATATTACGGCTAAGCCGTATATTCACCTACGGCTAAGCTGTACCATCCCTGAGAAATGAATAAAAGGATAGGATTAAAGAAGAGACCTGATATAGCCTTCATGCTAGAATGTAGATAACCCGAACTTGCCCAATGGAATATACGAATGACATGAATGATCTCGAGGGCTGCGACTCATTCATGTACGTTATCCGGTTCTGTAGCACCTTCCCATGGGTGTTGGTTTAAGGGACTTCAGTACACATTCCAGATACAATGCAACACTAGACAATTGTGCATCAGACAACTTAAAACTACATCATCATGCACGGTAAGAAACACTGGATAACTAGAATAGAATTGGCTAGTAAAAGATCATGATTCCCGTAAGATAATTTGACTTGCATTGCATCTTGGCTTCGGTCTTTGCCCTCTTCTACACTTCATGCGCTCAGGCAACGATTGGATATTTCCTGGCTCAGTCCATGGTTAATCCCGGGTGGAACAGCGGTCTTGCATATTCAATACTATCGTTTGATGCATATGAGTTGAGATGCCTTCATCTTTTGTTATCTTATTTCTTTATACTCTGTTGGCATCCATTATATCGTTTGATTTGGTAAGTTTGATTTGGTTGTTCTATTCGATATGTATGATTAGTTTAACCCGTATGACCTTTTGATCTGTCTAATATATGCCTTACCAGATATGCACGTCACGTTTTGATATGATATACATGTTATGCTATGCACACGTTATTATATGCACGTTATGATTAGATATGCATGTTCTTATAGTTGTTTGACCTCATATGGCCCGGTACTACTAAGCCTCAGCCTTAGGATACCCGACGGGGTTGACTTTGGCATAGTTATATGGCCTTACTGCAGTGAGGATACGTCTTGAGGAATCCGGACCTCAGGAATCCGAGACCCATCTGGCCCATGGTGTTCTCATCATGGATATAAGATCCCTTTTTGGGAGCATATGGCATATATAGTAGCCACGTAGTATGTACATGTAACGTTTACAATGATTCTGAACGCATGTTTTAATTTGAATGCACAACTGCCTAGAATACGAAATTGAAATGCTATGATTTATCTAATGTCTCTATTCTAATCGATACCATATGTGTTAACTTGTTATTACTTATATTTTGCTGAATCGTTATATTCATGAGTTGTCCTTGGTGTTGCAGGCTCAGACCCCGTGACCGAGTTCTCGTCGGTCCTTCAGATTGCAGGGGAGACTCCAGCTGTCTCTTCAGGTTCGCGGAGTGTGTGAAATCACTCCATCGGAGTGCGACATTATCATACTTGCATGTTGTCTTCTTTTTATGTCATTGGTTTTATTCATGTTCTTTATATTTGTGATTGGATTCAGTTTGTATATTTCCAACCTTTATGTAAGCTTTTGGATATCTTTTCTTTGGGCCTCCTGTATTGTTTTAGTGCTACGATTTGATACCTACAGCTTCCGTGTACATGTTTGCACGTGTGATTTTTCCTTGTGCGTGTGCATCTAGACTGGGTCTAAGCGCATATGCACGGGAGTACGTATGTCACTGGTTAGATTTGTGCTAACCCCCCATCTCCTGGGCTCGGGTTGTGACAGTTAGTTTAACAAATTTGCTCCTAATCTTAAATGCTTCTCTTTTTTCATTATATCTAATGATGATTGCCACCACATCATCATCATTCTTCCTGCAAGCTTTCTTATCAACTTTGTTATTGATTATTACATCAACCATATCCCAGAACGGTGTCTTTTTAAGATGAACAATATGTTGATTTGTCAACTGCCTTTTCTTCTTAATATCTTCAAAGAGCCTTAATATTGCTAGTATATTTGATCTGAACTGAGGCTTGTAGTTTTTTCCAGTTCTTGCAGTCATTGGCTCTGGTTGAGGTATGACCCTTAATCCGCTGGTTGTTTGTTTTCTAGTTCTTATTACCATTTGTGGTTATCTGCCCGAAACGGATGAGATTGAAAAAAATTAATTTGAAAACATATGAGATTGAAACAGGTGAAATTGAAATAAATTAAATTACACGTGATGAGATTGAAATATATTAAATTGAAAGATATATTATTGAAACAGATGAGATTGAAATAAGATGAGATTGAAAGAAATGAAAGATACGAAGTGAAACAGATGAAATTGAAAGAGATAAAACTAAAGAAATGAAACAAATGAGATTGAAAATAGATGAGATTAAAAGAAATGAAAGACACGAGAGTGAAACAAATGAAATTGAAAACAAAGACAATTGAAACAAATGAAATTGAAAACAGAGACAATTGAAACAAATGAGATTGAAAGAAATGAAACAAATAAGATTGAAAACAGATGAAATTTAAAACATATGAGAATGAAACAGATGAGATTGAAAGAAATGAAAGACACAAGATTAAAACAAATATATTCCAAACATCAAACAAATGAAATGAAAATTGCAAGATATAGAACTAAATATAGAACAGTTCAGAAATAATTGAAGAAAAAAAACATTATGTAAAATAGTAACAGAGCGAATATGTTTGTGATATGAAACAAATTGATTTGTAAAAGTGGTAACACAAACAGATAAAATTTAATATTTCTAAAGATTGTGTGTGCCTTACTTCAATTTTTAACTTCAAAATTGTATATTATCCCTGTTTATCATTAATTCGTTGAAATCAAAACATATCCAAACCCTAGTTTCTAGTCTTTGTATCAAAAGATAAAACCGATTGATTTGTAAAAGTGGTAACACAAATAGATAAAAATGAATATTTCTAAAGATCGTGTATACATTGCTTCAGTTTCTAACTTCAAAATTGTATATTATCATTGATTATCATCAATTCGTTAAAATCGAAATAAATGCAAACCCTAGTTTCCAGTCTTTGTATCAAAAGATGAAACAAATTAATTTGTAAAAGTGGTAACACAAACAGATGAAATCTAATATTTTTAAAGATCGTGTGTGCATTGCATCAGTTTCTAACTTCGAAATCATATATTATCATTGATTATCATCAATTTGTTGAAATAAAAAAAAAGCAGACCCTAGTTTTTTTTTGTTTGTTTAGATTCTTGACGCTGTTATGAATCTTCGGGAAGTGAAGATGGAGAAGAAGACATGACGCTGTGAAGAATCTTCAGAAAGAAACGATGGAGAAGATGATGGTATGCTTCGATGAATCTGCTTAATGCAAGGAACAAATTTCAATTTGGAAGCAAAATTGTTGCAAAAAAGGAAATGAGAGCATCTTTATGAAATGGAAGGCTTAATAAGCAAAGAGGGTCATTTTTGTGAAAATACAAGTGCTTTTTTAACTTAGAGACCTATCGTAGCTATGATTATTTCAAAGGACCTATAATACTTCGGTAAAATATCTAGAGACCTTTGGCTAAAGCTCCCTTTTTTTTTTCAGCTTAATAAAGAGTTTCTGGCAAGAAAGTAGAGATTATATACATATATATATTGATGTAATGTATACCCCTGGACTGGTGTGAGAGGTGAGAGCTCTATCCACTGGGGTGTGGGAGATTTCTGAACCACATGTGGCCAAGCAACGAAAGTCGCAATCTTTGTTTTTGATTTTTTCCTCTTCTTGTATGGCTTGATTGATTGATTAATTTTTTGGGCCACTTCCTTTTTTGGACCTATTAAGGTAAAAAATATGTAATGAGTATAATGGTTTTGTCATTTTGCACATTAATACTTTTCAAATATGAATTGTCTCTCACCATTTGTATGAGGGACATATACAGACAAATATTCTCCTATATATCTCATAATTGATGGTGACAGGTGACTGCTATATACTAGAGGATAATCTAGAAACATGGAAACCAGTCCTACAGTGCCATGGCAGCTTGGAAACCAGTCCTAGAGTGCCATGGCAGCTTTCAAACATTTGATCTAGAAACATGGAAACCAGTCCTACAGTGCCATGGAAGCTTGGAAACCAGTCCTAGACTGTCATGGCAGCTTGCAAACATTTGATGTTGCTAAAAAAGTGAACTTGGTGGGAAGCAAGATTCTGTAGAAGGATAACAAACAAATGGCTGCACAGTTGCTCCAAATTTGAAGTTCCCATATAAATACTCTTAGAGCTTGCCTCTTTCCACAAATATATGATTGTATTTAGAGGACCTTAAATGTAGCCTCCACGTATCGCGAAATGTTGTGGAAGACTTATTGATCTCAGCATTCAGAGTCCTCTATGTTTGTTTAGGAGGACCAAATCAGGGAATAGAAGTTTTATGTAGGATTGGACAAACAAAGTAGTGAATACTAACGCATGTAAGTGTGTGATTCTTTTTTTTAAAATTTTTTTATTTTTTTTATTTTTATGATCTATGGCCCTCACCAATTCAGTCTTCGGACCTTTGGCCCGGTTACCCAATTCTAACGAGGAAGGAGTAATCCCTAGATGGTATATACATAGCGACATATATAATACGCGGATAATGCAAGGGCTAGGAGTCGAATTTGAGACCTTGGGGAGTAAATCCAAAGTTCAAACCAATTAAGCCACCGCCTTTGACGGCATTTTATTTTCTTTGTTGATCAGGGTTTACTGTCTAATCAATTAGATCATAAGATGGACCCCACTAGGCGTACTGCAGGTTAAAGCTCATGATGAGCTTGGCAGAGGTTTTTTTATTATGATATTGCAAAAACATCCCAAATATTTGTACAGCTTGGATTAGAGAAGTACTTCAATTTGTATGAGCACGTCTATGTGACGATATGAAAGGAGTTCGGATCCTCTGAGTATTCAACTTTAGGTGGCCGTTGGTTATCACGGTCCACGATGTCACCATAGGTAGCCTGCCTCCCCATACAAGACACGGCTGCCCATGGTGACGTAGTGAGCCGTGATAGTTCCACAGGCGGTCACGGTGAGACAAACCCTTCTAGAATCTAAATTCATACGAAATATACAATCGCGCTAAGCAAGTCAAAAGAAAACAAATTAATGATGCATATCGAACCTACCTCTGCAGAAAAAAAAATTAATGATACATATCGAACCTACCTGTGCAGATCAGTGCCTACCTGGTACTTTCATAAGCGCATGTAAAGATCGGCTAATAATATCTTGAAGAAAGAAAACAAAAGCAAAGATTTATGGCCCCTCTCTCATATCTGTAAAGATTGTGATTTTTTTATAAAAGCAAATTTATTTTAAATCCTAATGGGGTCGGTGCACAGTAGTCTGCTGGACCTTTTGAAATTGACCTGTTACCAAAGATGGCATTTTTCCGTTTTTTGGTAAGAAAATTCCACATCGTTGAACAAAGAAAATAGTGAATAAAGATTTAGACAAATTCACATATTTACAAAGGTTAGTACTTAGTACTCACACCAAAATTAGATTTTTTCCGCCCTGGTTAATAAACCTCCATCTGCATTACATGAACCATGGATTGGCCTTTGGTTGTTTTTGTGGAGGAGAGGTGCTCAGAACACATCTAGAATCCCATTGAACAAGTTAGTGAGTAGGGTCATTCAAGGTTGCAGGAATAAATTACAAGATATCGATGGGGACCTAATTTGATAACTTAAAATATGGCAATTTGGGTAACTCAGGTCTATAGACTAGACCCATAATCATGCCCATATCTAATCTTAAGATCTAGGACCGAAATAAGAATTAGATAAATAAATATATAATAGTTGGTGGTGGCATTCGGGTATTTGGACCCTTAGGCAGCAACTGTATGGAGTCCGACCTCATTTATAGATTAGATACCGGGCCCAAATTGAAAAGTTGAGTCTAACTGCCCAATAAACCCTTGGTCTTTCGCATGTTAGGGACTTGGCTTAAAGAGATGTTAGGGCCTTTGGCAGGGATATCTAAAATTTTGGGGTTTCACTTTGTTGGTCATCTATGATGAACAAGTTTTACATGAGATTAATAGTTTTGGACACCCAAAAAAAAAAAAAACAGTTTGCTCTTTTAACCAAAAAATATATGTTTTGGTCACCAAGAGTGGCCTAATTTGCTGTCTAAAATAGAGATCTGTTGTTAGGTCCAGACGTGACACATGTACTGTATTCATTCTAATTCTGCATCAATAAAGAAACTCAGATTAAAATTTGGGGCAAGTGGGGGATACTATAAGCAGAGCCGTGATCATGCTATTGAGGCTTACTTAGGGGCCCACAAACTAGGGAATGATTGGAAATGGAAAGATGCATGTGGGATCAAACCCTAGATATCAAATTTTATATCAATTTGCTAATCCTAACTCTTGATGGCCTAGCAGTTGTGAATGTCTTCATACAAAGAAAAACTTGTTGACCTTCACTCAATGATCTAGTCCAAACATACTAGTGCAAACGCATGGAATCTGGTGACATCGGTGAGCAAGTGGACACCACATGCTACCTCTCACAATAAGCTCCGTGCAAAGTGGATGCACGGATTCATTTGCCATGTAAGTATACTTGGGTCATAGCACCTTATAATAGATCTATTGTGGGGCTTCTACAAGACCATTACTCACTGTTAAAAAGTGCTATTATTTACTCTCTGGAGACTCTTAAAATATGTTGGTTCTAATTTGGGTTGCAAATCGGTATCCAATTTTTAAATTATTTATAAGTTTCGATATGTGAAAATTGGATTTGGAACCTAAGGTTCCAATTTATAAACGGGTCTTCTTACGGAATTCAATTTAGGTTCCGATTAGTAAATGGGTTCAATTTCGAGTCTATATGAGTTTTGACCCATAGAGATGGCACAAAAGCCTTTAATGTTACAAATTATAGCTCAAAATTAACCTTGGTTTGACATTTAAATATTAAAGGTAGTAGACTTAATGCATTATTATGAGTTGAATAATATTCTTAATTTAAAGAAAAAAATTAAAAAAATTAAAAGAACTCAAAATCAATTATGGAATTAAATCTTAATTCTCTGGTCATACTTGATTCTAAAACAGAATCCAAGTCCTCTTATCGGAATTGGGTTCGAAACCAACAAAATAGATTCCAAATCAAAACCGTTATTTAGAAGTGAGTCTGGATCCATATGGATCCAATTCAAATACGGCCGATTTGCAACCCTAGTTCTAATACTTAGCTGAAGTCCTCATCTTGATTCAATTATTAGTTTGGATCCAAATTTGAGAACTTCTGGACCTTAGCTCATTAATCTTGAAACAATCATAACGCCATTCTCAAGATGGAAGAGTTTAGGTATTCAAATAATTATATGCCCATTGACATCTAAACTGACCCCCATGTAACAACGAAGTTAAAAACTCATTTTCAGCTTCTTTTGAACTTTTTTTCCAGTTTTTTAAAGTACACTTTTTTTAATAGTTGTATCCTAGCAAGCATATGGTAGATGATATATGTTATCATACTCCAATTTGTGGGTGGTTGAGGTGGGATTCACCTAGCCATCTTTCTAGAGGCCAAAGCAAACAAGGTGTGGTAGAATGAAGCCCAAATCACTACTACATTATTAAACCCCACCATGGCACTATATCATGGAAATATTGGATATCACCATCCCAATGGATAAAGCGATAACACTGACATGTGTCTTTGTCTTGTTCTTAGGAATCAATCCATTGTACCCCCTTAATTTTGGCCCCTGTTTACGAAAATCTTAAGATGACCAAAGTAGCCTTAAAATTCTCAGCCCATCAAAATAACCATCACAATTCATAATTTCACCTGTTTGTGGTCTGCATTGCTTATCTAAGAGATTAGAGACTTGGTTCATCGCTGTCATTATGGTTTAAGAGATGCATGATAATCAAAGATGAAGATGTCCATGAAATATCAGACAAATAAAATGATCTTATCCCTTTGTTTCACATCAATAAACTTAAATGGTGATATAGATTGAAGCATGTAATAAAACTTAATAGAAAGATCAGTGTCGAACTAGGATCAACATAAATTCAAGGCAGGGACGTATGTGTAGAGGGATTAGATTGGCCATAGATGGGTCTCTATATGAAAACAAGAGATGCAGCACCAAGAAAGGAGAATGTTCGCGATCAGAATTTGTCTTTTAATATGCCAAGTTTGGACTATGGCTTCTCTGGGTGGAAGAACTGTACCAGTGGTGTTGATGTAGGCAGCGGGCTCCAAATGAACTCAGTCCACGAAATTATTGTAAGGTCGAGGCAAATGGAGCCATCTGCCAATTGTCATCCTATCTTCAAGCAAGATTGGTTTTGTATTCGTGATGGCCAACAAAAGTTTGAAATATTCGGCAAAATGGTCTAGTGGTGTTGAAATGTGATCTACCTCGTGCATAATGTGGTAGTTTCAGTATGAACTCGGCCCGAAACAAAATACAGTAAAACAAACGCTGCATTGCATTACGGAATAAGTAACTAGAAATGGGACGAAAAGTAGAGCTTAACGAGGCAAGTGACAAAGATTTAATAATGATAATCATGATGATAATGTGGTAAAGTGGTGTCATAATATTATTATTACTAATGATCTTCATGGGGCTCATTCATTTGCTTGAATTTGCATACACAGGATTCCATGATCAAATAGACTAAAAAATGATTATTAGGTGAGTGGTGATGCAGAGAGGAGACCTTAACTTTGTTAGGATTTAAAATACTAAAGACATGGCTAGATTTGTATTTTCGATTTCCCCTTATTCATTTTCCATTAAAGAGGAGACTGTTTGCTAGTCATTTTTTGAAATTTATCTTCATTTCCTCAGTTTTACCTACCTTTAGAAATACAAAGCTTTAAATACCTAGGAATTAAATCACATGAAATAAATAGGCCCATTAGATCTAAACTTGCCTTCTACGGTGCATGGTCAAATTGCACTGCCAAAATTTCGAATTGTGAAATTTGATATTTTTTTTTATTATTGATGGCAGATCATATATTGCTCCTTATTTGATGTATAGTTTCGTTACGTTTAACTTTTTTATGATGTGGGTATCCTTGAAATCTTTGATCCAACAGGATTAATCGATTTCCAAATAGTGCCCACTAAACTCATACAACTCACACTAAGCAAACCTGAGACAGGTTTCAAACAACATGGGGAAAAACCCATACCTTATTCCACTGCACCAACTCCCATGTGGGTCCTCATTCCATTTAGCTAAAGTTAAAGAGCCTTTAATGGACCAACGGTTATCTCTCCCTAAGCAAAAGTGACAGCAAAACTCCATGCATTTGACAAAGGCCAGGATCAAATTAAGGTTTTTCTAGCATCCATGCCTTTTCGGAGACCTTAGGAGGGATTGGGGCCATTACTGAAAGGGAGAAGTGGGTGTCCAGATTTGTTCTCGTAGAGATTTGTTTTAGTCTCCTAAATATTTTTAAAATGGTTTAAGTTTGGTTTTGTTCCTATACTAGAGGTTATAATAGGGCTGCCTATAAGTTAGCTAAATTTGACCTTTTTAGCATTTTGATGTTAAATGGTCTGAAAACTATCCAGATTAATTGGCTGATAAATATGGTAAATCGTTCTAAGTTGTTTTGTTTTTTTCCAGTTTTAAGAGAGCACAACCAAAAGATGTATCTATATCTTTGCAGCCCTTCTTTAGATATACATGGTGATGAGCATATTTAAATTCCAAATCCACCCCTATTTCTCCTATTTATTCCAGACCATTGCCATCCATAATTCGACAATTCACCTTATCTTACTCGAGATAAAGGAAGCTCTACTAGGCAAAGAAATCAAATCTCCTGTATCATTCTAATATAACAGTTGCACCTAATATTAGCAATCATCAAGGAGTGTAATCATGTTGGTAATTAAGAAGGAGCGCACCAAACGTTAATAATAATGACAGGACTCTTAAAATTTCTAATCTGTGTGAGACCAATGTATTAGAGGCTTATTTATTGTTTGTAATCACAATAATAACCACCAATGTTGGTCCCAATGATATATCACTAATTATAAGGAAAATGTTATGCTACGCATGGTGCGCATGCAGAGGGGGGTGGGGTGGGCTCTGTGCACACAAGATTATTCTCCCAACTTATAAACTCAAAGGCATAAATAATGCGCTAAAACTTTAATCCTGATTTATAAATATATATTTTCTAATGCGTGTACTTAAATAATATAATATAATGGTCTTTTTATAGCATTTTATAATAAAACCTAACTTAACCAAACAGCTATGTTTTAGCTGGATAGATGATATTCTAATCTACTAGACAATATATTAAAATCTTTATATATATATATTGTTTTGTTTTCCCGACACCCCCTAGACTATCTATTTCTATTATTAAAAAGCTTCATTATTCTATTAAAATACAAAACACTCTATAGACAATTTAATTGAATAAAATGAAGAATCCTAATCTATCATTGATTTTAACAATGTCTTAAATCCCATGTTATTACTCCTTATCTTTCACCAAGAGATGAACATTGAAAAAGAAAAGAGAAAATTAAAAAAATTAAAAAAAACCTCACTCATTCCATTTACAGTGTGCCATGCTCTTCAACCCCTAGTTACATTTCCTCTCAACCTCCATATCTCCCCTGACCAACCAAAATATCTGACACTTGGACTTCCCCAAGAAAGGTGGTGCGGGATATTTAATCTCCAAATCAAGACACACCTAAATTAAAGGCGACAACGAAAAATCTTGCACACCAATAGAATGAATTCTATGGAGATCCAAAACCCCTTCACTAATACAAGCTGAACAGCCCAAACCAGGGACTGATTAAGGGAGATAAAAATGATCCATGTTCCATAGTGTGGAGAGTGAAATTTCTAGAACTGACATGATTTTGGCACCACAAAACATCCATAGGAGGGGCCAAACTGGACATCATAATTCATTACATGGATCAATTGATAATTCGCGCACAATTACACCATGTTTCATTGCATATCAAGGCCATTTTTGTAATTCCACTCCATTTTTTAAACTTCCCTACAACGGTCTAATTTGACTGGGGCGAGAGAGAGAGAGAGAGAGAGAGAGAGAGAGAGAGAGAGAGAGAGAGAGAGAGAGAGAGAGAGAGAGAGGGAACAAATGAGGACTCCACTTGAGAAAGATAAAAAGGGAATCAGCTTCTGCAAAGTGGGAAATGACAAAGCAAGAAATAAAATAACCCACTGAAGAACCCCACAAAATCTTTCCCTACCTATCACTTTTCATCTCTCACTTCTTCTTCTTCTTCTTCTTCTTCTTCTTCTTCTTCTTCTTCTTCTTCTTCTTCAATCTGTTTCTGGTTATGTGATCGAAAGGGTCATGGCAGAAAGAACTCGTACAGTAACTTTTGAATCCCCTCTAACTTCTCACCCGCCCACATCGCGATGGCGACAACTCTTTAACAAATTGCTCTCTCTTATCACATGGAATAACAGTGGAACGTCTTCGAGACCCTGCCAGCGAAGAATCGTTCATGGAGAGGACGAGGAACAGGGACTCCAATATGGCAATACACACTGCTTCTCATCATATTACAGTGTCTTTGTTGCCCGCCTGGCTATCATGGTACTTTAACAACTTTAGAAAACCTGCTTAATTTGGTTCTCAGTCACCTCATTTATTCAAAGAGGTATTGAATTGTGAATCAGCTTATTCAAACAATTCACAGTTCGATTCATCCCACTTCACGGGACCTGATTGAAATAATTGGTCCCCCCTCACAAAGGGGCATTTAAATTCATTGCAGGCTGCAAAAAATGTTAAAGAGTGTATACCTGTATGTGGAGTAGGTTTCAATACACGTCTTATTCCAAACTGTAGATAGAAGTATCCATTGATCTTGTCAAACTCAAGCTACTGATTATGCGATTCAAAACATGGATTGAATGAAGCTACTACAGCAGGACTCACGAGTTGAGTTGAGCGTTGAATTGTAAATTGTGAACTTGAATACAAATTAGTCGAACTGCAAACCACATAACTATGGATTGATCAACTTGAATCGTTGATAATTTGGCTTTGTTAATTCCATTTTCCATTTGTTAGCTTGATAATTTAGCTTTATATAATTTAGCTTTATAGGGAGTACTTTAAATTTGTATTAGTTAATGCTGTGGGAGTAGATTGAAACTGGGTTCTTCTGTTTATTTAAATGAGTTGTCTTAATTTGGAATAAGATTCAACAACAGCATCTATATAAAGTACAAAAGTTGGATATGGGCCGTTCAAGATGAGGACTACCAACTCTTGATTCAGCTAGAGTCCCTTGGCCCTTTAGATCATTGAACTCAATTTTCCTCTTAGCAAGTTACATGTAATTTGTCATGGCAAAAAAACAAAACAACAGTGACTCAAGTTTGGATGAAATTAAGGCAGTGTCCGAGTTACCTGCACACTGTTTACAAAGACCCAAACTGAGACCTATAAAAATCAAGTAGCATGTTGTTACCTTATTCACTCCTCAGAGAAATACCTCCAACCTAATATACACTCTCCCATCTTGCGCTTTGTACTGTTAGATAGGCCTTTGAGCTCCAGTTCAGGCCAAGTAGCTGATCAGGCTGATTCCTCTATTGATACCTGAACTAATCTCCATTTGTTCTGAGTAGTCAAACTTATTTGCAGTGTCAAAATAGACTCTGCTAGCCTCATTTGGCATGTTTACCAAAACAAAAAGTTTTTTGGCATGTTAACTTTGTGCTTGAGTTAACCTCATTGCATCGACAGGAGAAAATTGTGGGGCCAAAAGAAGGGCGAGGTGTGGGTTTCCCAGCTAAAATAATCAGATGCATTGGATATTTTTACCCTTTTGATCTAAGGCTGCTCGTCCCTAGCTCTCTATTTTGACATCTACTTTAAAGCCTTAAACTAACAGCTAGAAATTTCCAATAAGCCTGTTATTTCTTCCTCTGCTTCTATTTCTTTTGTGTTTTCAGATGGCTAATTTGTTAACTCTCCTTGTAGTCAGTGAATCAGTGGGCCCACCAACGTGAGTTGTGCCACAAGATGAGGCCAAGTCAAGCTCAAGTTTTCCTAAACAAAGTGACAATTACTTGACATGTCTGCCACAACAAATTTTGAAATGAAAATATCATAGGTTTTAAATAAGAGAATCAGATTATAATTTATCAGTCACTGTTGAGGGTTTTGCTTGAGAACAAGTGGAATTTTATTTTGACTATTATTAATCATCATATCTTTCATCAACATCAACATCATCATCATCATCATCATCATCATCATCATCATCATCAAAGACCTGCTCCAAATATGTGAGTTCGATTACGCCACTTATCCCCTTTAGATGTTATTATTATGACACAACAGGAACCACTACCATCATTTATCCTTGTGATATTTACTGCTTCTAGTGCTACTACTGCCACTGTTGCTGCTACTGTCGTTATGCTTTCATTTTTTGTTCTGTTTTATTACTGGTTAGGTTATTAAATCAGAGTGCTTATTGAACTGTGGATGTCTTCTGCAACCAGGGGTTTGCAAGATGACTTTTCAATTTTCCTAAAATGTAAATAATTTAAGTTCAGGTTAGAAAAAGGTGCAGAAATGAGAAGACAGCTTACTGTTTAACTCTTAATCTGTCAACTCAGTACAACTGAATTTGTTGAAATGATATCATCCTCCTGAATTTACCTAAACATTCAGGACTCCCAACATTTTCATCACATCTTATGGAAAGGCCCACGACTTATGTTGCATTCTCCTTCAAATTACAAGGGAAGTGTATTTATCATTTTATCCCTCTTATTCCTTCTCTATGCAGATCATGCTAGCCATTTTAATTGGGATGTTGACCATACTGACATGGCATTTTACAAGGGTCTACACAACAAAGTCAATTAATGGCTTAGCATATGAGCTCCGATTCGAACTTCTACAGCGCCCCATTTTGCGTATGTGGAACATCTTGAATTCTACTGTAGAAATAACAATGGCTCAAGTAAAGCTTTCTGAGTATGTCATTAACCATTATGGAAAACCAAGGAACAATACGCATTCTGAGGTGACCTCACTTCCATTTCACATTTTCATTTGATGATCATCACTTCAAAATTACATCATGAATTTTCCCTCTCTTCTAATTGCTTACAGTTGCTTTGATACATAGCAGCTATTTGCAGTAATGAAGAATGTAACATGGGCTCTCTTTGCAAGCCGGAAGGCTCTCAATTCAATAACTATAAGCTACAGAAATGGCTTCGTCCAGGCATTTCACAGAGACCACAAGAGCAACAACACATTTTACATCTATTCGGATCTTGCAAATTCTTCCGGCACCGGAAAACAAGAATTTGGGCCACTAGCTTCAAATCTTGGCTGGCAAGAGAAACCTTCAGACAGTAATGTTTCAGCAATTTGGTACCAAGAGCCACTGGATCCTGTTACTGGTGAGAAAACAGGAGTAGCAAGACAGATACCACCTGATGATCTAATCAACATCGCTGGTCTATCAGAACTACGAGATGGAGCAGCTTCATGGCATGTTGCAGTAAGCAAATTTACAGATTCACCATTGCTTTCAGCAGCATTACCTGTCAGGAGTCTATCTGATGGAGGCATAATGGCAGTTGTTGGAGTTACCACAGCACTTTTTAGTGTGGGACAGCTTATGAGAGAACTGGTGGAAAATCACAGCGGTTGTATGTATTTGACTTCTCAGGAGGGTTATGTTCTAGCAACATCAACAGATTCTCCGCTCCTGAAGAACTCAACAAGTGGGCCAAAGCTTCTGATGGCTGTTGATTCGGAAGATCGCATGATAAGATCAGGAGCAAAATGGTTGCAGAAAGAATACGGCAACAATTCATCATTCAATCATGAGGTTCACGCTGAAGATGTCATGCTAGGACACCAGAGATATTATATTGATTCCTTTTTCTTGAATTTAAAGAGGCTTCCCCTGGTAAGTTTCATGCACAAATGCATCATTATCCCTTTCCCTTTAATCTGAAATGCTGAACATTATTCTTCCCTTAATGCAATGTAAGAGGACTAGGAATACTGGTACACTGCATTATGGAACAAATCTTTTTAATCATACCTTGGTAAAGGGTTTCAACAAAGATCATCATCAGTTTTTCATTTGCAGTAAAAGTTGCTGCTTTCTGTTGAATAAACAGTATAAATCCTTTTTTCTCAAAGTGATTTCATGCATCATCACTAAGAAACATTTCATTTTAGGTGAATTTTTCGCCTGCATTGAGTTTCACGCAGGGGAGTCCATGACCCCTGCAGGAGAAAACTTCTCTTCATTTTATTTCGTTTTACTAATAATGCATAAGTTGCTTCCATCTTCTTTTTAACTTTCTTGCTTTCAATACTATTGACACATGATTCATTATAATGGTACTGAATACTGATGGAATCCCACAATGAAAATATAACCAATAAAAAGAACTACCCATTATATTTTCTTTCTTCTTGATTGATAGAAACCCACTGACTTTGTTAGACAAACTAAGGCTCTATGGGCCAAGTTGGTGACTAGAAATTTTAGAAAGTACGCTTTCATAAATCAACCATATTGCATTAATGGAGATATTCCCTATTAATAGGAGCAAATAAGATAAAACAGAATAATTAATCTTATAAAAAATTAATTCAAACCTAATTCGAATTCAAACTTAAACCTACTTAAAATTCGAACTCATTTCCTACCACTCCAACACCCCTCCATAATCGAATTGCTGTTTCAAGAAATGAATGTGCGATCAATCACATGAGATATATGAATGACTTATGGTTAGATATAATAGCTGCACAACCAGCCTCTGATCTGAATTAATATCATGAACTCTCCACTTTTTTAACTAATAACATGATTCTATTCATATGGAGCAGCTGGTTTTGCACCTAACATTATAGTTTCATCCAATAGATCTAGCACTTACTGGCGTGGACACATTACAATCCCACTTCTTTGCTCTTGCAATTTTAACTTATCGCCAAGATTCTTGATTTCAAACTTTGTTCCCAAATTTTTCTTTAGCCTTACATACTGGTACTACATCTGTAACAATAAATGTCATTCACAGAGACAATTGGAATGGTAACCCATCCATTTCTCTTCATAAAAAAAAAAAAAAAAAAAGGTATGGTTAGCGTGGCATTATTTATAAAAGAAAATTTCAAAACAGGGCCTAAGTTTTTAGGACATTTCAAATCAGGACAAAGAAGGCAGTTTTCAGTTTAGGGCCTAAGTTTTCCAACAAGATTTTCAATCAGGACATCCAGTCATAACTCCTTCCCCACTGGCGACTATTTGGATTTTTTTTTTCCTTTTAAAAAAATATGGAGATTTCCTTTCGGCTTTTTGAACCAAAATCCATGGATTTGGTCCTTTCACTCTACTCTCCATTTCTTCTTCTTCCCTCCCCTTTCTTCATCCTCATCCCTCCTTTGTCAACGGCAAACACCGACGACTCCAATGTATGGTTAGCATGGCCTTAGTTGGACTATGTTTCAAGAATTCTAAGGACCTGATAATGGCTCTTAAACAGTAAACCATTTGCAATTCTTTTGACAATAAATATGCAAAGAATCACAAGTTTGCATCATAAAGGTATGCTCTGAGAGTAGTTGCAAATGGTACCCACATGCATCTGTATTATCCGACGAGTGAATGCTTAAGTTTAAAAAAAAATTAAGAGATAGCCATACATACCTGAATATTAACCAAGTAGAGAATCACATGACATTTGTTGAGCTGATCATTAAGAAGAAACAGCAAAGTAAAGGTCCGATGTAACAGTCACAGCAAAGGTTTTATGTTAGGAGGTATTGAGGGAGTACGGAATGATATTCCATATTTAAAATGTTGAGAGCAAAAGAGAGGCCCTCCACATAATTCATGGAGGTTTTGAAGAATCATTTCATGTGTTTTCTTTTTTGCATGAAACAATTATCAAACACAATCCAAGGAGTATTATGAAGTTTGAAGTTGAGAACAATGGTTCATTCTAAAGATTTTGTGTTTTCTTATCTGTATCATTACAAGCTATGATGCATAGATACCTCAAAACGGGCAATGAATCGTGTCATTTCGTATCCAATACTTCACTTTTTATCTGTAAAATCCGTGCCCTTGCCGTGTCCATGGCATCTCCTTACTCTATCCACGCCGTATCTAGGCATCATAGATTAGAAGGCTTTTTAAATGGATGTTGACTGTTCATTGGATTGGATGACAATCCTTTGAAAAGAAAGCTCAAGGATGTTTTTTTTGACAGCTATTGCTCTTGATGCTAATAGATAGATATTTCCACCAGGAAATATGAATAGCAACAGAATAAGTAAAGACCAAGGACTCATGGACATTTTTCCTTGAAAATTTGAATATAGAACTCAGTGATAACCCTTTACCTTCATGAATGATTGACAAAAGGGGTTGGTGGGAGCTGTTGAGTCCATATTTCCTATGTCTTATCATATATTTTGCATGCATAATTTATATGCAAATTTTCAAAAATACTAAAGGGTAAACTTTTACAAGATTTATTTTGGATTGCATCTCAGGCTTATATGAGATATGAATTTGAAAGCATAATGAATGAGATTGGCAGTATCAATTCACAAGCTAAGGAATGGATACAAAAGATCCCTAAAGTGTTTTGGTCACAGGCAATTTTTTCCAAATGTTTTTCCATGTAAATCAAATTAAAATAACTTTACTCAATGCTTCAACAACTTGTTAATAAAGTCAAGGAGTCTACCCATTTGTGAAATGATTGACTGGATCCAAGTGATGTTAATGGTCAACATGCAAACAAGATGGTTGAGATTCTCCTGTTGTGATGGAATTTTGTGCCTTACAATTAGGAAGATGCTAAATGATTGATGAGATAAGTCTCATAGTTGTGATTTGTATTTTGTTGGGAGTGATCAAATCACTATGAGACTTATCTCGTTTATCATGTAACATCTTAATTGCAGGGCACACAATTCCATCCCAACCGGAACATCTTGACCATGTTTGTTTGCATGATAACTATTAACTGTGCTCGGATCCATTCAACCTTATCACAAGCATTGAGTACAGTAATTTTGATTTCTTTATCCTTCTACTTCTCTTTCCTACTTCTCTTTCCTATTAGGCTGCTCTTCTCCAATCAACACTTTAGTGTACCTGTAAAGCAGCGCAGGGGAAGAAGATTAGCCAACGGGCTAATCTCCAAGCCAAAAGGCTTAGGGATAAATTGTTTAGGTGTCTCACCAAAGACAAATAACTCTCTCAACTGAGAACCAATGCTCAAAGCTTTATTCAATATGAAAGTCTATCTCTCTTGAAGAGATTACAACCTTATTTATAACTAAAACATTCTCTAAGAAAGGAAATACCTAATTCTAAACAAATAAGAAGTCCTAAATCAAATCCAACTGGACTTGCCAAATATTAAATAAACAAACTACTATAATATAGTCCTACTACAAGTCTACTGTGTTTTGGGCCTGCGGGTGTAGACTTTTAAACGGGGCCTATTATTATGGCCTGCATCAGCTCTCCCCGGCTTGGAAAAACTCGACTCTGGCGAGTTGCTAGCTTGGTACTGCTCATATAAATCTGGATTGATCTTTTGAAAATCTGTAGCTGTAATCCAGGTAGCTTCAGAAAATGGTTTGCCTTTCCACTTAACAAGAAACTTGTGAAATCCTCCATTCTTGGTTGAAATGATCTGATCATCAAAAACATCTTCAATTTCGTCTGGAGGGAATTGATGAAGAGGAATGCGAAGAGCTTGTTCTTCAAAGGATTCATCATTATGGTGCCCATGATATAATGTCAAATCTTCGACATTAAACGTGGAGCTGATATTCATGTCTGCAGGAAGGTCTTAAACATATGCATTGGAACTGATTTTCTTTAAAATCTTGAAAGGACCTGCACTTCGTGGATAAAGCTTCTTGTATTTACCTGCAGGAAATCGTTCGGGCTTCAAACGAACCATTAACAAATCACCTTCGGTAAACTCAACATGGCGTTTGTGAGTATCCGCGTGCCTTTTATATGCCTCATTACTTGTAGCGATTTGCCGGCGAACTTCATCATGAACATCTTTCATATGTTGGGCAAACTGTTCAGCATCCGGACTAGATCTAGAGTCAACTGGTAAAGGACTTAAATCAATAGGAAGACGTGGCGTAACACCAGTGACAACTTCAAATGGTGATCTCCCTGTTGTTCTGTTGACAGAATTATTATAGGCAAACTCTGCCATAGGTAAAATCAGATCCCATGAAGCAATATGTTCCCCAATAAGGCATCGAAGAAGATTTTCTAAACTCCGATTGACAACTTCTGTTTGGCCATCAGTTTGTGGATGATAGGCACTTGAGTATTGGAGCTTAGAGCGCATCATGTGCCATAAAGTCTTCCAGAAGAAACTCATGAACTTTGTATCTCTGTCAGATACGATTGTATTGGGAAGGCCATGCAAACGAACAACTTCTTTAAAGAAAAGAATGGCAATCTTCTTGGCATCCGCTGTATGAGAACAAGGAATAAAATGTGCCATTTTGGAGAAACGATCAACAACAACAAAAACAGAATCTACTTTTCGCGCTGTTTTTGGTAAGCCCAAGACAAAGTCCATACTCAAATCTTGCCAAGGTGCATGTGGAATAGGAAGAGGCTGATACAAACCTGTATTCTTCTTTTGACCTTTTGCAAGTTGGCATACCCTGCATAATTCACAAATGCGGGCAACATCTGTTTTTAAGCGTGGCCAAAAGAAACGATCTTCCACAAGGGCCAATGTTTTATCACGCCCAAAATGTCCACTACATCCACCACTATGCAACTCACGTATCATAAATTCACGGATAGATGTAGCAGGCAGACATAATTGATTTCCACGAAAGAGATATCCATCATGAAGAGAAAACTTTGGATGTTCTGAACCTTCACCATTTAGAAGGGCTGTATAAATGTGACCAAAGTCATTATCAGCTGCATATTCTCTGCGTATTTCTTCAAAGCCAGGAACATTGACGGAAATTGTCGTAAGAATGTGAGTTCGACGACTTAATGCATTTGCGACTTTATTTTCCGTGCCAGATTTATGACGCAGAACAAAAGAAAACTCCTGTAGGTATGCACTCCATTTAACACGATTGGCGCTCATTTTCTTTTAAGAATTCAGGTGTTACAAGGCTTCGTGGTCAAAGTATAAGACAAATTCTTTTCCAATGAGATAATGACGCCAATAACGAAGAGCTTGAACTACTGCATAATATTCCAGATCATAAACAGTGTACTTCTTACGGGAGTCATTTAATTTCTCACTAAAATAAGCAACTGGATGACCGTCTTGACTTAAGACTCCGCCAATACCTACATGGGAAGCATCACAACTAACTTCGAAGACTTTGTCAAAGTCCGGAAGTTTTAGAACTGGTGCCTCAGTCATTTTCTTCTTAATTTGCTCAAATGCTCGAGAGGCAGCATTGGTCCAAGTGAACTCTCCTTTTTTCATGCAATCAGTTATAGGAGCCATGATTGTACTGAAATTACAAATGAATCTCCTGTAAAAGGTAGCCAAACCATGAAAGCTGCGTACCTCATGTATAGAAGTGGGAATAGGCCAGTCAAGGATTGCTTTGACTTTAGCTGGATCAGGTTCAACTCCGCGGGCCGAGACAACAAAGCCCAAAAATACGACCGTGGAATTCAAAAATGTACACTTCTTCAAATTAATGTAAAACTTTTCTTTTCGAAGTGCACGCATGACATACCTCAGATGATCGAGATGATCTTCCTTTGATTTGCTGAAGATTAAAATATCATCAAAATATACCACAACAAATTTGCCAAGAAAAGGTCGTAGAAGCTGAGTCATTACTCTCATAAAAGTGCTGGGAGCATTCGTTAGACCGAACGGCATGACTAACCATTCGTATAGTCCATCTTTGGTTTTGAATGCTGTTTTCCATTCATCTCCGGGCCTAATACGAAGTTGGTGATATCCGCTCCTGAGATCAATCTTGGAAAAGAAAGAAGATCCAGACATCATATCAAGCATGTCATCCACTCGAGGAATCGGAAACCGATATTTGATGGTAATTTTATTAATTGCTCGGCTATCAACACACATTTGCCAAGAACCATCTTTCTTCGGTGTTAAGAGGGCTGGAACTGCACATGGACTCATGCTTTCTCGGATATAACCCTTCTAGAGTAACTCTTCAACCTGTTTGCGCAATTCAGCATGTTCGGCGGGACTCATGCGATAAGCAGGTAAATTAGGAAGGATCGATCCAGGGACTAAATCAATGGCATGCTGGATGTCCCGCATAAGAGGTAACTCATTAGGAAGCTCTGCGGGAATCAAATCTTGAAAATCATGGAGCAATGACTTGATTTCTGGTGGCGTAGAATCCTGTTGTTTATGATCTGCTTCTTGGGTTTCTTTAGGCACAAGAGCATAAACAACTCATTGGTCTTTGCTTTCCATTTCAAACTTCCGCATAGAGAGAACATGAGGGTTTGATGGAGTGGTAGAAACTGTCGGTGAAAATGCTAATGGCGGCAATGGGAGAAGATCCACCACTTGTCCTTTCCATTTAAAAGAATGAATATGCCTTTTCTGATCAGTATGTACCTCTCGATCATATAACCAAGGTCGGCCAAGTAAAATGTGAGCAATATTCATAGGAATAATATCGCACCATATATCATCTTCATAGATGCCAATTTTAAAATGAACCAAGTAACGATGGGTCACAGGGATTGAATGATCATCTACCCAAGCGACCTTGTAAGGCTTTGGGTGCTCTTCCACAGGCAAATTGAGCTTAGTGATCACTTCCTGTGAAACAACATTCATAGTACTACCTCCATCAACAATTAAATTGCATAACTTACCTTTGCATCTCACACGTGTCCCGAAGATTGAAGTACGTCGCCAATCAGCTTCTTCTTGTTCATTGGTGAGGAGAAGCCGACGTATAATAAGAACAAGACCACCTTCTTCTGCACCGGTAGCGGCATGGGGAGAAGGATCAGATTGAGCCTCTAGCTGTGGATCTGGCTGAGCTTCTGATTGGAAATGGTCAGGAGGAGGCTCCATCTCAAGATGCTCATCATAGTCTTCAGACGAATAAGGATCTCCATCGCAATAATAAAGATTGCGAACTTGAGGGCATGCATTAGCAAAGTGTCCTGGTTGTCCACATTGATAACAACCATCAGTTCATCGATCTTGACGAGGAGGTCCACGAATCCGCATATCTTGCTCCTGTGGCACTGTCCCCTTTTGATTTGGAGCAAAAGGACGCTGATTGGGGTGATTGTGCTGCGGTTTTGGAGGTGGACGAAAACCCGCTGGTGGAGGAGCACGATTATATTGAGAATTATTTTGATTTGGTGGATAACCTTTAGTATTCTGAAAGGCGGGGGTTCGACGAGTCGTTGATTCCCCGACTTGAGAACCAAATCGTCTCAAAGTGGAGGACCGCAATTCTAGCTCAACCCGTTTTGCCTTGTTATAAATATCATCAACAGTTTCAAAATCATGCATAAGGACTTCACGTCTTATTTCTTCTCGCAAACCTGTTCTGTACCGGTTGACTAGCGTGAAATCATCATCTTGAATTTTACACCGGATAACATAGTCATTGAACTTCTCTGTATACTCATCCAGTGATAAGGTGCCTTGCTTGAAAACAAAATATTCTTGCTGAAGGAGACTTAAATAATTGGAGGGCAAGTATTTACCTTCAAGCTTTTCACGCATATCATCCCACTTGGTAATAGCAGGACGTCCCATGACAAGATTATTGTGCTCAACGCTGTGCCACCAAATACGTGCTGACCCTTTAAGTTTGACTTTGACAAAGGCAACACGCTGTGCATCATCCATATGATACCAAGAGAAATAATCTTCGAGGGAATTGAGCCAGTCAATGAAAGCCTTTGGATTGAAACGGCCAGAGAAATCCGATATATCAATTTTGACTCGCTTTGTGATATCATCAAATGCTGGTGCAGCAGGTGCGTCTGCAGGGTCTTTTTCAGTAAGAAGACGGTGAATGAAATCATGCATAGATTCTTGCGAGCCTGTTTCTACTAGTTGGCCAGAATTTTGTTGGTTTCCAGCGCTAGAGGATGCTTCGGCGGCAGGAGGCCTCTGAGAACCGCGGGACAGTTCTTCCAATGTATAGACTATTTCAGTCAACTCTATTAACATGGCATCTCGCTGATGATCAGAAAATCTGCCCCGATATGACTGACCGCTGCGGGTTGACATTGCTTATAAGAAGCAAAGGAAACAAAAGTTTTTTTTTTTTTTTTTTGCTGTGGGCCTGGGCTGAACAGGGCAGCTGCTGTGGGCCTGGCTGAATCAGCTGGCGGGTCAGATCTGGGTCAGGTCAGACCCGGACTGAAGCAAAGTGGTTGAACTGGGCCGGGTGTCGGGTCAGCAGGTTGGCCCAACGGGTACGGCCCAACACTAAAATATCTTTCCCTTCCCTTGCTACAGGAGAACAGAAACTCGAGAAGAAAACGCACCTGTCTCGGCTGAAGCAGAAAATTCTGATGCAGAACGAAAAGGAAGAGAAGAAAGAAGAGACTGCCGGCGAGGGAGAGTTCCTTTTCGTTCTGCATCAGAATTTTCTGCTTCAGCCGAGACAGGTGCGTTTTCTTCTCGAGTTTCTGTTCTCCTGTAGCAAGGGAAGGGAAAGATATTTTAGTGTTGGGCCGTACCCGTTGGGCCAACCTGCTGACCCTACACCCGGCCCAGTTCAACCACTTTGCTTCAGTCCGGGTCAGATCTGGGTCAGGTCAGACCCGGACTAAAGCAAAGTGGTTGAACTGGGCCGGGTGTCGGGTCAGCAAGTTGGCCCAACGGGTACGGCCCAACACTAAAATATCTTTCCCTTCCCTTGCTACAGGAGAACAGAAACTCGAGAAGAAAACGCACCTGTCTCGGCTGAAGCAGAAAATTCTGATGCAGAACGAAAAGGAAGAGAAGAAAGAAGAGACTGCCGGCGAGGGAGAGAGAAAACGACCGCGGAGAGAGGAACTACCGCGGGGCGATGGCGGATTTCTGCCGGCGAGGGAGAGAGAGAGAGAGACGACAGTGGGGCGATGGCGGTGGGTGATTGCAGCCGGCGATGGAGAGGGAGCGGTCGTCCGCTTCGTCTCTGTCTGGTTTCGTCTGATGCTCTTTCTGTTTTTTTTTGTTTTTATTGGTGGCCGATGGTGGGGGACAGAAGAGGGGGGGGGGGGGGGGGGGGGTGGGGGGGGGGGGTTGGGTTGCCGATTAGAGATGGAGGGGTGTGGGAAAAAAGGTTCGGTGGTGGTTGGTTGGGGATCTGGGTCCGGCGAGGGTTGGGGAAGAACTTTCCGGGGCTCGGTGAGGGGATCGGTGAGGATGATGAGGAAGGGAAGATGGGTCCGTGGAGGGGTTGGGCTCGGGTGAGGGTTTCGGTTGTGCGGTGGGGTATGGAAGGGGTCTATGGAGGGTATGGAGGCCGGGAGTGAGGCGGGAGAGGTCTGTGGAGGGAATGGAGGGTTTCGGTATGGATTGGAGGTGGGTTCTGCCGTAAAGGATTGGAGAAAGATGACGCTGCCGTAGATGATTGGGGAAAGATGACGATGACGAATGATGGGAGGCGATGGGGAAGATGCACAAGCGATGGGGAGCAGACGATCGGGAGAAATAGGTTACCTCGAATCGGCGATCCGGCGGCGATCCGAGCGTGGATCTTCGGCTTTGATACCAATTGAAGCAGCGCAGGGGAAGAAGATTAGCCAACGGGCTAATCTCCAAGCCAAAAGGCTTAGGGATAAATTGTCTAGGTGTCTCACCAAAGACAAATAACTCTCTCAACTGAGAACCAATGCCCAAAGCTTTATTCAATATGAAAGTCTATCTCTTTTGAAGAGATTACAACCTTATTTATAACTAAAACATTCTCTAAGAAAGGAAATACCTAATTCTAAACAAATAAGAAGTCCTAAATCAAATCCAACTGGACTTGCCAAATATTAAATAAACAAACTACTATAATATAGTCCTACTACAAGTCTACTGTGTTTTGGGCCTGCGGGTGTAGACTTTTAAACGGGGCCCATTATTATGGCCTGCATCAACCTGTTAGTAACTAGTAACACCAAAAGCTTGAGTTGATATTGAACAGCATAACAATTATATCAACAGTACCAACTTTATGCAGAATGAATACTTAATCCTCAAGAAAAGGATCCTGATGCCATAAAAAAGGGAACAGAAGTCCAAATGTTTTAACAATTAAGTAAATGAATTTCCGAAGTTAGATTCCTTTTTCTTACTAGTTTCTAGCATTTATTATTATTATTATTATTTATAATTACACTTCTTGCAGGTGGGAGTGATCATTATTCCAAGAAAATACATAATGGGAAAAGTTGATCAAAAAAATTTCACAACACTGGTCATACTGATCTCAGCATCTCTTTGCATCCTTGCCATTGGCTGTGTTTGCATTTTGATATTGACAAGTGGTGTCTCAAAGGAAATGAAACTGAGAGCAGAATTAATAAGTCATCTTGATGCAAGGAGACGGGCAGAGGCATCAAGCAACTACAAAAGCCAGTTTCTGGCAAACATGAGGTAGGTAATAATTTTTGCATTGCCCACAGGTAAAAGTTTATGATGAATCTTACATTTTTACTATTGGCCCTTTTTGTTATGTGTGCTCAACATTGAAACCTTAATTATCTGGAGATTTTCAAGTGATGTTGTCTGAGGCTCATTGACACTCTGGAATTCATAAAACCATCACCTTAGGATAAAAAAATCGGATCAGTTGCTCTTTCAATAATTACGTTTTTAATATCATTATAATACATAAACTGTAGAATAGAATTTCCAATGTATATTCTTAGAAAACCTACTCTGATTTTAAGCAAGGTTAGTCATTCCCCTTATAATCTCAGTCTGACAACTATTAAAATAGCTAGCGACAAGAAATATGAAGTTAGAACATGCAGTAGCATGAAGCTCAAGAGAAACTACAGGATGAAAAGAATCTCTCCAAAACCTGGGCACCATCTTCTCTACATGGCTGAGTCTTTACCACCAAATTTAATGCAAACCTCTGAAAACATGTTAGAGAACCAAACAGAAGACATCGCCAACCCCAGAAATACTGAAAACATACAAATAAGGCCCTTTAACTTTAAAGTGTAAAACAGCCAGCAAAGCTCTGAGCAACTTCTCTAGGGCGAGTTCTTTTTTTTTTTTTTAATGACCTGCTCTAGGGTGAGTATTATATGAGTTTCATGCTAAAGATGCCCTAAAACAAATGTACATTGCGCATCAAGCTTAAGTTCACAATAGTCCTTAGAATTTTATTATCATAATACAAAATCAATGACAGACTAAAACTATGCTTTTATCATCAAACTGTTCAAACTTAATTAGACTAGCATATCCTTAAAGTGACAAATTAACACTAAGTGGAAAAGTAGCAAAAAAACTGTGTATGCGCTTGATTTTAGATCCAACCATGAAGACAATGGGTTCCGATGTGGCCATGGCCCACAATTGATGAAGGTTCTTGGACCCAATGGCTCTGTTCCATCTATCTAGGCTCTATTTGATGGTGAGAGGATGTAAACCATCACTTTCACCATTTCCATTTATCTAGGCTTTGTTGGTGAGAGGATGTAAGCCATCACTTTCATCATCGCCCATGTGAAAAATCAGTGTGCAATTATTCCATCAACTGTTTAGATTGCCTTGGGTATAGCCTAGTAAATTGAAGAAATTAGTGGGACATTGGAGGTTTATCTATGTTATTCAACAAGGTGCCATTTGGAATCATTGATGGCAGCATTTGGGTAGCTGCTTGGCTAGATGAACAACTATAATGACAGGTTGGATACTCCTGTTGGAGATTTGAGTAGATATGAAGACTCAAGTTAAACAAAAATCTTGGGTGATAGTTCAGAACAAAAATCTTTGGGGTTACTATGTTGAACCTTTGGAGATGTTAGAGGGAGATTCATGGAGGATCTTATCTTGCATTGATAATTTAATTTGGGTTTTAGCCCTAGCATTCTAGCTTTTGTACTATATTCTCTTAAACATAACTTTAAGGTCAAAAAAGAAGAATAATAATATGACAAAGGAATTGAAGATGACACTTCGTAGAACTCTGCAAAAGTTCCTGAGATTACCTTTATATCATTTGGTGATCATTTAAAGACTATGCTGCACATCAAAACCTAGTTTGAGTCATAAGTTTAGGACACTCCACAAGTGCCCAGGTAAACAGTCACATCAAAACTGAAATAAACTGTGTCCCTGATCATAAAAAATGTAGGCAAGCTAAAAAAGTTAGTGACATACGGATACCAATAAAGTAAGGCCCAAAAACTGCCTAAGATGTGGCAATAGAGCCAAGGCCTGAAATGCCAAGGCCAATGGCGATCTTAGTAAGGCCACAATAATGCTCTTGAACTCACAGCCAATGCCAACATAGGCCTAACTCCTAAATCCAATGGGCCACGACCAGCAAAAAACTAAGGGTGTATTGGTATGAGGAGAAAAGATGGAGAAAATGGGGCTGGAAAAAACTGCCCACACCCCATGGTAAAATTTGGACTGCACTTCCTCTCCAGATTAAGGGCTCATAGCTCGATCACTGGTGACCATAAACATCACTGTCACTGAAAAGATGTGACCTGGCTAAGTAACTACAAATTTAGAAACAGACAACCAGGCACCTTAACGCTTTCAAATAGTTGGAAAACACCCCCAAGCATGGGGAACATTGGGAGCCTCTCCACCCCAGTCACACAAAGAACTGGAATAGAACTGTAAGTACCCCCTCTGTAGTTGAAGAAAAAGGGGAAGCATATATGAAGAATAATCCACCATTTTCTGTAATTTTTGGACCAGTAAGTCGACCCAAAACACTGTTAGTTCACAAATGATCAACAACTTACAAGCAAGGAGGAGGGATAGACACCTTTTCAGCTATTTTGAGGGATGGGTCATAGGACAAGTTACTATAGTAGACTGAAGAACTGAATATTGTAATGAACATCATAACCCACCCCCATTTGAAAAGAATTTTTTTCTAGTACACTCCAAATCTTATACAAGTACCAGTTCCCAAAATCTTCAGAAATAATTTGTCTCCAGAGATCACCAATGATGCGAGTAATTGCCTAGCAAATGCAGGGAATTGATAGAACTAAAACAGTGAATGATTAAAAGACAACTCATAAAATACATCCATATCAAACAACTTATCCAACATGAATTACAAAATGCCTGCTCCAAGGATAGTACAGAATCATTTAAAAGAGACCCTATGAAACCACACCTTAATACTATAGTCTACAGTATGGCGTGGAACAATGGAGCCATGTAAAAGGTGGTCACTATCCATTCATTCTAAAATCCAATTATCCAGTGATGCAAATTTAATGTACATAGGAAAGCACATCGATTATTGAAGAAACAGGAAAAGACACTAAAAATAAGATTCAACTGCATAGTAGGATACTGTCAAATATATTGAAGTAGAATGCCACCCTTTCTAATAACAAGTACAAATGTATATTCCAATACATTTAAAAAAGATCTCAGTCTTGACTAAACATCTTGCGGGAGATGGATTTCAACTCTTCAAAAGAAAAGTCTGCAGTGGTTTATCTTTATAAAATCATGTGTTCAGGTTGAGGTTTTGAAACTGCAACTTAGAGGGCAATTTAGGCCCCCTCAGATTTGAGCTGACTCAACCAAGTTGGGCCAATTTGGCACCTAGAATTCCCAAAACCTTAATATTATGAAAAAAAATATTGAAAAAAAAATTAGAAAATGGTGAATGATGTCCTATAAATTTAAGCTATATGTGTTTCAATTATTTAGAATGAATTTCAGTAATACTAGTGTTAAGTAGTTGGTTTGCCGCACCTTTAACGCCTAGGCATTTTGGGTATATTGGTTAGCAACTTGAGATCGTATTAAAGCCAATGCGTCTTGGGTTCAAATCCGCGCAAGGCAAAAAATGCCCCATGCGATGTTTTGTGTGCAGGTGCATATGCGCAGGGCAAAGAGGCTCCATGCCGCATCTTGGGTAGGCATGTGATTCAAGTCTAGGAGGTCTGCTGCCCAAGCGGGGATATTAAGTAGTTAGTTTGCCACACCTTTAAAAACTAGGCATTTTGGGTGTATTGGTAAGCAACTTGAGAAATAGATGATTACATTTCAATGTCATTCGGTCAAATGAATACACCTTTGATCTTCGAATGCTTCAATCTTCTGTGAAAATGTGGATTTGATGATCTAAAACGAGTGCAAATGAACCCCATATGCCTCCAGCATCTTGTTTTGTCTCACGACCAAAATAAAAAGTTTAAACCATTTTCCCCGTAAGACATGGCCATAGTATCTAGCATAGTGTCGTAGTGGTCCTACTGACAGAACTAACATATTCCATTATCCATTCAATGGAAATGGTAGTAGATCTTAAAAGTGCTTTACAATCCAAAAGCATGACTTTTGTAATTTTACAAAGTTAATTTAAAGCCCTAATCAATATTCTCAACAAATTGTCTAGTGAATACTTCTTCTGAGCATTCATTATGCTTCTGGTTATAGTTTCAGCATTACTTAAATTATTGTCTGGTGAATTCTTCCTCTGAGTATGCTTTATGCTTCTGGTTATAGTTCAGCAAATTTTTGTTTTCAGATAATGATATGAATTCACTGAATTGAGATGGTCGACTGGTTTCTTATTTGGCAATGAAATAGTTTGCACAACGTTTATTCTAGTGATAACAGTTGTAATACATTCTTAGTTGCTAAACTTTCTTGATCATAATAGAGATTAAATGCTTCTTTCATTGCATTACAGTCATGAGTTGCGAACACCGATGGCTGCAGTGATAGGTTTGCTGGACATTCTAATATGCGATGATTGTCTTACCAATGAGCAAGTTGCAACAGTTACACAGATCCGTAAATGTTCAACTGCTTTACTTCGCCTTCTCAACAACATCTTGGACCTCAGTAAGGTAAGATAGAAAATGAGTGAATTTCTGTTTGAAACAGTCAGTATGCTTAAAGTAGAGCTTATCTATCATATGAACAAAATAATGTCCATCCTTCTAGAGTTGTACTTGCACTTAACTCTTCCAATAAAATAAGATCATATGTGAAATCTATAGTTGATTACTCACTTATATTGGTATTCAATGACTTAAGACTCAACAAAATTCTGAGCCCAGGGAAAATCATGGTTAGAGCAAAGTCCATATGGAAACCTTTTTTATCTTATCAAGTTCATCCATTGTTGTTCTCAAATAGTTTTTAGCATCAAGATCAGACACTGTATCATTTCAGCAATAAATCCTTGGAGCTTTGCCATGTACTGGTACCTTCTCAAATGCTGGTGCAAATTTCATTTAAACAAGGGTTCCATAAAATAGAAAGTTGGCAGTGAAACTTCCTCCAACCTTTATAACTAGTTACCCCATAGGAGCAAGTTCTGAAGGTAGGAAATTGTACAAAAGTAACATGCTGCAATTGATTCAATTGTAGTAAGAAGTAGTCCATGGTTGTAATTTTATATATATTCAGGTTTTCTTTAAAAATTAAATATTTCATTAGTGTAACATATAAGTATACAAGGATGGTGGCCCAACAAGCTGCTATTCAACCAACCCTAAAATCATCAGCAAAACACCTCACTTTCCATCTTCTATCCTCTTTCTACTTCTTCCTCTCTTCTTGTTTTTCCAATTCCTCTCCTTTTCCCCCTTAATTCAATTTACATATAACATCTAAGTATTAGAACCCTCCATAGGAGGCACCCAGATCTGACGGCAAGCAATACAATAGATTTAAAGGGCCACGCAGTAATGAAGGTTCATCCTAGGGCTAACATCTTATATTGGTATTCAATGACGTAAGACTACAAAATTCTAAGCTCAGGGAAAAACATAGTTAGAGCACAGCCCATATAGTAACCTTTCTTACCTTACCAAGTTCATCCATTATTGTTCTCAAATATTTTTTAGCATCAAGATCAAACTCTGTATCATTTCAGCAATAAATCCTTAGAACTTTGCCATGTAATGGAACCTTCTCAAATGCTGGTACAATGCTCATTTAAACAAGGGTTCCATAACATCGAAAGTTGGCGGTAAACTTCCTCAAAACCTTTATAACTAGTTACCCTGTAGGACCAAGTTCTGATGGTAGGCAATTGTCCAAAAGAAACGTGCTGCAAATTATTCAATTGTAGCAAGAAGTAGTCCATGGTTATAATTTTATATATATTCGGGTTTTCTATAAATATTAATCATTTCATTGGTGTAAGTATACAGGGATGGTGGCCAAGCGAGGTGTCGCTCAACCAACCCTAAAATCATCAGCAAACCATCTCTCTTTCCCTTTCCTATCCTCTTTCTTCTTCTTCCTCTCTTCTTGTTTTCCCAATTCCTTTGCTTTCCTCCCTTCATTCAATTTACATATATACTATCTAAATATCAGTGCCCTCCATAGGAGGAACCCAGATCTAATGGGAAGCAATACAACAGATTTGAAGGGCCACACAGTAATGAAGGTTCATCCTAGGGCTAACATCAGCCTAGTATGCATTGACATTAGCCCCCTTAGCACCCTAAGGGGAGAGAAAAACCAAAGTACAAGTATAGTGGAGTGAGTCTTGTTTTTGAGCTGCTCTTGGATGTAAAATCATTTCTTATTACTTTGGTGATTTGTTGACTTTTTTTATTTATCAGAATCCTACGATTCGTATCCCAAATCTTAAGGACACCGATTCGTATCAAATGCAACGAATCCCATTTACAAATGAATCTTAGGATTCAGGTGTGAATCCTACGATTTGATACTCGTTTCACCGAATCTTATCATTCAAGCAATCTAGCTAAGCTAGAACCAAAAAGTTAATATTAATAATCTTCTACATTTTTTTCTTCTTTATTCTTTTTTTCCTTTAGCGCTTTTATTTTTAAAAGGTTATTCGGTAGCTAACAAAACCTCCTAAGAGTTTTTTGTAGCTTTGATGAGGTTTTAAAAAAGAATAAAGAATATAAATTTAATTATAGCATTTGACTATGCTTTTGGTGCTTGTCTATATCTTCTTTTTTTTAATCTATTTCGAGTTTTTCCCTTTATAAATGCTTTCTTAACTTCAAGAGATACCCTACCATGTAAGATTGATGACTAAGATTTTTATTTTTTGATTTAAAGGTAATAAAAATATATATATTGATACCTTAAACAAATAAACAATTTACACATCATTTATTATATATGTATATATTAAAGGAGAATCTTCGTACGCATCATCTGTTATCATTTTTTTTTGTGAGAACTCTAGGTGGGGCCCATCTATCACCCAACGCAAACCTTGCAACACACATGAGACCCCTGATACACACGCACCCCAAGTTTCGGTCGAATCCGAAATTTCTGAACTGTTGGATCAACTGTACACCGTTCTGAACAGAATGAATTTATGGGCCATTAATGAAGGGATTAAAGCCATGTGATTGAGGCCAACTTGATATGTGGGGTGGTCTCGCATGGATCTTTCCATCTCCTCCTCCCCCCCTCCCCCGGTCTCATCCCTTGGTGGGGTCCACAGTGGGCCCCACTTTGGAGTGTGCATGAAAAGTTCATGAGGATATACGCACAAGAAAAGGGCCCTATATTAAAATATGTCATAATATTCTTGACGTAATTTTATGAAAGACTTAAGACTTAATTGTCATTGTATTTATCCTGCTTTAATGGGACAATGGATGGTTATGAATAATTACTTCTTATTTTTTAAAATTTTTAATTATTTTTATTTTTATAAGAAAAATAAAAAAATCCTCGCGATTTGATTCTATTCATGGGTATGAACGATTTGCGATACGATTCCGATTTTGAAAACTATGATTGCAGATACCAATTTGGTATGGGGGCATTTACTGATGTCCGCAACTGATCCATCTATGCTTTGATTTTAACATTACATATGAGGACCAATAGTAACAAATAATAATAATAACCAAAGAAATGGGCTTCATTTTTTGGTCTTCCCATTACCCGCAAGAGTCTAACTGCCATGGCCCATTAGCACCCTTTTAGTACTTTTTAAGCTAATCACCCATTGTTTTCATGCATTAATAGAAGGAATATGTTTAGTTTCTAATATGATAAATGGTCATAGTTCAACAAAGATTTTAAGTGGGTTCGCTTGGACTATGCTATGTATGAATGATCTTTTTTATTTCATAGGAGATTCTAGTCCTTTATTTACAATTCTTGCATTAATCAATCTGGAATTAGGAGCAGTTGTATCACAAGCTCACGTTTCTATGATCTCAATAAGTATTTACTTTAATGATGCTACAAATCTCCATTAAACTGGTTATATATTTATTTATAATTGAATAACAGCAAGAAGCCTTCTGTCGTTCCTTTCCCCATATTAAATCAAAGAAGAAAAAAAAATCATTGTGATAGTATATCATCATACCATATTGCAAAGAATCCATTTTCAATGAATGCACAAATCGATTGAAGTTAAATTGCCCTCACAGCCACATCCACTGCTTAGAACACAATCAATCATGAGTAGTATCATCCTTAGTTACCCTTGTGCTTCTTCAAATCTCTTCCCTTTGTAAAAGTGCAAAAATTATATAAAGAGGAGGAAGAGGATCTTCACTAGTCCCTTGAGTACACACCATCTCATATTCTAGGCTTACACCACCAAGTGGTTCAAATACATACAAATCCTCTAACAACTTAGCCTGGTTCTTCACAGAACAAGCTCTGGACTCAGGTATAGTTCCAACTCAAGCCAGGGGCTAGGGCTCTGAACCTCGTATAATAGTCTCCAATAGATAAGCTCCCTTGGTTAAAGTTACAATCTCCTTTTCAATTCAAGTATCCATGCATTGTTTCTTTCTGGGAATTTGTACCTCAATGGAGTCCCACAATTCCTTAGATGTATCAAAATATTTAAAGTTTCCTTCAATTCCTTCTTCCACTGAGTTAAAGATCCAGTTCATGACCAACATATTTTCAAAAACCAAGTCTGATTATGTTGGAACCTCTGTTTTCAGTTCCTTTAATGCTTCCATCAATAGAACCAAGTCTTTTTATCCTCAAATGGCTATTCTAGTTGAATAGGCCCAATCTACATACACTTACTAAAAGACTAACTTTATTTGGCCAACGTGAAACTAAGAAAGAGAGATGTGCCTAAGATGGCATGCAAGCAAGCTACTCATGATAAGAGAAGAGGAGAGATGTTCACAATTACAACCACAAGAAAGGCACTCCGTCGGTCATACGTATCTTCTTGGGTTAGGCTTGCAAGCGCACCCCCCCCCCCCCCCCACCAAAACAACCCCGCCCATCCCCCCTTCCCCTTTTTTCTCTCCCAAACTAGCAGAAACTAAACGCTTTAAAAGCGCAATTATACCATTAAAAAGACTTGGAGTGTCTACACATTAGGATTAGGATTAACAACACCAGGAAGTTGTTGACTATTGGTTGCTAAATTGTCACCCTGCTGTTTAGCCTCCATTGCAAGACTGAGAACTCATCACAAATAAAACAAGAAAACAAACCTCTCAACAAAGCCCACACGAAACTGGCGATGCTTATGGAAGAGTCTGGGAGTGGGCATACATAGTCGATTGTATTTGAAAAATAGGGAACAAGGAATGAGCACCACTAGCAAACAAAAGCCCACCAGCAGACTTGCGCTTATCAAATCCTACTATTATCACCAGCAGACTTCAATCAATAATCCCAGCACCAATCGTCGACAACCTCCACTTAGAAACAACATTCTATGGACTACGCACTCATCAACACCTCCAGACTAGTCTTGGATGCCTCCAAACTCTAGTCGACCTTGCACAACACCAGTTGAACCATAGTTGACCTTTCCCAACATTAGAAGAATCACACCCTGCTTAAAAGACTTTCTATCAACTCACTTCAAGGCAGACTACACCACACTAGAGGTAATGGACATTAGTAGAGGCCCTCTCTCACATCATAGGCCAGTCCCAACTCACATACACCAGTTACACAACCTAGCCATCGAACCAGGGACCAATGCCAAGGTTCGGCTAAGGAAAAAACCTCCAGCCTCTTACCTGGCTTCAAATCCACTCCAACAGCTTCTTTATATTTCTCTACTCTTATAGATTAAGAGCTCTAATACCAAATTAGAATTCTAGATTGTAAAGATCTAGGTTTTTAAAATATTCATTAAAAAGAAGAAAGTTTTTAAAAATGAATATCAAGAAAGAGAGAAGAATAAAGCAAGAGAGACCAAAGAGGGATTAGTCACAACCTCTTAGGTTAGGCGACCTCCCTTATTTGTTAAAAAATTCTTATTAATTACAAAGCGCCCCACAGTTAATACTATTTATAATGAAGCCCCTGATATAGCTTACAATGCCACTTCATTCAAGAAAAAAAGTAATCAAGAAAGAGATAAAATTGGTATACGCACAAAAAGAAGATTTGTGCGTAGGAAAATCAGGTTTCTTATTTTTATTTATTTATTTTTTTTGTAATGTTGAGAATTTAATAAAATGAAAGATATAGAGATGGTTGCCCAATGCTAATTGGATGATCATCTAGTTAATCCTCGCAAACTCTTCTTTTCTTTTCTTTTTCCTCCATATTTCCCTCCCAATTTTTCTTTACCCTTCCTCAATTAAATTTAAATATCTTAAGGTTCAATATTCAACTTTAATGACATGAAAATGAGTCCACTGATGGATTATTTTATTAACATTCTGATGGGCCAAACTTTGTCCAATTCTTAGTAGAATTAGGAAAGATATGGCTGAGTTATACTTCATAGTGAAATGTATAAATGAAACTTGAATGCAGTTTCTTCTGACTATAATAATCTTACGTAGCCCCATCACCAGAAATTCATGAGATGGTCAGAGATTGATCCCTCGTCCTCACATTGAATGAACCACTCCTAGACCAGTAATCAAATCTAGCAAAAAAAATATAATAATAATCTTTAGAGATCCCTCATCAAAAGGTCCAAGTTTCAAATATTTTTTTTAATTATGATATGGCAGGCTTAGAATTTAACAATATAATTCTCACATACTGCTCCTTGCTATTAACTCGTTAGTTTCTGTAGTTGAAACCAAATATAATCACTAATTACTCTATCTGAACCATATGTTGCGGCTTTCAAATCTTCAACTTTAAACTTGCATGGTACCTGCAGTAATAAAAGAACTGCAATTTTTCATAAACAAATGAATTGCTTGATTTATCTTTCACTTATAACATTGAAGCTTATCAGTGGTTTTCAATTTTCATGCCTATTTGGGAATCCATCTTTTCACAAAGAACAATAATACAATGACAATTGTTCTTCATGGTTGTTTGCAGGTTGAATCAGGTAAATTAGTACTGGAAGAAGCTGAATTCGACTTGGGACGAGAGCTTGAAGGACTTGTCGACATGTTCTCTGTGCAATGCATTAACCAGAATGTAGAGACTGTTCTAGACCTTTCTGGTATGCTTATCATTTAAAGCTCAAGAAATTTAGATATATAAAGATAAGAAGATTTGTCATATGATCCTTCACCAAAACTATTCAATAGTATTCTCAAGTCTACAGTTTGCACATGTGGGACCACGATTTTGTGATCCAGACAATTAAAGGCCAATTATCTCTTAAACCAAATAGTGTAATGGGCCCACTCAGAACCTACCGATCCAAAATCTAACATTGGAATGGTGGACACTAAATTGACAGTCATTAAAGTAGTAAACACACCAACAACCCACTTCCTCGCTCGATGGAGGAAAGGTCAAGTAATAGATAAACAGTATTTTCCATCATGATTACTCTTGGGATACGTCCAATTATGCTGGCACTCATCAGGCCAATGGTCTGGATAACCAAACTGTGTTCACACCACATGTGCATATTTGACACTCAAGAACACAGTGCAGAACACCATGTCAAGAATCATGTAGTTGTTCCTCATGAAGGAATAAATCTCAAGTCTCAACAATACAAAGGAGAAATTAGGAGGTCCCAACAACGTAAGTCCCGACCTCAAAGGGAAATATGCTGATCTATGTGGGGATTACTTTTGCTTGACTGAGACAGCTCATATTTCACAGACCCCTATGAATAAGAATTTGTCCAAATTAAGTCCAATCACAGGGATATATACTGTCGGATTTTTATGTGTCAAACAATTAGTCTTGTTTCTTTGCACACGATCAGTCCAACAGTTAACATCAATGAGGTTGAAGTGAAGACCAATTTCCATACATGGTGGGCCGCAATATGAATGTGTTGGATTAAAAAAAAGAAGCGGGCTCAATTCAGGTAAAACATATTTCCATCAAAAGTTTAGGACAGTAATTCCATCAGGACTAGGACCTTATCATTTCTTTGAAGAAAAAAAAATGCAAAATCTAAAAGACAGCAATAATTGGCATGTCATTCAATGAAGGAAGGTTCCCTTCTTTTTGACAACGTTGGGGGCTTGAACTCACAGACCGATGTCCCTAAACAGCTAACCAAAAGCCAAGGGCAAGAAAGGTCATGTTTAGATGGTATCTTCCGGCCTAGGTTACTAACAGGATATATTGTCTAAAATGCTGATATCCATCAGGTCAATGTATGGACTACTACATTGTATTTGCCACATCCAAAATCACTGCTCAAGGATATTGTAAAGAAACACTAGGTCGAGGATCATATAATTCCCTGGGAGAAAATAGAGTTAAAATCATGCAAATATGTTAGAAAAAGAAAAGATATGAAGTTGAGAATTTCAACAGGTTCATTGTTTCCAACACAGAGAAAGATTAAACAATGTCAGGGAGCTTTTGCAAATATTGATTTCCCACATAATTTCATTACTTTCCATGGCTTTTGAGTCAAGAAAATGGGATCAGTTTCAAATGCTAAAGCCAAGGGTTTGTTAGACATTATATATGATATGGTCACGTAGGATCAGTACTAAAGAAGGTTACAAAGTTGAAACATTAAGAAAAAAGCTGAACCACCAAACCACCTTGTACCATTCAAACACATCTTAGAAGTCAAATATCTGATGTTTTAAATTTTAAATTTTATCTTTGAGGTGGTTGAATTTTCTTTTTGAATGTTTAGGGCGCCTACTATAAAACCAGTGTATGTTTAAAAAAAAAATAATCTAGACCTTCCTTTCCATTTTTGCAATCGTTTCAGAAACAAACTGAGTCCAATCACCAGCCATACAAAGACATAATTCAAGACTTCGAATTTTCAAATTTTCAAACTAAATTTGATTCTCCAGCTTTGTTGCTAATTTCTGGCTATTTCTATGAAGATGACATGCCAAAACTTGTTCAAGGAGACTCTGCTAGAGTGGTTCAAATATTTGCGAATCTCGTTAGCAATTCTATCAAGTTCACATCATGTAAGTTTCATTAAACCTTCGACGTGTTAAAATTGTAATACATATAATATTTTGCATCTTTGATATATAAAAAGTTTAATACATATCCTGAGTTGCAGCTTCTTTAATGTAATATGTACTTTAGAAGATCTTTTTTAGTTTCATCTACCGGTAATCTCTCCACGAAGGATGCTTGGACATGTCACCATAGATAATTAGCATTAGCACAACCCAAAGATCCATGGATAGTCAATAGAGGGAGCGGGGGGGGGGGGGGGGGGGGGGGGGGGGGGGGGGGGGGGGGGGGAGAGCTTGTATAACCCCTAAATGAGATATGTAATGCTTTCATTCCTGTAGATGTTAATTGGGAAATTGTATAGCTCCAACATACAAAATATGATAAATTTATCACAGTTTGCTCCCAAATTAACGGATATGAGCTATTGCCGAATAAGAATACAGAGCCCAGACATCTAAGAAATCGTACCTGGGTGATTTATGCGCCAAAGCACAGTAGGTCCCGCCTGGGAGGAGGGTTGGAGGTAAGGAATGGAAAGTATTATTTTTGGATCGAGGGCCCACAAATGTCAAACCCAAAGGATCTAGGATGATGGGGATATTACCCATTCAAAGTCAATTGTTAAAAGAATCGATGGTGATAGTCCTAACTCCTAATGAGTGTCAAAATGGGTCAGGTGACCATTTATGACCTAAGCTAGTGCAAAAAAAATGGGGGCCATCTAATCATTTTGATGCACCAAAGGAAACGATTCCTAATTGTTTGTGAACTCAAAACACAAATATCTTTAATGGACAATAAATCCAACAAAACAAGGAGAAAACAGTAGTTTCCACTTGTTAGTAATTTAGAAACACGAAAAGCTCACGCCGTTAGTGAATGCCATAACGATATATATCAACACCCTCCCCCAAACAAGAAACCATTCGAATTTAAAACCCAACCCAATAGATAGACAAAACAGACAAATGAAGGTAACATGCCTCGCAAGGGGTTTCAAACTCATGACCTCTGGCTCTGATATCAATGTACTAACAGAAACACCAAAAGCTTAAGCTTTTAGTGAACAGCATAACAATATATATCAACGTCACTTACCAATAAGACCTTTGCCCATATAATGTTGCTTAGAAGAAAATCCCCATATAAGTAGAGCCTGGACTCTCGATTATAGAGCAAAAGATAGGCCTTCAAGTGGAGCCCACATGCATGCTTGTCAATCGCTTAAGGGGGGGAGGGGCTGAGATGGAAGTATTTCTGACCTAAGCTTGTGCAAAAACATTGCGAGGCCTAATGCCCATTCTAACAATAGATTTAGGGCCCTCAAATTTGCAACATTAAATATCTGATGAACTTTAGATATTCATGTTTTTTGCACGATCAATCCAAGGGGGAGCAAAGTACAGATAAGTGTCAACCTAGGTCTAGCGCTAATTCAAATGGATGATGAGCCCACCCAAAAAAATTAATAATAATAACAAACTATTTTTTGTTTAAAATGGTCCAACATTCTGGATAATTCCCATAAATTCATTATTTCTGAGAAAGAAGTGTCAAATGTAAAAAAAAAGAACCAATAAGATATTAAAATAAATTGCAGATTACATATTTGCTACACCAAAAAGGTAAATGTTAAAGATTGGCATGACATGAATGTAATAGGTCCAGTGTTAGAAGATATATCTAATGATATATGGAGTCTACCAATCACGAAGGTATATAAACATATACATATTTCCTAACATTCACATCACAAAACAAGCAGGTAACAAGTTGTAGTAGAAATATTGAGTACTATAAAGTGCATTAGCAGCGTGGGAAGTCAACAAGTACAAAAACTCAACATGCGGAAATGCTGCAATACAATTGCAAAATCTTTTTGGTACTAAACTGTCTCCATCAGGATAAGAGACTATTAAATAGATTTTTTTTATTAATTATTAGCCTTTGTTTAGAGTTGTTTAGAGCCAATTCTACAAAATTATTAAGATTCCCCATTTTGACTTAAGGCAAGGGAAAAAGTGGGGAGAGAAGAACTTGTCCCTATACCCTTCTAAAAATTGAGGTGGCTAAAAGGAAAAATTAAAATCCATTAGATATGGTCAAAACTTTGCTTCTCCAATCCTCTGTTCCATTTAGTTTCTCGGCGAAGCTCTCTCAAGTGTTATACATCTCATTAATCGCCTTCCAACTCCCAAATTATAGCATCAATCTCCTCATTTTCATGCAACAGATTTCATTAACATCCTTCCATTCTCCTTATTTTCATCTCCATAGCAAGGTTTTAAAATTCAGCCAAGTTGATTCAGATTCAACCATCATCAAGTCGAGTCGAGAGGACTCTGTCGAATAGTTGTATCTTCTTCTTCTTCATCCAAACTATAGCAACAATCTCTGCATTTTCATCTCCATGGCAGACTTTCAAAATTCAGCCAGTTAACTCATACTCAACCATCACCGAGTTAGGTTGAGTTGGACTCTAACGACTCAAAGAGATCCCCATCCTAATTGTATCATTATCAAACCTCAGGCAAATCTCCACAATGGCACAACCTCTCATGGCTTCAAACCAATATTTTTGAATAATCAACACCCAACAAAATCCATGAATACCCAAACCCTAATTCTTGTTCTCTTACCAAGTCTTCTAGGAGACCCCATCCACACCATACCCAATAAAACCCCAAAAACCTCAATCCGTTCCTTTGACCATTTATTCCGTTCCCACCAATCCCTTCTTTTTCTTCTTCTTCGGTTTCGCCAGTTTCACAATTACCCCAAAACCCATCTTCAATTTCTCCTCCTTCCCTTTTCAATCTCCTCTTCTTCTCCAACTCTACTCCACCCCCTATTGTTGCTACACCACCAACTCATCTTCCTCATGAAAAAAAAATGACTCAGACCAAACAAGTTGCACTTGACTAGCTAACTCAACTAGTCGAGACAACTCTACTCGACTAGACCCCTAAGGAGTTGGGGTCAACTTTGTTTTTAAAAACACCGCTCCATGGTCACCATCCCCAATATGATCATTTTCATATTTTCAATTGCCTTGGTTTTAAACATATTCCACATCCTAACGGTATAAAAGTTTCACCCAACCTACTCGTTGCACCTTTTTTTGAAACACTCCCAACCAAAAAGGCTTTCTCTGCTATGATCTTGCACCATACTTCTCACAATATTATTTTCACTGAACATCAATATTTTTCTCAACAAAAACAAGTTCCTCCATTCGAGAATTCCTTGCTACCTGATTTTTAAAGATTAGCCAGCCAGCGTTGCGATGGCAAAAGGATTAGACATCCCCCCATGCTACGGTTCCCTACGGTCCGAACCCGGCGCCCCATTAGGTTAGGGAGCTGGGCGATAATAGCTCCTCCACATCCCAAAGCGCGCTACCCTCCAAGGTGCGCAACACTAAGTAATCCAAGCCAACCCACATTACTGACATGGTGGAAAATCATCTTTCTTAGACGTCCTAAATACAACTCCATGAATGAGCAAAATGAAGGTAATGTCGCCAATGATTAAGGGTTTGCACTATTGCATAGAATTCTCTCTCGTAATTGGAATACTTTCTTCGCTTAGCATCATTCAGTTTTTCGTTGAAATAAGCGACCGGGTGTCCCTCCTGGCTCAAGACACCTCCTATTCCCACACCAAACGCGTCACAAGCCACTTCAAAAACTTTAGAAAAATTGGGCAACTCATGACAGGTGCCTCCATCATTTTGACCTTAATTTCCTGAAAAGCGGCAGTAGCAGCCGGGCTCTAACGAAACTCACCTTTTTTCATGCAGTCTGTGATTAGAACCATAATGGTACTAAAGCCTTTAATGAATCTACGGTAAAATGTGGCCAACCCACGAAAGCTTAGAACCTAGTGAATATTGGATGGAATTTTCCATTCAACAATAGCACGAACCTTTTCAAGATCAGCAGCCATACCCGCGGCAAATATTACGAAACCTAAGAAAACCAAGTTATCTATCATGAATGTACATTTCTTAAGGTTTGCATATAGTTTTTCCTTTCACAAAATACTGCAAACTTGCCACAAGCGTTTGATATGTTGTTCTGTGGAAGTGCTATAGATAAGGATATCATCAAAATAGACTACCAAGAACTCACCAATAAATGGCCTCAACACTTGTGTCATGACCCACATAAAAGTACTTGGTGCGTTCAAGAACCCAAATGGCATGACGAGCCACTCATATAATCCATCCTTCATTTTGAAGGCAGTCTTCCATTCGTCGCTAGGACGAATACGAATCTAATGATAGCCACTCTTAAGATCTATCTTGGAAAAGATGGTGGCACTAGCCATCATGTCGAGCATATCATCTAACCGAGGTATTGGAAATTGATACTTAACGATGATCTTGTTGATAGCTCGACTATCCACGCACATTCTCTATGTTCCATCTTTCTTTGGAGTCAGCATTGCGGGAACGACACAAGGGCTTAGGCTTTCCCTAAGGAAACCCTTGGTAAGGAGCTCATCTACCTGCCTTTTTAATTTTGCGTATTCTGCAAGATTCAACCGATAATGGGGCAAGTTAGGTAGGGTCGCTCCTGGAACGAAGTCAATTACGTGTTGAATATCACGCAGGGGCAGGAGCTCAATCGGTAAGTCTTCGGGAAAGACATCCCGAAACTCATGAAAGACAAGTTCCACTGCACATGAAACACTAGTGCCGGGCTCCTTAGAAATGTCCGTAGAAACTACGGCATAAACAATACGATCCTCCTTAGAGCACTTATGAACCCTCTCATCCAGATCAGCTTGGAACTCGCTTGCACTCAGAATGTGTAAACCCTTGGTTTTGGGAATTGAGGTACTGGTACTGGGTTTCGCACTTTCTTTAGGGTTGTCCTTGCTTCTAGGAGGTAATGGATGTAATTTCAGCTTTTTATCATTGAATTGAAAGGCGCAAATGTTAGTGCGTCCAAAATTGGTGACATCCATATCATAAAGCCAAGGTCTCCCTAAAATGATATGTCCCACGCCCATGGGAACCATGTCACACCATAGATGGTCCTGATATGTAGACATGCTGATTGGGACCAGGCATCGTTGGGTCACAGGAATGGATATAGAATCCACCCAATAGACGCGGTATGGCTTGGGATGTGGTACCGGGGTCAAGCCTAGTCGAGATAAGTTATTAGCTGACACCACATTGGTACAGCTCCCGCTATCAATAATGATCTTGCAGCTCTTCTTGAAAAACACAGAAAAACAAGAAAAAAACTGCAGAGATCTAAAATGAATTGCTTGCCGGGAAGATCCCCTTGCAAGCCCTTTAATATACAGTGATTCCTACAATTATGCTAATTTACAACTGTGCTAGAACATAAATAAAAACTACAACAGTCAGAATCACCCTATATATGGTAATGTACAGTAGTCTACAGATCATACGACAGATTTCTTAATCTATAATTGGCATGCCAAACGGGCTAGCCCAGTTGGGTCGGCCCAATGGGTCATCCAGTTGACCCAATCTTTTTACACCCCTCCTTAAGCTCATGGTGCGGTAGCAGTGGGAGATTGTTCAAGGAAGACGAAAAATGATGACCTTTGGTAAAGAGATCAGCAGCATTGTCAACCGAACTGACGGAGTGGAGTGACAGAGTGCCCAATTTATAATGCTGGCAAACAAGATGGCAATCAATTTCAATATGCTTAGTTCGTTCATGGAAAACTTCATTTTGAATGATCCTAATAGCACTCTGATTGTCACAATATAATGGCGTGGGAGCTTGAAGGTGAACACCTAGGTCATGCAGTAACCACCGAAGCCAGACAATTTCAGAGGTAGTATCTGCAAGAGCACGATATTCGGCTTCAGCAAAGGACTTGGATAAGGATGTCTGCTTCTTGCTTCTCCAGGAGACCAAGGAATGACCCAAGAACAGGCAATAACCAGTGGTTAAACGCCGATCATCCACATCCCCTGCCCAATCAGAATCAGAAAAGGCTCGAAGATGAAGCGGACTATCGGAAGATAGAAGCAAGGCATATGATTGGGTACCCTGTAGATAACGAAGAATCTGCAAGACAGCACCCCAATGAACCGAGGTGGGCTGAGCCATAAACTGACTCACAATGTGGACAGCATAAGCAATGTCAGGTCTAGTAATAGTCAGATAAACAAGACTCCCAACAACTTCTCGATAGCGAGTAGGATGATCTAAAGGCACACCATCGTTTTTGCGCAACCGTGCATTGATTTCCAGGGGAGTAGAAACTGGAGCGAGATCTGTAAGGCCCGCACGCTGTATGATGTCAGAGCAGTACTTCATTTGAGAGAGGATGTACCCCCGTTTGGCATATCTCACTTCAAGCCCAAGAATGTAGCGAAGATGACCGAGATCTTTCATCTCAAATTGGTTTCTGAAGGAACAGCTTGAGCTCAGAAATACCTGAATGATCACTTCTAGTAATGATCATATCATCCACATATAGGAGTAGAATAACCATACTTTTCTATCACAAATTTCTAAAGTTTCTGTCCCTTCAAAAAATTCATCACGAGATGGGACCAATAAGCATAATTTGTCCCATCAAGAACAACACTAATCCCAGTCACCTTCTCAGCCATTACAGACGACAACAGAAAGTGAAACTGTAAGAAAAATAAAAAATGGGCTCTGGGCGTCCCTGTCGACAGAGTGTAGAATGGCTTTTCGACCACCAAAACTCAATTAGTTCACAAATCAGCTTTCAAAGAGCAAAGGCTAATCAATTTTCGCACCCAACAAGCCTTGGGCAAGTCTAATCCAACGGCTGATTTCAAAATTGGACGGTCTTGATGAAAATAGTCCAGCAAAAAATTCAAAACAGAAATGGCGTCAAAACAATACCTTAATGCAGCCCAAAAAATCTGAAAAAATCACAGAAAGTCTCCAACAAGTGGTCGACTACCTTGGGCGGGTGCTCTCCCTCTCTGATCAAGTGTGGGCCCCACCACTGTAACCCAGCCTATGTCTGGAGGCATCCAAACCAACTTCCGATCTTCCCTGTTTCTCACAACAGGGGCTCTGATACCATGAAAAACACAGAAAGACAAGAAAAAAACTGCAGAGATCTAAAATGAATTGCTTGCCGAGAAGATCCCCTTGCAAGCCCTTTAATATACAGTGATTCCTACAATTATGCTAATTTACAACTGTGCTAGAACACAAATAGAAACTACAGCAGTCAAAATCACCCTATACATGGTAATGTATAGTAGTCTACAGATCATACGACAGATTTCTTAATCTGTAGTTGGCATACCAAACGGGCCGGCCCAATGGGTCATCTAGTTGACCCAGTCTTTTTACACTTCTCATTGCACTCAACGTAGGTATGAAAGATGGAAGTTCTACGCCAGTCCTCATTTTCTTGAATTGTCAATGCCAAGGATATAAATATCGGCCGATACGAAGCGTATCGGCTGATAAATCGGGCGTAGCGCTAATGGGCGCTACGCTATTTGGAAAATATCGGCACTCACAAATGTATCGGCCCGTATCGGCCGATACGCATGCGTATCAGCCGATACGGGCCGATATATTCTGTATCGGCCGATACGTATCGGCTGGGGGGGTTAAAACCCCCCAGCTGATTTTTTGACCCACTTTTTCCCTATTAACTTTTATCCTCTCCCCTCTTCACTGCTCCAAGTCCCTTTCCTTGCCTCCATTTTTCAAGTCCTCTCAAAAAAACAATAAAATCATCAACAAAAACATCCAAAGCAATGTGATTCCTGGAAGACATTCCCTTTGGTATTAGATTAAAGCTAATCAGCAAGGTATTCCTCCATTACAAAGTTTTTGCTCTTTAAGTAGATTAGTATATTGTTTTTCTATAAAGTTTGAACATAGTTTATCTTTCATTCTTGAATGAATCTTAACGAAATTTGTTTATAATATATTTTTTTTATAAGCCTTAAGTTACTATTTAAGTTGACATAACTAAACAACATGAATCCATATGAAAAACATTGATTATTCATATTCGTTTCTATTGATATAGCGATACAGGATCTCATGCAATGAGGGGACCGCTACATACTCATATACTAGTTGCTTTTGCAAAACAAACACATATTCCATCATTTTCCAATATTCTGGATTTTCTGGAATTTTTTCGGATTTTTTTGAAGACTTTTTTAAATCACACCGCTACGCCGCTACGTATCGCCGCTACCGCTACGTATCGTTTTGGTGACGGGCCGCTACACCCGCCGCAACCGCTATTTTCATCCTTGGTCAATGCACATCTTACTACCATTATTTGTGGTAGGTTGTTTTGAATTAAGGCTTATGCATTTTCATTTTGATGATAAGAGGGTGCAAATCGAAGAAATGATACCCGATCCTCCGGATTTTCACATTCCTCATCACTAGGCACAAAATCTAGGATGTAGGTATCTACTATGGGATCATCCTCATCTTCCACGTCTTTCACGTAGAGATTGATGTTACGGGTGGGACATTCACTGGAGTAGTGTCCAAAATCATGGCATTTGTGGCACGTAAAAGGTTTAGAGCTGCCACTAATGATTCCCTTGCCTTTATTATCCCTAAATGTATGCGGTGCATTTGCGGGATTGTGGGTAGATTGACCACTAGAAGTAAATTTATTACTCACTGAATAGGGCTTAGAATCTGCTCCCCGATTATCACTGTGTTTAACCTGCTTGTTCTTCATGGCTACCTCAAGGTTGAGGGTCACCTCGTAAATGTCCTCCAAGCTAGCCGTTTTAACAGTGATTAATTTCCTTTGAAATTCGGGGCGAATACCTGTTCTAAATTTTGAAATTCGCTCGGGAAGGTCATCTTGGGTATTACATTGTAAATTAAGTTCTTCGAGCTTATTGATGTAATCGGTTACGGACATGCTACCCTGCCTAAGAGTAGATTTTTTATCTAAAAGTTTATCTCGGTAAGATTAGGGCTGGTATTTGACCCGTAAATGTTCCTTCATTTCATCCCAAGTCTCAATACGTGCCTCATGACGACGTTGTAGACCCCGCTCAAGGTCAACCCAATACAAGCGTGCTTGACTCACCAATTTCATTTTGGTGAATCGGACCTTTCTTTCCTCAGACATGTCATACCAATCAAAATAGTGGTCCATGTCGGATTCCCAGTCAGAGTAGACCCTCAGATCAATGCGACCATTAAAGGTTAGGGCTTCAACCTTTACACTTTTCATATCCACTCATCGGTATTCCTTCTCCTACCATGGGGACTACGGTTATCACCCGCCTCAAATTCGAGGTCGGTATCATTATCACGCTCTCGACCCCTATTTCTCCATTGTGGACAATTCCGAGCATGCCGATGCCCGTTATCATCACGTTGGGATCTCTCAATTTGTTCGAGGCGTGGCTCGAGATGTGCTGTGGCCTCATGAAAGCGGGTGTCAGATTGTGCTTGTATAGCAACCAACCACTCATTCATAATCACATTGTTCTTGGCCAACACCTCATCCATCAACTTGGAAATTTGGGATAAATCCATTGTAAGGTGTTCGGGTTGGAAATCTTTACCGCTCCTCCTGGGCATGCAAGATGGATGCTAAAATGAATATCCTAATGATGTTATGCACTGCTGAAAATATTTTCAGATGTGATGCAATGATATTATGTAATGATGAAAATAATTTCAGATTTCATGCAATGATGTTTTAGACTACCCTAAGTGAACCTATGTCTCTGATACCAAAATTGATACAGGACAATGTGAAACCTAACCTTATGCAATGCAATGTAATCAGGAAATTAATTAATGAACACAGAAAATTCAGATCTGGCCAATTACCAATAGTTAATTAATTCCAAAAGGTGAATCAGCCATAGATCTAGACTTTCTCACAGATCCCACAGTAGTAGTCCTCAGATTTGAGGGGAGGATCTTAATGGAAGATAGGACTTCCAACACTTAGGGTCTTGATTTGTGAAAAAAAAGGTTTCATGAAACAAAACAAAGCCAAAAGGGCTCAACTTCAGATCTGGGGTTATTGGCTCCACAATCTATTCAGCAGATCTGAAATCCTATGCTTATAGGAAAGCATTCAAGAAGGAAAAAGTAGTAGAGATATTGGTTACCTTTATTGGGCTCTCACCAATCTCCAATCACAAGAGGCGTTAATGGCGGTTGGCAAGAAAGGTGGCTTACAAACCCAAGTGGAGAAGAAGAAGAAGACGAAAAGCTCTCTTTCTCATTCCAAATTAAATTTCATACAAGCATAATGAGGGAGAAAAAAAACCTAGATCTGAAAATAAAAGAGATCTCCCCACCAAAAATAGAAAAAAACCAAAACAAAACAAAAAAGGAAAAGAGAAGGAGGGGAAGATGTGCACAAGACATGACTTGCGCACGTCTTGGGATTCGTGTGCAAGTCATGGCTTGCGCACGGTTTTTTTTTTTTTTTAAGTTGCGGTCCCCCCCCCCCCCCCCCTTCCTTTTCTCTTTTATTACATATAACTTCCTATGGGTCCCCAATGCTAAATAACTTAAGCTATGGGACCAAGCAACTAGACAACTTAAGCTATGCAACCAAACAAATAAGTTATGGGACCAAATAAATTGAAACATGAGACCAAATAACATAAACAAATTAAACTATGGACCCAAATAAATTAAACCAAGGGACCCCTCCACTTTCTTCAACCCATGTGACACTTCCCAATGTGGGGCCTTCAATGTAATTGTGCACATGGGGCCGTCAATGCTCCACCAACGTGATCAACCGAAATCCAACCGTCAAATCTCCTTTGAATGATAATCCAACGGTGGATTTATATTTTCTTCGCGATCAAAATCAGGGTATTGGTCATCCATCCAGATCAAAGCTTGATCCGCCGCCTTGTGCCTTCTTCTTTAATATACTTTGAATGAATTTGGGAAATTTGGCATGATGTCCCCATCACTTCTATTGCAAATGAATGTCAAGAACACTTTTCCTAATGGAGATCTCAAGGAAGAATATGTATGCCTTAGGGACCTACTATTACTTCAGAAAGTAGTATTTGTCAATTGCAACGATCCTTATGGATTTAAGCAAGTGCCAAGGGCATTGTTAAACAAATTAATCCCAATTTCATCAAATCCAAGTATGATCCCTGTATGTTCCTTCAACGCTCTCTCCACGGCATCACTATTTTCCTAGTCCGCGTTAATGACATTATTCATCATTGTAGCTAATCTGGATAGCATACTTGCTCCAAAAATCTCTTCACGCTTGCATTTCATTTGAAAGATCTCGGTCCACTCAAATATTTCCTAGGTCTTGAAGCCAACAAATTTGATAAAGGTCTTTTTATCAATCAACACAAGTACACTCAAGACCGCATTGCCACTCCTCGATTACAAGACTCTAGTCCTCTTGACACTCCCTTAGAGCTTAATGTAAAATATCAAAAAAGATAAAGGAAATCTTCTAATAGATCCCATAGTAGATGGGAAGCCCGTGGGTAGTCTTCTTGACTTGACTATCACTTGGCCTAATATCCCACATGTTGTTAACATCGTAAGTTAGTTAGTGATAGAGCCCCAACATCTTCCCATTTCAGTTGTAAAACAAATCATTCGGTATCTCCTTAGAATATCCGAAAGTGGTATTTTTTTTCCAACTAGGTCTGACCCCAATCTCACTGCAAACTACAATGTTAATTGGAGGTCTGACCCCAATCTCACTACAAACTACAATGTTAATTGGGCCAGATGTCTCAACATTCATCATTCTACGACTAGATGGTGTGTATATATCTTGGTAATGCCTTGATTTCATAGAAATATAAGGAGAAAAGCCAAGTTTCCAAATCCTTTAAGGAAGCTGAACATATCTTCTGCTTGTTTTGAGATTGTTTGGCTCTAGGGACTACTTCATGAGCTTATTATTGGACAGAATTGTGCCACTCCTCTCCATGTTAACAACACCAATGCCACACAAATTGCAGTTAACCCAGCTTTTCATGAGGACCAAACATATTGAACTTGACTGTCATTATATCAAGAAAGCCTTTGTTGACAATGCCATAACCATTCATCATATCACTATTGATCTTCAAGTCGCTAATATTTTCACTAAAGCTCTCCTGCCGGCAAAGCATCAATTCTTTATAGACAAATTGCTGTCAAAGGACTTCCTAGGCTCCTAGCATCAATTTAAACGGGAAGGGATGTGTTACAGTTACACATCTGAAGGACTACATACGATATCGCTCCTTCTAGATACTGTACTACGTAATCTATAAGCTTTATGTATTTACTAGGATAGATTGTAGTTACCCCAATTAAGGGGATATTGATTGTACTAGAGTCCAAATCAAGGGGATATTGCTGTAAATTTCGTACTTTTCAATTATAGAAGGGTAAGACCGTTCTTTGGATCAGTTCGCAATATTGTCTTCTTCCAAACTACTATTGCTTTGTGATGTCATTGTTATATTATGAAATTAGCTAGCACTCTTCTGTACTTACGTAAGGACAATAAATGAATTAACTTTGCATGCTCTTGAAAAAAGCTAGATATACTTGTTCCAACATGAAGACACTAATGCCTTTTTTTATTAAAATTAGGCATCATAAAATGATCATGTGATTATTAAATAAGAACAAAAGGAATGCGCTTACAATTTTTAGTTTTGGACATACTGCAGCGGGTCACATTATTTTGCGGGGATGGTGTGAGAGGAGCAATAATAACAAAGAGAAGTTATACATTGATAGAAAGGACCCATGGCCTGCACTAAAATCAAAGCAACATGTGTGCCATGCAAAGGAAGACAAAACAAAGGACAACAAAATCACACTTTGGTTTGAAGTCGATGATACAGGCTGTGGTTAGCTTATTTTCTTCCACATGTTACATACCAATAACTGATTTCTTTCATACATGCTTTTCTTTCAGAGTGACTAAGAGTAATCCCTATCTTTTGCAGGCATTGATCCAAGCAAATGGGAGTCGGTCTTTGAAAGCTTTGAACAAGCCGATCCATCAACCACCCGATTGTATGCAATCTATAATATATTTTAATTTGTCCAGTGGTTAGTTTACAGTGTTTGGACGTCTAACTTCAGTCAGTTTGAACAATATGGCAGATGGATGGTTGCCTCTGTAGTATACAGTCTTATACATTTCCACCCCGAACCATTATGCCCCATTGAAGAATTCCTTACAAGAATTTGTGATGTTGTGGATTTTAGGACAATCACATGATGGCTATCCTTTGGAATTCCATGTTTCTTTCCTAGAATTTCGAATTTCAAGCACCCAAAAAGTCACTTCTATCCTTTCGCATTCCACTCCAAGGGGAGCTTTTGGAGAATTACTAAATCTCTAGACATGAATTCTTTGAATTCATTGATAGAAACAGGTCGTATAAGTGCTAACTGCTAATCAGTAGTCATTTGGGATGGCATTGTCTTATTAAAATTACCCTGCATAATGTGATTCCAAATCTCTAACATTAAGAAAACATAATAGGATGGTTCTGACGGAAATAAAAAAATAAAAAATAAAAAAAGCAAACCATTTGCAACGCAGGGTACATCTGAACACTACATAAAAACTCAACCAATTTAACTGTGACATAATAGTCATTAGCTCATAAGCCTATTATTGAAGCTAAAACAAACGTCCAATAAGAAATACACCTAGAGATGAGTGATGAACTCCTGCTAAACTACTGTTTCTTTGAAGTCCATGTACGACTAACATCGGGAGTGGAACCTAACAACTCAACAATTCTGATTGGAATATAGTAGTAGCCATAAGCTTACTACTGCAATAATAATAATATAAAAAAGACATCACATGCTGTATGCAACACATAATTCTTCAAATCCTGTTAAACTATGTATTCTATGTTGATGTACACGGCATATGACCTACCATTTGTATAATACGAAAGTCTCAACAGCTTTTCTAAGTTTTGTTGCTGTTTGCAGGCATGGGGGAACAGGTCTTGGCTTATGCATAGTGCGAACCTTGGTAAGTCGAAAGGTTTACGGTACCTAAATTGAATCTGCATTTGCATTCCATGTAGACCATCATAGGAATCTATTTAAAAAGGACCCACTCAATTTTCTGAAAAACCAAGACTGGGCATTTCAGTTTCTACACAAAAGGTACTTGAAGAAGTTCGTAACATTTATATTTTGATCAGAATATCCTCCAGCTGATGCAAAGGCTTCCTATATCTCCGGTATCTTGTGCAAATGGAACCTTTGAAAATCTTGAATGACATAGCCATTTAAAAACAAAATCAAAAAGATAACCACTCGTCAGAATAAGCTAGTTTCATGGAGGCCCAATGCTTGGAATTCAAATCCTACCAATTCTTATCACTAGGATTCTAGGAGCATCTTCTTAGTGGCCATGGAATGCCAGTTACACTTTACAATGCATTAAGAGAGATTCATTTAATATAATCTGATTTCTGAAATGATAATAAAGGAGTAAATAGACACTTTTGGTACAGTCCTCATGTGCATAGAATTGGGACACTACTCATGACGCCTGATTGGACAGTGCCTACATAATGAAGATATGTGGTTAGATATTAAGATAGGAATTGGAATGCAAGTGATAGAATTAGATTGCTAAATTTTTAATTTTGCTTATTTTCCCTTCATCGCATCATCCACTTCAGAACCTTGTTCTTAGCATGTTCGCTTTAAATTATGATGAATGTTCTCAGGTTAACAAGATGGGTGGAGAAATCAAAGTTGTGAAAAAAGATAGTCCAGGGACATTGATGCAACTATATTTGGTTCTTGGTACGAATGCAGATGACAGAGGACAGCGTTCTCAAATAGAACTTGATAAACATGGCTTAATGGTGAGTATTTATATCTATCACCAACAATGTGAAATTATGCTCGTATTTACTTTCTTGACTATTTTTTTCTTGCGAGTGTTCGGTAAAACATCAAAATGGACAAAGCAAACACTTCCAAAGACTATTGTTATCTTGTTTCTTTTTTCTTTTCAGAGAAAGAGAATGAACTTTATTAAACACTAAAAAAAAAGAGGGGGGGGGGGGGGGGTGTGTGGGTGGGTGGTGTTGTGTTGCACGAGGCTCCCCAAGCCTTACCTTGATTTTGAAGAGGCTACTTCTATGACTTGAACCCGCGTCCTCTAGGACACTACCAGTAAGCCTTTACCATTGGGCCAAGTCGCCCTTTTAACTTAATTAAACACTAAAACTTTACGAAAATAAAAAGGTTTATCAAGAAGGTACACCATGAAAGTGAAAGGAAAAATTTACTAAGTAATAGAGTTTCCAAGAATAATTTGTGTAATGGATTCTCCTAATTTTTCAAAAGAGTTTTCTTATTTCAAAGTAATAGAGTATCCAATAATATTTTGCATTATGGATTCTCCTGATTTTGCCAAAGAGTTTGCCTCTCCATTCCATTCTCTTGGAATATGCACAAAATAACATTCATTGAAGTAATCAATCTATTCCTTTCAGTTGGTTCCAATCTCTATGGTGTTTGAGATACATTTGTGCATATTTTGTCACATTCATGAAGTATGCCTCTGCCATAACACCAACCATAAAACTTTCTTCGAACAATTTCAAACCGTCTTTTAATAGGACAGTTTCAGCTCTATTATAATTGATGCCAACTGCCCTTTCTTATTTTTTAATGTTCTATTGATTCCTATTGAACCTAGCTTGCCCAGGGAGATTCCATCTATCAAAGTTAAAAAACATTGAACTCATGCCTTTGCAGTCCCCCACTTGGATTTCCAGGCTTTAGTTTTTCACACAAGATTTCTTATCGAAGAGCATTTGTCCCCAAATTTTCTTTTATTTTTGTCTTCCAAATTGCAATTGTCAAAGGCAAGATATTCCATAAGATTTATTCTCTAATTGGGAAAGGACCCAAACAACCTTCAATGAAATCATGGAAAGAAAGGGAAAAGAACACAATGCTCTGAACATGCACGGAGAAAAACACCAAATAATTCTAGCCATGAGTCATGACACAATGGACGAATAAATTGTCAACAGTTCCCTCCATTATCCAACAACAAAAAAAAAAAAAAAACACACAAATATTTGGAAGTGCAAACTTGCATTGCTTGAAGCTTTCTAAAGTTCAAATCTTGCTAAACATTGCAATACAGCAAAGCTTTAACTCTAGGAGGCACCAAGGACCACAAACAGTTTTAGAAGCTAAAGACATCAAAGTACTATTGGTAAGGATATGAAACAAGCTTTTACTCGAAGAAATCTCGAATGACTCTAGCTTCCAAATTTCCCTATCTTCTCCTTTTAAAGGAAATGATGCTTCCTTTAAGACCTCCAACAACCCTGTTAATGCACATCAAACCCACAACCCATAGGTCAACTAGGTCTCATTGAGCCCAACACATAGGCCCAATAGGACCATTCACTTAATTAAAAGCTTTCTTTAAAATTAAGAATTAGTTTTGATTTGGAGTGTCTTGAATGATTTTAGGATATTTAGTTTCCTTTTTTAATTAGAGAAGATATAGGGATGAGAAGCCAAACAAAGAAACGTACATCCCAATCCCATCCCTTCCTATATATTTTTATTCCCCGCATTGGGAGATATAGCTGGTGATTAATGAGTAAAGAATTTCAGTTTGATTGTGTGAGTAATTTTTTTCAGGTTGAGACTGCCTATGAGTTGAATCGCTTGGGATTCTGCCAACCCCCATTGTGGAGTTGATCCTCGCTTGGAATCCATCCACGATTTAGCAAACCTCAACATGGAGTTAGTCCACATGCAAACGCCCACATGGATTTTGTCCACATTCATTCGCAGTCCAGGGTTGCGTCACTTGTCAATATTTTCTTATCTGCTTCACACATTATTTTATCCACAAAAGGGAAAAAACATGATTTCTTTAGATATTAAAAAACTTTAAAATATCCAAAAATTATGAGCCAAGGAACAGGTAAATTAGAATATATAAAGTAGACATTAAATATAAAACCTTAAAAAAATTTTTGATGATATATTGAAAAAAAGTAATATTATATTCAAATAAATCAGAAAAGAATCAAAATCAGATTATTATGAGCCTGAGAACATGGAAATTAACCTAAGTCTCTTAATTTAGACATTAAACAAGGTTAAATGCTAAATTTACTAACAGTCATACATTTAATCAACTATTCACTAAGTAATTTAACAAAACCCAAAAAAAAAATTTTAAGTCCAAAACAAAATAAAATTTTCTAGATCAAGACTCTAAATCACTAGATCTACAACAAAATAAAAACCTAAAAGCAAATCTCAGCCATTCTAGAATCAAGTTCTAACATGAAAACATCATTTCTAAGCAATTTTGAATGAAAAAACTTAAAAGAAAAAAATAGCAAAAAAAGAAACACCAACTACATATAGAACAGTCTCTTGGTAGAGTATAGCCACATGGTGCAATTTTGTCCCTTCAAATCTTGATTGAGAAAAGGTGAAGAAGATTGAAGAAGATCCATCTTGCTGCGATAACATAGCTGAAATGGTAGAGAAATGGTAGAGAATGAGAATTTTAGGCTTTAAGGATTGTCGGCCAATATTTTCAAAATATAGTCATTAATTTGGAAAAATTTTTGCAATTTGAAACAGAAACTAATAAAAAAATATCACTCCTAGACATATACTGTTACATATCGACTGACACGTATAGGTATCGGCCAATATTTTAGTCCATGGTTTTCACACAAAAAGAAACCCTAACTACATCTAATTCTAGCCAACTATCCTATCAAACTAATAAAGAAATATTATTAAATAAAAACCCTTAAATAATTCAAAAACTTATCTAAAAAGAAGGAATAAAATAGAAAGTTTCCAAAGAAATTCAAATTTGAATTTGGATGCGCATATGGAAGAGATTTTCTCTCTGCTTCCTTCTTTGAAACTTGCCTCCTATATTTTAGAAAGTTTTCCACTCCAAGATTTTTCTTTGGAAAGTTTTCAATTAACATCTTGCTTGCATAGGATGTCAGCAGGTGAGACACAGCATATGGGTTGTGGGCCTCATGTTTTGTTCTTCTAGAACTAGCCAAAGTGCTGTGAACATGGGCCAGCTATGGATGTCCAATATGGGCCTAGTTAGGGCTTACTTGAGCTTGATTAGGTTGTCCAAATGGACTTTTTTAGGGTTGATTTGGTTCCCCATTAATTTCAACATATTTGCTCTCCAATTTGAGACTCATCTTAAGCACATCTTGACTATCCAATGTTGGATGACCCATTTCTTGATTGGGCCTATCGAAATGGATCAAAAGGCCATTGATCAATCAAATCGATCCAAATAATCAAGGGCCTGATCAATCACATGATCCATGAAATCTGGCCCATCTACTCTAACATCAAGTACTATTTCCTAATCCTATCCTTTTTTGTTACTTCCCAAATCTATCTAAGCAAATGCATCTCAACCAAGTGTACTTCACCATTGTATCTGCTTCTATTTAGCTAACTTTCAGTTTCGTTATTTCAAAAGAAAATGTAGGATCATTAGTCATTCCATAAAGATGTCCCTCAGTCAAAATAGCACTCAACAATCAGATAATGCTCCATTAGCTTGGTGTCCAATGTGACGCCCCTCGCCAAGTTGAGCAAATCATTTTGAACAATAGCATAATGAAGCTTTCCTCCTTGTTTCTACTTGCTTTCAGGCAAATCTATCAACCAATGGCTCTAAGTGGTTTTGAGTTTTGACTGGATCATTCTCATTAATCTTGGAACCACTAACCTGCACAAAAATAGTATTTGTTATTTGTTTTGATTTCCTACACCTCTCTTCCAATTTATGACTTTATCAAAGACATTGTGAAGCTAGAGAATCAGTTATCATGTATCATGCCTAAAGGCCTTCATATTGTTATGCACTACCTTGCACAACACCATAATGAATGATGACCATCCCTTGGCAAATTATTACGTAGATGTAGTTTGGGTTACATCCAAGCTCAGAACTAATTCTGGGCTTATAATTGACTTTTCGGCTACAGTACATTGTTAAAATTGACCTTTCAAAAAGTCTACTCTTTAAATTACAAGCTGGAAAGAAGTACATCAACATTTGGACTAATTTTCCAAAATCATACATGCAGGTATTGCTTGCACTTAATGGAAGAACTGGTAGATCAATCATGTCTCAATGGCTAAGGAGAAAAGGGGTCTGCACGTGGGAAGCATCTGAATGGAATGAATTGACTCAAATCCTTCAGGAAGCTTTTCAAAGCAGTAGAAATGGTGGGTGCTGGTTTGTGAAAGAGTCTCCAACCAGTGAAATGAGCAGAATGAGAGTTTCTCCCAAAGAACCAAACTCCGAAAAGGCACAGCCTTTAAATCTCACCATCGTAGTGGACATCGGGCTACTGGATCTTAGTACAAACATATGGAAGGAGCAGTTGAATTTCCTAGATAAATACTGTGGGAAGGCAAAGTTTGCATGGGTTGTAAACCATGATACATCTGGTGTCATTAAAATGGAGCTGCGGAAGAAAGGGCATTTGCTGATGGTAAGCAGACCACTCTACAAGGCAAAAATGATTCAGATTTTGGATGCTGTCATAAAAGAAAGGAACTCTGAATTTCAAAGAGAAGGTAACACCTTGGGAACCCATGATGTGCATGAATGCCTTGAAATAGATCATACTCATTTTGATGCCGTCAGTTCAGATGATTCTGACACATCTGATAGTAGCAGCAATGATTCAAGAGGGACATTTCATATTGAGGGAGAAAAAGGAAATAGAACCTTGGCATCTCATTCCTCACACTTCAAGATGCCCAATTCAAGAAAAGAATATTCTACTTTCACAACCAGCCTAGATAAAATTGTTGATAGTCCCAACAGAAAGGCTCTGTCCAATAATGTAATGAAATTTTCTGAAGATTTCAACGGCTACAAGTACAGGGATGGATACAGCAACATGGACCACTTAGACAATGATAAGAATGAGGAAGTCATCAAAAGAACAAAAACGAGCAAATTAGCAGAACTAGAAGCACAGCCAGAAGCACCACAGAAAGATGTTCCTCCCATGAAATACAATAGTAACTCAGATGTGTCCAGCCAGGTACCTTTAGAAGAAAAGAGGAGCATAAAGCAAGAAAAACAATGTCAAATCAGGCACGCTGATGATATCAGAGACTTGAAATGTAAGTCATTGTATGACCAAAAAGCATCAGTATCAGGGAATTTACATTCACAAGTTACAACAAAACCACCTGGAAGGTCAACAAACATTGCACCCATTGAATACCAAATGATGAGTGAAAGACCTAATGAACAAGATTGCGTGGTTGCAAGTAAATCCACTCCCCGTCACAAATCACTTGAAGGAGTATGTATATTACTAGCAGAAGACACACCAGTGCTGCAGAGAGTAGCAACCATCATGCTAGAAAAAATGGGAGCAACAGTCATTCCAGTGGGAGATGGACTGCAGGCCGTAGATACCCTGAAATGCACACTTAGTTCAGAGTATAGAAGAGAAAACGCACCTCAGCAAGATGGTGAAATCAGATCTCGAACAGGACCACGTGAAATCCCAACTTTTGATCTAATCCTCATGGACTGTCAGGTCAGTTAACACTCAGCCAAGCCAAAATTACAGCTTTTAGTAGTTCCATGCTACCACTTTATATGGCATTGCAGCAGGTATGATATGATTGCCATTTCTACCATGATGGGATAGAGAAACCACCTACTGTACATAAAGCAATGGGGACAGTGGATTAGAAGCATCCACCTAAAACATGGTTCAAACCAGACCTAGAAGACAACTTGAGCCCTCTAATAGGTGGCCTTCAAATGGAATATAATGGGAAATCGATAATCAGTTGATATCCAATGGGAAAAAAAAAAGAGCATAAAGTGCTCAGATTATCTTAATGATGGTATTAAGCCATCACTCATGGTAGGACCGCTAGATGACAGTGTGAATCCACTATTCCCATCACACTTTTTGTATAACAGGTGTCTATTAAACAAATGAGTCCTTATTCCAGTGTTCCCTTCAAGTACTCACTCACAAAATGAACAGAGGAGATTGCATGAGAAGTGGTTTTCCTTCATGTGAGAGACTTTTCCTTTCTATTGACTTCATTAGTCGATCATATCCCCCTGATTTGGTAATGATTACAAATTTCAATCCATGATTGAGATTAATCACAATCAACCTTGGTCTAATCTAATTTACAAAATATTTGTATATTAAGTATGCTGGACTATGAAATAATGGGTATCTTGGCAAAAGACTGTCCACACAACTATAGTTCCTTTCCACACTCACCCTCATATCGACTTGGAGGATTGGACAGCATCAATATGTAATTGTGATCCAAGAACTGATGCTGATCACGTGTCATCGTGGCTTTAGCAAGAGCTGATCAAAGAACCTATCGCCCTATACCATATCCCAATTAGACACAGATAGCTGTCAAGACTCAAGAGGGGTGTGGAGATGCGGCACTAAAATCAACAAAAAATAATAGTAGGAGATTTAGCTCTGAAGAGATTTAAATAGTTCCATATTGGTTCAATCCAGTGATAATTAAGGAGAAGATTTGATATCTCTGTCACTGTGGCACAAAAAAAACATGCTTCAAACCTTCAAGCACTACCATGCCACTTTAGGAAGGTTGCAAGCAATAATGTTATTGGTGACTGCACAAAATGCAACCACCTGTAGGGGATTGCCATGGCTCTACATTTCTACATGACTGATATTCTTCCTATAGCTCCCATAGGGGTTGAGAATGGAGAATAAAGAATTCACCAGAAAATAATCACTAGTAATTTCTTTCCCATATCCAGCTATCATGCATAAAACTGGATATGCAGCTGTCTTCAACAAGCAAAAGAAGATCAACCAAACTTTAACTTGTCATGTTTAAGGTTTTGTGATTTTTTTATTTTTATTTTTTGGAAAGGTTTGTGATGTTTTATGAAATCTGTTTTCTCATTTTCCTAAATATTATAATAGCATACTTCTAATTTTAGGTGCATCTACTCAAATTCTATGAAGTTTGGAATAAGTGCATTCTTGCTAGGGACCACAAAAATGGAACTGATAGGTTTTGCCCTACCTATGTATGGATCCAAAATATTTACCTTGTATCAAGATAATAATAATGATGATGATAACGGAAGTGATAACAATAATAACAATACCAACAACAGCAACCTATGATGACCATAAAAATGGAAGTGATAGGTTTTACCCTACCTACGTATGGATCTAAAATATTTGCCTAGTATCAAGATAATAATAATGATGATGATATCGGAAGTGATAACAATAATAACAATACCAACAACAACAACCTATGATGCCCAGTTACAGACATAGGTGCGTACAAAGACATAGGATGTTAATAACTAGAATCACCAAAAGCTCAAGCTGATACTGAAAGATAGAACAATGTATATCAAAGGGTCCTAATAGCCCACCTCACGTGTGGGGCTCTGCACGTGGACAGAAACATGCCAAAAGACAACAAGGACAGAAACACATCTCGAGGGATTTGAACACATGACCCTCGGCTTTGATGCCATGTTAACCAGAATCACCCAAAGCTCGAGCTAATAGTGAACAATAGAACAATATATATCAAAGGGTCCTAATATAAGGTACTAGGTTCAATACTCCAACTTAAAAATTTTAAGATAGAGATATGGGCACGACATTTCTAGAAATATATACATGTATTTGATTAGAGATTTGTTTTCAGTGGAATATTTATTTAATTTCAATTTAGGGCTCAAATATGGTGAGGCCCACTAAGTGGATCAATTTTTAAATGAGGTTAAAAAAAAGTAGGAGGGGCAAAGTGCAAAAAGACAAATAAGAAAAGAATCAAGACATTGCTAGACAATAAGCCCCAGCCTTTTTTTAAAAAAATAACCCCCAAGCTCTTCCCATTGTGAAGTGAAATTAGTGGTTTGTTGGATCTTTAGGCCCACCATGGGGACTGATGACAACCACTTACTCTAAAAGCTTAAGCTAACAGAGAGCGGCATAACAATGTATATCACAATTCACAACAGGGACCTCAAATCTAGAGAGCACATATTAAGAATGGCAGGAGATGAAGAGAAATGATATGTTGTGCCAGTCATCTCATCACATCAGTTGAGACTCGAGTAGAGACAGAAACTTCAAGAAAAAAGAGGGAAGGGAAAAAAGGAAAATGAAGAGACGAAACGAAACGAAGAAGATGAAGAGGAGGAGGAGGAGGAGATTGTTGTTACTTGTTGGTTGCCTGCCTTTATCACTGATTGCTAGATCGTTGTCGGTCGTCAATGAAATGTACGCCCTTCTAATCATCATCATCTTCTTCCTCTTCTTAAGCTATGGTTTTTCTTTTTAGAACGTTTAGGGCTTAGAACATTTTCAGTCATCCCTTCATATACTAAAATTTTGCATCATATCCCTTGTGTATCTTTCCATATGCCAACCCAGATCCGTAACATACTGTGTCGGTATGGATATCATAGACAACAGCAACAATGATAATAACAATAATAATAGTAAGAACAACTAAATTAACTCCTGAGCCCTTAAAACATTATAATATTCAACATTCATATTCATATTCTCATGTTATAGTATCAATAGTCAACTTTTCTAAACATACTAATGATATTGCCGAATGAACCCAAAAATAAATGGTTACAATAATTCGTTCGAATAGTTGGATAGTGAATCTATATCCTCCATACAAGTGGAAACATATCACTTTCTTCTGTTTATATTGATGCTATGAAATTGAAACCAACTGCAGATGCCAAAGATGGATGGTTATGAGGCAACAAAGGCAATTAGAAGATTTGAGGTCGGAACTGGTTCACACATTCCCATTGTTGCACTGACAGCACATGCAATGTCATCTGATGAGGCCAAGTGCTTGGAAGTGGGAATGGATGCATACTTAACAAAGCCTATTGACTGCAAGCTGATGGTGTCCACCATTCTTTCCTTAACCAAGAGGACAGTCTAACATTTCGAACCAGGCACATACAATGGTCTAACATTTTGAACAAGGCACATACATGTCCCACCTCGCTAACAAACAAACTAAAGTATGTCTGAATATCTCACCACATTGTACACACACACACACATGTATGGATATAGTAAGTAATTCCAAGACACTTTCATGAGTAGTAGCCTATTTCAGTGTTTTAATACGTGTCTTGAGCAACATGGATTACTCTTCAAGAAGTTCAATCATAACTTTTGATATTTGGTGAATGAATGGTTCTACCTATGCATTTTACGCACACAGAAATTTAAAATCTTATTCATGAGCTAACATTCTTTGGCTGTTGCTCGGGTGGTGAAAGAAAAACATCATTACCACCTAAAACAAATGGATGATCATATCCCATTAAAAAAGTCATACAGGTTATATTTTTTAGTACATTCAAAAGCAAATATCAAAATAATTGCTAAAATACTGTCCTAATTTTGAAGAGTAGTAAGAAATTAAAAACCAGCATGTGCATTTTATTGGATGAATTTTTTACCTTTGAGCTGGCCTGATTTTAAGGACCAATTAGGTTAGCTAACCATTAAAGATTTGAATAGTTATGGTAATGGATCTCGACACTCCGAATCTCATGGCTAATGGCTGAACAAGCTTTGTGGTATTATGTGTGGTTGTATGGCAAAGGAGTAAAAAACTTAAGGGAATGACTTTGAATTAAAATAATCATCGGCCACTGCAGATAGATCCACATAGGTCAATTTTCTAACACAGGTGGAAAGGAAATCACATTTATATAAAGCAAATATTACTCATGAGTTATGAACACAGATGAAAGCAGAAATGTTTATAACGACATATGATATTTTGAGACTATTGAGCCACATTTCACGAAGATAAACAATTACTCGGATTCTTACCTTCTGCATTGATAAGCTATATGCCCAATAATCACATTAAAAACAAGGTTGTATGCACCACTAGTTTGAATCATGCCAAGAGGAGTGACTATATCCAGTACAAATAAGTCAGACCTTCTAGTATGAATTCGCCCCAATGGATATGAAATGACATTATGCCATTATGGTACTGCACTTAACAAGGGTGGACATGGAGATTAACAGTCTGCATCTATATTCTATAAAAGGAACCACAGACCAAAAATTCATAAGGTTGGAAAGAGATACATGTATATCTAGACACAATGGATAATTTCTCAAATCTTATATCTTAATTCATCCTTAGAGGTTAGCAGACTAGGTGGAGGTGGTGCACTCAAGTTAGTTGGGTGCTTCTTTCCATCATATTTTAAGAGAGGCTAACACTTTGGCAGATGCTCTTCCCAAGGAAGGAGTTTTTTGTTCATCTATTTATTTTGATGTATAAGCTCTCTTAGGTGTTTCCTAAGAAGCACGGACACTTCTAAGAAAGTGACGTGTCCGTGTCGGACACGTGTCGGACACCGACACTCCTCGGACACTCTCGGACACGTATCCGATACCATTTAGCCGTATTCATAATTAAAAACTAAAAATTTTAATTTTGGACACTTGTTTGACACTCTTTTTGCAACGTGTCCCACAATTCCTAGCCCGTGTCTATGACTAAAAAATAAACATGTGGCTAATATCTCTTGGACACTTTGTTAACATGTGGTTATTAAAACTTGTAAACTTGACATATGACAATTTTATACCATGGAAAAATATATGATTGTAAATATCACTTATATCACAAGCAAAAGACAAATAAATATTTCACTAAAGAATAGGCCTCAAGATTGGCTTCTTTTTTGCTTTTTGTTTTTGTTTTTTTTTTTTTTAGGAGGGGAAAGAGATGATCTGCCCTTTTCTTTATATGGATTTTATGAAACTATGAATATTTCATGTTTAATGATTATGAATTATGTTTTAGTGTTATATTGATATTTGATAATTTGATATGTTTGTTAGTTGGTACTTGAATTTTTGTTTTTTGATTGCTAAATTGATTAAAAAAGTTAAAATGATATTATTTTTTAGTAGATAATTATATATATATAAATTAATATATATTATTAACGTGTCCCCAACGTGTCCGTGTCCTACTTTTTTGAGAAATGCCGTGTCGGTGTGTCCGTGTCGTGTCGTATCTGTGTCCCGTGTCCGTGTCCGTGCTTCTTAGGGTGTTTCTTTTGTTATTTTTTTGTTTTTCTCAGATTTTTTTTCTTTTTTTTTTTGTTTGGTGGAATAAATTTTTACCTTTTATTAAAAATATAAAAATAAAAAAAATTGTAGAATCAAGACATGGGAAATACAAAGCTGGAAAAGGGAGCAGCATGACAGAAACATGCACTATTTGGAAGAGAATATACAAAATTAAGATAGATTCTTTCATTGTTGTAAGTATAAAACCCACTTAAAATAGCGATCAAGGTATAAAACCCACTCAAAATAGCTATCAGATAAAGGTGTTGTTGAGGAATTTTATCAAACACTTGGTAGGCAAAGTGATCTTCTAACACTTATCACTAACAAAGTGTTATGGCAATGCAACTAAGGCAAACATAAATCAAACTACCATCATGTAGAGAAATAAAAACAACATAAGGAACACACAAGAGACAAGATATACATGGTTCGGTCATAATGTATGACCTACATCCAAGAGAGAACAATGCAAAGCTTTTCTTTGCCTTTAATGGTGATTACAAGCCAACTACAAGTGGAGCTCTAGAAATTCACTTACAAGTTACAAGCTCTCAAAGCTTTCTTTTCTCCCCTTTTCTTGGCCTTCTTCAAGAAGCTCTTATCTAGCCTCTTCTCCCAATCTCTACACTCTTTCTTCCAAGAGCCAAGGAATACAATGAAATACCAACTCCTATCCTCTTAGGGTTCTTAAAAGAAAAGAGCTCTACAACCATTGGATTGACTCAATCCAATGGTTCATAATAAAAGAGCAAAAGAGAGAGTAGAGATTGAATACATAAATATACAAGGGGGCAAAAGCAAAGAAAGGGATTTGACTTCACACATGTTGCACACACACATGCAACACCTATTCAACAAAAGGGTTATTTCACAAGTATTATACAGTACAATGGTCAAAAGTATAAATATATGTGTGTGTTGCCTCTTCAGTGGTCGACGGGAGTATACAAGATTGCATCATTCACAGTTGATCATTCTTGTAAAAGGAAAGATTACCTATTCTGCTATTCATATATCAATGTGGAGGTGGGAGACATCATTACTTGGTTATTGTTTTCTGGTTTTTAGAGACCAAACCAAACTATTGTCAATGTTGTTTGCGGATATTGACTCAAAATGCAAAAGTCTGAAAATACCATAGCATTCAATGTGATTTCTGATTCCTTTGTACATAAAATGCACAGTGAAACAAATAACCATCCATTTTGCCAAAATATCCAAACCAGTTTTGACTTTGGAGGTATATCTTCACACACCATTATAGAAGCACACTCACTGAATTTCAACAACGAAACAAAATGGAAGGATGAATAAGTTCCATACATCTGTTGTGTGTGGGTTTTCCATGGGATCCAGGAAAAGAAAAGAAAATAAAAGAGAGGGAGTTCAAATGGTAATAAAATAGAAAGAGGGGGTTCAAATGGTCATAAAATAGAAGGAAATGGAGTTTCTTCTAAATGTTATTTTGCGGAAGGCTCTATGAATGAGAAGAACAGAAATAAGAGAAACATCAGGATTTCATGGTGCTCAATGCAAGATTCTAGTGGTCATTCATCTCCACACCCCCCCCCCCCCCCCCCCACCACTTTCGTTGCATCCTCATATAAGTTTTGTATCTCTCTGGGAAAAGGCATTTGTGAGGTGAAGTTTGAGTTTGTTTAAGCATAAACGAGATAGTTGTATCTAACTACTTCCTTGTAATCCCTCAAGTTTTGGCCATAAACTAAACAAGAAAAGCAATGTACTCCCTCTCCTGTTTTCATAGTGGATTAGTATGGAATTTTTTATTCTTTTTTCAGTCGTTTTTCCCTCCTCATTTGAGGGTTTTCCATGTAAATCTTGAGTTCTCTTGATTGACTGGTTCAACTTGTGATTTTATTTGACATTTTCTTGTTACTTGTGGATTTATTTATATGTTTGGCCCACAATTTGTTGAAAAAGCATCAACTTCCACAGATGGAGTCAGAGCAATGATTGAACAACTTGGGGTTTGATTATTTTCCATGTACAGATTGAAATGAATGCAGGCACCATAAGTAATCCTCAATGGCTCAACTTAAATGAGTTGGAAAATCAACATGGAGGATGTTTTATTTTACAAGATTTGTATTAAACTATAGAAGGGCATGCAAATACACTCAAATCAACATTTTCTCCAATATTAAAGGTACACCAATAAACTCCTATTCTCTCATTTTTCATGATGACGTGGGTATCCCTGAGGCCTTTGACCCAACAGGACAATTCCCCAAGGAAGCACCTACTAGACCCAGACAAACGCACACTGGGCAAATCTGGCATGGGTTTCGAATACAAGACGTGTGGAGCAAACCCACGCTTTATGCCACTCCACTAAACTCTTATGATCATTGATTCACTTGTAAAATAAAGTTTCTTTCAACTGTGCATTAAAAAAAAATTAAGCAATTTGGATTTTCATAAGAGGGTGTTCCTTAAAAAGGTGAGACTAGCTCCTATTGGAGTAAATTTGAGGAAGTCCCCATATGAGAATGTTCATTTTGAGCAATTTGGATTTTCAAAAGGGAAGGCACCACTGTCTCCCTTCGTTCACTTTCCATTGAATGAGATATCCTATGAATTCAGAGTTATGTAAGAGGGAACAGATACATGAGTTCATTCACATCTTTTGCATAGTAGTGCATCATATTTTTCATATTCTGTGGCAATGCTTATAGGGAAATGTGCCCCTATGTTATGAAATCCAAAGATAAGTTTATGAAAATTTCTAGCATTATCATGCGAGGTGGATATTGAAATAGTAAAGATACTGAAATGCATCAGCACAGTGGTCGGAAACACATCTCCAAGTCATAGAAGTTGTATTGCACATTGCATGGAATCGAACATCAGAAAACAGTCCCCATGTCACCTTAGAATCGAGATGCATGCTTTCTTTGGTCAAACTACCCAAGGCATTTTGGGGTAAGATTATGAATAATGCATGCAATCTGTACAATGTGTCCTCCTCAGTCCATAGAAAGATGGTCCAGAAAGAGCGTAGACAAGAAATGCGGTTTCATACTCTTCCCTAAAGGTGATTAGGTCCAAAACTTATGTCCATGTGCCTAAAAAGCAAAGTTTAGAACTTCATGACAAGGGAATTCCATTCATATTCTATTGAAGAATTTGGTTCTAGGAAAAGTTGAAATGCAGCAAAGTAAGGTCAATGATGTTGCAAATCTGAAGGTTTTTTTTCTTTTTTTTTTTTTTCTATTGAAGACTTTTTGCTACCGGTCCCAAGTCCAAGGAGGAGGGTTGCGTTAGGTAGGTTGACAGCCAGTGTAAAACTTTGTCACAACCCAAACATGAATTCTAAAATAACAATATTTCGCGATAAAGATAGGGCATTTCCCGCTTTAAGCGACGCATTGCAGCGTCGCCCAGCTGCAGTGAAAAGTATGCAAGAGCTACCACATGACTCTGGGCTAGTGCAGTTAAAGAAGTTAGTCCATGAGAAGAAGAGGAGAAATAGGAAGATTAGACTTGCTACTTGAAACATAGGAACCTTGACAGGCAAGAACATGGAGTTGATCAAGATAATGAAAAGAAGAAAAATTAGTGTAGCGTGCATACAGGAGATAAGGTGAAACTAGAATAAAACTAAGGAGCTCACGGATGAGTATAAGTTTTTTTATGCAAGAAAGAGTAATATAAGAAATGGAGTGGGTATAGTTGTAGATAAGGATTTGAAAGAGAAAATTATGGGGTAAAGAGGTTTGGTGATAAAATTATAGCAATTAAACTAGTGTTAGAAGAAGACATAATCTATATCATCAGTGCATATACTCCCCAAGTAGAACTAGAGGAAAGTGTGAAAAGACAATTTTGAGAGGAGATGGATGATTTAATGCGAGAAATCCCAAATAGTGATAGGATTTTCCTTGGAGGGGATTTAAACGGGCACATAGGAAAAGATAATAAAGGATATGAGAGAGTGCATGGAAGGCAAGGAATTGGAGAAAAAATTGAATTCAAAAACACTATATTGGACTTTACAGTGGCATTTGATCTTGTAGTAACAAATACTTACTTTAAAAAGAAAGATGAGCATTTAATTACCTATAAAAGTAGAAGTAATAAGAGTCAAATAGACTTTTTTCTAGTTAGAAAACAAGATCGATTGGCTTATAAGGATTGTAAGGTTATCTCAGGAGAGAATTTGACCACGCAACACAGGCTCGTAGTTTTAGATATTTGCATTAGAAGTAAAAAGAAAGCGGTAGTAAACAAAATAGGCCCTAAAACAAGGTAGAGAGATTTGAAGGGGAAAAAAGCAAATATATTTAAGGACAAAATGATTGAGAAGGGAGAATGGAATCTTGAAAGAGAAACTACAATAATGTGGAATTAAATGGCTAATTACATTAGGAAGGTTGCAAATGAGGTACTTGGAGAATCAAAAAGAAAGAGACATGTTAATAAAGAAACATGGTGGTGGAGTATGGAGGTTCAGGAAGTTATTCGAGAGAAAAGACATTATTACAAAGTTTGGCAAGGGACTAAGAGTATGAAAATTTTTGAGCTGTATAAGAAGGCAAAGAAAGAAACTAAAATAGTAAGTAATGCAAAGTTCAAAGCATACAATGGCCTCTATAATAGGTTGGGAATAAGAGAAGGAGAGAAGAATATTTTTAAGCTTGCAAAAATAAGAGAAAAGAAAAGTAGGAACTTAGATCATGTCAAATGTATCAAGGACAATGAGGAAAATATTCTGGTGAAGGACAACGATATTAAAGAAAAGTGGAAAGAATATTTTAGTAAACTTTTAAATAAAGAACATATGGGGGATACAAGAATTAGGGAGGATACTTCATTACCAGAGCATACTTTTCTCCGTAGAATTAGAGATGAGGAAATGAAGGAAGCATTGAAATGAATAAAGATAGGAAAGGCTACAAGCCAGATGATATTCCGATAGAGATATAGAAATGCTTAGGAGAGGTTGGGGTGAGTTGGTTATGTAGACTCTTCAATAAGATACTTGTGACAAAGAAAATAATGGATGAATGGAGAATAAGTATTGTAGTATCTATATATAAAAATAAGGAGATATACAAAATTGTACCAACTATCCAAAAGATTAAACTTATGAGCCATACTATAAAGTTATGGGAGAGAACAATGGAGTAAAAACTTAGACAAAAGACCAAAATTGTTGAAAATCAATATGGTGTTATACCAGGGAGGTCAACTGTGGAAGCTATCTTTTAACTTAGGCAATTAATGAAAAAATATCGAGCAAAGAGGAAATATCTACACATGATCTTTATCAATTTAGAAAAAGCCTATAATAGAGTACCGAGGGATTTAATTTGGTGCGTTATGAAGAAAATGAATGTCCCCAGAGGTTATATTGAAATTTTTAAAGATATGTATGAAGGAGCAGTAATAAATGTGAGAACAACATGTAGAGAAACGGGTGGATTTCTCGTGACTATAGATTTGCATCATGGATCAGCCTTAAACCCATATCTCTTTGTATTGATTATGGATGAGTTAACTGCACATATTTAAAAAGAAATGCCATGGTATATGTTGTTTGCAGATAATATAGTATTAATAGGTAAATCAAGAGATGATATAACTGCAAAACTCAAGAGATAACGGGGGGCATTAGAATCTAAAGGCTTTAACATAAGTCATATAAAGACAGAATATATGGATTGCAACTTCAGTAGACATATACAAAGTGTTGAAACCACTATCAAAATTAAATCCCATGAGGTACCACGTACGGATTCTTTCCGATATCTGTGCTCGATGATTAATAGGGATGGGGAGATTGACGAAGATGTTGAGCATAGGATAAAAGCTGAATTGCTGAAGTGGAGACTAACTTGTAGAGTGTTTTGTGACAGACAAATGCCAAGAAAATTGAAAGGCAAATTTTACAAGATAGTAGTTAGACCAGCTATGACATATGGAGCAGAATGTTGGCCTATTAAAAAAACACATATACATAAGTTGGATGTGGCAGAGATGAAAATGCTTAGATAGATGTGTGGAAACTAGGAAAGATAAAATTAGAAATGAACACTTTCCAAAGCATTTGAGGTAGCACCAATAGGGGATAAAATTAGAGAAACCCATTTAAGATGGTTTGGGCATGTTGAGCGTAAGCCGGTAATGGCACCGATGAAAAAGTGTTTGGCTATCCAAGTGGATGGCCCATTAAGAGATAGGGGTAGGCCGACGAAAACATTGATGGAGGTCATTAAATCAGATTTGAAGAAATTTAACTTATCTAAGGATTTGACTCAAAATAGAACGGAATGGAGAAATAGAATTCATGTAGCCGACCCCAACATAGTTGGGATAAGGTTTTGATGATGATGACGATGATGATGATTGAAGACTTTGAAAAAAGTTGAAATGCAACAGAGCGAGGTCAATGATATTGCCAATCTGACTCCACTCCCTCTTCTGCACAATGTTGAAGATGGAGAGATACAAGAAATTTATAGCGTGATTAGTAATGAAAATGTGCTAGAACATGAAGATGTTGAGCAAGAGGAACAGCCTCCTCAAGAAGAACATGTAGAACCTTCAAATGAAAGATCTACAAGAGTGCACCAACAATCAAAGAAAAACCCCTCCAGTGAGTTTGACATTTATAAAGATGCAAGAGTGCAAGAGAGGCAGAAAGTTGTTAGAAAGCATAAACTCATAAAGATAGATAAATGGGAGAAAGTTATTAAAATTAAATGACTTCCTCATGCAAAATAATACTTATGAGTTAGTTAAGCTTCCAAGTGAATAAAAAATAAAAAAGACCCATTTGTTTGCATGAAATGGAATGCATAGGAATTCTAAGATATGTTTATCAAAGAGAGGATAAAATTGAAGAAAAAAAGGTGAATATTCATAAATGGTTATCAAATAATCTATTCCTTTGGCAAATCCACCGGTTGCTTAGTTGGCGACACACCTCCCTTCCCAAAAACAACCAAGGATCAATCCCTAGCATTGACAATAATAGTGAGGGACTCAGGTGAGTATGTACGTTGTGTGTGTGGGGGGGTGGGGGGGGGGGGGGGGGGGGGGGGTACTTTTCTTTCAAAAAATAATCTATCCTTTAATAGAAACTGCATTGGGTGGAGATAGAAAATCAATACACAACCATCACCCCTGTAAATCATTTTCAATCTCCCCTAATATCATTTTACATTGAAGGTGAGATTATTTAATAGCTATTTCTGGATATTTCACTTTTCTTTCTCCAATTTTAGCCACTTATATAAATACATTTTTTAAAATTCTTATGAAACAAAGAAGTGGGTTTTCAAGTTGAAAAGTCACGGTGACAAGCAAGTGATATAAAGCTTGAATGCTTATAAATAAATTAATTAATTAAAGCCTTTGGGAAAAGCAAAGGGTTCGTCCTAGGATGTTAGCTCAGCTGGTAAGGGACATCAAAGTCTTCCAAGGGAAGCAAGGTAGCTAGGTTAGAAAATGTGAAGGTATAAACCAGTAGCATCATAAGAAAAAAAATTTAAGCTAGGGTAGCTTATAGTTGAGTAGATTAGTTTTTGTAAGAAAAAGAAAAGAAAAAAAAAAGAGCAAGGAATTCATTTTGATGAAAATTTCTCTATGCTAGTAAAGATGTCATCAACTTGAGTGATCTATCTAGCTGCTAGCATGGACCTTAAGATTAAATAACTAAATGAAGATAACACACACACGCGTGCACACACACATATATAGACAGAAATTTTCACCTACACACCTTTTTTGGGGTGTTATAGTGCATATCTCCTAGTGAAACCCACCTGATCACCCACCCAAATGAACCACACACACGGAAACCCCCTAAATAACACCAAACCCATTTTCTTACACCCATCTAAATAAACTACATAGTTAGATGGAAAGGTCAATTTTTTTAAGGAGTGATGATGCAGGGGTTGGAATGATACCAAGGCCCCATATTTTGTACATAGGTAAGCCCCAACCAAATCTTTGGATCCCCCTAGCCCATGCCCTAGGTGGGCCCACAACGAGGTGGGCAGGGGAAGTCCCATGCACACCACACACAGGTGATCGGTACAATTTTTTCTCCTAAGCTCATGCACTCATTAACTTACATGCAAAAACACCTAGTGTGGCCCACCCGATAAGCCATCCAAGTGGATAATAAAATAGGGACCTGCTTTATAGTCACTGATCGAGGGTTAGGGACCCATCTGAATGGACTAGATTGTGGATTGACTATGTAGGGGTGATCCCTTTCCCTGGTAGTCAAATAGGGTCCCATATGGGCCCGGCAACTATTGGAAGTTGTGAGCAAATGAGTGCAGGAGAAGGGGCCTAAATATTCATATAAAATTGTGCATGTGTATGTAGATCGAGAGAGAGAGAGAGAGAGAGAGAGCGCAACCAGAATTTTTTAAATTTTGAGTTGAATGACAAGAATCATTTACTTTGCAGACTAACGAGGATTGTATATAGACTACCACAATCCTCAATGCCATTGTATAAGGGTTTTTACTCATTCATTACGGGTCATGGGTACAAAAGACAAATGTTAACAATTTTGTTTACATAACAACCCAGATCCACTACCAACATGATATTACCTTCTTTGGCTCATGGTATTTCAACTTAATCTTGCTGCACGGTTTTAAAAGGCTAAGTCACACACATATAAATGCCCAGGATCAAGACTTAAATGTTTCCAATGTAAGACTTATACACCACAGCAAACCCAGTACTTGGCGTGTTTGGCACTTTACTAGAGTAGAGTAGAGTGAAGTGGAGCCTCCATTTAAGAGACATAAAAAGATGTGTGGGTCATATCAAAAGTACAAAATTTAAAATTCCCCCATCTTTTAAAAAAAAAGAAGTAAAAAAACAACATTCTCACACTACTAAATAACGAAAAAAAAATCATTTACTTTACACAAAAAGTCAAACAAAAAAAATCATCACCTTATAATTACGCCTAATCATATTTTATTCCCTCTTGATTTGAGGTTTTCACTCACTTTATTTACCATTAAAGTACCAAACAGGCGAGTTTTCCACTATTTCTCTCTAGGCAGATGACCCAATAACCTTCTACAAGGGGCCACAGGAGTGACATACTTCCCCACCAAAATACAAAGCAATCCTTGACTCTAATACCATTTGTAACAACTTAGGCCAACCACTGACATGATATTGTCTACTTTAGCTTATAAGATTTCAACCCAATATTATCACACGGTTTTAAAAGGCCTCATATGGGGTCACACACACACACACACGCACGCACACAGAGACAGAGGGATCAGACCTTGGATGTTTCCATGTGGAACGTATGCACCATTGCTTGCCCTTTCTCTCTAGGTGGATGCTCGCCGGACCAAACTCCCTTCTACAGGAGAGCCACGGGTGTGATATCAACTTCATAATTCTTCTGCTTTATAATTGACGACATGTCAATTGATATCAAGATGTTGACAAATTAAAATACCTTGAATAAAGAGTTGTTCTACTCCATTGACATGAGATTAAGGCTCATTTAGTAATTTTTTAAGCAAATGATTACTCATGGCAGGAAAGCTAAGAAGCCACAATCATCACAAGAGAAACATATTGAATGGCTATTTAAAAAGTTCAATATGAAAAATGTCAAGCCTATCAGCATGCGACATACAATTACCTTCAAATCAAATGCAAAGCTATGTCCTACTATCAAATGAGAAAGAAAAGATGGCTTCAATACATTTTTCTTTTCACTGAGTTCGATGTATGCTATGGTTTGCACATGCAAACATTACATTGTTCACACAATAATAGATGTTGTGATTATGGACCTTGCTAATCCTTGCAAGGACAATGATTAACAGGATCCTCAAGTACTTGAAAGGTTTGTCCAGGTTGACTTCATGTTTTGGACGTTCTACACCTATCGTGAAAGGATACATAAATGCTGACATGAATGGTGAGATTGATAGCAGAAAGTCCACTTTGGGGTTTCAAATCACTTTTGTGAGGGAAACTATACCGTGGTAATCCAAATTATCGAAGTGTATTGCTCTTGCCATGATAGGAACAAATGTATTGTAGCTGCAAAAGTAGGCAATTAGGTGTTGTAGATAGGAAGGTTTCTTCTCCAAAATTGTACTTGAAGCAGGAAAACTATGTGATTCATTCTGACAATTGGAGTACAAAGCATTGGAGCAAGAATCCTAGGTATCATTCCCCAACCAAGAACATAAATGTCCACTGTCATTAGATACACAATGCATGGAGAACCAATTTATATGATTAGAGATGATTCATACCAACTTACAGTATGATGACAAAAAAATCAAGAATTCTGTTAAGACTCAGTTAGCATGGATGCTAGGTATGCATAGAAGTTTAGCGATGGCCCCATGGGTATGGAGAGGAAGATAGTTGCTCAGGGTTTGCATAGGATAGTTGTGCTACGGTTTTGCATGGGGTCCAGCCCCATGAAGTGTATTTCCCCAAGAAGAAGAAGACAACGAAAGGGAATCAAACGGAGAAGGTAGTCCCATGATAACAACAATAAAGGAAACAGAGGTTCTTCTACATGATGCTTTCAAGAAAGCTCTAGGAGACAGAAGAGGAAAAAAAAAAGGAAAAAAAATTAGGGTCTCATGGAGCTCAAGGAAAATATTTAAGTGGTCAATTCTTGTGCATTTTTCATCCTCTAGCCGCTAAATGTATCCTCATATTAAGTCCTTTCTCTCTTTGGAGAAAGGCTTTTCAAGTAAGAAGTCTGAGCATGTTCAAACATCAAAGAGGTAATCATACTTTATTTTATTTAAGTCCTTTCAGTTTGGGGCAAAAACTTAAACAGATTGTACTCCCATTCTGTCTTTTCATAACAGTGTCCCTTTCAGATAGCCCACATGGTTTGTCCCTTCTGATGAAGGGTTTTCCACTAAAATCCTGTACTGCGATTTGATTACCTTGTGTGGCTTATGATTTTATTTTGAATTTTCTTGATGCTTGAGAACATCTATTGGGAATTTATTCTTCCATATGAGATCACTGACAGATCACTACTTTAATCTTCTTCCAAAACTCATTAGATATCTAAAAGAATACAAAATGCCTAATCAGAAAGCCTACTGCTATTCAAGTAAGCTTAGGCAATTCAATCACATTTACCTGTAAGAGGCAAATGAATCAGAGCTGGGATCAACATATTCAAGCACCCTTTGTAGAGATTGCAAATGAGGCAGACCTTTTCCATCGTTCATTTGGAAGTCTATAAATGGAGGAAGACCACAAAACGAAAATAGAATAGAGGATATAAGAAAAAAAAGGAGTCCGCATCTTCTGAGCCCGAAAATCGCGGGAAATTTGGCTGATGCTCTTTGGTGGGGGCCCTTAGTGAGATCTAAACCGTCAAAATTAAAACACATGAACTTTTTTTTGTAACGTTTTATTCAAGTAGTTTATATGTGAAGAATTTGATAGTGGCCCACAACTTCTACTATGATAAGTAGGGCTTTGAAAGGAATCATCCCTTAACTTGATGCATACCACCAACAATACACCCGTTAAGATTTGGGATGTAACCAATATCTTAATAAGCTTTTAGTTTATGGGAAGATGTTATCCAAAGAGCTCCATGGGGCTCACTTGGAATGCCTTTGATCAGTGTTCTTGTCCCATGATTTATAATCAGGGTCATTTTTATATTCATCGAACCTTTACTCATTGTTGAATTGAATCTCAAATGCATCTACCGATAAGAGACCATTAATATAAATTAAAGCTAGAGGATTTGAGATTTTGAAATTCTCTAATTGATTTGAGAAATTGGCCAATTCTCTAATTAATTTGAGAAATTGAGCCAAATTCTCTATTTTATTTGAGAATTTGAGTTAAATTCTTTTATTGATTTGAGAAATTGAGATTCTGATTTTAAGCATCAAAGAATCCAATTTACCAGGATTCTCATTAAAAAAATTAAAATTCTAGTTCGATTTATAACCCAAAAATCGAAGATCAAAATGCAAAGCCATAAGAAATAAATGTTTAAAAAAATAAATTAGCCTTCCAATGAGCCCAATATTGACCTAATTAGGCTTTGGCGATCGAATTTTAATGAAACGGTAGATTAAACGACTTCGAATAGACTCGGACAAAACAAAAAAGTTGTTGATAATTAGTGCTTTCTTTTTTCTCTATCTTAACTTTTAGCTATTCTTTATAGTTCCTGATTTTTAGTATAACTTGAAGATTATTTTTTAGTTTTTTATTATTTTTTCATATCTATCTCTTTAGTTTAGTGATTCTCCTTTTTTTTCTCTATTTTTACCATATCATTTTCTTTTTCTTTTTTTAAGAACTTGTAAATTTCTACAAGAATTTGATTGCACTTGATTTGGCACAGCATTGAAATGAAAAAGAAAAACTTAAGATAGGTTCTCCTTGAAATACAAGTTGCAAGTTCTTTTTTTTTTTTTTTTTTTTTTTTGCAGTTTCCCATTGTGGCTAAAGGGAGTTTTCTTTTGAATGTGTCATTCTTCTGCGATCTTTAATCAATCAATACATATTTGAAAATTTATTATCTAATGGTGTTCATGGATTAGTCCAACTTGATCTCGTATCCGACACAACTCGCTTTAGCTTGGGTTTGGATCTTAAGCTTTAGTACTCAAGTCGGGCTTAGAGGTGATAGGTTTCATGAATTTGTATTTTTTAGCTTCAATATTTGTTTTTAGTTCATGACTTTATTTGTTTCTTTTAAGTTATTTTTATTATTAGATTGTCTATGGACTTTGTTTTCATATTATATTTTGTGGTATTTTTATCAAGTTTAATATTTTTCTCATTGATTTGTTCTTTTAATTTCAAAAGAATGTTTAAAGGAAAAAAAACTCAACTAATTTTTAAAAAAATTTAAGTGCTTTCATTTTAGAATTTACAATGATCTTTTATTACTATTATAGGCTTTAATTTTTATCGTAATTTTTACCAATTTAACGTAATTTGCATTAAATATTCTTTAAGATTTTTATTATTGTTCTTGCTAAGCGCAAGCATGTTTTGCTAGTTAAAATATAAGGTGGTTAAATCAAGAGCATAGAGACCGTTCCATCTATTCTTTTCTCATTTGATGGGAATGCATCTATGCAGGCCCCATGAGAGACCGTATAGGTGCCATATGTCTCTTTACTCGTGAGAGAACATTCTCCTAAATTACACTTCAAGACTTTTTGGCGGCAATATAAATATATGAGTAGGGCTATCTGTACTATCGAAACACACAAGATGGGCTTAAATCTAGTCCAGGCTCCTAACTCATAAGGGGTGCATAATTTGACGATCAAATTTCATAATATACATTGCTTTGAGCAAATATATATATATATATATACACACACATATACAGCAACCTTTTGGTCTTTTTGGTAGAAAATATTTCATGCAAACTTATTGGAAGTTTTAAGATGCATTTAGTTGGACTTGTTTAAAGGGCCTTCTGAATGACGAAGCCCACAAGCCCCGAAAAAGTTCGTTTAGTTATTGTCGTTTTAAAATGGCTTTAGGAAAATAAAAGGTGAAAAATATCATTTTTGGGTGATTAATCGTAAAGGTCTGGAGGATTTGCTTATTCACTTGTAAAGGTCTTGGGGATGTGCTTATTCACTCATGAGGAAAGTTGGTGGTAGCTTAGCAGAAAGAAAATGCAAGCTTCACATAATCCTTTCGTTCACGTCTCTATTAGCATATAATCCGAAGGGGTAGCTTAGGCGGCCTAAGATCTATACATATTGTCGATTCGAACTGCATTATCACACTAGGCCAATTTAGCTGGCTGCCCTTTGATCCACACAGCTTAGTCCTCAAAAGGTTGGGATACTCTAAGTTACTGTATGTTGTTCTACTGAGATTTCTAGAATATATTTCAATAAAAAAAAAAAGGTACATCTACAACCAACCATCATTGCTGAAAGATAAAAAATCTAGCTCGATTATGCACAAATCTAAAAAAAAGTCTAGAAAGAAAAACCCTACATCTGTTCAATACTTAAAATGTAAAGGATTTGGGCATATTATTTTTCAATGTGCATATAGAAAACTGAAGAGATGTGGTAAAGTTATTGCAGCAACGTGGGATGATGATTCTGAATATGCTGAAAATCCACTTCTTGGCACTGCCAATTCTAAGTTTGTTGCATTCATGACGAAAATCTTCACATGGCACATCTAATAATATTTCTAATGATGATGAAGCGTCAGATAATGAATTCGATTTGGAAACATAGTACAAAATATTGCTAAAGAAATGTAAGTGGATGTCAAGCATTAATAAGAAATCTATCAAGAAAGAAATAATGGAAGAAGTAATTATCTCCGCCGAAGATTATAAATAGAGGTATATATGGGTCAGGAAATCTGATTTGCCTATTGATTTGATACATACTGCACTAGAAGCTTCAAACTTGCAAGTGAGGATGCTAAACTCCAAAAGCCCGGATCAAGATGATCAAGCTTCGACCCCTAGTACTAAAAAGAAGATGACATTTATGGGGAGTCAAAATTAAGGGGAAGCTGCTAGATCCTGATTGATAAATTGCTGCATGTTGATCATTTTGTATCAATTATGGACAAAAAGGGGGAGATAAAAATAGAAACAGGTTATATGTTAAAGGGACAAAATTTTTTGATGCAAATATTCAATGTGTCTTTTGTTTTATTTTTTGGTAGAATATTTTGTAAATTTAGGGTGTTTTGTCCATGAATTGCTAAAGTGGTAGATTATTAATATTTTTTATATATTGGCTAATTCATGGGTTGGATAAAAATTTGGGTCCATTGAGTTATAATTTTTTATTTCCTTTAGAATGCAGTGTGGTATGAGTTGCCGAATATACTAAAATAAAAACTTGAAAAAAGAATGTAAATTGAAGTATTTTGAAGTAATTTTCTAAGGATAGTATGGATTAAAAAGATTATATCTCACAAACCGAGCGTCATATAAATGTAAGCTACCTACCGTTGGAAAGCTCTTTTCGAGTAAATATCTGTGGGTTGCAAGATTGCATCAATCGAAGCTAAAATGACAAAGTTATAACTTTGAAAAGCTTGCAGAAATTATGCTGAAAAAGCCATCTGCTTGAGTGGACCTAGAGCCCGGCTCGAGTGCTTGACGGGCAGAAACTCACTATGTTATACAGAATTATTTCCAATGTTATGCCAAAACTACCAATTTCTATTCTACAAATACTATAACCCTAAGACACAAATTGTGGGTTATTCTCTCAACCCTAATGCAAGGATCTCATTATTTTGAATTGAGAATTTACATTGGAAAATCAACCTACTTCTCTAAAGCTTCCATTAGAGAAATTGTGTTGAAGCTTTATGCTAGATAATATTGTTTTTACATCTTTTGTAGAAGATTTATTCTCTTTCGTAGAAGATTTATTCGTCTTGAGTGGCTTCAAAGCATGTTGGGTCAAACATGGAGAGCAGTGAACGGCGAGGAGTCATAACAACGAGGATTGAGCAAGAAGAACTACATTCATTAGGTTAAGTTACAATCGGGAAAGGGTCTATAAATATATCTTGCAATTGCTCATTATTGGCACTTAATTTTTATTGGTCTGAGGAAGACTCGTGGTTTTTCCCAAATAGAGTTTTCAACGTAAAAAATCTATGTGTCTTCTTCGATGCTTCTTATTTACAACCCCTCTTTCTCTCTGCCAATCTCAAGCCTTAAAATAAAAATAAAAATAAAAACCGAAATGAAAATTGTTGACCGGGATCTAAGGCTGTTTGGATTTAACCTCATCACTACGGGGACAATGTGAGCATGCTCCTAGTGATGACAAGACAACCGTTGAGCTCTTTGAATCAAAGTATCGGCATTTGTTTCTAGGTTAAATATTTGTGCAGGATTAGTTTGTAGAAAATCAAAACCTAAGACATCATCCTTGTTTTCTTTAATGGTTGATGCGGCATTCATTTATATTGTGATTCTTTTAGCGACTGGCTATTTGAATTTAAGATTAGACTCAGAACACTCAAACTCCTTTTAATATTTTTTTCAAAGTAAAATTACCCAAATGCCCCTTTCTTTCCCCACTCACCACCTCCTCCCCTCTCCTTCTCTTCCCTACCTCTCCTTTCCCGTGATAATCGCTGCTTTCAAAAGGGAGCCGGCGGCTGATCTTCCTCCCCTCTTTCTCTCTCTCCCTCTCCTCCCTCTGTCACGCTCTAAAATTTGAGATCCTTAGGACCCTTAAATTACAATGTACGACGGGTCTACTATAATTAAAAACAAAAATGAAAATAAATTTCTTTAAAATAAATTTTATTTTTATTCTTAATTGTTGTTGATCCGTTGTGTCTCCTAATTTGAGTCCAAAGGATCTCAGATTTTAGGCCACGACAGTTTGGTACCAGAGCCAAGTTTCTCTTATGGGCTCCTAGAGTGGATGATGGTGCTTATATATGATGGTCTGGGATGATGATGTGTGGTCTAATGCACGATGATGAAAGGTAAGGTGGCTAAGATACTTAGGTATGGGATGAAATCCACCATTAATAGTAAGGACAAGAAACTAGACACCATGTTAGCACATGAGAAGTATTAAAATACCCAACTATAATAGTAAACATGAAATTAACGGAGAAAGGAAGAGAATGCATTCCTTGAATAAAGGGAATTTTAGAAGGGATAAAAGAGAGAAGAAATTGAGATTCGTATGTGACTAAGGGGGGTCATGCTCTTTTTACATAATAGAGAAGGGAGAGTCCCAAAAGAATATTATTCTCAAACCAAATTTAGCCAAGGATACTATTTGGGCTGGACTCTTTCTCCAATGTGGAGTTTTAGATGAGAAAACTAATTATGGCAGGTCTAAACAAAGTGAAACTCTCATGCATAAGTAGAGTCAAGATAGAAGCAAATAATTCAAGAATCCTTAATGAATTAAATCTCTTGGTTGAGCCATACTTCCTATATTTTCAAATTCTTGTAAAACATAGGTCCCCCAGATAATTCCAAAAATTTAATAAGAAATAACATAAATGCACATGGGGTCCATCACAAATCAAATCAAAGGTCAAGATTTAATCTAATTAAAAATAAAAACTCGGGTCATTACACCCTCTCTCTTCTCTCCCTCTTCCCCTCTCTTCCTCCCTCCCCTTTTCTCTCCTCTGTTCCCCATCCTCGTATTCTCCTTGCTGCAGGGAGATTGTCTTCCTCCTGTAAGCAGACAACAAGGAGGGGCAATAGAGGGGTAGGGAGGAAGAGAGAGGGGGAGAGGGAGAGAGAGAGAAGAGTGGGGGGGTGGGGAAGGAGATCAGCCGCCAGCTCTCCTTGCTAGAGCCGGCAATTGTTGCCGGAAGGGGGTGGTGGGAAGGGTAGGAGAGAGGATGGCAAGGTGAATGAGGAAAGAAAAGGGAGGCATTTGGATAATTTCACTTTTTTTTATATTTTAAAAAAGGGGTTGAATATATTCAGTCCAATCTTAAGTTCAAATACTTAGTTTTTGCTTTTATCTTTGATACATTGGGTTCCTCTTTCTTTATATGTAAGTTTTGTTTGATATGGTGATACTAAATTTTGCATGAGACGTGCCCTGGGGCTTCTATCCTTTAATTTATGCCCAACCCAAATTCTAAATACTCCCACATATGCCCAAGCCGGCCTAAAGCATGCACGCTTTTAAAAAGATCATTTTTAGTTATCCTAAAGGGAATCTTTTTAAGAAGATCTTTACCAAACAAAAAAAAAGAAGTTAATGTGGTTGATTTATGGAGTGGATGTGGACCACACCAAGGGGCCTACAATAATAATAAATAATTGCGGAGCCGCAACCCTGGTTCAAAAACTTGAGATTTGGACTTCACTCGTTCAATGAAATAAAAAAAAAAACCAAATACAGTCAACACGGAGGCACAAAGAGTCATTGTACATGCATCATGATAATTAATTCAGATTGATAAACTCATATGTATAAGAAAAGTACCACAAGAAATTAAAAGAAAAAAATATTACATATTACATAATTTGTTAGTGCAAATATCGAATGTAAATGATAAAATATATGTTTCAAATTAATTCAGTAATTTTTAAATTGCTTTTTTATTTTTTGCCGATGGAGGGTGTCGGTGGCATAGTTGTAAATTTAGTTTCAATTTGGCCTCCAAAGGAAAATTTCTGGCAGATTTAGAAATTTTGGTGAAACTTTTTTTATTTATATTTTGGAAAATATAAATTTATTTATGGGCTTTAATCTTATAAGAAGTGTTCACACATACCTACCATACTTGTGAGTCCCATTTGAAGATGAGACTATGGGAGATGGAAAGATCTATGTGGTACCACCTTAAATATCAAGTTTGGCTCTAATTACATGTCCCTAACACCTTCATTTGTGGCTCACAAATACAGTCCATTCGGATTAGTGCACAGTTGATCAAATGGTCCAGTAAATTCGGATTTGACTAAAACTTGAGGCGTGTGACTATCAGGGAATGCTGATCACATGGCTTCCCCTATATATATAGGGAAATGCTAGTATGCACTGGTGAGGGATGCTCACATGGCTTCCCCTTTTTGTACTTGGGCATTTTTCTTTTTCATATAGCTTTTTTGGTCTTTTTCACTTTACCCTATAGTGAGGGATGATGCATATTAATATTCCTTTCTCTCTTTATATATACATACATACATTTAGAAGTTTGATTAGAAATTTATTTTAGAGGATTTTACTGGAAAATGCATTATATTTCACCTTCTAACAAAAAAACTCATATTAGCAGTCGGTGCACCGGAGTGATCGACAGTTTTTTTTACGCTATGGGGGAGCATTGGATTCGATGCTCATATTTTTACCCCAGCATCGGATTCAATGCTTCCTTGTTAAGAAAAAAACATTGTAATTAACAATATCTTCATCTCCTGATACCCAAGCTTCTTCACATCAACTTCTTTGAGATTTCCTTAACACCCCTTTCCTTAATCAACATACGTGGACAGTTTCTCAAGAGCAACCCGCTTGGTAGCTTTTTCATCATCTTTAGATTGATAGGATTAAGGGTAAGCATCAACGCCATTGTCTCTCCATATGGAACTGTTGCTCATCCTCAAACTATTGATCCATATAGAGATCACCACTATCTATGGAGCCAACCACAGAAGAGTGAGCTCATAGCAAAACCCAACTGAACTTGGGAAAAAAAAATCAATTTTGAAGGTGTGGAGCATCCTTCATTTAGATATGGAGACCCCACCTTTCTTTTGCCTTCCAACCAGTTGCAAAGAGAAGAGAAGCTCTCTCTCTCTCCCTCTAAGTGGGTGGATAGAGAAGCTATGCTTTCTTTTCTCCTTCCTAGCAGATTAAGAGACAAGCAATACTTTCTCCGTTTCTTCTTATGGGTGGGTAGAACTCTAGAAGAGATAGTTCCACAGAGAGAGAGAGAGTACTAAATGCTGGGTGAGAGAGAGAGAGAGAGAGTACTAAATGCTGGGTCCTTCAGCATCATCATCGTTTGCCAGCAGCACCTCGCTCTCCATCTCCTCATTGTAGTCATCACGATATGGAAAAAGGGTCCTCTTGAGAAGACCTCATTCCATCTCATCTATTCTTGTCTAATAGCGACAAAAAAGGTGAAATTCTTTAGTTGCATCAAACCCCGATGTGTGAGACCTTTGGTCATCTTGTGGGTTTGAATCCAAATCCAAAAATGAAACAACAAATCAACAAGATCATCATCATCATCACCGTCCAGAAAAACCAAAACCCTAGAACAAGTTAAGGAAAGAGGATGGAGATGAAGAAAGAGGGTTTCATCAATGGTTTTTTTTTTTAAAGAGACGAGTATTGGATCCAATGCTTGAAAAAGGAAATGAGCGTTGGATCCGATGCTCCCCACAACGTGAAAAAAATAAATCGGAGTAATCAAATATGACCACTCTAGTGCACATACCGCTAATATGAGTTTTTTGGTTAAGGGGTGACCTATGATGATATTTTCAAAAAAATTATCTTTATTTTAAGTGGAATTTGATTAAAAAATTTATTTTAAGTGGAACTCTTTTTCTTCTACTAATTTATTTCTTTATTTCTATTCAAAAGAGAGCTTGGGATAGGGCTGTGGCTTTGAAGAAGAAAAAATTTGCACCGAGTCGTTTTCTAATGATTTGGACGAAAATTTGCCGAAACTTTTGAAAATTAACCAAAATCGATTGAAATCTTAACCGAAAAATTTTGTAGGGCTTATACGAATAGATCGAAGCAAAATTTCTCAAAAATTTCGTCAGAAGCGAAAAGAATTTCCGAGAAATTTCTTTGCCCAGACTGGATTAACGTGGCACCATTCTGTAGCGCAGCTCGTCCTTGTGCTAACCGTGGTTTTTTATTTTTTTTATTTTTGATCTAAGCTAACATTGGGTTAAACTGCAGACTCGGAACAAAAAAATGAGGGGCGAAGAATCAGCTCGATACGACCGCGCGATCACCGTGATGGCCATTGCTTCCATGTCGAGTACGCTCTCTACGCCATACGCAAGGACAACGCCGCTGTCGGCGTCCGAGGAACCGACACCATCGTTCTCACCGGTGAGAAGAAATCCACTGTAAAACTCCAAGACTCAACACGCTCTCATCTCTCTCTCTCTCTCTCTCCCTCCCTCAACCATTTCACATTTTCAATTTGGGGTTAGGGGGTCTGAATCTTGTAGCAATACATCAAGTGCAGTCCGTGTTAAGAATTGGGCCCAATTGATGCTGCCAATTCATGGCTATTTTTATAAATCACTATGATTTGGATACATCACTCTTTACCATTGTGACGTTATGACATGATGATGTCTGATTATACTTAAATCCAATCTTTGATTAGCCCATTGATCATTGGGATTGTCTACAAGTGGATCCATAACCTTTGCCTATCTAGTGTTATAAAATATTCTCAAGGCAACATCTTCATGTCATTGAATATAGTCTTTTAGTCCAAAAAATTAGAGCTACCTGTGATATGCTAATTTAATTAGTAAGATGTAAATGTCTTCCACGCAAAAGTGGCATTACAGTACATGCACGATATGTAGTGTCTGTGTCTGTCATCATCTACACGAATCAATGTTTGAGAATGTTGAAGCATGAGGCAGGGGATTCCAACTTCTAATTGGCATATGTGTTAGAGATAATCCTTATGAGCACATTTTTTTAATAAATAAGTAGTTACATAAAATAAAAAGATATTTATTGATATGATATTCGCTCGATGAGTGTAATGGCCCAATCACAACTTTTATTAGTTGATACTTGATAGTGGTGATACACACTGTTGGATTAATCCAGGTGTGAAAACCGAGATACTTTATCAAGTTCCAACTCCTTTATTTCATATATTGATCAGTCCTCCAGCGTTCGTTGATCCAATTGGGGTGAGGCTTGTCAGATGAATGGCTTGGATCAAGCAAAGATGGTCCACGTGACTACCAAAAGGTGACGGCTTCGTGGTCTCCCAGTCTAAATCGTTGCCGCTATTAGTCGAAGGGAATGAACACTTTGGGGGAGGGACAAAGTCAATGCTGTATGGTAGAAAATGGTTATGCCATACTGACTGGAAAAACAAAGTTTTCTTTCTTGTCTCTGGTACATTTTGCTCATGTCGTTCACATATGTGTATGCATTGTTGTTTCTCTGGCAAATTTAATTAAATATCCAGTTAGTATTTATATCTCCTTTTGTCATCTCTGGATTTTGATACGATACAATGATACAGTATATTTCATTTTATTTTATTATTATTTTTACCTATGTCTGTTTTAATGATAGTTGATCTTTTGATGCGTTATCTTGGCTTGTTTGTTCGTTGACTCCTTTGTTAGATCGTAAACCTGGATGATCACACTGCATTAGCTTGTGCTGGGTTAAAAACTGACTTGACAGTTTTGATAAACAGGGCACATATTGAATGCCAGAGTGACAGACTTACTGTGAGGATCCTGTAACTGATGAATATATAACCCATTACGTAGCAGGTATTCCGCAACAGTATACATAGAGTGGGGGTGCAAGGCCTTTTGGCATATCAACATTGATTGTGGGCTTTGACCCATACACAGTTGTTCCCTCACTTCATTGGACAGATCCATCTGGGACATTTTCAGCCTGGAAAGCAAATGCAACAGGAAGAAATTAGAATTCCATGAATGAGTCTTTGGCAAAAAATTAAAAAGAAACAGTGGGGCAAGAAACTGTATAGTTGGCCGTTCGTGCATTGCTTGAAGTAAGTTTATTTCATCCTTTTTTTCCTGAATCTTCCGTGATCTTCTTGTTATAAATTACTATTTCCTCTTATCTGAACCTTCCATGTTCTTCTTGTTATAAAGTACTAAAGTTTGATAATTTGATTATGTTTCACATGGCCCCGTGCATAATGTTTTAGGAGGTGATACCCATTTACTAATTTGTAGCATAGAGTTGCAACGTAAGTAGCTTTCTCATTTTCCCTTTTCTCCTGTTTGGTGATGTGAGTCAGGTTATCTATTCTTTCTCTTGTTTAAGTTTAAACAGTCTATGATCTTTCCTTTTTGGTTTGCTTCAGTTCCATTCGTGGTTCTAATTTTTCATGCAGATTGAGGACACTACTGTCACGACCCAAATTCCGGGGCCCTGACGGAATCTGAGTTATGACCCGATGGCATACCATTCATACATATAAATCAAGTAATTACATAAGGTCAAAGCATCATTTATTAAAATAAATCCCTCCATATAAAATTTTACCAATAAGGTTTTCAATATCTAAGATTTCAAAGTAAATCAATCAAATACTAATTAAATGCCAAAACTAAAATTTCCTAAACTACTGAGTATGAAGGTATCGCTCTCCTCAGCCACGCATGCCAAACACTACGGACTGATCTTCGCCATTTTCTGGTCCAACCGCAACCCGATTACCTGAAGGGGGTAAACAACATCAGTATAAACTGGTGAATGATCCTCCTACTCTATCATACATTTGCAATTAACATAGTGACTTCATCAGCACAAATAAATATAAGCAATGAATAATTTAAATCAATCAAATAATTCAAAGAATAGTATTCATTTTACGATACATTTCTGAACCACATCCTTGCATCAAGTCCACATCCACATAACATTTCATTATACTAAAATTCATCGAGATGCCTTTCCTGCATCTCCACATTTTACGGCCCTTAGGACCCTTCGCTTCAGGACCTCATTGTCCTAATTTCCACATCCACAAACAACATAAACAATCTATCAATCGAATCCAATGATTCCAAGAATAGACAATCATAATAAACAATTCTGTGCTAGTGGTCCAGATCAAATCATACATAGCAGGACTTATGGATCAGAATTCCATCTTATTTATTATTTAATACATGCCCAGCCCCTTTTATCACACACCATCAATTTATAAGTAAACATCTTTGATAATAGGCATTATTCCAATTTAATCGCTCAGATTATAGAATACAGGAGGCCTTCTATGTAATTTTTGATTAACATTATGGCTCTTTTTATAACTTCCGATGAAATATCTTTAAATCAAGTATATAATAATATCGATGGAAGCCATCACAGTCGACTTCATCAGAAGGCTCCAGACTCAGTTCGGTGAAGACCTTCCTCTCGCTCTGCTCTTTTTAGACCATCAGCTGTTGGAGTCCAATGGTTCAAATCCATTGAGATCACAACTCCCAGGGTCGCACGAGGGTCCTCTACCAGATCTGTGGATCAGATCTAGCATCTGATGGGTCATGTGGACCCACAACCCATGTCGACAGAGAAGGGTAGTCGTCGACTGAAACATGTGAGTCCCTTTTTCCTGTTTGAATCTCCTCACTATCATCCTTCTTTACTTCATAAATCAAGTCTCAAGGGTGTACAATCACAAGAAAATCACCCTCTTCCTGTTTCAGATCGACATATCATTTGTTCAGTCATTATTTTGCTCAAACAGTGGTCGTCAGACACAACCCATCGTGTCTGGCTTCTTGAAATCCTCAAATCTGGTGACTCAATTTCTTTGTTCCCCACCACCGGACTGTTCTACTGAGGTCGACCCAGGGTGTTGTTTCAGATCATCGGATCTGATGGACTACCACATGATCCATGTGGGGCCCACAGTCTAATTATATACGTTTCACAAAAACGACATAGTTCTGGATTCATTCTTGGCATCAAGCTTTCTAAATCATATACAAATCACACCCCAATTCTCAAGAATAGACATGGGAGAGATCACTCACCTTTTGTAGACTCTAGTAGTATTTGGCCGAGCGTGGGACATCAACTGCCTGGGTGTTTGCCTCCTTTCTTCTTCCTCTTGGTCTCGCTTTTCAGTCTCTCTCTCTCTCTTTCTCTGTGCTCCTCTCCTAGTGTTTAGAAAGAGGAAACGTGAAGCAATTTAGAGGCTACAAGAGTATATATATAGATATGTACACCTCCGATCCCCTTTCTTCCTAGGAGCCTATCCAATCTTTGCTTTCCTAATGGGGACTGTGTACAGAATTCCTTATCTAAATCAAAGATTTGTTTCCTATCTAACAATTTGTTTCCTTAAAGGTGAAGATGTCGTGAGATCTTAGAAATAGAATGGGTCCCATTACTTAACTCCTGATATTAAATTCAACATCCTGTCCCTCGGCCATTAATTAACAATCCAATGCCACCTTGGGATCAATAATGAATATATATATAATAGAGCCTGGCATTCCCACCTTAGATATTACAACTACTCCTATAGATTGTCATATAATTATTATGCTTCCATTGGTGGTTCTAATATTTCATGCAGATTGAAGACACTACTCCTATAGATTGTCATATAATTACTAGGCTTCTGTTGGTGGTTCTAATATTTCATGCAGATCGAAGACACTACTCCGATAGATTGTCATATAATTACTAGGCTACAACCTTTATAGATTAGGAAAATATGTTCAGATCAATCAACATTGACTGTTTGATGCAGGACGAGTTGGATTCAGTCTAAACTTGATCCTGAACTTGGAGATCAGCTGTTGCTGTCTTGTTTTGATAGATGACAGGGCATTATCAAAGGGTGCTGATCGTCCAAGAGATGGACTAATCTCACTGTATGATGAGAGTTTCATCAAAATGGAACAAGAACATGTTCTTGAACTTTTTCAAAGAAATTCCTTTGATTCAACACACACACACAAAAGGCTTTATAGCCTTTAATGTATTCCTTCCTTAAATTTAAAGTGCACATTCCATCCCTAAACCCTATAAAACTTATCACAATTATACTACCTACACAAACACAGAGAAATTTAAGGAAATAGAAATAATCTGCTAGTGCTAAAAGTTGTGAAATGGAAATAACTCCTTTTGGGCCATGAGTGTGATTGCATTGGGTCGCGATTCTTTGGGCCCGCATCATTCCTGCCCTCCTGAAAAAAAAAAAGTTGCTCCAATGTCCTTGTGGATCAAGCACTAGTCTTCCCAAGAAAAATATCCACAATTGTTTCCTTTCTAGTCAGCCAGTCTGCACATAAATGTGTTGGGTTTATGTCTTGTATTTTGGTTCAACTAGGTTGTCATTCAGTTGGCCAATGACCGGGTTTAAGGTCAAGGGATATTTTAGTAATTGTATCGGGGCTTTCTCAGTGGCTAAGAAAGAGGAGATTATAAATATGATATAATCTGTAACCCTAGGTCTTGTTGAAGAGAGATGAGAGCTTTCTTGCTTTTGGTGTTCCAACAACATGTAGGAGAGATGATGTGAGAGAGTGAGAGTCTGTATGCTTTGCTTGTTACAGTGAATATAATCGTTTCGGTGCTTGTGGATGTAGCCCTACTTGGGTGAACCATGTAAATCTCTGTGTCTCCTCACGTCTGGTTGCTTGTTTGTCGATCGCGTGATTCATGTATGCACACAATGTGTAGTGTCATCAGCACTACAATTGGTATCAGAGCGAGGTGGAAATCCTCGGATTTTTGAGTGAGGTGGAGATCGCTAGATTTCACGATCTGAGTATCAGAGCTTGGGATTTTGGGGCTGGTTTGTGCATGCGAAGATCGACGAATCAGAATTCACTAGGAGTTTGGATTTCAACAATCTCGGTTGCAGAAAAATTAGAGATCGGTTGTGATCTCTGGGTGGGCCACATAGATCGTAAGAATAGAGGATTGTGGGTTCTTGATTGCAGACTGGAAAGAAGAAGGCTTCTTCTTGGGTTTGCTATTGCAATTCTGTCGGAGAAGACATAATAGGGCTTCACCATTGCCCGAAGAAGAAGGCCTGTGCCGTATTGTTGCGGTTCTGGTTCTAAAACTTAGAATTGGAAAAGAAAGGGTGGCCACTCGCTGCCTACCATTGCACATTGCCGGTATTGACGCTTGTTGCAAGGGTCGTCGCCTTGGTGGCTTGGAGGAGGGCCGTCACCGGTTGTTGCTTGTTGTGCCGGTCTTCTGTCGCCACTAGAGGAAGATTGAGGGCTGGGCTTTAATCCCGATTTGCAGGGTCTGTTGTAGCACCTAAACAGAAGCAGGGAAGAAGATTGCCTAGGTTTTACACCAGGTTTAGGTCAGGTTAGTTCAGGTTGACCTGACCCGTGTATTGCAGCCCAGCTCAGCCATCCATGCTAGTGCAGGTCGGTTCAAGGTTGGGTTTGTGAAAATAATGGTTAGCCTAGTACCTTCTTGGGCCTGGTCCAATGGGCCAACATGAACTGGGCTGGGCCGGGCCGACCTGACCCATTACTTGTCCCATGATTATAGTTGTAATCGGCTCCTTTCTTGGAGCCTAATCTTAGGGATTTTGATGATGTACATTAGTCAGCCACCCTGCTATATTTTTCTATTTTTAGTCTAAATGAGTTGTACAATGTAATCTAACATAGAATCCTCTGTGTATATATACTCTTGCAAGGATCATTCCTAAGAAAGTGATTCCAATTCAACTTTTGGTGCTTTGTATGCTTATTTACATGGTATCAAAGCCTTCTTTGAACCTTTAAGAAGGTTTAGATCATCGTTTTGAAGCAAGATCGGTGGTTTCTAAGCTTCTTGGTCAAATCAGTTTGACCTAAGGTGGGGCCCACAAGCGCACGATAGGGGCAGCACCACTCTTACCTAGGTCGCTTGCCCTGGAGAAGGGGTTGTTAATTTTTTGCACTTTGTTCGTTGAGTTTTGGGGTGTTTTTGTGAGGTTCTACATTTTTGTTTTTGTCACAGTATATTTTCATCAAGACCGTCGATCTTTGTCATCAGATGTTTGTTTAAGATTAGACTTTCTGTTTGGTGCGAATTTTTGATTGCTTGCATTGATTGTTTCCTGATTTGGGCTATTAAGACTATTCATCAGCCACATCTTCTTTCTCCTTCCCAGTTGACTAGGACGCCCAGGCTCTTTTCCCTTTATTTTACTCTATTTTTTTTTTCGGCTTGTCTGCAATGGCTGAGAAGGTATTAGGAATTAATGTAATTTTGGATGGGACTAATTATGCTTACTGGTCTCATCTAATGATGAATTTCTTGAAAGGACAAAAGTTGTGGAAATATGTTTCAGAAAAGAAACCCAGTCCGGACACAAAAGATGCAACCTATGAAGCATGGGAGGCAGCTGTAGGAAAGATCAACTTATGGATTGCAAATTCTGTTGTTCCATCTATTGGAAATTAACTGTCCAAATTTTCACATCCCAAAGATGCATGGGATTATTTGGCCTGCTTGTACTTTCAGTCTAATTCTGCACATCGATATCAGTTGGAATGGGAAATCAAGAATGCTGATCAAGGATCAGATTCAATACATGATTTCTATATCAAGATGACTGCATTATGGGATCAACTAGCGCTAATGGAGCCTTAGTTTTCTTGTCTTGATGATTTTGCAACATTTGAAAAATATAGACAAGAGACCAAATTAGTACAGTTCCGCATGGCTCTTAGACCTGAATATGAGCATGTAAGGGGTTTATTGCTACATCGCACACCACTACCACATGTAGACACTGCCTTGTCAGAATTGTTGGCAGAGGAACAAACACAGAAATCATTGGCCAAAAGAAAAGTTGGGGAGACTGGTCAAGTTTTGACTGCAACTAAAACCCAAGTTGCTGCCAAAACAACAGTCTTAGCTAATAATCTTTGCAATTACTGCAAGATGCCTGGACATTGGAAGAAGAATTGTCCTCCACTTAAAAAAAACCCGGCACCCCACAAAAAAATGAGGTAGCTAAACAGAAACATCGTCATGTCATAGAAACTGCCAGATCTATGCTGTGCACATCATCTGTTCCACTTCTCTTTTGGGTGGAATGTGTGCTCACCTTTGTCTACCTCATTAACCGAATGCCTTCTACTGTGTTGTCAGGGGTTACTCCATTTGAAAAATTGTTTGGTTTCCATCCTAGTTACTCTCATTTGAGAGTCTTTGGTTGCACATGCTTTGTTCTTCTCTAGCCACATGAGCAACACAAGTTGTCCCCTAAGTAGGCGTTTGTGTTTTCTTAGGATATGGAATTGAGCAAAAGGGTTATCGATGTTATGATCCACAAACAAACAAATTGCGAATTTCGCGTAATGTGACCTTCCTTGAGCACGAACCATATTATCCTTTTTCTCGAGCAAAACAAATGGATTTTGTTCCTACAATGCAAACTCTTGATCCTTTTCCGGATCTGTTTTTTTCCGAACAAGACCCCTCTATATCTAAGCCCCTGCAAATATACCAACAGAAGCCCAAAATTGTTCCTTCCTCCAATGATGTGGCTAATGTTCTCAATGCTTCCGAAGTGTTGGATTCTACACCAGTTCGGAGATATCCCTTGCAAATTTGGACTCTTGTTAAAAAATATGGCTTTATTTTTGCTGAACATTTTTCTCCTCAATATCGTTCCTTCCTTGCCACTGTTCATTCACATTTTGAGCCTCGTTCCTTTTAAGAAGTATCTAAATTTCCTGAATGGAGACAAGCCATGGAAGAAGAAATTGCTACTCTCTAGTAGAATCACACATGGGAGCTAGTTCCTCTTCCCCCCTGGCAGAGAGAAAATTGGTTGCAAATGGATTTATAAAGTAAAAACTAAAGCAGATGGGTCTGTGGAGAGATACAAAGCACGCCTTGTGGCTAAAGGTTACACTCAGGATTATGGAATCGATTATGAGGAAACTTTTGCTCCTGTAGCAAAAATGACAACTATTCGTATACTGATTTTTGTTGCTGTTGTTAAACATTGGCCTTTTTATCAACTGGATGTGAAAAATGCATTTCTCAATGGTCATCTCACTGCAGAAATTTGTATGACTCCACCTCTTGGTATTTCACATTCACCCTTGCATGTGTGCCATCTTAAGAGAGCTCTTTATGGACTTAAACAATCACCGAGAGCTTGGTTTGAGCAGTTCACCTTTGCTGTGGTTTTGTTTGGTTATCGTCAGAGTTTACATGATAGTGCATTGTTCTATCGAAACTCGTCTAAGGGCATCCTTATTCTTCTTTTGTATGTTGATGATATGGTTATTACAAGGGATGATCTTGTGGGAATTGCTAGTCTTGAGAAGTTTCTTCATCAGCAATTTGAAATGAAAGATTTGGGGAATCTATGCTATTTTCTTAGCATTGAAGTTGGATATTTAGAAAGTGGGTATCTCTTGTCTCAACTCAAATATTGTTCAGACATTATCCAATGTGCAGGACTCATAGATATGACTCCTGTTTCTACTCCTCTGGAAGTCCATGCACGTCTTAGCAAATCCGACGGTGTACCCTTGTAGAATCCTGCCCGACATAGAGAAGTCATGGGTAGTCTCATCTATCTAACCATCACTCGTCCTGATATTGCATTTGCAGTGCATAGGGTTAGTCAGTTTATGAGTTAGCCATCCTCTGTTCATTGGGGCGCTGTTCTTCGAATACTTCGGTATCTTCAAGGCACATAGACTCATGCTCTTCTGCTCTCTTCTGATAGTACACTTTATCTATGGGCATTTTCTGACTCTGACTGGGTAGGAGATGTAGATGATCGACGATCTACCACTAGTTTTGCATTTTTCTTGGTCATTCATTGGTGTCGTGGAAAAGCAAGAAACAAAGTCTGGCCTCTCGCTCTTCCGCTGAAGCCGACTGTAGAGCTCTTGCAGATACTACTACAGAGACACTTTGGCTCTAATGGCTTTTGCAAGATTTAGGAATTCATTTCCAAATCCCTACTCCCTTGTATTGTGATAACAAGAGTGCCATCAAAATCACTCGTAATGAAGTCTTTCATGAACGGACAAAGAATATTGAGATTGATTGTCATATTGTTCATCAGCACTTCAAGCAAGGCACTCTAACCCTCCATTCTCTTTCCTCTAAAGATAATGCAGCGGATCTTTTCACTAAAGCCCAGACCTTCTCCCATTTCCTCATGCTTTTGGGCAATCTCCTACTGCTACCACATCCCAAGTTTGAAGGGGGGGGGGTGGTGAAAATAATGGGTCAGCCTAGTACCTTCTTCCAATGGGCCAACCTGAATTGGGCTGGGCCAACCTAACCCATTACTTATCCCACAATTATAGTTGTAATCGGCTTCTTTCTTGAAGCGTAATCTTAGGGATTTTGATGATGTACATTAGTCAGCTACCATGCTGTATTTTTCTGTTTTTAGTCTAAATGAGTTGTACAATGTAATCTAATATAGAATCCTCTGTGTATATATACTCTTGCAAGGATAGTTCCTAAGAAAGTGATTCCAATTCAACTTTTGGTGCTTTGTATGCTTATTTACAGGGTTCGACCCGAGAGTGTACAACAGCCCAGCCCGCATAGCAGGTTTTGCTGACATCAGGGGCAATGTCAGCAGAGTCGTACGGTCAAAGCCAGATTGATCAGATCGACGACAAAAAGTCATTTTTGTGATATCTTGATCATCTGATGTTCAATCGGAGATCTGTTTGTGTTGACGAACTCGTTTTGAGCAAATCTATGCAGTGGAAGGAGGGGATTGACTGTTAACAGTCAACAGGAAGGTTTGACCTCGGAGCGTGGAAAATTGTTCAGCGATATCAAAGCCATTCTAAGTTGGATTTCAGATCGTTTCTTCTAGCGTGCTCGTGGTAAGGAGAACTACAGTGTGGTGCAAAAATAAGAAAAGAGAAGATGGTTGCTCCCCACTCGCTAAACTGGAGAAATTTGGATCTGCATACCTTGCTAGGAGACGTCTTGTCTTGATTGCAGAAGGCAGAAGGAGTTTAGGCAGTACTAACCTCTCTGGTGGAGAAGATTTGAACAGATGTGAGTTCAGGTCAGAATTAGGTCAACTCGACCTGGTTGCAGAAGCAATCCCATCTGCATAGTAGTCCAGTTCACGTCGGAGTAAGCTAGTTTATCGATCATACCTAACCCGCATGTGTAGAGCCCAACCTGCCAGAATAGGAGCATTGTGGCTTTGTTCTGCTTTAGATTGAAATTGACCCGTGGTTATAAGCCCTATAGTAGGAGTTGCCGGCCGAGTTAAAGAGGGTTTGCAGATTCAAATGGGGTTGTTTGTTTGGAATTTACAGGTTTTCGGATCACATGTGATACTGTTCATCTTGCCAAAACCAAGCTAGTGAAGAAGCAGTAAAGAGGAGCTAATGTCATGCACCCGCGTCAGTAGTTGTCAAACATGTGCGTGATTGATCGGAAGCTAGGTCAAATATAAGTTTTGACCGTTCAGAGGCTGAAGTTGTTTTACAATTGTGAAGTCATCTGGACTCGGATTCCTGATCTGTTTTGCTTGCATGCTTGTGGTGATTGGATCTTCACAGTGATGTTGAAGATGAGGTAGTTTGACGGTTGGTTAATGAGTGATTCAGATATTGATATCACTCAGACTCGTTAATGGATTCGAGCATCATGTTTGAGGTGGAGTTTGACGAGAAGATGAACTTTGCTCAAAGTTCATGTGTTGGTTCAACATGTCAGAGTGTTGAAGAAAGAAGATTGTGTTATCAATGCAGTGATGCAGCATTCGGCAGGTTACATAAAGACATTGCCAGTTTCATCTCCTGGTGGCTTGAATTGTGTGGAATCTAAGTCAAGGTGGAGATTGTTGAGTTTATGTCTTGTATTTTGGTTTGACCAGGTTGTCATTGGGTTGGCCAATGACCAAGTTCAAGATTAGGGGTATTTTAGTAATGGTACTGGGGCTTTCTTGATGGCCAAGAAAGCAGAAATTATGAATATGATATAATCTATAATCCTAGATCTTGTTAAAGAGATGTGAGAGCTCTCTTGCCTGTGGTGTTTCAACACCACGTAGGAGAGACGATGTGAGAGAGTGAGAGTCTCTGTATGCTTGGCTTGTTATAGTGAAGATGATCGTCTTGGTGCCCGTGGATGTAGCCCTATTTGGAGGAACTATGTAAATCTGTATGTCTTTTCTCGTGTGGTTGCTTGTTTGTCGATCGTGTGATTCATGTATGCACACAACGTGTGGTGTCATCACTACTACAAAATGATGGTTGAATTTTTTGTTCTTTTTCAAGTTGTGGCTATTGCTGATCTGTGAGATCTTGTTACACTATCTAGTGAATTAACATATTTGGAATAAGTGTTCCATTGACCGATTGAATTCAGTTGTTGTACTTCATTTGCTTGATCTAGGGTCAACATTACCTTTATAGTGATTCTAATCATCAATCACAAAATCAATTGTTTCTGCAACTCCACAGAAATTTTAGCCGTACATCAAAATTATGATCTAGTGGCAATAATGGCAGATCTGCCTTGGATACATTTTCTCCTTGATATGCACAATTAGGTAGAAGCGCCCTTCCTAATGATCCTCTATCTTGGGATCCGCTGTATTTACCTTTGAACTGTGTGACTGGTAGATTGTCCTTTTCAAGACCTGTGGTTGGATCTTGATCTGTTTTGTCTCCTTCTCGATTGATGGTTGCATCTTCGTTGGGCATACTTCTCTTTACCAGATCCTTCTTTGATATATCTTTCTTAAAGTTCAATGGTTGGATCATCATTTGACTTACTCTCCATATCTAGATCTATAGGCAGATCTTCTAATGCACAGAGTCTTTTCTCTATCCTTGCCAAGATCTCTTGCTTTCATGCCATTGCTTCCATCATTGTAGAACGGTTGGCCTTTATCTGACTGAAAGTCATTTGATTTATTTTTTTTAATTTTTTTTTGTGGCTTCTTTGGGATCAAAACTTGGTCTTAATACCAATCTTATGCAGGATGAGTTGGACTCAATCTTAACTTAACCTTTTACTAGGAGATCAGCTGTTCCTTTATTAGTGTCTCATAGATGATCTGGCGTCATCAAAGGGTGTTGATTTCCAAGAGATGGACTGGGACTGATCCTGTCACATGATGAGTGTTCAGAACCAAACAAGGAAAGTTCTACAGAACACTTTCAAAGAAGCTCCTTTTATTCAAATTTGTCCCATTTCCCCTCTATAAACCAAAATTAAGGCTTTAGAGACTTAAATGGATTCCTTTCCTAAGTTTAAAACTCATATCCCATCTCTAAAGCCTGTAAAATAGCATAAATAAAAATTTTATTAAAATTAAACTACCTAAACACGAACACAGAATTTTAAGGAAAAATAAGTTATCTACTAGTGCTAAAAGGTATGAGATGCAAGAAACTCCTTTTGGACATCTTGTTTGGGCCATGAGTGTGGTTGCATTGGGCCTTGATCCTCTGGGCCTGCATCACTGTTCAGTAAAGAAAGGTGGTAGTGGAGATTTCAGAAAGCAGTTATAGAGATCAATCCAGGCCATCTTTGGTGAATTGCAATGATTATCATCTTGTGGTAGTTTCAAGTTGGATCTAGCCAGCGGCAATACAAGGCAGTTTGTATTCCTTATTATTCCCGGCCATCCGTATTAAAATATAACTAGTATTATCTTTAATGCCTTCAAGTGGATACTAGCCAGGCTGGATATAAACCTGCAACATAGTCTTGAACTGGCAATAAATTGGTTGATGCATTTCTGGTTCTTTCTTTCTTCTTTTTTCATTGATAATGAAATTGTTTTTATTGCCACAAACTGGAAAGACTAAGGAAAGAGGCTGTAAAGAATGCAATACCAGTGCCATAGCCTAATGAAAAACACTAACAACAGAAGATACAACTGCATTAAAGGACATACAAGTAGAACATCCCTATTAAACCCCTTCTTTTGCAAGCATGTCTATCATACCATTGGCTTTCCTACCCACATGACAATAGGGCCACTTGAAGAGAAGACAACAGTCATCTTATTTAAAATGAAGTGGAATTTCCAAGGAGCCTCTAATGATGATGAAACCCAACTAATTGCATTTGAATACTCACTTTCTAGCATTCTTTCCCCTCCCTCCTGAGAAAGTTTGTGCATAAATTTTCAAGCCTTCTTTAAGAGCTAACACTATGGCTTCATTTGGATCCCTCATTCTAATAGGCTTAGAAAATGTGATCAACTCCTCCCCACTGGAGTAATGAACCCTAATTGGCCTTGGCTTCCCTGGTTGCTGCTACATCCATGTGGAACATGAAAACATTTAGAGTATGAGGAGACAATGCTCAACCTCTTTTATCATTTCTGACCTTGAAACTCATTGAAGCCTCCCAAATCCCAATTATGAATAACATCCTCAAGGTTGATATTTTCAACTCATTCCTCAGCAACGGCTACGTCCCACTCTCAACTTCACTGACAATATTAATTCCTCTGTTGATTTTTCTGTAGAATTAAAGATCCATTTGTTCTTCTCCTTCCAAATGTGATGGACCATAGGATAACGAAGGGAAGGATCCTCTTTAGAGATAACTCACCTCTAGATAAAGGACCTACTGACCAGAAGTTCACTGCCTCCCTCATGGAACCTAGAAAACATCATGCAGTGCCATAGAGCTTCAGGTGATTTCAACTCATCATCATCATCATTATCAAAGCTTTATCCCAACTATGTTGGGGTCGGCTACATGAATTCTGTTACTCCATCTCAGAATTCATGTTTAGATTGTGACAAAGTTTCACGCTGGCTGTCAACCTACTTCACGCAACCCACCTCCTTTACCCAGGCTTGGGACTGGAAGCAAAAACTGGTAGAGTTTTTCAGGTGATTCCAACTAATGAAGGAAAATTTGCAATGTCAAAAAGTGATCAATTGTTTCCTTTTCTATTGTAAAATGAGCACAACTTGAAACCACCATTTGATTCTACCCATCCTAAGATTATCCACCATAGACACCTTGCTAGCTATTGCCAATCAACAAAAAAGGCTTCCTTAGGGGAGGTCCCAATCCCAACCATATGTGTGAACATGACAAGTGTTTCGAGGTTAAGGGAGCCACGGGCCTATCGAAAGACTTTGGCAAGAGCTTCTTAGAAGAAAATGACTTCCAAATCAAAACATCTGCCTCATCCCTAAAAAAAAAAAAAGAAGTTAGATAGCATGCTTAATAGAGACATTTACTCAGACTCTTTAGACTCAAATGGGGACCTCCTCTTTAACACCCCTCATGAAAATTTATCCCCCGTTCACATAACAATCATTCATTCATAAATTTTTTTTAAAGACACTACCCTAGACCTCCTAGGGAACAGTCTATACAAAGGGCCTATCCCCGCACACTTTGCATGCAAAAATAGACTCTCTTGCCCCTACTTTGACCCACCCCTTTATCAAGGACTCACCCACCATACTGGACGAATCACCAAAGCTTGAATTATCCTTCAAACTATGTGATTTTCTATCCTTACCAACCTTGGCTGTTGCCCATTTCAACTCATTCTCACAAGACTTAAAAACAATGAAATATCTCCATGAGGCCTTTTTTATTTCCAAAATCTCCACTACTCCAGTTCCTTTCTGCCAATCTCCCTAACCCTAGGTACCAAACGTGTTTTGGTTTCATTGCCCCTCTCCACTTCATTAGGTGCATCTGCCTAGTTAGTCACTGTTCCGATCCTACATGAGATATATCTTTTTTTGGAAAAAAGTCTCACATCCCACATCACCCAAGTGTTTGACATTATCAATTACACAAATATGAAAAGAGAGTGGATTGAAGAGTGAATTCGATGTGCCTCCTTCGAGGGCCTCGATCTATTATATAGATGTTATGGTATTACAAGATCTCTTAACTTATAGTGATTACAACAATTATTTGACTAATTAAATCTCCTAAAAAGGTAACCCAATATTTTACATAGCTGTACATGGTTGAATGCTTTTGACCAAGTTGAAGTGTTTATATGGGCCAAATTGTAAGTGGGCTGTGACCCACTTAACAGCCTCCCTCAAATTAATGCAGTAGAGTCAACCAACATCAATTTGCCAACTAAAAATTGATGGTGTGGTCGTGGAAGTCCCTTGGTAAAGATATCCGTGATTTGAAGTCCTGTAGAAACATGAGGTGGACTAATTGTTTCACGCACATATTCATCCCGTATGTAATGACAAGCCACTTCAATATGTTTAGTGCATTCATGGAAGACAGGATTTTCAGTAATCCAGATGGCACGATTTTTATCAGTGTAGAGAGTAGTAGGTTTGGATTGTGGAAAACCAAGCTCAGAAAGGAGACCACGAAGCCACATTATTTCAGATGATGTTGCAGACACAGTTCGATATTCGGATTCTGTGGAGGAGTTGGAAACTTTATCTTGTTTCTTACATTTCCATGAAATCAAGGAGTCCCTTATGAACATGCACGAACCAGTTATAGAGCATCCAGTGTCAGGATAGCCAACCCAATTAGCATCTGAGTAGGTAGTGAGAGAAGTAGAATTACCCATAGGAAAGAATAGCCCTCGAGATGGGGTGCCAAGAATATACCAAAGAACGCGCCGAACAGTAGCGAGATGAAGATGACAAGGTTGTGTCACGAATTGACTAACTAGATTAACTGCATATGATATATCTGGTAGAGTGATGGTCAAGTGGATCATGCTTCTGACTAAACGGCGATATAATGTGCGATCAGGAAGAAGATTACCAGTATCTCAGGTGAGGTTGAGATGCACCTCAAGAAGTGTATCTATGGGAGTGGAATGCTGAAGACCTGCCAGCTCGATGAGATCCAGAGCATATTTTTGTTGATCTTGTACTAGACTTTTCTTGGACTAACGTACTTCCAGGCCCAAAAAATATGTGAGGGGCCCTAAATCTTTCACATGAAAAGACTCATGCAGTGAGGTTTAAAGATGTGTGATCATGTCAGAGTTTGTGCTAGATATAATGATGTCATCAACATAAACCAAGAGGATAATAATCCCTTTCGAGGAATGATGCAAAAACATAAATGGGTCAGAGGCACTTTGAGAAAATTTTAAGGTGAAGTAACGCATCTTGAAAATTTTCAAACCAGGTGCGAGGTGCTTGTTTAAAGACCATAGAGAGATCGTTGTAAGTGAGCAACATCACCCGTTGAAGCAACTTGTAATTCCTTGGGGAAGTTGCATATAGACTGCTTCTTTGAGATCACCATGAAGAAAAGCATTCTTGACATCAAATTGGTAAAAAGGCCATGATTGAGAGGAAGCAGCCATGATTGAGAGGAAGCAATGGCAAGGATAGTCCAAACATTTGTCATCTTTGCAACTGGCGCAAGCGTTTTGTGATAGTCGATGCCATATTCTTGTCGGTTGCCCAATGCAACCAGTCTCGCCTTATAGCAATCCAATGATCCATTTGCCTTAAGTTTGACTGAGAAGATCCATTTGCAATAGATGGGTTTTAAAGAAGAGGGACATGGAACGATATCCCATGTAAGATTGTCTTGGAGTGTAGCTAATTCATCTTGCATAACCTTCTCCCATCAGTCATGTTTTACCACCTGTGAATTAGAGTTTGGGATTGCACTAGAAGATAGAGTGGCAAGCGAAGAGTGTGAGTGAAACCATATCTTTTCGGAGGCCGGGAGAGACGATTAGAACATTGAAGTTGAGCTAGAGAAGAACTAACAGCAGCAGCAGGTGATGGAGCAGTAGCAAGATTAGGTGCCGGTGATGGATCTGGAAAGGGATGGAGGAGTGGAACATCCTTTTGACGACGTCGTTCATAAACCATGAGTGTAGAAGAAGTCTCATTGATGAAATCTGGCAAGTGAGTAAGAGAGGGCAATGACTCATGATGGTTAGAAAAGAAGTTCTGGTTCTCGAAAAAAATGACATTGCAAGAAACATGGATGCGATTAAGCACAAGATCATAACAGAGATATCCTTTTTGGTGTAAAGCTAGCCAAGGAATGCACATTTAATAGATTGAGCAGTTAGTTTGTGCGTTTAGAAAGAGGAAGATGGAAAAAACACCCACATAAAAAAAAAAGCAAGTGAGTTTAAGTAGGATGTGTGTGGAATAATCGAAAATATGGAGTTTGATTGAAGAGGCGGGTGAATGGTAGGCAATTTACTAAGTCAACTGCGGTGGCTAATGCTTTCGGCTAAAATTTAGCAGGAACAAGGGATTCTAAGAGAAGAGAACGAACAGTGTCTAGAAGATGCCTGTTCTTTCGTTCTGCAACCCCATTTTGTTGAGGTGTCTTTGGGCATGATCTTTGAGATAAAATCCTGTAATTTTGAAGAAAAGTTTGAGATAAAATCCTGTAATTGTGAAGAAAAGTTTGAAACAGATGTGACATGTATCCCCCACCCCCCCCGAATCAGACCATAGGATTTTGATGCGAGTGGAAAATTGATTTTCTACATATGCCATAAATTTTTGAAAAGCATCAAAGACTTTGGACTTAGAATGCAAGAAATATACCCATGTAAACCTAATATGGTCATCGACAAATTTGACAAAATATTTATAATTTGTGTGGGAAGGGATAGGATTAATTCCCTAGACATCGTTATGAATAATGTCAAGACACTGGAAAGCCATAGTAGATTTCAGAGGAAAAAAAAGAACTTTGCTTTTTCCAAGTTTTCATGCAGAACGATCATTGGAAATATTATTAGGAGAAAATTTATTTTCATTAATAATGCCATTGTTCAAAATAAAAGATAACATTTTTGAATGAGGATGGCCTAATCTATCATGCTAGAGCCTCCAAACATCCTTAGAAGAAACACAAGCAAAACAGATGCATGTTTATTCTGAGAAGGGGGAGGCACAAGAAGAGGAAAAAGACGACCACACTTAGGCCTAGTCGCGATCACCTTCCTTGACACTTAATCCTGCACAACACAACTAGAACGAGAGAAGGAAACATTACAATTATCATCAATCAATTGGCCAACAGATAGAAGGTTTGTAGTCAAAGACGGAGATAAGAAAACATTTTTCTGAGGTAATGGATGAACAACATCACCAGGAGCTGTAATTGGAAGCTTTTGACCATCAATAGTATGAACTTGCAAATTACAATTACATTGGATAGATGAGTAGAGGAGGCAGTCGTGTGATTTGATGCTCCGGAATCAAAATACCAAACTGAGGATAAGGTTTGAGATTAAGGATATATTGAGGTTCAACAGAACCATGAATCCTAGCATCTCTTGTATTCCAAGATAATATATATTTTTTTGTCATCTTCTCTAGGTTTTGGATCAGATCCTGAGATGAGTTGCCACATTTCCTTCCCTTCAAGATAAACTTAGAATTGGTATGACCAAGAGGTATAATTTTTGCCATAAAATTTGATCAAGGCAATTTCAGTTTTTTTCCATCACAGCACAAGAGTAATAATACCCAGAGCAACAGATTTCAATTGAACTAAGCCCAACTGAGAGATGGGATGTTATATAGATAACCAGTAATCAAGATGAACCAATTGATATAGAGAAACAACAATAAATGGGAACCAATCTTCACTGGTATAGCAAACAGAAATCAACTGATGCAAAAAATTGAAGCAGCGCAGGGGAAGAAGATTAGCCAACGGGCTAATCTCCAAGCCAAAAAGCTTAGGGATAAGTTGTCTAGGTGCCTCACCAAAGACAAATAAACTCTCTCAACTGAGAACCAATTCCAAATCTTTATTCAATATGAAAGTCTATCTCTCTTGAAGAGATTACATCCTTATTTATAACTAAAACATTATCTAAGAAAGGAAACAATTAATTCTAAACAAATAAGAAGTTCTAAATTAAATACAACTGGACTTGCCGAATATCAATAAAACAACTAAAGCAACTACTATTAATATAGTCTACTACAAGTCTACTGTGCTTTGGGCCTGCGGGTGTAGACTTTCAAACGGGGCCTATTATTATGGCCTGCATCAGTTCTCCCCCGCTTGGAGGAGAACTCGTCCTCGAGTTCTGCAAATATCCACCTGGGTCAAAAATCATTCGAACAAACTTCCGTGTCGCTGATTGAGCGTCAGGTTGATAATATGCCTTGAAAACAGGATCGAATCTTCTATTCCACTCAGAAGTAGGTTGGAGGCGATGCGTCTTTTGATGGTTGCATGTATTTTGACAGTGTGATCTGACCATTATATGCTTTAATAGTAGACTCTGTAATAAGATAGCAGAATTGTGGATTGACATTGGTTGATCTCTGAAGATGAGATCAATATGGTGCACGTCAATCAATGTGGACATATCTTCTTGCGAAACCACTGGGGCAATTGATTTGTCACCCGATGTGTTAATCAGATCCATTGGATGATTATTGTCTGCTTGTACATCATCTTGCTTTATCTCTTGCTTCTCACTTGAAGTTGTAATGAGATCTTTATTTCCATGAATGGGCTTTTCAAAATCACCATTGGAATTTGTTTCTTCCCTGTGATCACCTTGTGACTCTTCAATTGATGGTGATGAGGTAGATGCAGATGTTACTGGTTGTAACGAAACAAGGTCAACATATTGTCCTTTCCAATAGAAAGAATAGATATTCTTCGCTTTGTGATATTGCACTTTCCGATTAAAAAGCCATGGTTGTCCCAAAAGAATATGAGTGATATTCATGGGAATTACATCACACCAAATTTTATCTTCATATACACCAATCTTGAAAGATACTAGACAGCTGTGAGTTACAGTAATGATAGAAGCATTAGACCATGTAACTTCGTAAGGCATTGGAAGAGTCTCTGTAGGCCAATTGAGTTTGTCAATTACATATTGTGCCACAAAATTGATAGTACTGTCATGATCAATAACTAGATTAGTTAATCGATCTTCACACCTTACTCGCGTTCGAAATACTATAGTTTGTTTCCACTCTTTGTCTTCCTGTTCATTGGTGGTGAGAAGTCTGCGAATGACAAGGGTGGGAGTATCTTCTCCTTCAAATTTTATTTCCATCAGATGATCTTTCGTTCGTTGTGGAGAATGTTCTTGCTTAGGCTTAACTTGTTGCAGGTGGGACCATTGAAGCATGTGCTCAATATGAATTGCTTTTTTGTATGCTTCATGAACACTGTGACATGGTTTCATCTTCTCAAGAATGTTTGGCTTCAAACCTCTGATAAAGCGAGTTAAATCATGCAGCTCATTCTGTTCTAAGCCACAAACTTGGTGCAGTCTCGAAAATTGATTTAAATATTCATAACCTGTCGAATTTGCCTGTCTGAGATTGAGGAACTGCTCAAAGTAGACCTTATTTGCAAAATACCAATCTCCATATTTATACTCATATAACATGCTTTGAACTTCATCAGATGGTCCAAAGATTTGCATATTGACTTTATTGTAAGAAATTCAAAATTTTCTGAATGCTCAAAATTAACTAACCTGATGGCTTGATCTTGTTGACAAAAGACGCAAGTGAAGATGGATCATGAATTAGACTAAAATATCATCATTTTGAGAAGCAACTTGATTATTTTTGCTGGGCCCACTTATATATATTTTGTACTGCTGTGGATCTGAACTTGGGTCAGGTCAGACCCGAACTGGACCTAATAGTGATTTAGTCACCGATGAGACTCGGGTCAACAGTGTTGGCCCAAACTGTTTTGCGGCGCAACTGCTTAAAGCTCTTCTCTCTTGCTACAGTATGGACAGGAAAGAGAGAAAAAGAAAAGGATGCTTCTCTGCTGCTACAGAAATGAAAGAAAAGAAAGGAAGGAGTGGATGATGCTCATCTGGGTGAAATGGAGGCTCCCGTTGACGGTAACGCTGCAGGGAGGGACGACGCTTTTGGGAGGTGTATCGGTGGCTGCAGCAACAACCGGAGGTGGTGCCGTGCTGCTGCGACGCTGCTATCGGCTGTTGGGTGCCTTCGTCTTCGGTGAAAGGTACCAGATCTCTCTTTCTTTCCCTCTCTTCTGTTACTTCTCTTCTTCTCTGTTCTCTGTCTTTCGTGTTTTTTTTTTCTTTTTTTTTTCTCTGGGATTGGCGCTGCGACGGAGGGGGTTTGGCCTATAGTTAGGGCGGGGGGGGGGGGGGGGGGGGGGGGGGGGGTGGGTTGCTGGTGAGAGATGGAGGGGTGTGGGGTTTCGGGAAAGTGTTCGGTGGTGATGGGGAAGAGGACTAGGGTTTTCGGTATTGCTGTGGGGGGCGGAAAGTGTTGGGGAGTTCTGGATTAGGGACTCTGGGTTTGGGGATGGATGACAGCAACTGAGGGGTTGGGTCTGGTCGGGGATGGATCGGGTGGGCGCCGGAAAGGGGATTGAGTCTGGATTGGTTGCGGGTGAGGGTTCCAGAGAGTTGACAGGGGGTTTTTGGTAAAGAGATGGGTTGGTGTGGTGCGGGTCGCGTTGGGACAGGGGTGCGGGCGAAAGGGTGGAGGGTTGGTGGAAGAGTTGCAGTAGCTGAGGGAATGTTGGTGGGGGGGGGGGGGGGGGTATCGTTAGGGTTGGAGAATTTGGGTTGGCTTTGGAGATCTAGGTTCGGAAGGGTTCGGAAGGGTGGTGGAGAGATTTCTCGTGATCGAAGGGGTGGGTTTGGCTGGGCGGTGGTGGAGGAGGAGATGCAAGGGTCTCGGGAGTAGGGCGATGGTGGGATGGGTACTGACGACAGAGGAAGAAGATGAACGAAGACTGAACCAAACGAACGGGTACCTCGAATCGGTGATCAGACGGCGGTCCGAGATTGGATCTTTGGCTCTGATACCAATTGAAGCAGCGCAGGGGAAGAAGATTAGCCAACGGGCTAATCTCCAAGCCAAAAGGCTTAGGGATAAGTTGTCTAGGTGCCTCACCAAAGACAAATAAACTCTCTCAACTGAGAACCAATTCCAAATCTTTATTCAATATGAAAGTCTATCTCTCTTGAAGAGATTACATCCTTATTTATAACTAAAACATTATCTAAGAAAGGAAACAATTAATTCTAAACAAATAAGAAGTTCTAAATTAAATACAACTGGACTTGCCAAATATCAATAAAACAACTAAAGCAACTACTATTAATATAGTCTACTACAAGTCTACTGTGCTTTGGGCCTGCGGGTGTAGACTTTCAAACGGGGCCCATTATTATGGCCTTCATAAAAAGTGGTCAGAAAATGACCAAAATTACTCTCAGGCGACCTTGTTTTTGGTAGTAGAATTGTCACAGCAGCAAAATCAAATGTCTTGTGAACAGTCAGACACTATAGATGTAAGAGGGAACAACTGTCACACCAACAGGAGCAGTTGTTTCTCAAAACAGGGCCAAATCCATCATTTTGGACGGTTGTGATCAAAATGAGTTGCTAAAACTGGAAATCCACGAGAATGAGCAGAAGTCCTACCTCTGTGATGCAAAAAAATCTCAGAAAATGACAAAAAACTTAGAATATTCGGGCAACCAGGATGGTTGTGGCATTCAGATGTGGTATTGATGATTTGAGGTGGGATGCACGATCAAAGCTTGATCAGACTGTCTTTTGGCTGGATTCTTTAAGTAGATATGAAGAAGAGAGACTCTGATGGTTTCCAGTGCTTGGAAGATGGAAAAAATTCACCTCGAAACTCAGTAGATGTGAAGAAGAGAGATATTGATGGCTTCCAATGCTTGGAAGACGAAAAAGAACGTCTCCCAGTAACTGTCGAGAGTTTTGTTAATGCGGAGAACCTTGCTCTGATACCCATATCAATTACACAAATATGAAAAGAGAATGGATTAAAGAGTGAATTCGATGTGCCTCCTTCGAGGGCCTTGATCTATTATATAGATGTTATGGTGTTATAAGATCTCTAAATTTACAGTGATTACAGCAATTATTTGACTAATTAAATCTCTTAATAAGGTAACCCAATATTTTACAGAGCTGTACATGGTTGAATGCTTATGACCAAGTTGAAGTGTTTATATGGGCCAAATTGTAATTGGGTTATGACCCACTTAACAAACATGGCTTGCTATACCTGTTTGGGCCTTCCACCTATTAGCTTAAGCTTTTGGATTGGTGCATGGTATAAATCATACATGATATCAGAGTGGGTGTCATTTTTGTGTAACTCATATGGTAGGCCCGTCCATGAAATTTATTCGGCCTGCATGTGAGGGATAGTGTTGAAAAAATGTCCCACGTCCCACGTTGCCCAATTAACAGGTTTTCCATGGCTTCATATTCTTGTTTAGGCCTTTCAACTATTAGCTAAAGCTTTTGGGCTGTACTTGGTATCTTACACTTTTAATGCTTTCTAACCTTTTAGTCACTTCCATCGGTGCCTTGAACAGGGACATTTGGCAGCTGATAAATTGGATGGGGTTCGTTTTTAATCAGTGTTACCTAGATGCCCGAAGATAAATATTGTTTGTTCCAAGCAAACAACTTTTTCTCGAACTTCTCTATAATTGGATACCATAAAGCCTTTGATCTAGGATGTGCCTTAAAATAAGCCCAAATATAGTTTACATCTTATAGGAAGATGTTCTGTTTTGCAATTCACCATGTTCTGTTTTGCAATTCACCTTAATGACCAAAGGGTGGATATAATCCTTTGGGCATCCCTCCCCCATTGCCATACTTTTTGAAAAATTGATCTTCAGCCCAAAATCGCTTCAAAACTTTCAGGATGTGTTTCAGCATTACCACCTCCTCCCATGAACTGAAGAAGATTGTATCATATGCAAATTGGAAGTGGCTATTTACCTTCACTTCTTCTCAACTTCCTGCACTATTCTCTGATCTCTCCATTTTTTTTTATCAGCAGAAGGCGCAGCATTTCTCCATTTCTTTCTTAAACATTTTTTGGGCTTGTCGGAGTTTTCTGCTGCATCTAGATTCTTAGTAAATTTGAGATCTTATAGGGAAAAAAATGATCAGTATTCTTATTTTCTATGGCTATAGTAGACTGAATTATGTGGCTGTCCCAGTCTAAGTAATGCAGAAATTGAATAGAGTAGGCATATGCAGCTGACAACGGAGGCATGGGAAACAATACTCAGAACTTCCAACTATGTATATACACTTCTCTATGGCTTAAAAGTAAGGAAATTGGTCCTACAGGAACCATTTTATGTTACTTCATTTATCCTTTGAACATGCCCACTTGTCCATTTTTTTCGTCAATGCCACGCTGGAGGGCACTATGATGTGGTGTGTGGGTAGGGGAAAGCCATGGCTCATTTTAGACATGGTCAAATACCATATCACTCTTGTAATCTCATCAAAAGAGATCGGTCGGTCACATCAATCGGATTTATGAGATGTGAAATTCTCAAATAGCCTCTTAGTAGAAACCCATATTTTGGTTTACTCTTCTTTTATGTCCTAGTTTACTGCTTCGCTTACTATGAGATGCCTTTCTAGAGTGGGGAGCTTCTTTTTATTGATCTCCAACCAAGATCAATGGAGTGAACCTGCAGCAAAAGAAACTAGCATTTGTTGAGTTTAACTAACCATATAGTGATGGGCTAACGGATTTGTGGTGCTAAACCTATTGATGGCATTGGAGAATAAGCTTTTTTTTTTTTTTTTTTTTTTGGTAGAAACATCCAGAAGATGATCTTGCCTCAGATCAGTCTTTGGAGGGTTGCAGTTGCCACCTGCATCGACAGATGGCTGAGCAGCATTGGTTTCACTTGGATAGTTAAATGTGTTCATAAAGAAACTGATGCCAGACAGATGGGATGAATGTTGGATGACGATGATGTTGGTGCTGCTGCTGCTGATGATCGTGATATGGGGTGCATGATATGTGTGCATCCGTGCATTGCACTTACCTGAAATGTATTCAACTTCCAAAATCTTTTACCACTTCCTGCTGACCTTTATATATCCATTTTCCAACCTATGGGGCTGATTTTCAGGATATCCTCTATCCATTCGAAGACTTTTGCATCCCCTATCTCCCATCTTGAATGGGCAGCCAAGTGGGTTGACAAGGAATCTTTACAATTATCATACTGTGTTTGGTTTCTTTAGACACACTATGCTGGTAAATTACTGGCCGCCTTTTTGTTTAATATTGCATTTATTCACTCCCATACATGATTCATATGACTCAAAACACTTATCCTATTCATTCCACTGTTCATGAGTGATTTCTGAATATGACTGATCCTCTATTTGTGTTGGTTCCTTTTGCTGGTAATAAGACTGTCATCTATAGAAAGGAATTAGTTTGATTATCATTCTCTTTTTGAAGTTGAGATCAATGATATCTAGATACGGATACCAGTAATGGACATAGATATGGGGATTGGGGATACGACCTTGCACTTCTGAAAATTTAGTACACGGATACAAATACAGGTGTCCTAATTTTTCTTTAGATCAGTTTTGAATTAATGAAATTATCATAGCTTATGTTCCTTACTAACTATTTTTTTTAATGTTTAGAAGTAAAAAATATTAAAAGAATTATGTGGAATAATGGACTTGGTAAGTAGGATTTTCTAAACTTGTATCCTAAAAGCATTGGTGATTTGGTTTAGCATCAGGTACTGAGGTGGAAGTCATATCAGTCCAACACGGATACGTTAATCTTGTCCTAGTCTCTGGGTATCATAGATTCTGATGCTACTGGCCTAATACTTACCTTCTATTTTCCTTAAAACTCAAATCTCTTGTTTATATATTTTCCATTTATCTTTTGATAGGTTGGCCCTCTCATTGCTGGTAGTGGTGCCGATGGGCCAGGCCAGCTGGATATATAAACTGGGCTAGTTCTGGATATAGTAATAGAAATATATTTTCACCATGAGGGAAATCAGGCTGTGGACTTCTTTCCGGGAGGACTGATGAAACTAAAGAGTGGCATAGCTACGCTCTGTGAGACCTTTGTTTTTTTTTTAGCTGGAGGACTAGCTGGGCTTTATTTTCATTTTGCATATGATCAGCTCTGATGGCTGTGATGTAATGATGTAATCAGGTCTAAGCCCGGGTACTTTTGTTTATAATCAGGTCTGAGACCTGAAAACTTGACTTTTAGCATATTGCTTTTCTAATGCTATTAGACCGTTCCCTAATCAATTACTCTTCTGAGCTTTATTACATCTGTCTTTATTATGCCAGGCATCAGTCATTTGGTTAGATTTTCCGATTGGATATATATATACATGGGAAATAATCTTGTGAGAACTAGTTCTCACCAATTGTTTTTTTTTTTGTGAGAACTCTAGGTGAGGCTCATTTATTACCCAATCCAAACCTTGGAATACATAGGGACCAACCCTAGTAGTCGCATGCCCCAAGTTTCAGTTGAATCTGAATTTACTGGACTGTTGGATCGACTGTGTACAAATTCGAATGAACTGGATTTGTAGGCTATGGATGAAGGGGTTGGGGACATGTGCTTGGGGCCAAACTTGATATTAGTGGTCTCACATAGATCTTTCTATTCCCCTGGTCTCATCTTGTGGGTCCCATAAAAAGTTCTTACGGTAGGTGCGTGATAATAGTTCTCATAGGATTAGGCCCATATATATATATTGATGTTTTACAGATAATCAATTGTAAACTTAATTGTAAAGGCTTTTCATCTATGCCTGTTTGTTGAAATTACTGTATTCAAGTCTACTAAGTACCCAGTACTCTTTAATTGGGAGTTGTTTGGAAATTCTAGTCTAATCTAATAAAATGTAATTAGATGGAGGTCTAAATTAAAAGCTTCAATTTTTAAGCTGTAATTTATGAAGGGTGCTTCTGAATAAACAACTAAATTGTCTTAGTTGACACATCATTTAAATAAAAAAACTAAAGATTTCTCAAAGTACACCACCCTTTCTTTCCCCACACACCTTTCATCTCCCTCCCTCCTCCCCTTCCCCACCTCCCCCTCTGGCCGGTGACAAGCTTCGGCGGTGGAGGGGGACTCTTCCTCCCCTCCCCTTCCTTTCCCTCTCCCTCTTGCTTTTCCTTTCCCTCCCTCTATTCTTTTTCTCTCTTTCCCTCTCCCTCTTCCTCTCGTCTCCCTTTTTCTCTCCTCTCCTTAGCCTCTTCCAGATTTCCACCCTGTTCAGTCCTGCAAGGCCGAACAATGGATGGGGGATAATTGTGGACTATGGAAAAGGGAGAACAATGGAAAAAAGAGAAGGGGGGGGGGGGGGGGGGGGGGGTGGTTGAATAGAGGGAGAGGGAGGGTGTGTAGGGAGGGTAGTGGGGTGGGGGTATTTTGTGGATTATTTATTTATTTTTTTTATTATTTTCAATGGTGTGTCAATTGAGACAATTTTATTATTTATCCGGCAAAACCCTTTATGAGTAGTCCCTTTGGTAAAATAATAAAAGGGCTCTTATTCACAATAGAGTGTTTGGTAAACATAGAAATAAGAGCTTTTGTATAGAGGCATTTCTTTGTAATTTTCTAAAAATTCTTTACCCATGAGGCCCACCTTTAGAAAATACAACATTGGACTCAAGGAATTAATCAGACATGGGGCCTACCTTTACAAGAATGATAGGATGGGTTGCCCTTTATAGGAATAATACTGTGGGCCCATTTTTGTGATTGTGAACATCTTTAGGAATTACCTGGTAGGGTCACCTTTTTGTGATGTGAACATGGGACCTACCTCTAGGACTTGTGATGGTTGGGCCCACCTTTTAGAAATTACTACATAGAACCCACCATTTATGTCATTTTGAAGATTTTATAAGGTTATTTTCATCCACAGTATTTGTAAATTTTGCATTGTCCACCTGGTTATGCTTTAGCTGAAAAAAACTATATTACATGTTAGTACTTAATTTTGCTCTGGGTTGGAGACCACAGTCCTTATCCTATTGGTGAGGAGCTGCTGCTCTCATTGGGAGGTTAAGTCTCTTTAGGTCCTAGCCCTTTAGCTGGGAGATAGATAGATAGAGAGAGAGAGAGAGAGATATATATATATATATATATAATTTATAAATTTATGGTCCGGCTTGCAAGCACAAAACCCTATCTGGGTCAAGGAGTTTTATACCCAACGGCACAAATACCTGCGGCCCAAATGCCTGCCAGTCCCTTATATTGTAGAAGTACACGTATATCTAGTGCATATTTATATAGAATACTTGGGCAGCGGGTGGATAAACTGGCTGTTACTATGGGTCCAGGTTAGATTGGGTCATTCTGTAAAATTCTGTTACGGGTATGGGCCCTCATAATCTATTCACCTATACCCATTTTCATCCTAATTTTAGTGACCAACAGACGACAGTCCAACAACATGACTGATTGTGTTTTTCTTTTGTAAATAAGCATGGCTGATTGTGTCGCGATTAGGTTGTAGCATGGAGCTGGCGAATGAGCAAATGGCATGTCATCATGCATTGGCTTCCATCAGAAAAGAAATGATGGGTCACATCTCATCCCCTCGCCAAATGGACAACCAAACACTAACTTTTTACGGCAAACCCAGCTCTAATGAGCAGCCACAATCTCAAGTTAGCCCTGTGGGAATTGAGTGGGTGGTGCCTTCTTGGACAGGAGATGAAACTGGAAAGGCCACTACCAAACTACCTTTTCTTCTATTAAATGGTTCAACCCCTCTTCTGTTGGAAACATAAGATAGGAAAGAAATGCCTTCTCCTTGTATTTGAGAGGTCCTTTTGGTTTGCATTGTTAATGTACTCTCCCTCTATATGAGGGGTCTTTTTGGTTTGGATTGTTAATATAATCCGAATTTTGATTCCCAAAAAAAAAAAAAAGAGAGTCCATATTTGGTAAAAGTGCAATTTTGATACGGCTCTTGGTAGGCCCATGACTGTGAAGTGTGAACACTTTCGAGTGATCGAGGAATTCCAAGTTCTGTGACTCTGATTTCCACTTACCAGGCGTCCACTTTACATGGAAAAAGTTCTGGTAGACTACTGGTCAGACAATTGGTGCGTTGCTGCATAGCTTACTTCATCCTCATTAACAACATCATCATGATAATCATCATTCAAGCGTCATTCCAAACCACATTGGCAAGAAAAAAAAAATTCTGTTTTGTCATTTCAGTCTATTCTGTACCAAATTCTTCGTTGGATTACGGAATGCCCATATTTCATATTTTGAGCGTACTTACAACAATAACTTTTCTCTAGAGAACCTCCCTCAGTTATGTATGGGGTAGGGACCAATAGATAGAACAAATTGGTAGCAATTATAGCGTGCTCGATGTACAGAACTCAAATGCATGGATTGCCAATTCGAATGCATCAAACGTAAGCTTTGCTTTGCTGGATTTATTAAATTGTTTAATTTTATAGCCCTTAAATAGATGGTTATGATCATCAAATCATACTCACGAGAGAAGAACCAATCATTATTTTGGCATGATTGGCATGCAATGAGGTCCAGGTCCCGCCCAGATTTTTCTTGATGATATTGTTTTGCATTCGTGATTAAAAGTAAACTGTCAACATGAGTTGAAAAATTAGGTGAAAATACGATAAATATCGTATCATATTGATGTGATCTCATTTGGAGTTGAAGAAGAAACAATAATAATCTGTTTAGCTTGTATCATTGGTTACGGGTGCTCATGGGCTAGGGCTGGACTGGGCCAGGCCAAGCAAAGCCCAGGCCTGTCCTAGATTAAAATCCTTTAGCCCAGCCTAACCCAAGCCCCATTGAGGCCATAAGTGCCGGGCCGGGCTTAGCCCATATAAAATCTATTAAGCTCAACCCGTACCATATATTAATTGGGCCTAGCCCTATTTTGTCCAGATAATTAAGCGCCTTTAAGTTGGTCTCTGGTGAGGACAATATGACTATCATGCACCAATTCTATTTACATACATGATCATGTCCAAATTAATCCATTTAAAATGCAAAAAAATCTTTATAAAAAGTGATTGCAATTTTCATATAAAGTTATTTTTTCTGTTCTTTGAGTTGATGTTGCCTCTTTTTTTTTTTTTTTTAATAAAAGCACGGCTCATCAATAAAGCAGAATTGCGCTGGTGCAATCAAGAGATTTTTGTTTAGTAAAAACTAATTAGAATGAATATTGTTTGCTTTTTTACTATGTTCTTTCATAAATAATTTTTAAAATTTCCACCATGAAAGATTTACATGCAACATAAGAAACGTAGGAAGGAAAAGTTGAACTTAATACACCTATTCAGGCTGGGTCGGGCTTGCTACCACTTTGCCCAAGCCCGGCCCATACAACAGATGGGCCCAAAATTTTAATTCAAGCTAGGCCCAATGACTTATACCTAAGACCCTAGCTCGGGCAAAAGCGGGCTATCATTGGCTCGCATGGGTCCAAATAGAAACCATATATTGGCTACATTTGTGATAGAAGGAGAATCTTCATACGCATCCGTCCCTCACCATTTTTTTTCGTGAGAACTCTAGGTGGGGCTTATCTATCACTCAATCTAAACCTTATAACACACATGTGACCCCATGATAGCAACTCGCCCAAAATTTCGGTTGGATCCAAATATATTGGACCGTTGGATTGATTGTATACTAATCCGAACGGAATGAATTTGTGAGCCATGGATGAAGGGGTTAGGGATATGTGATTGGGGCCAAATCTGATATGTGGGGTGCTTTCACATAGATCTTTTCAACTCCCCAGTTTCATCCCTTAGTTGGGTCCATAGTGGGCCCCCACCAAAGAGTGTGCACGAAAAGTCCATGAAGGACGTATGCACAGGAAAAGGCCCCGTAATAGAAAGTGAAACGCCAATCATGCTATAGTCTGTATCAATTTAGAATGTGTCCACCGAACTTCCATATCTATCAATTACAGTGCGTAACTCTTTTGATATGTATATTGTCTACCCATGTACTAACATATGGCCTTTCTAGAATGTTGTTGGATGAGAAAAAGAGAAGGACTATATATGGAGCCAAAGTCTCTAGATCTGCGCCTGGCGTCTTTCACTTATTCTTTGTTGATGATAGCCTTCTCTTTTGCAATGCTAAAATCAATAAGGCTAGAGTGCTAAAAGATACTCTTGATGGTTATTGTTGCCTCTCTGGCCAACTTATTAACTCTGAAAAATCTACAGCCCACTTTAGTAAAGGGATTACCAATAGTAGAATGAGAGGCCTAGCCAAGATCTTGGGTGTTAGACTCATGTCCGACAATGAAAGGTATCTAGGTGACCCCCACATTACTAATAGAAATAGAAACATCAGTTTTTAACCTCTCATTGCTAAAATAAAAAATAAAATTATGTCTTGGCAGGTTCCCTTACTCTCACAAGCAAGTAGGAGTACCTTCGTAAATCAGTTGTTTCAACCATCCTAATCTATAACATGTCAGTGCTATAATACCCATCAAAGACCACTACTATTGTGGATATAATGTTGAGAAGCTTTTTTTGGGGTTACTTCCCTGAAAAAAAAAATATCTATACCATTAAGTGGAAACAAATTTGTAACCTAATCGAGAATGGAGGGCTAGGAATTAGAGGTACAAGAGCAAACAATTTAGTTCTTTTGGCCAAAACTTGCTGGCAATGCCTCTCAAGTGAAAACTTAATTAGCTCAATGATCTTAAAAACTAAATATTGCCTGAAAAAATCTTTATGGGAGGTAAATTATAGAAAGGGCAACTCTTGGTTCTAAAAGGGGTTTGATGAAGCAACTAATTTTATCAACGAGAGGGTAGAATGGAAAACAGGCAATGGGGATCAAATTTCCATCAGGAAATGTAACTGGATACCTTCGGAGAGGGCCTTTGGAAATCAATGTCTAACATACTGGATCATTATTTTATGGTAAAGGACCTTTAGAATCTAGACAGGACCTGGAACAAACAGTTAATTATGAGAGTTTTCAACAACCAATTTGATGTGGACAATATATTGGAAATCTATATCCCTCAAACCAGTATAGTTAATAGGAAGATTCGGCCACATCTAAGAACGGGGAATTCTTCCACATAGTCCCTTCTATATATAGATCCTTTGGTGTGTTTGACTCAATTAAAAAAAAGAGACATTTTTTTATATAGTAAAAGCTAAATAGCCAAAGTTGTCATATGTTAAAAGTAATACAGACAAGAGGAATTAACTTTTTAATTTTTGGTAACGAATAAACTTATCGAAGAAAAAAGAGAAATAAAGGACTTTTTCAGGGGTAAATGAGGTAAAAGGACTCAATGCTCATTTAATCAACATAAATTTCCCCAAACATCAATGTGAAGCCAAATAGACTTTAGTTTTAGACTTGCTAAACAGCAGCTTAGTTGTTCTTGGGATGTCTTTTATCCTTCATTGGGAGAGAATTAGACATTTTTTAAGTTGAAAATCATGCGTAACAATTTCAGGGTAGGGGCAAAGATATAATAGTAGGATATTTTTTTAATTAATGATATAATATCAATAAGTATTATTGGAAAAGAAAATTAAATAAAAATAAAATAATGTTTTTGTGTGAGTTATAAAAATATGCCTATTGTAGGTGGACTTAACTTTCCTAAGATTTTATTTACTAGTTGGGAACAATACTGGGGCATTTGCTTTTCCATTGAAGGGGAAAATGTTTGAAAGCTATTTATGGATCTTCACGATTTTTTTTTCCCTTCATTTTAAACTTTTTAAAAAATTCATAATATAGAACTTCTGAGAATTTTGTATGAGTAGATTGGTGTGCTTGTACAATAAGAGGATTCTACGATAGAGATTTTTTTATAAAAATTATATCTAGCCCACTATTTTATTATTTTTGGGACTCATTCTCCTAGTGAAAAGGGGACATGAACTGATTTTCCTTGATAGAAAAAAATTCCAGTTTTAATGCTAGGGTAGAAATACAAAATTTCTCTCACCCGTAGACATAGAAATCCTCAAAGCTCAGAGTATTCTAAAAAATGGTTTCCTGCATGATTAAGGAAATCAGCTCAAATGTTTCTGCTTTTTCCATGAAAAAGCACTATACATGACTATCAAGATTAACATGAGCAGAAATCCTCAAAGCTCAGAATATTCCAAAAGATGGTTTCCTGCATGATTTTAAGGAATTCAGCTCAAATGTTTCTGCTTTTACCATGAAAAAGCACTATACATGACTATCAATATTAGCATGGGCAGGAATTGGTGCATTTTTCTACAGGGACGCGGAACCGTGCGTGTTACTCGGGTATTAGTTTTCAACCAAACGTTACCTAAAAGCTGTACCATCGTGACCAAAGCTCCCAAGCATCAGGTCATAATCTGTGGTTTTGGCCGAATTTTTTGAAACCACGATGCCAACAGTACTGCTTCCAGCTTTTGGCATTGAAACATCAACTTAGGTGCTACTCCCTTGTTGACACTGAATCAAATACTCAGGCCTTTTTTGCCTGTTCGTATAATTCATATTGAATTCCTAAAATTTTTTTCTGGTGACTAAAACTGACAGTTGTAGATTGGAAAATGATTTTCCATCAATCACCCAAATACATCAAATTTTAGAGGAAGTAAGTTCCCACTTATAACCTTTTATCATTCACTCTTTACCGCTTTAATATTTCTTTTTTATTATCCAACTTAATGGAGAGAGTGTCTGCCCTAGACCGTAAATTGGGAATTAAGCTTGAAATTAGGGCCAATTAAAATTTTTGTAAGTAAACCATTCATGTGACCCCCACTTATGGTCTCACACAGGATTGTAGGTCCAAAGTGAGTTAGAATATTTTATCATCACCAATAATCCGAGAAAGCATCCTAAAACAATTGATACAATTAAACAATTCAGAATATGTATCTCAAAAGAGAGATATATATATTAAAGTTTCAAAGTTAAAAAAAAGTATATTAATTACTAAGCCCACTAAAAGCCGGCTCACAAAAGAATAACCAAATGACCCCAAAATAATGTGAGGCACTCATGTACTGGATAGGATGACTCAAACTATGTTAGCACACTACTCGTGCTCCTCATCTAGTTTAAGTGCTTGAAGCACTTCACCCACGTCCTCTACCTCAGAATAGAAGGGCTTGATACCTATGTACCAAGCACAACATCATCAGACTTCAAATAGTCGGCAGGTATATAGACGTAAAAATAATAGATATATAATATCAAAACGATCAAGGCAACGTGATCATGTTGAGAATAATAATCAACAAATAATGACATGAAGTATGAAATCCTAATCTAATGTGCAACACAAATGAGCAATTTACATAGGTCAATACTTTGGTACAACCGGGTAATAACACAAGATTATTCCGTCGTCAGAAGCATAGCATCTGGTCATAATTGTAAAGCTCAAGCCTCCAACCAATACATCTGGTGGTCAACTCAGTCATAATCATTGGGATGACCTGGTCTTAGCATCAGAAGTATAGCATTCAATCATAAACAATGTGCAGTTGTCTATAATCGATTTACGCAGTCTCCCTAGAGACCTAGATCCAATATCTCTGGCCTTCACATAGGGGTGCCCTTCCTGTGCTATGCTTAAAACAAGTTTAGTGGTGCTTGACTAATGAATCTTAAGTCACATGGTGAAGGGCTGGCTCCTATAAAGGTAGGTCCAAAGGATAGAGACACTATTTCGTAATCATATTTCCATACATCTTCCTAGTCCAATATAATACCAATAGTTGTCCTCGAAACGATACAATACACGACCAAGCCTCAACACTCGATCAAAGTTGAAGGGGGATCCTAAGTGCATCATTCTAAGTTCATAGTGAGATTCCTCATAACCAATACAATACTATGCTAACGAACATGTATGAGACATGTGAAAGACATAGACAATGCAATACGAATACAAACCTGAAGGCCAATGAGTATTTACAAACCAAACTCCTATATCAAAGATCACAATTCGCGTACCCAACATCTCTACTCAAACCATGGATGAGGTAAGGTCAACGCATCCATTCCATTCATTAGTGTATAGATCATTATTGGATGCATGAAGCCTCACATAACCGAGTATGGAGGACATTGTACATCATAGAAGAGCCGTGCAATCCGTAAGAGTACATTGGCTTACAAAGTCCCTTGCCCATAGTCAGTTAGTGGTTCCTTAACAGGGTACGTCAAAGGTCCCAAGAACCAAGCCTAACAGCCATTGAAATCCTTCCCCATAAATGAAATTCCTAAGGTTCTTCATTTAGCTGAAGGTATACCGCTTGGCTCGCTGAGCCTCTCAGCTTGTTGAAGAACAAGAGTTGAAAAATAAAATCACTTATGCTCAGACCATCCCTCCTCACAGAGAGTTAGGGACATTTTCTCTGTGAGCTCCTTGGCATGCCAAGGGTCATCGAAGAACACCAATAGAAACAATAAAAAGGGTATCCCCAGGCTCCTTTACTCATAGAGAGTTTGGCACATCTCTTGGTGAGCCAAAAGCCGAAACCCTACTCATTCTTAGGTCACTGAGATGCTTGTCGAGAAGTTATAGAAATGCAGAAACTCTAGGTTTTGTTTCTGTTTAGAAATAGGGGGAGTTCATTCCCTCTGCCAACCTAAACTCTTGCAGCACATTACAATGGGCCTAGCCCCTCCAATGGCATGCAAGCCGATCATCAACACCCTCCATCCATCCATCCAATCCACACCTAATTCTAGCACTTATAAATCAATTACATCAAATGAGCAAGTGAAAGCCAAACACAACAAGCATGCTAGAATCACATGGAAATCATGCATATCATCAATAGTTAATATGTATCTAATTGCCTTAGATGAGTGAAATGTAGAAATGGGGTAAACCCTAGCTCATAGACGACTAGGGTTGCAAATAAGTCCCTGATTCTCTGATTGCCCAAAGCTTCCAACTTGTTGAAAACCAGGTCTGGGTCCTATTTTAGACTCTGATAAGCAAATGGGTCTGATTTTGGTCCTATTGTTGGACTTGGGACCTAAACAGGTCCGGTTCCGGATCCACAAGGGCTTAGACCCATGGACTTGAGATGCCACATTGAGTAAGAAATATAAAATTCGATACCTCAGACAACCCTACCATTCTTGTATCCCACCATTCGCAAACACAACGGCAAACCTAGGTTTCATCTTGATGTCAATGCAAGTTGTGATTTGTTGGATTGCAATTCACATTTATTAGTTTTCTGATATTAAAAATTTTTATCTGAGATTTGTAGTTTTGCATTGCATTTTGATGCATCCAAACAAGCAATTTGACTACTTCGGCTTAATGGATGGTTGTTCTATCTTCCATGTGTTTGAGGTGGCACAATAACAGAAATCATATTCGGTTTCTCTGTCGTAAATCATTATCAACAGCAATCACAATACTAGACTGAAAATGAAAATTCAGGATCATGCTTATGTGTGCTTGTTATATTCATGATGCCCTAAGAACATGATGGAATAACAACTATTCATTTCGCCAAAGTATTTTAATTTCATTGAAGATTTTGTTTTTGGTCTTTGAAATTTATGATGCTTTTGGTTTTAGAGGCTAATCTTCCCTGGAGCTTAGTTAGGGATTATTGGGGGAAAGAAATGGAGAAATGCCACTTAGAATTTTTATTGAAAAAATGCAAACCTGGTTTTGGTTCTGGATCTAATAAATTAGAACTGAAATGGTTCCAGTTCCTACCTTTAGATAATGGTTCCAGTTTTGGTTCCACCATGAATCCAGACCAGAATAGACCCGTTTGTAATCCTATAGATGACCCACCAAGTTCCAAACGATGAAGAGACTCAACCTAACCCAAATAACTTACAAGTAATGAGCTAACCTCACAAATTTATAAACTCAAGAACCACGAGACCTAGCTAAGAGAAGCTCAAAAACTTACCTAGAGATGGTCAGTTTGTGAGAAAGCTTGATGGAGAGATCCCTGGGCTAGTGGCAGCAAGGAGAAGAAGATGCTGGTTGAGGTTGGGGCTTGGGGTTGCATTGGTACTCCATAAGCTAGGGAAATGAGGAGGAAGAAAAGAGAGAAAGAAGGAAAGAAAGAGAATGAAGTGAAGTGGGAAAATGGTCATTCATTGATGAGTTATATTAGGTTAATAGGTTTTAGAAAATTACATTAGGTCCCTTGTCAATTGGGTAGGGTTTTGGAAGGTCTTTGAGGGTCCGATTCAAGTTGAGATAGAAGGGTAGAGTTATGAGAAATAGAGGATCTATCTAATGAACGCAAAACCTTAGAAATAAAAAATTACAAAAAAGCCCTCCTAAACTTTCTGAAATTGCAAACTACGCTTTGTTATATTCTAAAGAGTTTGGAACCTGATGAAACTTTGCACACACAATCCTAATAGTAATTCAGATTTACTTAAATCCTAAATGAGCTTAATTGACTAATAAATAATTAATTAATACTAAACACTAAATTAGGATATGAGATCTTATAAAAAGCAAAAACGCCTCATAGAAATTGTAAAATGCATACTAATTTAGGCTCGTGTTAGTTTGCATGGGATTAATTGATAAGAATGTAGGGAAATTAGCCTAGGATCTGCGATTAATCACGGCACATGTAAATCACACAATCTTAAGCAATCAATCAAGCAACCAAGAAAAAGATGACATATAAACAATTACGTGGTTTGACAACCTTGCCTACGTCCACGGAGAAAAGCACACTCTATTCCTTTCTCTCTCTGCTGTGTTCAACACAACTTCACCTTCTTAGGGTTTAGGATTACACATCATATTAATATATAGATCTGGTTTTCTTGGCCACTAAGAAAACCCATACATAATGACTAAAATACCGTTAATCTTGAACTCCGGTTTTGGTTAACCCAGGCAACCGATCCGACTAGATGGGAATACAAGACAAAACCCAAAAATCTTCACCTTGGCTTGGATTCCGTAAATCCCTGGAGCCACCTCGAGATACACAATAATGTATTTGTCTTTCCATACCTTGCTAAAAAATGCGCATCTGCACGCGTTTCAACCAAGCATTGCTCCTACACCGACAATCTTAGTATTGTCTGATATCGATCAAGTCTGACTTAACTTGAGATCTCCCGTACCTCGCTGAAAGGTATGCCTCCACACCTGCTACAATTGAGTGCGGCTCTGGCATGCCCTTGGCTAGGGGCGTACCCACATTCTTATTAATGTGGTGTGATGATTAAGTCTAAGTATGGCTTGAACTTATCCTTTGTCAACTTTCCAAATACCATCTTAGTTTTCTGAAGTGATCCATTCAATCTGTTGCCATCCTTACTAGCATCCTTGCAACACGATGACTTCTCACCTTCATTTAGTAAAGCAAAAATAACCCTCTTTTTGAATGCACGTTTCTTTGGGCCCGCGTATTAAGGATCTGCCGCACTTTGCCTTTAACCTGGTGTTCTTACAGTTTCGGTTTTTTGTTAATGGCCTTTTTGGAAATGTTTGTTACACCATCTTTCAATTTTCCACCTAACTTCACCTTAACTGATTTTTTCTTTTTTCTTATAACTGCTTTGCCTGTAACAGTACCTCCTGCCAACTTGTAGAGACCTTTGACCAAGTCACCATTCATGATGTCCATTTCTCCCTTAACCACCTTCATAACTCCACCTGCTACAATACACTTGTAGCCCTTAGAGTCTAAGGTCCCCAAAGAAATAAAATTTCTTCGTAAATCCGAAACATGCAGCACATTTGTCAGGGTCCGTATCATCCCATCAAATATCTTGATTTTCACTGTTCTAACTCTAATACACTTGGATTCCGCATTGTTTGCCATGAAAACAGACTTAACCTCACAAGATGTATAGGTGTCAAATAGATCTCTATTATAGCACATATGACAGTCACAACCATAATCTAAAATCTAGGAACTTTCAGTGTGATCCATACCTTTGATGACCGAAGCAGATTCTACCTAACATACTTTGTAGCCATTTGAATTTTCTGTCATAGTCGTACTGTCTGAATCAGATTCTTCTTCCTTCTCCAAGTCCTTTTTCTGCTTCGGATAATCTTTCCTGATATAGCCTTCTTTATCACAGTAATAGCAAGTGATGACTTTGCCTTTGCCCTTCGACTTCGAGCGATTCGATCTTCTGATCCTTTATTCTTTTATCTAGATCTCCTCCTTCTCCGGTTTGAACCTGATGCTACATTAATACTTTCTCCACTAGATTTTTCATTGTCATTTTTCATGATCTCACTTGAGAGAAGAGTTGTAGAAACATCATTCATGCTCAAAGTATCTTTCCCGTACATCAGTGTTGTCACCATGTGCTTGTACGACTGGGGCAATGAAGAGAAAAACAACAGTGCTTTGTCCTCTTTCTCGAGCTTGACCTCAATGCTAAATAGTTGTACCACAAGCTTATTGAATTTATTGAGATGCTTCGATAACCATAATCCTTCTGCCATCTTCAGAGAGTACAACTGTTGTTTCAAAAACAATTTATTTGTCAAGGATTTAGACATGTACAGGCTCTCTAACTTAGCTCATAATTCCAGAGCAGTGTTAATTCCCATGATGTTGTAGAGAATGTCATCGGGAGGGTAAGACGAATTGCACTTACAGCCCTTTCGTCTAAATCCTCCCAATTATCATTGGACATCTTTTTTGGCTTCTTCGACTTACCAACTAACGCCTTTTTTAGACCTTTCTGAATTAAGACATCCTTCATCCTCTGTTACCAAAGACTGAAATTGTTCAACCCAGTGAATATCTTAATCTTATATTTATTGCTTGAAGTCATTGTGTATCCTAATTTGTGCCTCTTGAATTACTCCTTATTTTTTTGTCTGTCAAACGGTCAATCTCCTCTGTCTATCTCGTAGATCTCGTCACTACGAGCACACTAGAAGAAACAGACCTGAAATCCGACTCCAGATGACTTCGATATGGCAAAAACAGTTTTCTGCACTCCGATTAGTCAACCATCCTAGTTGACCTTCAAACTACCAATCTTCTTTTATAGACGCGTAAATCTCCTGGAAATGAGTTCACAGAACAAAACAGGGAGCGAATCTGAGTTCGGATGATCCCGAAATTCACAAAACAATTCTAGCCGTTAATCTAGTCGAACCTCTTGTTTGATTGGTGTTGACGTCAACCCTATTGACGCTGGGTGAGCTCTGCTACAAACAGGTCGGATCAACCTGATCTGGAATAGGACTCAACCTAGAATTTGGTTAACTGGGCTATCTACAGACGGGTTCAGGTCGAGCCGACTCAAACTAGAACTGCACTGTTACTTTAGCTTTGCTTCTACAGGTCAGGTCAGAACCCGACCCAAAATCCAAACTGGACTAGTCTTCTTCTACCTCCTTCCTTGTTCTGTAATAGGGAGCTAAGTGCTGCCCCTTTCCTTCTTTGGCTACAGTGGACAGGTCCGGGACCAGCGGCGGTCGCATGGCTGGTGCGGTGAAGACTACGCTACGGACGGCGACAATCGGATGTGGAGAGACGACTACTTCCAAACCACGACCGGCAGTGTGACACTGCGCCCCCCCCCCCCCCCCCCCCCTTTTTTTTATCTACTTCTTAGAAATCCGGAAGCCAATATCAGAAAAACCTCCAACGAAGATTTGCAGCACACCCGTGACCCTAAATCCTCTTCTCCAGGCTTCTTCTCCTCCGATTGGAAACTCTAAATTGTGGCCCAACCAAAGATCAATGCGTTGATCTCTGATTTCGCAGAAATTTGGATCCGTAGTCGAGATCTGATCCGATGATCTTCCACACACAACCTCCAACCCCTAGGAGACCCTAACTAGGCTCTGATATCACTTGTAGGGAAATTATCCCAAGATCTGCAATTAACCACGGCACATACAAATCACACAATCTCAAGCAATCAATCAAGCAACCATGAAGAAGATTACACACAAGCAATTACGTGGTTTGGCAACCTTGCCTACGTCAACAGAGAAAAATACACTCTATTCCTCTCTCTCTGCTGTGTTCGACACAATTTCACCTCCTTAGGGTTTAGGGTTACAAATCACATTAATATATAGATCCGGTTTTCTTGGACACTAAGAAAACTTATACATAATGACTAAAATACTCATAACCCTGAACTCCGGTTCTGGCTAACTCAGGTAACCGATTCGGTTAGAGCGGAATATAAGACAAAACCCAACAAAGAATTCATAGTAAGATGGGTTCAAATGATTAAAGAGGTAAAGGGAAATGATAAAAGGTGGATATGCTAACTTTACTGGGATTGCATTTACTAGAGTGATGGGTGGGTAATATTTTTCTAAAGTAAATGAGATTACTAACATGACTTAGACTAGACTTGATACAGTTGATATAATGAAATATTAGAAAAAGAAAATCTCAATGGAAGTCTCCGGACTCAAAATCATCACAGAATAATTGAACACTCTATTAATTAATGATATAATATCAAGAAGTATTATTAGAAAGGAAAATTAAATAAAAATATACTAATGTTTTTGTATGAGTTATGAAGACTGGCCTATTGTAGGTGGACGTAACTTTGCTAGGATTTTATTTTACCAGTTAGGGACAATGCTGGGGTAATCATTCATCCATTTAAGGAGACATTATTTAATGGCTATTTTTGAATCTTCAAGTTTTTTTTTTTTTGACTTTTTACGTAATTCATTAGATAGAACTTCTGAGAATTCAATTCCATGCAACCTAACGGGTGCGCTTTTACAACAAAAGGATTCCATGATAGAGTTTTTTTTTTCCTTGTGTTTGGATAGAGAGTTTTTATTATATATTCTATCCAACCTACTATTCTGTTATTTATGGGACTTATTCTCTTTATGAAAAAGGGAACATAAATTAGTTTTCCTTAATAGAAAGGATTTCAATATTTATACCACAGAATTATTCTCATCCGTGGAAATAGAAACCCTCAAAGCTGAGAGTATTCTAAAAAATGGTTTCCTGTATGGTTAAGGAAATCAGCTAAAATGTTTGCTGTTTCAATGAAAAGCACTATTTACGTGAGCAGAAATTGGTATATGGCTATCAATATTTACATGTGCAGAATTTGCTGCATTTTCTAGTGGGACGTGGAGTCCTGCGTGTTACTCATGTATGTATGGCCTTCGTTTTCAACCAAATACGTTACGGAAAAGCTGTAACCATCATGACCAAAGCGCCCAAGCATCAGTTCATACTACTTCGTTTTGGCCGAATTTTTTGAAACCATGATGCCAACACGTCTTCCACCTTTCAGCATTGAAACATCAACTTATATGCTACTACTTTGTTGACACTAATAAAATACTCAGACCTTTTATGCCTGTTCGTTTAATTCATATTGAATCCCAATTTTACTTAGTGACTAAAATTGGGGTGAAGTTGAAGATTGGAAAATGATTATCCATCAATCACCCAAATACATTAAATTTTAGAAAAAATAAGTTCCAACTAATATCTTCACAATATGTTATTCATTCTTTACCTCTTTAATATTTCTTTCTTACGATCCATCTTAATGGAGAGAAAGCAAACACGCCTCATAGAAATTGTAAAATGCATACTAATTTAGGTTCTTGTTAACTTGCATGAGATTGATAGGTAAGAATTCATAATAAGATAGGTTCAATTGAGTAAAAAGGTTCAATTGATTAAGAGGGTAAAGGGAAAGGATAAAAGGTAGATAGTGGGATTGGGTTTATTAAAGTGATAGTGATGGTGGGGTAATCTTTTTTTCTTAAGAAAATGAGATTACTAACATGACTTGGACTAGACTTGACACAATAAAGTAATAGCTGATATAATGAAATATTGGTTAAAAAAAAATACTCAATGGGAGTCTCCGGACTCAAAATGATCACTATCATAATTGAACACTCTTATTAATTTTGTCAAGATGCAGTTGCCTTCGACTAGGCACTCTCAGGACTTGCCGATATCTAGAGAACAACGCCCACTAGTGTGAAGCTGAAATTATGGGGCACCAGCACCTCTTATTCCTCAAATTGGGGTTGCGGAAAAATGATTTCTACCTATGTCACATGAAATTGTTGTTCAGGGAGCTAACGAAACTAGTTCATCTTTTCCCTCTTTCAACGCAAAATAACACTGCACCAAACAATAGAAATTTGAGAAGCATGAAAAATTGAAAGCCTGATATAAAGATGAAGGTGAAGATTCAAGATGGGTTTGATTTAATGGGGTAAGGACTAGGTATTCATTTTTTTATTTTTCCCAAATTCAATTTTATTAAAGGAGAAATTATTTCTTAGCCATTTATGGATCTTCACCTTTGTTTTTTTTTTTTTGTATTTTTTTAAACTTAGACAATCTGATGTGGACACGTTCCTTCATTTTAATTCCAAACGTTACTTATATTTTTGTATATTTTTATAGTGAGTTTTCCACCGAGCCAGCGATGACCCAGTCCTCATTACCTTCTCCTCTGGCTACCAAATTTTTCTAGACACTAGTTTTATAGTCATAAGCATGAGAGGCACATGCACTTAATACTAAAGTATTTGATCAAATCTATCTCTCTTTGTTTATATGAATTTCACCAGCTTCTAGAAGAGAGAGAGAGAGAGATGAAGACGATGGGGTGGGGTAGTTGGTTGATTGGTGAGGGAGACAGGACAGTGGAAGCAGGAGAAGAGACTACAAAAGCAATGGAGCTGGTTGGTGTGGCCCACCACCCCACAAGCACATGGTGCCCCTGAATGGGACGGCTGCCAACCACCCCCAAAAGAACATGGAGTTGGTAGACTTTTGGACACAGACAAATCACCTCTCTTGCAAAATGCCTGCCTTTTGGAGAAAAACTACCACTTTGCCACTTTACCACCTCTGGCTCTACGAGACTTCTTTTCCGATAAAACTACTTTCAACGAGGCTTAAAATTTAAATATAATAATATTTTTTTGTTATTAATTAGATTTGCTTTTACATACATTACTAATAAAGCAATGTCAAATACATAGGTAAAGTCAAATACATACTAATAAAGTAAAGTCAGAGAAAACCTCAAATTAAGATATAGTAGAATATGATGGGGTCTAATAATAATATGATGATTTTGTTGTTTTTAAGGACTTGAAAAGAAATTTTTTTGGCTTTTTGAGTAAAAAGTAGATGATTTTTTTCATTTAGTGATTTGAAAATATTAACTTTTTTTAAAAACAAGGGATAATTTTGAATTTTTGTACTTTTATAATAACTCACGTATCTTTTTATGTCTCTTAAATAGATGTTCTATTTCATTTTACTCTTCTTTAGTAAGCATCTAAATACGCCCGGCATTTTGGTTAATGGTATTATAAAGTGAAGTGAAGTAACGGATTAAATCAAGAGAGTAAAATATGAGTGGGTCTACTCATAATGTGATAACTTTTGATTTTAGTGGTTTGATAATGAATTTTTTTTACCTTTTTTTAAGTAAATCACTTTTTTTGTCAGTTAGTGAGCTGAGAAGGTTGCTTTTTTTTTTATTCTCTTTTTTTTTTCCTAAAGAAAGGAAATGTTCTGAATTTTTGTATTTTTGATATAATTCCTCATCTTTTTATGTATCTTAAATGTAGGTTTCATTTCCCTCTACTCTTCTATTTAAATATCCCAACAGGTCTAAATTACATTTGTGCAATGTAGAGTTGAATAGAAATGCAAATGTAGAGTTGAATAGACCATGTAACTAGTTAAAAAAACAAAAACAAAAACAAAAACAAAAAATGCCACCACGTCATATATCAATGGAGTGAAACTTGGGTCAATTCCTTTACATAAAAGGTGCTCATTTAGTCACGTCAGATTAAAATTAGAAGGCTCCACACAGTATCAGGTAGATAGCAACAAAAGATAACGGTCATCAACAGCAGACTGACAACGCCATATAGATATTAATACATATTAACCTTATTAGTGGCACATCAGTTTTCTCTTGTCCTTGGCACGAGGTTAGACCCACATGATGTAAGGCTTGGATGTTATCTGCATTAACCCAGTGGCCAGTGACTTGTTGCAGCGCTAGAAGCAGTTCTAAAACAGTGGCTGTTCTGTAGATTGCTGAGCAAAAACGAGACCAATTTGGGTATTAGATGGAGGGGAAAGGGAACAAGTGAGGGGCCACGGCCAATCGTCACGCATGTGTTGGTGGTGGAGGTTGGATTATTTATTCAAATTAAATGAGGCATCATCAAAGGAAAGAAATTAATCTAACGCCCCCAACAGTTCCATATATATTTATAGAGGAGAAGGAAAGAATGGAAAAGAAAAACTTATGGAAGCTTCTTTTGCCCACCTAACATGTTTGAAAAAGTGGATGGGTGGGTGAACATGGAAAGGTAGCCACTATCTTTTGAGACATTGGTTTTGGTATCTTGTTCCCAAAAGTGGTTCTCCTGATACCATCGTCTCCAAAAAATGCTGGGTTATTTTCAAATTTTAGATTTTTTTAAAAATATTATGTATCACATGAAAAATAAATATAAAATAATTTAAGAATTATTTTTTTTAGATTTTTTTTTTCAAATGTTTCCATACTTTATTCTACTTTGCAATAATCAATTTCGGTGATGTTTTGAACATAAATGACATTATTTAAAAAAATACTTTTATGTGAAAATATCGTGATATATTTACAGTCACCTCCTCGTAAAATCCTAATTGCCCTCATAACTTTAGCTTAATCTGTTCTTATAATTGACTTATAATTAACTTATTGGATTTTGGACCGAATTAAAGAATGAGAATGGATGATTTTTAGAGAAAAAGGCATCCAACCATCCTCATGGATGAGTAGCAATGTTGAATAATCAACTTACAGCTAGGTTTGCTTCGTAAGATTGTGGGCCCTACCAACAAGCCTAAGTGTTTTCTCCTTGTTGATCCATTTGATTCCCTCTGATATAATGGTTCATGTTGCTCAAGCAGCGTTTCTAAGCAAGATTAATAACCAAACAAATAAAGTAAGTGATGAAGATTTGATTATCATGCACCACATCTTGAGGAAGATGATGTGGAATCAAAACATTTCTTGGGATTAGCTGAGTATTACTTTTCTAAAGTATAATATAATTTCTTATGTATGCTAATAACATTACTTTGAGTGTTCATTCTCTTTTATCAAGTGAGTTGTCATAGAAAATCATTTTACAAGAACTATTAGAAAATAATTTGGTCATATAAATATAGATTTTAGCAGCATTCGATATTGAATATCAGAAATTGTGACATATACCAATTCATCGCTGTAGTTTTTTATTTTTTTGGTAAGAGGACCAATAGGTTAAAAGGACCGAACAAAATTAAAAAAATTTGGGCTCATCCATGGTAGAACTGAGCCAGGGCAAAAAAAGCCTATCCTAAAATCAATCACGACTAGAGGAAAAGCTACAATGAGTAAGAGCATGAAACTATTAAACTTTTTAGGAATAAAAGAAAACTCAACAAGATCAAAATAAAAAGAGATTACTTGAATGTTATTGATGATAGAAAAACTAGACCAGCCCTTGGCCTCATTCATGCTATTATAGACTAGTCCTTCACCTTATTCATACATTAGATCACCTCCAGCGTGTTTGAAAATGATGGATCTTGGAATAACCCTTAGCCACCAAACATTTCATAGTATAGAAGAACGAAAACGTTTTGGTACATTTGGATCTCCATTGAAGAGAGGGATATAAAACTCTTTACCGCTTTTGCACAAAAATAGGAACCATCAAACCACACCACAAAATTGTGTATAAGTGAAGACACTTGAAGACCCGGATCTATCACAAGGGGCCTCTATGTAATTGTCTTAAAATGCTTTACCAAAATGATTTTGTATAAAACCTCTCCTTTTTGGTTTCAACCCATTATCGGAGATGAGGTATTGCATCTATCCCAAGGAACAACAAATGTGAAATCTTGGTTTTTACTTTAGAAGAAGAGAAAAAAGCTTTATAAGCGTTTAGGACCCCCTCAAGAGAGGTTAGATAGATCTCAAAGAGGTGGGAGATCTCGAGTAGGGGAAGTGCATGCATAGACTTGAATGAGGTAATAAGGCTCTCTGGTGAGGAAAAGATGATTGACTGCCTAAGGTTGAACCCTAGATTGCCAGGTGAGATAAATTGCCGCCTCGTGACATTATTGGCCATGATGTCCATGTTTGTCATAAATCAAGATGCTAACATGCACAACCTTAATTGGTCACGAGTGCCGTGGAGATGGAAATGCCAATTACTTTTAGTATGGAATCAGCAAAACGTTGTGTCTTTGAGAAACAATTATACATGCATAATATAGACGACAATGAGCAAGCAATTCGTCATGGAGTTAGACTATCTCTATGTTATCTTTTCTGATCATGGGTATAAACCATTTTCTATTGTTTAGAGTTTAGTTGATTATTCACGGAAAGATGTAACATTTATTAAGGACACGTTGGTGCAATGATAATTTGTGTTAAAACTGAAGTTTTTTTTTTTTAGAGAAGTGTTGGTCTTGTTACTCTTATTCAGCTGTCCCAACATGTCCCATATTTTGTTATTTTCTTTTTTTCTCTTTATAATTCTTATATATATATATATATATAAAGAAAGATTACTATGTATCCATCCCCTCACCATTGGGCGAGGGACACTTCTTTTTTTTTTTTTTTGACTCAACAAGGTCAAAAAGATATGATGAGATGTGATGGTTTTGTCTTCTTCCATATCTTCCACATATATATATATATATGGATATTTTGCCTCTCTTCTTCCAAGTATAATATGTAATGGAGTCCATGTCATAATTGCAAAGCAACACTAGAAAAGAGTTCGAGTTTAAAATAAATACTTTAAATTTTGAATAGATTTTATTTCAATCTTATCAAGATTTCTATCAAGTTCTCTTGCATAAATTGGGATGATTTCTTACAATACTATTATGGTTGATTTTATAGAAATGCAGTCTCTCAAATTTTATCAATTTTGACCTTTCTAAAATGTGAATTGCTTGCGCAATTTAACATCCTTGCATTGATCATGAGTAACTTTCAAGAAATAATCCTCAGTAGAGTCCACTGTTAAATTGATCATGTATTATCACATGTCCATTTATTTTTCTCGGAAAAAGAATGATAGATGACAAATGTAGCTAATCATGTATAAATCATTTGATCAATACAATGGAGAGCTTTATACTGATTAGAGCTAAAATAAAGAGGGATTTGGAATTCTTAAAAGGCAGATTTAGGTGCAGTTCTGCCATTACTTGAAGTCCAAGAGAAAGTACTTAGTGGTTTTGCCCAGCTTCTTTGGAGTTGAACGGTATAAAACTCAAAAGCCAACCCCAGATTATAATGATTTCCATATCAGTAGATCAGTAAGTCCCTATCTTCACATGTAACAACCCAAATAGCTTACTGGCCCAACAACTTGGTGCACTTGCCACGTGGCCCATAATGCTTTAGCCCAAGTTACAAATAGTAACTCTTTCCCGAGGATTGATGAGTTGTTCTGCTAGTTGTAGGGAGTGGAATTCTTCTCTAAGATAGACTTGAGATCAGGGTATCATCAGCTTAGAGTCGAGGAGTATGACATTTAGAAAATAGCCTTCAGGACCATATATGGTCACTACGAGTTTTTGGTGATACCATTTGGGTTGACTAACACTCTGGGGGTATCTATGGCGTTGATGAATAAAGTGTTTGCCTTTTGCCTTGATCAATTTATAGTGGTTTTTATTAATGATGTTTTGGTTTATTTCCGGTCTAGAGATTATCATGGGCAGCATTTGAGAACGGCCTTGCAGACTTTGATAGATCATAAGTTGTATGCAAAGTTGAGTAAGTGTAAGTCCTAGGTAGAGTAAGTGGCTTTCTTGGGCCACACCGTTAGCAAAGAAGGATTATCAGTAGATCCTACAAAGATTGAGGCTATTGTCAAGTGGCAGAGACCAATGTCGGTGACAGAAGTCCATAGTTTCTTAGGTTTGGCTGAATATTATTGGAGATTTGTGAAGGGATTTTCATTTATTGCTGCACCATTGACTAAATTGATGTGGAGGGATGTGCCTTTCATGTGGTTAGACTAGTGTGAAAAGAATTTTCAAGAGTTGAAAGACAGATTGACTACAGCTTTGGTGCTTACCTTGCCGACAGAGAATGAGAATTTTATTGTTTTTACGGATGCATCAAAGGTTGGCTTGGGTTGCATTCTTATGCAAAATGGAAAAGTGGTGGCCTATGGGTCTCGACAGTTGAAAGAACATGAAAAGAAATACGACACGTATGATTTGGAAGTTGATGCAGTAGTTATGATGCTAAAACTGTGGTGACATTATCTCTACAGAGAAAAATTTGAGGTGCATTCAGACCATAGAAGTCTCCAATATTTATTTACTTAGCCAAAATTAAACACGAGGCATGTTCGATAGATGGAATACGTGAAGGATTTTGATTTTCCAACTAGGCATCACCCTGGAAATGCAGATGTGGTGGCAAATGTGTTAAGCAGGAGAGTAGCAACCGTCAGAATGGTGTTGGGCAGAGATTTTCTTAGGCATGAGAGGAAAATTGAAGCCTGCTAGCGACAAGGAGATACTAGCCAGTAGCTGTTTTTGGGAGCTGGAAATTTTGAGCCGAATCACTAACAGATAGAAAGAAGATCTATACTTGACTGGAGTGATTGAGCAGATTGATAAAAGGCCGGGCTTTAGACTTGTGGAATGTGTTTTGCATTTCCAAGACTAGTTGTGTGTGCCTAACATTGAGGAATTGAAGAATGAGATATTGTTAGAGGCGCACCATTCCATATCTAGTATCCATGCCTGGAAGTACAAAGATGTATCAAGATTTAAGAAATCACTATTGGTGGAACAGCATGAAGACGGAAGTGGCAGAGTTTATGGCCAGATGTTTAGTGTGTCAACAAGTGAAAGCAGAACGCAAGTGACCTCTGAGTCTACTCTGATAGATGGAAGTTTTAGATTGGAAATGGGAATACATTACAATGGATTTTATCTCCGGATTACCACCATTGCACAACAAAGATAGTATTTGGGTTATAGTCGGTAGATTGAGTAAGCGCATTTGTTGCTGATGAATACGAAGACATCCCGAGATGAATTAGCCAGGATGTATATGGATGAAGTAGTTCAGATTCATGGAGTTCCCTTATCCATAGTATCTAATAGAGGTCTGAAATTCTTGGGCAAATTTTGGCCTTGACTCCAGGAAGTTTTGGGTACGACATTTAATTTCAGCATAACATACCACTCGTAGATTGATGGGCAGACCTAGAGGGCCAATCAGACGTTGAAATATATGCTTCGAGCTTGTGCACTAGATTTCGGAAATGATTGGCAGAAAAATTTACCATTGTACTAGTTTACATATAACAGCTATTACTCCAGGATTAGCATGGCATTGTTTGAGGCATTGTATGTGTGCAGATGCAGGACTCCGATCTTTTGAGAAAAGATAGGTGTCAGAAGTTTTTATGGTCCATCGATCGTTAGTGACACCAGTGAGAAAGTTAAATAGATCCATAATATGTTGAAGATTGCTCGGAGTCGACATAAGAGTGTGATAGATTTACAGAGAAGAAATCTGGAGTTTGAAGTGGGCGATCACATGTTCTTTAAAGTTTTACCGACCTGAGGAACACTAAGATTTGGGAAAAGGGGAAGCTATCCAGGAGATACATCAGGCCATTCGAGATCACAGAGAGGATAGGAGATGTTGCTTTTAGATTGGCACTACCACCAAATTTGGCAAGAGTTCATAATGTCTTTCACATTTCGATACTATAGAAGGATGTTGCCAACCCATTGCATGTGTTACAATATGCGCCATTGGAGGTACAACTGGATGTGACCTATATCAAAAGGCCGCTGTAGATCAATTGACACTAAGGATCAAATTTTGAGGTCTCGGACCATTCATTGGGTAAAAGTACAGTGGGAATATCATAGTCCTACGGAAGTAACTTGGGAGCTCTGTGATATAGTGAATAAACAGTATCTAAAACTTCTCCCAGAGGTACAGTTTCATTTGGAGGACCAAATTGTGTGTGGGGGTGGGGGGGGGGGGGGGGGGTGTGGAGGATGTAATGTCCATTCCTAATTAGTATATTAAGTAATTATTTAATAATTTATAATTTATTATTTAGCATGTTATGGTTGTATATTAATTAAATTGAGAATAGGTTTTGCATGGGACATGTTAGGTGGATTTAGTTGGGTTAGAAATAGTTTTGGGCCATTAAGTGAGTTTAGTGGTTTTGGGCTTTATGTTGTAGACTGACCCATCTTTCTACCCTTTTGACTGAATTAGATCTTGCAACCCTAATCCTATTATTATAAATATTTCACTTTCTATAGGAAATCTATTTTTACAAAATGAAAATTTCTATTCTCCCAAAACTCCCTTTTTTTTTTTTTTGTAAAACCCTTTTTCCTCAACCAAAACCCATCAGAGAAGAAAGGATTGTTGCCGTGGGAGCACGTGATTCGATCTCTAGGGTGTCACCTTTGCACTAAACACCACCAATCGCATATTCGAGGTAAGTAGTAGACATAACTTGATGTGGTTTTGGTTGTTCCCTTTGATTTGTTGTCCTTGATCACGTTTATTTGTCCTTAAGCCTTTTCTTGTATACTGGACGAATCTGATCTTTGAAAAAAAAAAAGAATCGATCTTGATCTTTAGTCTCATACAGAAAAAGAAAAAAAAAACACCAAACCAAAACAGAAAGGGGTTATGGCCACTGTTTCCCATAGGGCAGGCAACACTACTGTTGCGGGATAGGCCGTCTACGACCTGCAAGGCAGGTAGTGCCTGCCGCTACTACTGTGTGGGCAGCAGGCTGGAGGGCATTGCGTATTGGGCATGGCGGATCTGGCTTGATAGGCCAGACCTGATGGGTTGGGTTCAAAAGGCTGGGGGACTTGGATTTTAGGGCCTAATTAGAACTTGATTAGGAACTTAGTTAAGGTTTAATTTAGATTTGACTTAGATTTAATTAGGGTTTAGTGAGGAATTGATTAGAATTTTAATTAGCATGTGATTGGGACTTTTATTTGGATTTTAATTTCCTGTTTAAATTCAGGTTTTGGTTTTAGGTTTGATTTCAAATTTGGCTAGGTCTTTCTTTTTGGACATAAAGTAATTAGGTATTTTAGTATACATTAAAGATGATTGAGAACCTAATTGTCTCCTCCATTTGTTAATCATAATTGAACTTAGTTAAATTTGAATTTTGTCACGAACTTGAACACTTTTCTCCAAATTTGTAATAACACATTAAGTTTATATAAATGGATTAGATGAGGTTGGATTTAGATGAAGGTTTTGACACTTTTTCTAAATTTTGCTAAACATACTAACTTCATATAATTTGGTGAGACCTTAATGTAAGGCCATGTTTAGGCATGCTGCATGCGGTTCTAATCAACTATGGTTAATTACTCATGTAAATCATATGAACTTTTGTGTGGTGATAATTCGAGACGTCCCTTTTGTGAGTCCTTGGTGGGTCTATGCATTGAAATTGGAAGGATATGTCCTTAAGTGGGCCTATGCACCAAAATTAGTGGGATGTGTTGGGTTGTATCTCACCCATGGTTTTAATAGAATTTATTGGGTAAGTGAATACGTGTCTTTGGCCTTTAGTTTTGTGTTTCCCGCAGAGTTCCCTATTTCGACTTATAGGCTCGCGCGAAATTTGGGGTCCTATATTTTGGACTGGTAGTAGTATTTGATATTATTTGTAATGATCCGAGTAGTTCACTGGCCTGATAACTTGGTGAACCCGTTATATAGTCCAAAATATTTAAGTTCAAATTATTAATAGTAACTTATATAATTTATTATAAATTGAATATATATTTTATCCATAAGTGATCCAGGATGGAATAAAATGCAAATTGCTTTGTTTTGCAACAAATAAAGTAAAACAAGATCTTGGCCTCACCAATTTAAGATCTGGGATCAAACCGAACTCCCCATGGTATTGTCTCACCTTACAAAAAAAGTGTACTTAAAAAAACTCATGTAATCTTTTCTTCCAAGACACACGCTCTCCCTATCTCTCTCGATTGTGGCATTTAATGTAAGCCCATGTGAAGGTGATTGAATACTGTACTCAACGTACCTATAAAGTAATATTGTAATAACATAATAAAATAAGTGAGAAACAAAACCTGGTTATTATGTAATTCATGTCATTGTTGTGGGGTCACTCTCTGTTAATGTCTGGTTGGTAGATGATAGTAGAGAGTACAGTGGATAACGTTTCTAGATTATACAATCTCTCTCACATTGTATGAATACTTTTGCTTTATGATTCGATTGGTTAGCGACCCACCTCTCTCTGCTTCTCCTCCTCTTATTACTTATCCATAAAACCCACATACCCCACTTGCATAGAGCCGAGAACTTCAGATTTAAGAAACAAGAAAATAGGTGTTTCAAAAGAAACAAAATGGCATCGAACACCAAAATTCGAGAACAGGAAGAAGACAAAAAAAAAAAAAAAAAAAAAAAAAAAACACCTGGAGAAAGAGAAACCTTAAAAGTAACCCATCCTTATATGTTTACACATCTTTGAATGTTTCATATTGTTGAATTGCCTAGTATTATTTTAGAGCTTCACAGTTCAAATTTTCTTTGAGTGCCTCAAGTGATACATGATGTTTGTGATCAGTGTCATGTATTTTAGGTTTTACCATAAGCTCTACAATATTTGTGAAATAGGATGGGGAGTTCCATGTCATAAAAAAAAAGGAAAAAAAAAAATCTTAAAAGTGGTGACTATGGTTATACTAGGCCTGATACACACATTTCCCATCATTCTGTATTAATGTATCCATAGTTTTCATTTTCTAAGATGAAAGGTTATTCCATAATATAGGTTCAATGCAAAATTGAACCCAAAAGGTCAAAACACAAAATTACCCTTCGACCTTAGAAAATGAAGTCTTCAATGTTCAGTTTCTGCAAAAAATAAAATCCTTGTGGGGGAAAGCTATCACACAGACATCCTCAAACCGTATGTGCCCTATTCAATACCAAGTTTTGAGTTCTCCCGGAAGTTCTCCAAGCAAATGGTTAGGAATTTCCAGTCAGTGACACTGTGATTTTGGGGCTGAGGAACATTAAAAAGATGGATTATATACCGAGCCATTGGCTAATCAGATCTTGGATATCAGCCCCAGTCCAAGGAAGAATACCCATGCTTTCTTTTATAACTATCATCTAGCTTTTGCATCTTCCCTTGGTAGCGAATACAAAGAAAACTTGAAAAGCACAGAATTCAAGAACAAGAACGTAAGGTAAGGACATTCATGATTTTCTTCCATTACCAAAGGCCATTCATAGCATTTTGGATTGGAAGAAGACAGGAAAACATATGTTAAGTAACTTCTTGTATTATATTCCAATTAATTACACAAATAGAAGAAAGAGAGAACACAATATTATAGAAGGATTTAAGATATAATAACATCTTTTTCCCTTCCCCTCTCTCTCTATTCTAGTACACAACTGATCAATCCCGTTTCACTTCATCTCAAGGCTTCTATAATCCAACAGTGCAGTTTTTAGGCCTAGGAACCCATTACAGGTGCAATCGTTGCTTTTCTGCAGCCCCAAACTGCAAGAGAAACAAAGGCCTCTCCCCCCCTTCATCGTCTGTGGTTCGTCCTGATCATAGGATGGTGGGCTGATACAAAGGTCAAGGTTGAGGTCTGGACACTGCAGAGGCCTCTCTTGGCCATCATTTTTCTCCTCCTGGCATCCAAAGATGTTTGCTTTCTCCACTTTCTTGAATGAAATTGTAATATCCGAAGTCGCCTGACTGTTAATTGGGCGGTGCGTTGATGGGTCGACTCCTCTACTCAAGAGCTTCCTCCTAATATGGGTGTTCCAATAGTTCTTGATCTCGTTATCGGTTCGTCCAGGCAACCTTCCAGCAATAAGCGACCACCTACACAAATCATAGTTAGTATCTTGTGACCCTTATATTTAAAGTCCTAACATGGGTTAGCTGTGGATGTAAACTAGCAAATAAGAAATATAGATAATTTTTAGTCTTTTTTGCCTTATAACGCACTTGAGAAATAGCTTAGGAAGTGAATTCACCAACCAGAGTCTCCCACATACAAATAAGATCAGTCCATTTAATTCGACACGGCTAAGATCAAAGCGCGGCTAATATAGATCAATCCCTCGCATATCAAACATAGCTTGAAAATCATACTTTCAACACAACATATCTTCATAACTAAATTGGATATCAGTGTAACTACTCATTTTTCTGTTACAATACATTAATTTATAGGTTGGAATTGAATTCTAAGAATATGTATCTATATGGTACCCTTCATCTCTTCCTGATCGTAATTAAACCACCCATTTAAGGTGAAAGCTGCTCACTATATAGAACAGGAAGAAAGAGAAGAAGAAGAAGAAGAAGAAGAAGAAGAAGAAGAAGAAGAAGAAGAAGAAAAACTCTATTAGAGACATACTTGTTGCCAAGGAGGCTATGTAGCTTGATGATGAGTTCATCCTCTTCCTCAGTGAAGTTACCCCGTTTGAGATCGGGGCGTAGGTAGTTGATCCAACGGAGGCGGCAGCTCTTGCCACACCGAAGCAAGCCGGCGGCTTTAGGGAGCGATCGCCAGCAACCTTCGCCGTGCACCCTTATATGTGCGATGAGCCTATCATCTTCTTCCTTGGTCCATGCTCCTTTGTTAGTGTGAGCTTTCTCACAGCAAGGAGACCTACCCATCACTTTCAATTCTCCTCTCTCTTTTTCTCTTGTTCTTGATGTTGTTCATCAAGCACACCTTGAGAGGCCGGAGATGAGGATTTATAAGAGTTTGACTAGCTAGAAGGGGGGTCACGCCTTTATTTATTTCTTTTGCTTCTAGATGTGAGTTGGTGGGAAAGGTTCCAGAGGCTGGTGGCCACTCTCAATGACATTACACATCTCATATGTAAGTTTAAAGGACGCAACGGCCGGTTAACATTAAGGTAGCTGTAAGAGGTTGTAGTATTTATTGTTTATTTATCTGTCATAAAGTAGTGTAAGAAGAAGGCAAGGCGAGATTCAAGCCCGACGATAATTGTGTTCTCGATCTAAATCTAGGCCATTTTGTGTTGTTTTAGATTAGAAGGGGCTCCCTTGTTTTTTCAAGTCTTTGATGGCAGTAGACCGCCAGGGCCAAGACTTTCCACTCTCGTTTTCATTTTACAATTTAGCAAATTAATCAAATTTCAGGTACACCTCGGGCGTTTTTTAATGATTCAATAGTAACATTAATTGTAACTCTAATAGTAACATGCCTGAGGTGGTTTGGGAAAAATTAATATGGGAAGCTGGCTCATGAAAGGGCTTGGCTTGTTTGGGCTTTCGTTTGGCTCAGATCATATAAGATCGAGCTTGGCTTGGTCAGCGGCTAGGCTCAAGCTTGGACTCTGCGTCGTTTGAAATAATAAAAACTTCACTTCGATATGTTTTATAAATTTCACCCAAGAGGAACCTCTCAAGGTTCCCCTGAAAGATCATGAAAATCTAACTCCCAAGTAGGACCCACTAGAAATACCTCATTAGGGGTTAGATTATGGGTGAAAATTATTCTAATTAGATAATCAAAGTATTGATTTAAAGCCTCAAAACTTTATATTTTATTTATATCAAAACTTTATATTTTATTTATATCACAACTTTAGTGAAATTCAAACCATTGGCAAATTAATTTAGACATGTTTCAAATTTGTGTAATTGTTGGATTCATGATTAGGTGGGTTCCACTAAGGGTGTAAATCTAGGTGGGCCGCCCAGGCCTGGTATGGTCCAGCCCATTTTTTTACGTGCCGTGGGACAACCTGGCATGGCCCTAAAAAAATGTGGGTCGTGTTGGGCCTCAGCCCAGCTTAGCACGACATGACCAATAAACTATGCCATGTTGGGCCGAGGTAGTTGGATTACCCTCCCCAACTACCAAATAATGGTCATATGAGGGGTATTTTGTATGACTTGACCATTTTGAAAATCTGTAAATACCCTCCCCCATTTCTCCCTCACACTATAACTCTCTCATTCTCTCATCCTCTCTCTAAAGCTCTCAAACTCTCACTAAGCTTTCTCTAAGTTCTCTTAGCCTACTTTATAACTCTTGATATGGATTAGAGGCTGAACTAGAGGTGATTTGCTAAAAGATCTCACTCTTTCTTTGAACTCTAAAATTTGGCTAGGTCATCGCAATCATTCAACATTGATGGAAGGCAAGTCGAACGTTCTCTTTTTCTAGAGAAAAAGAATAGAACAATGATTTATCATATTTGGAATTATTTGCGAATAGTTCCGATTACTGATAACAATGGAAAAACTATAGAAAAGGTGCAATGCTTGTTTTGTAATGGGCTTTACAATTTTAATATAACAAGTATCACTGGTTACCATTGTAGATAGTTTCAATTGTATATGCTCGAATCTTATTTGGAGCAAATTAGGAAAAAAATAATTAGTTTATGTTGTTTTCAATGCTTGTCAGCTTGTGTGCATTTATTTTATGAAAAAATCTTTAAAAAAAAAGACATTATTAATTTTTTATCCAGAGGAACTTACAGAAAAAATCACCTTAGCGACCCACCAAGGAAAAATGTCCCCACTAGTGTTTTGGAAACAAAAAGGGCCTCATGGGGCCGCTTTTGTTTATTTTTTGGAGTTTACATGGATTGACAAAGTTATCACTTTCCCTTCTTCTTCTTTCCCATTCCTCTTATCTGCACCTCTCTCTCTCTTTCTCTCTCTCTCTCTCTCCTATTTCTTCTTCCCCCAATCCAACAAAATCCAATCCACCTCCCCCATCATCTTTCCCTTGTTTATGTTTCTCTCTCTCTCTCTCTCTCTCTCTCTCTCTCTCTCTCTTTTGTTTCTTGTTTTTCCTTTCATCCTCCTGTTGTTTTCCAGCCCACTAATGAGTTCACATCTCAAGATACCCAACATGGCGATGGTGGAGTAGGTGACAAGGACGACAACAATGAGTGGGTTGTAGCCTTCCTTGAAGTAGAGATGTGGAAGCAGAGGATGTCAAGGTGGAGGTCGATGAGGTTGGAGAAGTAGGAGGTCCAGGAGCCAGAGAAGCCGATGGCTCTACAGACAAGGCTCTTGATGATGATGATGTTGTTGATGGTAATGAAGTCAACGAAGTCGCCAAACTCGACTCAGAAATAGGAGAACAACCCACCAGCAATTGGGACCTTGTCGGCAAACTCAGTGTAACAAAAGACGGAGAGGAGAACGGAGATGTTGGACATGGCGTAGGAGAGGACTAATGCCCTAATTACTACACCTCTTCCTTCCATCTTCAAAGCCACAAGCCTCCAAGACCCCTAGATGGGTGATTGAATTGTGCGTGAAAGGTGTTCCACAAAATGCCTTTGAGCAGTAAAGTGTTGTGGACAGTCTTAATATTCATGTACACGAAGTGGGGTAAGGTTGAGGTTGCGCACGAAGTGTTTGATGAGGCGTAGGTGAAGGATAGAGGGATTTGGGGTGTTGTGATTTCTAGTTACAAGCAAAATAATTATTTAAAGGAGGGGTTGGTGATGTTTTAGTTTGTTTGTATTTAATTCGTAATGAAATTAAATATTGTGTCTCATTTATGTTGTTATCTTTGTTATAGTTTGATTGATTGTATGCTAAATCCTTATATGAATTGTACTTGATTGTAACATTAATGCCAAACATTATGGAGTCGTATGTATTGAAGTTGATTGTGGATTTGATGAATTTAAATTTGGAATGTTATTGTATGTCATGAAATTGGTTGTGGAAGTTTGAGTTCAATTTGATGTGGAGTTCTGGATGTTGTATATGACTTGAAGTCTATTCATTTTGTTTGATGTTGAGTTGTGTTAAAAAAAGGCAATATAATTTGTGTTGGACATTTGTTGAAAGAAGGCAGTATAATTTGATGTGGAGTCTATTCATTATAGTGCGATAAATGACATTATATATGTAGAGAGAAAAGCTCCATCAGTGTCTATAGAACTTTGCAAAAAAAGAAAAAAAACTGTGTTAATGAGTGACTATCGTCACTTCACAGAGCCTAAAAAAGAAAAATTCCTTTGTTAATGAGTGACGACGTCATCACTTTGTAGAACTTTTAAAAAAATTCCTTTGTTAACAATGACGATGTCGTCACTTCATAGAATCTATAAAAAAAAAAAAATTACGTTAACGAGTGATGACGTCGTCACTTCACGGAACTTAAAAATAAAAAAACTGTATCAACCAGTGACAACGTCATCATTTCACAGAACCTGAAAAAAAATTGAAATGATCCTGCATAAACTCCATTGAAACATATATCTATAATTTCATTCAAACATATCAAAAGAACACAAATTGCAAAAAAGTTTACTCCCATCATTATTAATGAGCAACGCCGAACTCCATTATTAATAACTTGGTTAAAAGAAACTTTGAAAAAATGAAACATGGGATGAATAAAAAAAGAAAGATAGAAGGATGAACCAATATATTGCAAAGGGACCATCTTGAGATAATTGAACGAAGGAGAAGAGCTTTGACTAACAGTAGTTTCCAACCTTCAATCCAACACAATCCATATGCATAGCAACATGAGTAGTCACCAACTTCAATTGCACTCTCTCGACAAACCCATGAATCCCCAACCCAACATTAAAAGCTCCTAACTCTCTCCACATAGCCATAATCCAAAACCATATATCATTTTATACATGTGAAAATAAATTAAGAAACAATTTATGAAGCCTTCCAAGGAACAAACTAACACTTCACAGATATTCATAAACATGAAAATGGATGAAAAAACAAGTGAAACACTCTATTTGTGAACATTGCATCATAATGCATGAATATCAACTAGATTTTGATTCGATATCAGTTTATAATTTGTAGATTGAAAAGAAGATTAAAAAAATGAAGCAAATGTGGGTTAGTGACGTGAAATATACGTTTTATCGATGGAAAAGACAACTTAGCAACAGGTTGCAAAGGGACTACCTTGAGATGATTTAACAAAGGAGAAAAGCTTTGAACTATGTAAGATGAGGTAGTGGCTTAAAAGAGTGGGTTTTTTGCTCAAGGTCTCTGAAGATTTTCATCGAACAGTTGGTGAGCATTTCATAAATGAAGCAGAAAGAGTAGAGATGGTGGGCAGATAGGTAAGGGATGGGTCGCGTGGTGGGTGGGAGTGGAGGGGTTGACCATTCCTTCTTCGTTGTCTTCTTCGGTTGCATAATCCCCTCCATGCCCAATCGTTGTGTCGACCCCCTCCCTCGTCTCTGCTACCTCCTCACTCGCACCCTCCTCAGCGACCTTCGTTGGAGAAGACGACCACCCAATAGTAGCGTTGCCCTCCACCAAACGTTGTCAGATCATCGTCCTCGGTGTTTGCTATCGATGACGGCCTTTCGTTCGTCATTAGCAAGGAGAAAATAGGGGGAAATAAAGAAAAGAAGAAGAAGAAGATGGGAGCAGGAAGAAGAAGAAAAGAAGAGGAAAAAGGGGAAGAATATGAGTTGCTAGTCATAGGCAAAGAAGAAAAGGGGAAGGAGAAAGAAGAATGCAAAATAAAATAGGAAGAAGAAGGAAAACAATGTTTTGTGAACTCCAAAAAAATAAACATAAATGGCCCCATGGGTTCCTTTTTGTTTGCAAAACGCTAGTGGGGTCATTTTTGTTTAGTGGCTCGCTAAGGTATTTTTTCCGTAATTTCCTCTTTTATCCAATTTATATTTTTAATTTTTTTATAATAAATATGGGCTGGTGGCGACTTATGGGCAGCACAGCCCAACTCATGTGGAGCATGGCTTAGCACGGCATGGATAGGGCCATGCTGGGCTACCCCCTAGGGAACCTAGGCCGGCATGGCATGGCCAGTGATTTTTCATGGGCGGGCACGACAAGGTCCACATTGACATACTTAGGTCCCATTTTCTATCAAATGAGAACCACACCCTCCTCTCTCTACCTCTTCATCCCTCCGTCCCAAAATACATACATGCTTTGTACTTTTGATTAAAATCTACTTCTATTTTGAAAAAAATGGTAATGGATGATATAATGAAATAAGCTTGACACAATATATTGAACTTTAAGTTCATCTAGAGAAGGAAAAGATTAAAGAAAACAAACGCAATATGGCACATTAACAAGACTGCGTGATTAATTAATAATTTTCTTAAATATAACTGAATCTACATTGTAGGCCATCCCTAAGAGATTTAAACCATCCATATCATATGCCAGTTCTCTAAGTTTTAGATGTTGCCTTAGCACATATCTACAAAGGGAAGGGGGGGGGGGGGGGGTGCCCGGTAATTGCCTCAAACACTAGATGTTGAGATCCGTGACTATCTATGAGAGATTAGTCACGAGTGATTCACTCTTCAGGATCCAATATTGGCTGGGATATAATGGACACCTTGGATGTGGAAGATGATGAAAGTTGATGATTCAGATCTAGTAGAAGGAGAAGAAATATGCTTTCCCAAAGGGTGTGTTTGTATACATACCTTTTTGCGGAAAGAGAAAATTATTATATTAGCAAATTCCATAGAAATGACTGTCATAGAAAAATGTGTCATGTGAAAGTACAAAAATCGTGTTGGGTGGAAATTTATTTTTCCTATTGAATTGATGATAATGTTATTTGATGTAGTTGCGAATTACTTGGTGAAAATTAGTTTTCATTATTTGGTGTAATCATGTTCATGGCAAAAAACAGTTTTTTATAACTTGCAAATTAAATGGAAGGAGAGGATTCTAACATTAATTCAAATGAAATAATAGCAATAAACTATTGGTTGAATGACTCTAGAAAAAATGGGACAAATATCAAATTAAAATTGATGAAAAACATCAAATATCTTAAATCACATAGTACTAATAATTTAAACATGGGTCAAATATCTAAGTGAACACTATTTACAAAAAAATTATTAACATGATATTTAAAACTCAACCAAGGGAAAGTAGATATTCTCATAAACAATAATAAAAGGCAAGTTCTATTGTAATATTTAGGGATGCACTTGATGCCAATGTATATATATATATATATATTACATGAAGAACCTGTTATAGCCTTTTAAGTTGAATCTTCTCTGGCAAAATATAGCCTACATTTTGTATTATTGCTTTTCTTAAACTTCATTAAAAAAATATGAAGAAAGTAATGCCAATTCTTCACCATCTATGTTACTTTAGATATTACACAAATTAACAAATAAAAAATCTTCTATAGAATTTCTTTATATAATGAAAATGTTTAACATGATAATGTCATTATTAACTTACAGAGAGTGGGGGAGGATTATAAAGAATGTTGAACTTTTCCGCGAAAAAGGAAGTCTGATGGCCCCCTATGAGAATTTCGTTTTCAATCTTTTCAAGGAAAAGCCCAACGTGGCAGAAAAGTGATTCCGACGAATTGTGTTACACCAAACACATTAAAAATAAACTTTTCAAGAAAATCGCTCCCTTTTTTTGTAGAAAAGGATTACACAAACGTGCCCAAAGGGTTTCTCTTTTTCTTCTTACTATAGTTTCATTCTCTTTTGGTACAATGGTTAAGGAATCAACGGTCACTCCTTCCATCCATATTAAATAGCTATTGCTAGAGTTATAAGATCTCTTTTAAAATCAAGAAAGGTTTTTGGGATGGAGGTGAGTTAGTGTTGTATTTGGGTCCCCTCAACTGGGTTACCAAAAAAAAAAAAAAATCAAGAGAGGCTTTTGGGATAGAGGTGAGTTGGCAGCTGAGACTTTGTGAGGGGTGTACTTTTGGGATTAAGTCAACCACATGTAAAGATAAGTGGGCCCCATTACAAATGCCAGCATCTCCCACTCACACCGAACATGATTCATCCTATTAAATCACAAACATCTATCATCAAATTCTGTGAAGTAATAAATATTTGAATGGCAATGAGTCGGGTATAAATGGGACACACCCCGCCCCCTTCTATTAGGGGTGGGTTTGGTAGTGGTTTCTTTTTTTTTTTTTGTGTGTGTGTGTGTGTGTGGAGGGTTTGGATTTTGTTGGCTGAACCTACCCTCCCCTGAATATATAATGTTTATATATTTATTACTAAAGTAATAGAAAATGCTCATGTGGTGTAGGTACGTGGTTTTGGGCCTCAACATAAGGCATATGGGAAAAGAAATTAGCATATGCAAACTCTATTACATATATTCTCATCCATTCTTATATATTTTAAAAGTTTTAAGCTTTAAATTTGACTTAACCCACTCAAACAGCACAGGTTGCATATTGTGATTAGTGAACTGTCATGGGGTGAGACAGGTTTGGATGTGAAAAATTTGAGACGGAACAAATTTGGATTTATTCAAATCCATACCAAACATGCCTCCTTGCCATCCATCTGGTTTCCCTTTATTGATGGTGACTCAAACCGATTAATATAGGATGGTGCTTGAAAGAATGTCTAGGATCCGAATTTTTAAATTGCAATTCAAAATATATGCAGTAGAAGAATAAAAGAAGTAGCAAATAAATCAATTACACATCATAAGACGAAGACGCGCAAATTTTTACATAGAAAACCCTACTTGGAAAAAACCACGAGTCCTTCTCAACTGGATCAACAAAAATCAAGCACTAATAATGAGCAATTACAAGATATACTCATAGATCAGTTTCAGTTTCAACTCAACCTAAGGATTGTAGTTCTTCTTGCACAATCCTTGTTGTCATGACTCTTCGCCGTTCACTACTCTCCGCCCTTGATTCAACACACTTTGAAGCTACTCAAGATGAATAAATCTTCTATAAAAGAGAAGACTATTTTCTACAAGAGATGTAGAAGAAAAATTCTTTAGCACAAAATTTCAGTACAATCTTTCTAATCGAAGCTTTAGAGAAGTTAGCCAATCTCTAATGTAAATTTTTAATTCAAAATAATGAGATTCTTGCATTAGGGTTGAGAGAAAATCCTTTTTTATAATTAACAATTCGTGCCTTAGAGCAGAAACTGTTAGTTTTGGCACAAATATGAAACAATTCCGTATCAAAAAGTGAGTTTCTGTGCATTAAGCGCTCGAGCCAGCTGAATGGGGGCTTGAGCACACTAGTTTTTGGCTAGAAACTTTGCCTTGGGTGCTCCAGCGCGCACGCAAGTTCTGTACTTTTCTGTAAACTTCCTGAGATTATAACATTATCGTTTTAACTCCGATTAACACAATATTGGAATCTATGGATGCTTGGTTTGTGAGATATGACCTTTTTAACCCATATTGTCCTCATAAAATCACTTTAAAATACTTCAATTTAGCCTTTTTCTTCATTATTTTCACTATAGTGCATTCGGTAACTCATACCATAGTCTATTATAAAAGAAATAAAAAATTAAAATTTAATGGACCTAGAGTTTTCTCCAACCCATGAATTAATCAACATACAACAATCCTAATAGTGCTCGTGATTATATAAGTCATGGTAAAGATAATATACACACATATATACAATGAGTAGGAACTTGATGTAAGCAAACTATATGTGCCCCTTGGGTGAGAGGAAAAAGGTGGAGAAAAACTTTCACAAATTAAATTTGAACAGATGATACTTTTTGGCTCCACCTTCTTATTGGCCAAGTGGGTCTAGACCAATTAGGTTCAGTATCTTTGATGGTTTCCCTAATTATATTAAGAATTTCTTATTTATTAAACAGTAGTTTCTTAATAGGATTAGGACTTTCTTTCTTTCTAAGATAGAGTTTCTGGGGGATTAGGAAATTATGATTATGTATATGATGTAATCTGTAACTCTGGATAGAGGTTGAGATTCCAAGGCTGTATTTTTAAAGATTGGAGAACCTAGTGGACATTGGTTTCCCGTGGACGTAGGTATCTTTGCCGAACCACATAAATCTCTTGTCTTCTTGTGTGGTTGATTGTTGATCTTTGTTACTTACACACACGCGTGCATAATAAGTGTTATTAGAGCCTGGCTTGGGTCTCATAGGGCTTGGAGGTTGTGTGCAGAAGATCAATGTGACGGATTAGGCCATATCCGGGTTTCTGGTTTTGCAGGGCTCGAATCCTTGTGTTCGAAAGAGAGAAGAGATCGATTGTGATCTCTTGGCCACACACAGATCGGAAGACAGAGGATTTGAGTTATTGGAAGTTGCCGGAGTAGGAAGGCTTTTTGGTTTTTTCTCTTCCTTTCTTGGTTGCCAGATCTTTTTGAGAAGAAGCTCGCAGGAGAACTTGTTTGCACTGCTGCAAGAAAAAAAAAAAAAAAAAGAAAACAACTCATCGGTTAGACTTCGCCGCAGCTAGACGGGGACCATTGTCGATGATCGCCATTGTTGGACCAGCCGTTTGCCGCTGCCACCATGGAAAAAAATCGCGGTATCGGTCGCGGTATCGGTCGGTCCAAAACACTGATACGGTATCGGTATCGGTCGCGGTTCGCGGTCCGTCGCGGTCATCGCGGTGTGAATTTTTTTTAATCCAAAAAAAATTGAAAAAATATCCAAAAAATCCAAAATATTAGAAAATACTGGAAAACAATGTTTTTTTTCATTAGTAACACATATAAATCAAAATATTGGTCCCCCTAACTTATGGTATCCTGTATCGCTGTCTTGTCCGAAATTGTGATTTTTTTTAAAAAAACCATAATTATGACTTATAAAATATGAACTATCTATTAGTATGAAATTTTAGAGAATACAATTTATTTTTAATTTATATATAGTGGTTGTAGACTTGTAGTGTTGTACACTTGTAAGTTATACTTGTATCTTATATAGTATATAAATCATTATTTATCAGTCATCAATTATTATTCATCATTCATCATTCATCAACCATCAATTTATCACTCAATTATCAAGCAAGTTGTAAAATTCAAGAACATGAATATTAACATAGCATATGACATAATGACAGTAAAATAAATCATAAAGCAATTGGAGAGAATCAATACATACCCTAATTCCAAGTGGAGTGTCTTCCAGGCTCGATATCATCATCATCATCATTTCTTCTTCTTTGGTATGGGTTATAGTAATATGATCCAAACTCTTGCATTGCACTCCCATGCCCTTGGCCATATTGATATTGTTGCTGAGGAGCGAAGATCCCTTTATAATATGATGAGCTATCCTCAGTAGATTGAGATGACTGGGGGCCCAAATTTAAATTAAAAAATTCATGAGGACGAAAAATAGCTTGTTGGGGTTCACGTTGGATCATTCCTTGTCCATGCTCATACCACGGTTGTAACGGTGAAGCTAAAGGCAGTTGAGTTGGCCAATGAGGATTGTATCCATACGGACCATACCTAGCCTGCTGTTGTCCAACATTGTCTGCAGAAGTACCTCCCCTCCTCCTTGACCGATGCTACTACCAATCTCTATCTCAGTTTGTGAGACATATCTTACATAACCACGATGTGGATCTAAGTCTGTAGCACCAAGAAAATGCTCAACTGTCTCATACATTGGTGGCTCATTATCTCCATAGTGACCGCTAGTCCCAGGGGAATCAGGAGGAATTCCTGCTGATGAGGAAGATGTAGAGATACTTGACTCACTCTCCTCACCCACCTCCTTTCCTCTTGCTTCTGTAGGATCAACCGTAGTACCCCTTTGTTGTTGTGCCAAATTAATCTCTTGTAATCTTTCAGAGGCTTTCATTGGCTCAAGTTGCTTCCCAGTCAAGTCCTCAACCATTTCTGCTAGCTCTGGATCTCCATCTAATAATGGCTCTTCTGCCTCCTCTAGCCACTCACCTAACAAATCATCTTCTGCTGAAAATATATAGTTTAAATTAATTGGGCAGAAGTAATCTTGTTGATCCTCAAATGCTCTTCTTCTTTGATTTCAACTGCGGAGCTTGAGGTTATAGTGAATGTAGACCAGTTTGTTAAAATTATCCATCGTGATTTTATTCCTTACTTTTGTGTGGATAAAAGCAAAGGTGCTCCAATTTCTTTCGCAATTTGACGAAGATGTAGTTTGACTGAGAACTTTAATTGCGATCGTCCATATTGATGGAGCACTCTCTCCATAATTTAACCACCATTCAGCTGAAAGTAAAAGAAAATAATATTAAACATTCAATTTTTGAATTTTCAAATAATGAAAATATAATTTACTATTTATATTATACAATCCTTACCAGGATATGTTTGTGTGACAGCTCTTCGAGCAATGGTGGTGCCAAAACTTCCCATTCCTTCATTATATACATCGATCTAATAGCATTAAAGAAGCAAAAGAATTATCAATATCAACTATTATGACTTATGAATGAATAATGATATAAATTAAATTGAAGAAAACAACATACATTATATAAGATCTTTACTTTTTAATTTACTTACTTGGTTTGTTGCCCTAATAGCCTCATCGGCGTCATTTGCTAGTCTTTCAATAACATTTTTCATGCCCACTCGAATTTCTTCAGTTATATTTCGATCTAAAGATTCATATTGAAATTGTGGATTGAGAAAGTAACCTATTAAATGCAAAAATTTACATGAGTAATGTATTAAAAAGAATTTAATATAATAATGAAAATCAATAAGAAATCAGTCTCCACTTATCAGCAGTGTATAAGTCATGATGCAATTGACGCTCCCAATGACTATTGATGATTTTCCAATGTTTAGTATAATATCTACAGTTTGCTTTAATAGCCATCTTTGCTCTCTCCATGGCCTCATGTAAAAAGCCCATAGTTGGCTTATCATCACCATCAAACAATCGAAGAACTTTTATTAGAGGCTCAAAAACATTTAAGCAATTTTTAATATGAGGCCAAATCTTATTGGACTCAATGGTCTTGCATACTTCTTCTGCTAGGGGAGTTGGCCGCTTTCCTCACTTAGAATTCAGCCATTCATCTGATTTGATGAATTGGAGAAGCCCTCCTCTATACTTGTAAATACTCTCAATGGCTATGAAGTGGGTGGCAAATCGAGTAATGCCAGGCTGTAGTAGTTCATGATTGTTTGTAAATTTCTTCATCATCGAAACAAGTTTATAAGACTGGTAGAAAAAATTAGTGATTTTCTTCATCTTTTCAATCACTAGTTTCATGACTTTTCCTTTGGAAATTTCTTCAAGCATTAAATCTATGCAATGTGCTGCACATGGTGACAAAAAAATATTTGGCCTTTGCTGCATAAGCATTAGTCCTGCTTTCTTTATGTTTGCAGCGTTATCGGTGACAACTTGAACTACACAATCTGCCCTAATATCATTAATTACTTCATTAAACAACTTATTGATGTATCTAGTATCTTGAACATAATCAGTTGCATCAACTGATTTGACAAAAACTGTTCCCAAAGGGCAATAAACTAGAAAATTCAAGAGATGACGTTTTGTGAGGGTAGTCCACCCATCACACATTAGTGCATGTGCAGCCCTTTTCTTTCCAAATCCTCTTAAAAGTTTCCACCCAGAGCTGTAACTCCTCATATTCTTTTTAAACACAGAGATGACCAATCTCATATGGGGTGGGTGCTTTTATACCGTGACCATGTTCCGCTGCTGCATCTAACATAGTGGTAAAATAAGGAGAGTTTGCCTTATGTGGTGGAATAGCTGCATCTAAAAAGAACTTTCCAGTAGCTCTTATCAAATTATCTCTTGCTTTATTAAATTTTCCCTTTAGTGCTTTTACAATGCTTGGTTGCTTGGCTGTTGGTTTTCTATATGCAAATGGATCCGTTGGACCCACCACACTTGGCCTACGAGGTGCCTGTGTAGGAGGTTCATCATCATCCTCAATATCTACTGGGCGGGGTTGTCTTTGACTAAATGCTCGACGCAAACCCCCTCTCCTAGATCTAGATGAGCCACCCTCATCATATTGGCCACCTCTCATAGCTGCCTCATATTGCATTCTTCTTCTTTCTTCTTCCTCCTGAAGTGACCTCAAACTTTCTTTTCTAACCCTGCTTAAATTTGGATCCTCATCATCATCGGAGGAAATAATATCTTCCTCCCTAGACCTAAAAACTTCTTCCCTACATGCTTCAAATTCCTCCTCTTTTCTTTTCTATCTGACAACCTTTTTCTGTTTTCCTGCATCCAACAACTCTTGCATTTCTTTTTTCACATTAGGTGGTACACGAGGACACTTTGCTACTTTGCCTTGCCTATGAGCCAAGTGTTGCTTCAATCTAGTTATCCCTCCATTTATGATTTTTTGGCAATAATTATATTTAATCTTGTGTTTGCTTCCAGCTTCTTCACAATGGTTCCATGCTGGATCAATGTCACACCATTTTAATCTCGCTTCTTCAAAACAAAAGAACACATTGGCATAATTTATAACATTTAAACTAAGATCCAGAATATAATAAAAACAAAGAAATTAATACATTCATATAAAAATAATTGGAATCTCAAAAGGGTACATTTTAAATGATACATTAATTATTTAATTTTTCTAATTCCATGTTCTAACGATCCAAAAATAAATTTAGAAATATAAAAAAATGTTGACATGTTACATATTCACATAAATGATGAGGCAACTATAAAAAATAGCATATGTAAAGTATACAATGATTATATAAAATTAGGAAATCATACTTATAATGAAAATCTAAATATATAATAGTTTAATCTAAAATTAAAAAAAATCCAAAAATAAATTAAAAAATATAAAACTAATTACATTAAAGAACAATTAAAAAAAGTAATCGTACATAAAGTTTACAAAGATTATGCTTACTTTAAAAAAATTATAGTGAAATCCTCAAAATATTAGTTTTAAATATTAAATTATTATTTCATTATCATACAAGAAAATAAAATTTGAAAATATAAAACTATTTAGTATTTACATAATGTTTTGAAAAAAATGAAAACTTACCATATTCATATCATATATGAAGTATACAATAAAATAACAAATTTGTGATTAAATCATCAAAAAATCTTATTTTAATATTAAGATATTTAAAAATCCGAAAATAAATAAACATAAAATGTCCACATCTTGTAGATCTATGTCTTTTACAACTAAATCTATCAAACTTGCTTCATAAAATCATGTTTTTACATACTAATAAAATTAAAAATAATACTTAACATTAAAAGACTCTAAATCTTAATAAATGTTAAAATCTTAATATTTTAAAAAACCAAATAATAGATCCACACTCATAAATCACAACATGTAAATCTATAACATAAAACAACTGGAATCATTATCATGGATCACATCTAAGCTCCTACTTAACAAATATTTAAAAAAAAAGAAATTTAATATACTTACCTTATAAATGTATTTCCTTTACTTTTATAAGCCAAATCCACCAAAAAAAATAATTTTGTGATGCTTTTGGAGGCTAATGGAGGAGGAGCAGCAAGATGGCCGACTTTGGGTAAAGGAGGATGAGTAGAGGGGAGAAAGAGGGAAAAATTAGGGTTAGACGATATATATATATATTATCGGCCGATATTTTCAAAATATCGGCCGATATATCGGTTCTGCCGATAAATTGAAAAATCGGCCGATATATCGCGAGAAATTGGTGATATTTCACCGAGATCGATAAAATCCAAAATATCGGACCTGTATCGATCGATACCGGTTCGTATCGGCCGATATAGACCGGTATCGGCCGATATTTTTAACCATGGCTGCCACTGGTTGCCGAACCAGTCTGTCGGAGTTGAAGCAGACAGGGGCCTGCAACCTTCTTTGTGCGGTTACAGGACAGAGACGTAGCGTTGAAGAAGACGACTCCCAGGTCAGTTTGGGTTTTGGGTCGGGTCATTCTAACCCAACCTGTGTGACAAGCCCAGCAGAACAGGTTCAGGTTCCGGGTTTCGGGTCGGGTCATTTCAACCCAACCCATGGTGCAATCCCAATCAAGCGGCACAGGTTGTAGGTCGGGTCAGGTCTGGTCAACCTGAACCCGTTTGTAGTCCGCCCAGCTGCCAGCCATTGATGACGTCAGCAGAGTGACGTACCAGGCTGATGTTAGCGCACGTCATTGGACCAACGGTCAAAGGCCAGCGTTGACTAAATTGACGGTAGAATTTTGTTTCTGCGATATCTTGATCGTCCGACGTTCGATCGGAGATCCGTTTGCGCCTACGGACTCGTTTCGAGCAAATCTATGTGTTTGTGTAAAAAGATTGGCTACTTGATGGTCAACAAGGAGATTGACGGAATCGGAGCGTAGAAAACCGTTTTTGCGATATCGGAGCCATCCGGGGTTGGATTTTAGATCCGTTTCTTCCAGCGTACTCGTATTGACAAGATCTATAATGTAGTGCAGGAGTTGAGGTCAGTGTTAGTTATTTGTTTTTTCCTGTTGTTTAATTTAATTAAGATGGAGAATAACACTATTAACACTACCATGGTTAAGCTCAACCATTCTAATTGGTTGATCTGGAAACCGAAGATGGAGGATATTCTCTATTGTAAAGACCTTTATGATCCTGTTGAGGGGAATCGTTTCCAACCAAAAGATATGCAAGATACTGAATGGAACAAGTTGTATAGAAAGTGATTGGTCACATCAGACAGTGGGTTGATAACAGTATATTTCATCACGTGTCTAATGAAACTAATGCAAATACCCTTTGGAAAAAGCTAGAAGCAATGTATGATAAAAAGACCACAGTGAACAAAACCTTTTTTGTCAGAAAGCTTGTGAATATGAAGTTCAAGGATAGTGGTCAGATCAAAGATCACATCAATGAGTTTCAAAGTGTGGTAAATCAGTTAGTCATAATGAAGATGGTCCTTGATGATGAGATGCAAGCTTTATTGCTTCTGAGTTCTTTACCGGATATATGGGAGATATTAGTTTTTTCCATGAGCAATTCTACTCTAGATGCTGTGTTGTCCGTGAGTCAGGTTACTAGTAGTCTACAGAATAAAGAAACTAGAAGGAAATCTGCATGGACAGATAATGCACATGCCTTTGTTACTGAGAACAGGGGAGGAGTAAGAGTAGAAGACCAAAGGGGGGGTCGTGGCGAGTCTAGAAGTGAATCACAGGCCAAGTCTAGTGGTGAGTCATAAACCAAGAAAAAGTCTGTGAAATGCTTTTTCTGTGGCAAGATGGGCCACATAAGAAAAAATTGATTTGCCTTGAAGGAACAGAAAGGATCCAATAATGAGAAAAAGAATGACAGTGATAACACTACAGTTACTTTGGAAGATGAAGTATTGGTGCTCGCCGGCGATGATGATAAGTGTTTGAGTATTGTAGATGATCAGGTTGAGTGGGTTGTTGATACAGCAGCATCCTACCATGCTACTTCTTGTAAGGAGATGTTCACGATGTACAAAACAGGTAACTTTGGTATTGTGAATATGGGAAACATGAGTCATTCAGAGATTGTTGGTATCGGTGATGTCTGCATTAAAACCAATATTAGTTGCACAATGATACTGAAAGATGTGCAACATGTTCCTGACTGTGGTTGAATCTGATTTCTGAGACTGCATTGGATTGTGCACGTTATGAGAATTACTTCGGAAATGGCAGATGGAAGCTCATTAGAGGGTCTCTTGTTATTGCGAGAGGAAAAATAGGTAATATGCTTTATAAAACACATGTAAAGCTATACAAAGGTATGTTGAATGCTGTTCAAGATAGTTCATCTCTGAATCTATGGCATAAGAGGCTTGGTCATATGAGTGAGAAAGGCCTGCAGATGTTGGCAAAGAAGGATTTAATTCCTTGCTCCAAAGGTATATTCCTTGACCCTTGTGATTATTGTTTGTATGGTAAACAACATAGGGTTGCTTTCTCTTCGACATTAAAATTGAAATCAAATGTGTTAGATTTGATATATTCTGATGTTTGTGGTCCCATGGAGGTAGAAACATTGAGTGGTAATAGGTTCTTTGTCACGTTCATCGATGATGCATCCAGGAAAGTCTGGGTTTATCCGTTGAAATAAAAAGATCAAGTGTTCCAAATTTTTCAACAGTTTTATGTCAAGGTTGAAATAGAAACAGGTAAGCTCTTGAAGTGTCTCCGCACAGATGATGGGGGTGAGTACACATCCAACCAGTTCAGAAGATATTGCTTGAAGCATGGCATTCGACATGAAAAAATAGTTCCTAGTACCCCACAGCACAATGGTGTGGCAGAGAGAATGAACTGCACTATTTTTGAGAAGATGAGATGCATGATGAGATTAGCACGGTTGCCTATATCATTCTGGGGTGAAGTCATTCTGACTGCTGGTTATCTGATTAACAAATCTTTCTTAGTTTATTTGAATTATGATCTTCCAAAGAGAAGATGAACAGATAAAAATGCATTCTATTCACACTTGAAGGTGTTTGGGTGTAGGGCGTTTACACATGTACTAAAGGAGCAACATTCCAAGTTGGACGATAAGACAGTGAGTTGCATCTTTCTTGGCTATGGTGGAGATTAGTTTGGCTACAGGTTATGGGATTTAAAGAAAAGGAAAATTATCAGAAGTAGGGATGTGGTTTTCCATGAAGACCAGTTCTTTGAAGATGTTGAGAAGGTTGATAAGTCTTCTGAGAAAGTTGATGGAGTGGTTGATCTCACATTGACTACAGGTGGAAAAGGTGGACAAAACAATCCGGATCGTGATGAGGCACAGGGGTTGCCAGATGATGAGGATGTTGAGCAGGGGGAGCTGCAGTCTCTTCGGTTAGAAACCACGGAGCCTCAAGTTAGGAGGTCTACATGAGAGCGCCAACCATTAATTAAGTATTCTGCATCTGAATATGTTTTGCTTATTAATGAGGGGGAGCCGGAGAGCTTTCGAGAACCAATGACTCATGTTGATAAAGATGAGTGGATGAAGTCTATGCAGGATGAGATAAGTTCTTTAAAGAAGAACAGGACATATGAGCTGGTGCAACTTCCTAAAGATACGAATGTTCTAAAAAATAAATGGTTGTTCAAGCTGAAAAAGGATAAGAATGGAAAACTGGTAAAGCACAAAGCACGGTTAGTAGTAAAAGGCTTTGCACAGACGAAGGGTATCGACTTCAGTGATGTTTTCTCTCTTGTTGTGAAAATGACTTTTGTCAGAGTCGTCTTAGGTCTAGCCGCCAGCATGGACCTTGAGCTTGGACAGATGGACGTGAAGACCGCATTTCTTCACGGTGGCTTGAAAGAAGAGATCTACATGACTCAACCAGAGGAGTTTGAGGTGGAAGGAAAAGAACAGATGGTTTCCAAGTTAAAGAAGAGTCTCTATGGGCTGAAGTAAGCATCGAGACACTGGTACAAGAAGTTTGATTCATTCATGTTGAGTCATTGGTATTGGAGGACAGCTGCAGATCATTGTGTTTATGTTCGTCGATATATTGATGGTAGGTTCATCATCCTTCTTTTATATGTAGATGATATGCTGATAGTTGGACATGGTAGCAAGTTGACTGGTAAGTTAAAAGAGGAGATGTCAAAGTCATTTGACATTAAAAACTTGGGTCCTGCATGAATGATATTGGGCATACAAATACGTCGTAATAGGAGTTCCAAGCAGCTGTGGTTGTCACAAGAGAAATATGTTGAACGAATACTCGAGCGGTTCAATATAAAGAATGTTAAGCCGGTTAATATACCTCTAGTCAGTCACTTCAAACTAAGCAAGCGCTTGTGTCCTACTACAGATGATGAAAAGGAACGGATGGCATGTGTTCCTTACTCCTCTGCTGTGGGGAGTCTTATGTATGCCATAGTTTGTACATGGCCAGACATTGCTTATGCTGTGAGTTTATTGAGTAGATTTCTGTCTAACCCTGGAAAAGAGCATTAGGAAGCAGTGAAGTGGATCTTTAGGTATTTGAAAGGTACTTCCAAGGTGTGCTTGTGTTTTGGAGGCTCAAAACCAGTGGTTGAAGGTTATACTGATGCTGATTTTGTAGGCGATCTTGATCGTCGGTTGTCGACTTCTGGTTATTTGTTTACTTTCGTAGGGGGAGCTATCTCCTGGTAATTGAAGTTGTAGAAGTGTACATCACAGTCTACAATTGAGACAGAATACATAGCTGCTAATGAAGTAGGGAGAGAGATGCTTTGGTTGAAGAGATTTCTTCAAGAACTAGGCTTGAAGCAAGAAGAATATGTAGTCTACTGCGATAGTCAGAGTGCTATGGATTTCAGTGAGAATACTACATATCATGGTCGCATAAAGCACGTTGATATCAAGTACCATTGGATTCGTGAGGTGATCAAGAAGAACTGCATAAAGCTGGAAAAGATTCACTCGGACAAGAATCCCTCAGATATGATGACAAAGGTTGTGTCTAAGGGAAAGCTGGAGCTGTGTTCAAAGTTGGCAGAGTTGAACTCCTAGTAAGGGGTTTAGGGCGTCTTTCCATGGTTTGAGGGGGAGATTGTTAGCTAAGTGGGTCCAAACCAATTAGGTTCAGTATTTTGGGTGGGTTTCCTAATTATATTAGGAATTTTCTGTTTGTTAAACAGAAGTTTTTTCATAGGATTAGGACTTTCCTTTTTTCTAAGATAGAGTTTTTGGGGATAAGAAAGTTATGATTATATATATGATGTAATCTGTAACCCTGGATAGAGGCTGAGATTCCAAGGCTGTGGTTTCACTGATTGGAGGAGAACTTAGTGGAAATTGGTTTCCCGTGGATGCAGGCATCTTTGCCAAACCACGTAAATCTTTTGTCTTTTTGTGTGGTTGATTATTGATCTTGGTTGCTTACGCACACACGCACACAACACTTCTCTCCTCAAATGAATATTCTTTTTAACTTTAATTGTCTGTAACTCTAGCCAACTATAATTTGATCTGGCGAAGAATAGATCAAGCACCGTTGAGTAACTCTTGTTATCAAAACACAGTAAATGCATGTTTGGATATTTTCCAAAAAAAAAAAAAATCCTCTTTAATTTTTTCCGATTTACGCCCACGCCCTAAAAGCTGTTTACGTGAACTACTCGCACTCTCCGTTCAGTAAGGTCCAAATTAACTCTTAGAATTACGATTGTTAAAATGGTTAGGATTTTGGACAATTGTGGATGGTACACTATGGGCGGTTTAGACTTTTAGAGTATTATTCAAGTCTGCCACCTGTGTTGAATAGAGTTCTTGATAGCTTTACGGCGAAAAATAACAAACATATGAGTCCAACCCAAGAAATTATAGGGAAAAAAAAATGAACAGTACCTTGTAAGTGGTTGTCATCCTACCCCAGGAGCTATTCTTTCTTTATCGTTGGGTATATACTACTGGTAGTCATTGAATCTAAAATCAGTATAAAACTAGCAGTAGCTGATGCCCATGTGTTGTTGAGAAAGGGCCAGCAGAACTTCTAGAAGGTTGTTTATTACAAAGAAAAAAATTTGGAAGCTGTGTCTATACTGTATATATACGCACTACATTTATAAGACGTCTATATTGTATATATACACACTACACGATAAGACACCAACACTGGCACAACTCTCTTGGCATTTACCTTGAGCATAACATACACAATGAGAAAGTTAATGTTAAGCGGCTCGGATATTTAATAGGTAATCCCTATTGTGAGTTTCAAAGGGGGTGCAATGTGTTGGAAAGTATATATATGGACAAGGGATGCATCAAAATTCAGTGGTCAGACTCTATTTCATGTAAATTTAGACGTCTCAAAATTAACAGCACGTTTTAAATTATGGCCTCCGTTCAAGTCCAATGAGTGTTTAAGTATGGCTTAATTGTTCACTCCTAAATTATACTCCAGCGGGAATGATACATGATGAAAACCAATAAAAACCCTGCCTAAGCAGCTAGGGCCTGTTTGGCATAGTTCCTTTGTGGAAAATCTTAATGTGTTCGAATGTGTTTATTATCAGGATATGTGTTAGGCCCAGACTGAGGTACTGGACCCTCTTTGCTCAGGGCCAACTAGGTCACTTCAGTGTCAACGTTTAGTTCCTTTCATTTACACTTGAATTTTATTTTGTAAATTATTTTGGCTCATCTATAAATTCATAAGAACTTATTTTTTTACTAGATTGTTAATTTTTAGAAGTGCTCATATATAAATACCAAAACAATTAATCGGGAATAAAGCTTTTGGTCTATTATTGATTTGTGATTTCTCACTTTGAGGGTATTTCCCATTTCCTCTGTCCAGAATTTGGCTTTACTTGGTTGAAGATTTATGAATTATCAATCTTCTATGTTAGCTCCTTCAACCAACAGAAATTGATCCGATAAACAACAGATCTATGAATTTAACAGTAATTTGCGAACCCCCTATGCGGTGGATTGATAGTGTTACCTGCTTGATCTAGATAAATATAAATCATTGGATCGGTCAATAGATAAAAATGGAATTTAAGTTGTTTTTTAATCTCAATTTTCATGCATTAACTTATCCAACAATGTATAATATCACTCTAGTCAAAATGGGAAAACTTCAACAATTATTGGTAAAGAAGCATTTTAAAATGCATTTGACGGTGGTTAATGTAACTGACTATAATATAATTAGAACAAGGCTTTGATAATGATGATGATGTTGATCCAACAATGGTTCTTGAACTAGGAGCCAAAATCCTATACATGATTCATCAGACAGTTCCATCACTTCAATCTGCAGTTCCAGAAACCCTGAGGTTTGCACTTCGCTGATGAATCTTAGGCATCCATTTTAATGGACCATGTCTTGGATTAGTAATAACCCCAATTCTCCACTCACTTAATGGACCATTTCCTTTATTAAAATCCTATTGGGGCTTTTAGTTTGATTTAGGTTTGCAATTGGGCCAACCCAGCCGTAGCCAAATCCTGGTCAAGCTTTGATACCATATTAAATTTCCTTAGCTTAGCATTCGTACTAAAATGTCGAGGTGTCAGTAGAGGGAAAAGAAATTCTTCTCAATATTCTTGTTTGTGTGTGTGTGTTTTGGGGGGGGGGGGGGGGGTGCGCTTTGTGCATAAGACTCTGATATCATATTAAATTTCCTCAGCTAATTATTCGTACTAAAACCTCGAGGTGTCAGTAGAGGCAATAGAAATACTTTTCAATATTCTCTATCGGGTGAAGCCCACTCTTCAATACAAACTCCTATATCTTTCCATTCAACTTCTAAAATCACCTTGTTGTTTTTTTATATCAATGGCACATGTCATTTGTGGGTAATTCCTTAACTGACCTGCCAACCTGACACAAGACTGACCTGGTTTCAGATTGACATATTTTAACCTGATTAATAAGGGGGTTGGGTTGGACTTGATCCTTACATGTTCCTCACCTGATATTTAATTTCAACTCGCCAACCCCACTTTAACTAAATAAGAAATTATCCCACTTGGGAATTGACCATACTTAAAAACAGTGGGTTTTTTCTAATTACGAAGGATGACTAAGTCATCCTATTCACACTGGTAAATATTGAATGGTGATGTGGGAGGGGCTATTCGAGGAATACAGATTAATTTTATTTATTTATTTTATTTTATCCAGATTTGGCAAAAATTGAAATAACTAGTAAAACTAGTGAATTACAACTCCTTATCCTAGAGGTAAGGAGTGTTAGTTTTATTGGGAGGTTTAAGGTTCAATACCCACCTCCCCCTCTTTGTATATGTAAGTCTTATCATCTTACATGTTCAAGTTGTATTGTGTTTTTTTACACATGCGAGTCTCTAGTTCTTCACATGTGTGAGTTTTGTGTTTCTCATCTGTGTGTGGTTTCATTATCTCAGATGTGTGAGTTGTGTGTATGTCCTTCATATGTGTGTGGTCTCATTATTCCGCATGTATGAGTTTGTATGTATCTCTCACATGTACAAGTTCTCGTTACCACTCATGTCTGAGTTGGTTTTGGTGTTTGTATGTGGATCCCAAAATAAACTAATGAGTTACAACTCTATTGCACGACAAATCTATTAAAATTTTAAACTACTAATTGTAAATGTCTTCCTCTTTTATGAGCCTTGGCCAAATTCTACCCAGTAGGAGATGGCATGACCAATCGAGGTGTAAAACGTGCCACAGCATGATAAAGTCATGGCTCGGCGGTGCTTCATGTCGTGCTAGCATGGCATGACCCAGATGGGCAGTGCCCAGGTTGTGTCGTGCTCGTGACGTACCGGTTGGGCCCATCGTGCTTTTTATTTTTAAAATTTTTAAATTTTTTTTAAAAATATTATAGTGCATACGAAGACATAAATAAGAGGATGACACAAAGATATAAGTGGTTTGGTCAAACTCGATCTACTCTATTGGACGGAAAATCCTTTTGGCTTTTTTCTGCTTGAAGGTTTTCCAACAAGATTACATTCAAAACTTTTACATTTTTATATTTACATGAAAGAAAAGAAAACACTATATTTGTAATTTGGCGATGTCATCGATTAGATCGTAATATTGTATTTCAACCAACTATTGCTTTCTCTTGTCTGCCAAATACCAATTTAATAGGTAGATACAAAACTCCACTATTTCCTTTGTTAACCTCGTCCTCCTATCATCAACCATACGTCCACTTATACTAAAAGCTTACTCTGATGTTATAAAAGATATTCCAATTGTTAGTAAATCATGAGCCACGGAAGAAAACATGGGATACTTGCTTTTACATGCTTTCCACTAGGCTAAAAGGTCAAAAGTAGGTGCAGCTTGTGGTTGCTGCATATCCAATACACCTGCATCAAGATTATGACAATTACTCTGTCACAACTTGAGTTGAGGTGAAGGATAAAACCATTTTGGAATAAAGAAAATTCTAAGAGTACACAGTATATTCATCTGTTGCCCCCAGATTTGGTTCTAGAGGCTCCCTACTAGCCCCTGATTTGCTCATTCTTAAGCAATAAGATTGAAATAGTGATTCAAACAATAATTTAAAATTTCAAAATCATTAATGTTTTCTGATTCCAAATTTGCATTTATTTCATTAAGAAAATTTGAATACCTTTAAACTTTATCCTAGGATCTAATACAACAGACAAACAAAATGTCATTGGGCCTTCTCTCCAATATTTATTAAAATTTTCTTCCATTTTTTTTACAAATGGCCCCAAGTAGTTCATTACTTTTATATCTTTTGATTAATACACCAATTTCAAGAAGCTAATTAAGTGTGTGATTAGAGGTGGGGTAATACACCCTAGAAAAATATAATGTTGCATTAATAAAAACATGTAAAAGATTTTTAATTCTTCACAAATTTTCTAATGCCCATCAGGCATCCTGTAATCTTTTGTATAAAAAGTATAAAATTCACTGAGTACTACTTTCATAGAAATAGCTTTATTTAACATATCATAAATAGAATTCCATCTATGTTCAACATCATTTCTTATTATCAAAGGTGCTAAACCATACCTCCTACATATTGTAGTATATAATTATTGTGTTCTAGATGGGAGGAAAAAATATATCTAACATGGTTTTTGAATTTTTTTATTATAATTTAATATGTTTCAAACCAACTTTAACAACAAGATTTAGGATGTGACATATGCATCTGTTGTGAAAAATAGAACGATCAATTAAGTTAGAAAATGGCATCCTAGTTTTCATTACTTCAATGGCCGCATTATTGGTAGATGCATTTTCTAAGTTAACAGATATAATTTTATCCAAAATCTCAAATTCTTCAAGTTCTTCAATAATAAGGGCCCCTATTCTTTGGCCACTGTGTCGCCATTCAAGTTTAGAAAAAGTAATTATTCATTTGTTTATTACCCAATTTTCATCCATGTTATAAGTAGTGATAGAAAGGAATCCATCACCACCTCTAAATGTCCACAAATATATTATTATAGCTATATTACCAACACTATTTTTAAAGTATTTTTTAATATTTTCTTTTCTTCTTTCCATAATCTAATGGCATCATTCCTAATAGTATTTCTAGAAAATCTTTTAAATTGTGGAGTAAACACGTTTTGAATAAATTCTTCAAAAAACTCATTTTCAGCAAAAGCAAATGGCAATTCAGGAAGTACAATCATTTTTACAATAATTGTCTGGCATTAGTGGCATTATAACAAAAAATTCCTAAACTACTATTACTAGTTGAAATTTGGTTTTGTTCCCAAGACCCTTCCCCTTGGGCTTGGGACCCAACCCCAATATGTTTAGGTTCACACTTGTCCTTATGCCTTTTCAAATGGCCTATAGCGCTGCCTGAATAAGCACTATACAATTTTTTTTTTTTTTTGCAATACTTACACCTAGCCTTTTCAACTTGTTTTCTATTTTTTTTCTTAAACTATTATTCTTTCAAATCCCTTCAAAACTTTAAAAAATCGGGGTCTCTTAGATGTTTTATGGGTACCCCGAGTCTCTACATTTTGGGTTTGGCCTTGGGGATGTGATCCACTGTCTTCTTGTATATCATGTAATTCCTCTTCTTCCCATGCATTAAAAGGAGAATCTTCGGGGTAGTGTCCAGCCATTTAAAAAATATAAATTTGAAAAGAATATATATAATAAATTGTAATAGAAATTTTTGTATAATTAATATAAGAAAGGGGAGGAGATGAGAGATATAATAATATATATATAGATTATTGGAATATGAAAATTTAAATTAAAATAAAATAAATACTTCAAAATTTTTGAAGGCCCTTTAATCTTGTCTCTTGGTGACTTAATCTTTAGTCTTCCAAAAACTTGGTACTTGAATTGTAGAACTTAAAGTATGAGTAGAGAGATTTTGAGAGAGTTAGAGAAAGTTAGAATCTTAGAGAGATCGCGTGAGAGAGTTAGAGTGAGATATGAGTGAGAGGTTGTGAAAAATGAGAGGGAGTGGTGGCTATTTATAGATTAGGGCTATTGACAGGGTTAAATGGTCAAAACCCCCCAACTAGCCGTTTTTTGGCTTTTGTTTTTGTTTTTTTTTTTGTTTTGTGGGGGGGGGTTAGATATTATGTTTTCTAAAATATAACCGTTGGGCGTGTCATGCGTGTCGTGCCATGCCAACTGTTACGATCAGACGGGCTTTGTCGTATCATGCCTGCAGGTTTAGCACCCTTTGCCAAGTATGGCCCGGAAGTTGTGCTGTGCTATTGACCGTGCCCCTCTAATGACCATTAAATTGAATTTTAAAGTAATATATATAATGTACCATCAATTTTACAATGGGCCAACAGATAGAAAAGTAAAATTTGGCCTTACCTCATATGAAAGAGGTGTTTATTTTGAGTAGCTTAGTTTCGAACATCTCGGCTCCATTTTGGAGCCTCACAAATCTCTCTAAGTCCAGGTGTGAAAGAGTGTCAAATCATAGCATGAATCTCATTGATCAAAACGTAGTAATCTAACTATGTTATCAGTCTTAAATCATAATTTAGTTAGCTGAAGAAGGCTTTTGACATAATCAAACTTTATCATCTAATGAGCAAACAGTACAACAAAAAAAGCATTTTCTAGATCCTTAGTAAAGTAACTTCCTTTGAAATTACTAAAACTTGAAAGGTTTGATCACCTTCTTCTTTTTTTCGCTTTCTTGCAATTCTAGTTGGAAATTTAGATTATGGAGATTTCGTCCAAACACAGCACATCTCATATTTCTATAAAATAAATTATCATATGGAAGAATAAGAAGAACAAGAACAAGAAGAAGATCTCTAAGAACTTGATCTTAGCCGTGCTGGGTGATCAAGTTGGTGCTTGACATTGGAACATTGACTCGACATATGCCAATTGTTTCTTGTTAGACACAAATGCTGTAAGTCTAATCTAATCACTGCTTCTTTGAAATCAGGTTCCTAGTATCATTTTCCAAGGAATGACCAAGAAAAGTTATAAATAAATAAATAAAACGATTTGAACGTTTTTGGTATAGGGTTTGAAGTGTACCCTTCTATAAACTTCTCTAGAGCTGAAGGATGTAAGTGGGTCAGGTTTGGATAGGCTGGATCCGGGCCCTTGAAGAGGTCTCAATGGCTGAACTTAGGTAAAAATTCTCAGGTACAGACTTGTGTATCTGAATTCGGATCTAAAATAATAGTGGAACAAACATGTTGGACTCGGATCTGGACCCACATTTCTCTCGGTATAATAGGTTCCATTTTTACTATTTTTATTGGACCGGATCCATTTGTTCTTTGGATACAAAGGTACCTGATTTGATCCTTAAAGAGCTACCATTAGATCTACCAGTGGGCAAACCCACATGGAATCGAGTGGGACATGATGGACATGGAGCGAGTGATCCTCACCATCGATTTGGTGGGAGAGGATAATTTTATGAAGTGGTTTCTGGGCCACAAAGTCTCCAAGGTTTGGCCCACTAGACATAACCTCAGGCATTTATGGACCAATAGCATGTTCCATTGTGTCCAAGTACTAAGAACTACCATTGACTAAATGGAATAACACTAAAACTTGGAAGATTGGTACCGCGTGTTTTGATCAATCTAGAGCAACCAACTGATGGGCCACCATAGAAGGGTCCAATAACAAAAAAAAAAATTATTTCGATTGGCTGTTTTCAACCATGCATTTATTAGACCCTTTTTTCAGGACCATTGCTCTGTACATTCCAGTCCCAAATCTAGCAACACTGCCCCAAACAGGTGAGTCACCCCTTAACTCGAATTGTTGTAATCCCTACTTAGCGAAGGGGCCTCAAATCAGAAACAATAGAAGTAAAATATTAGGACTAATTCCTCCTCCATGCTAACGTATTTTTGTGTGTGTGTTTTTTTTTAACCCAGCGAAGGTGGCAGGAACCGAAGCATACGCGGGAAAGAAGCTCATATAAGTGAGAAGAGAGCCCCCACAAGTGTAGTTGGGTTTCGAACCTATTGCAGGCAGGTGAGAACTAATGCTATGCCTCTTACCATTGGGTAAGAGGCCATTCTTACTCCATGCTAACTTACCCATGCAAAAAAAAAAAAAAAAAAAAACAGGAGGGATGGTGACTTGGTTTTGATTGTGAGTAAACTCAATAAACCACATTGCATTCACTTTGAAAATAAGTAACACTTGACTAAACCCCATTGCTCGAAAAAGGTAATAGCTGATAATAGGGGTGTAAAAAAAAATTGAAAAACCATCTAATCAAGTGAACCAAACCAACGGTTAATAATCATGTTTTACGGTTCGGCTACGGTTATTAAAATAGGAAAACTTTACCTCAAAGTTCAGTTTCGGTTTTCAGTCTCAACTAATAGTTATTAACTGAACCAAATCGTAATTTGTAGTTTGGTTAACCATACATAGTTAACCGAACTGTAACATATGGTTTGGTTAACTGAGCGTGGTTAATCGAATTGTTACACCCTAAGTAATATTTTTAGATTAATTTTAACCATTAATCTCTTATCACAGAGCTTCTATAGCCATTTGATATTCAAACCTATTTTAGTACGGTTAATCGTAACCGAATTATCTAATATGGTTAACTGATGTTTAGTTTTTTAATAGTACAGTTACGGTTTTTAAAAAGTGAAAACCATATAACATAGTCCGGTTAGTGGTTTTTTCAAAATCCACGGTTAACTGAATCATTACACCCGTACATGATACAATAAAAAACAGCTATAAGCCAGCATGACATGGATACATGAAAGACGCCTGATAAAAACTGATGATGAAAGACACCTGATAAAAACTGATGATCAAGGTTTACACATAAAAATTAAACTATTAGATGACAAAGTTAGACTTGGTGATGCGTGTGAAAATTTTAGTTTGAGTAATGATTTCTCATTCTTAGTTAGCTTTAGACTGTATTTTAGTGCTTCCGTGAAGACCCAGTAAGGAAATAATCTCTTTTAAAAAAGGAGATTGGTCGACCACAGACTGCTAACAGACTCCATTTCTTGTAGGATAAAGGAAAAGACACATGCAAGAATCTGAAATTTCGGGATTGTTGCAGACTTTCCCGGGAATTGTTTCTAGGTGTAGGTCGTAATAGTTTTTGTACTGATGTCCTCATTATCTTTCTCTACTAACTAAAGCAATTCCAATGTTCTAAGTTTACAAATGGAGGCACATGGAATTGAGAAAATTGACGATAGAATAGGTTTCTTCTAGTACTTGGCTCTTAAGTCTTTCTTGTTTATGTTCACCTAACAGTCATCTCCGTTTGTTACCAACTGTATAACTCTTTTCAAGCTGTCAGAATGCACCATTGTCTTTCAGATTGGAATTTCTTCTTGAGGTGTTTCTATCTTTTGTTTTTTGGGGGGTCAAGGATGTTAGATTATTGAATCATTAGTTGGTATCTTTGACTGTGGAGTATTTTTGTGACATTTTCCTCCTGTCGGCTGATAGAGCCCATAGTTTTTTTTTTTTAACCAATAAAAAAAAACCCTGAGACGACTCAACCAATTCACATATTAACGACTGGGTTAGGCTGAACTCGGTTTGGATGAGTTTTCGTTGAAATTCAATGGATCCATCTAATTTGTTGGGTTTGGCGCAAAACGTTCTTATTGGACCTTATTGGATAGTTTCATAGGGACCTACTTTGTTAGGAAAAGTTCCTCATTAATTCTCTCCTGGGTTATTCTTTATAAGCATGTAAACAAAAAAGCAAAGGAAGTACAGAGAGACTTGTAAGGGAGATCTAAGTTGAGAGAGCATTGGCTAAATATTAAAGGGTTTGGAATCCTAGTAACGAGTTGCCTAATTTTTAACAGTAAAATCGTCGTAACTCGTGGATGTAGGTAATTTTGCTGAACCACGTAAATCTCTATGTTGTGGATTGCTTGTTTTCTTCTTGCTTGTGTGGTGTGTATGTTTGCCTAACCAGATCTAACATAATATACTTGAGACAGCTTGATTTACCCTAATTTGGCTTAGTTTGTTGAGTCGTCTCAAAGACTACTCTTACATTTTTAAATTTTAAAATGAAAAGAAAATATCAGCCTTACATAAGCAGAATGGTAGACTTGAAATGTAATCAAATGAAAATTGAAATTACACTTCACATGCAATTTGCAAATGACCTTTTTTGGATTTTTACATAATTTTCTATTTTATTTATTATAGAGGGATATTGCTAGTACAACAGTCTTTATATTGACACTCGCCCATAAACTGTCCAAGTTTAAGTATTTCCCATATAGCTATTCATGTAATATCCTAAGTTCATGTAATATTGCACACATTGGACAATGGGATATCGTAGTGCCATGTGATATCACACATTTCGCTTTGTATGATATCCTGGTGTTACGCGATATCTCACAATTACCGTACGAACAACTCCGCGAGATATATTTAAACTTAAACCTGTTTTAGGGAAAATGTTAGAGTTAAGGGCGGTTGTATGGGGAATATTCCTATCATAATTTATGAATGTGTACGTTTAGAATACAAATATTTCATGTGCGTAATTACTGCCTCGTCCACTCATTGATTTTTCTGGTTGATTCCACTCTGTTATCGCTCTGAGCTTGGTCAATTTCGTGGGTTGGAAACTTATGGTGAAGTCCCCTACACCAAACAATGGAACTGGATAGACTAATTAAGGGTGCAAAGTGGGGTATAAATGGGCGAAGCTGACAAGCAATTAGCCGAATTTGAACTTGGGTTGAACAAGAAGCCCCGCAATACTCAATCTGAGCCAAGCTTTGCCCAGCTTGGGCTTTTCTTTAGGTTCATTCTCATTAAAAACCAAAGAAAGAAACAGTAAAAACATACAGAGTGCACAACTTGGTTAAAATATCTACAAATTTAATGAAAAGAATTGCATAGGTTTGGCTTGACTTGAATTAAGTTAAGCTTGGTTTGATAGTACTAAATCAAGTTTGAGATTGACCTCAGGCTTGACCAATCAAATTTGAATTGGAGTCAAACTCAAGTCAAACATTATTAGGTACCCTTTTTATTTTTTTTATTTTTGTAGAACCACTTATTAGAGCACCGTTGGGACACTACAATTGTGAGATCCACTTTTGTTAACCTAAAATCAAGAGAAGAAAGGAATAAAGGACCTAGCATGGGTAGGAAATAGACGATAATCAAACTTAATTGGATCTCAACATATGTAAGTATAACGCATCTGAATTGATTTATAAAAAAGTAAAGTTAATAATGTTATGTTACATTTAAGTTTTTTCAATAAATGTATACTTAGAATATCCACACATCCAGCCAGACTGGGGCCCTTAATAAGCTGAGCTTGAGGCCGAACCAGAACCTAGCTGAGCCAACCTTAGCTACTACTTGGCTTATGAGACAACAAGAGCTGGGATTTCTCAAGCTTAATTGAGCTGGCATGGAGCTGGCTTGAGAACTATCTTGGCTTGTTGGCACCTCTAGTTGCACAAGGGCCACAATTGGGTGGGTAGAGTCTGGTTAAGACCCAGCCCATTTACTTATCAGGCTCATCATGTAATGCAAACATGGGTCTGACTCAGGGCCCAATCCATTTTAGATGTAGGGTCAGATTATCAATCTGAGGTCTAGATGTGGGCTCAAAGAGTCAGCTTATTCGAGCTTAGAACGAGCTGGGCCACGTTCAATCATAGTTTCAACAGATTGTATTTGTTGTAGGAGGACCCGAATTTCCGTTGATTCATTGTTTTTTCTTTTTTTTTTTTTTTTGTTTGAGTGGGGGGGGGGGGGGGGGGGGGGTGGGTTCCATACGGATATTATTAGGAGAGGATTTTTCTAAGCTTTAACAAAAGACTAGCTATTTACTCACATGTTTTCCCATAACTTATGTCAGGTGGTCAAAATTTTTTGGGAAATAGCAAAGTTACTTTATACAAAACCACAAGAACTTACGATTTTGCACATCAATCTTTTTACTTTTACACTGTCAAACCTCGTTTTCTTTCCTTTTCCTCTGGACTTGAGTTCTAGGCTTTTTTTTTTTATAGCAATCAAAACATTTGTGGTTGGATGACAAACAGTGGTTGAAATTGAGAAAAATCTCTGCTTTCTATATCTGTATAGCTTTGAGCATAGAGATCATTCTATTATAATCTTTGATAAAAAAAAGTCACCTCCCTCAAGGCAAAACAACAACAGCAGATATGAGATGACCCTAAGCTAATCCATTTCCACAAATGGAGCAATGGTGGTAGAGAGCAATACTAGAAATGGTGGTAGTAGAGAAGCAGATACCTCGAGCTTTAGGCTTTTGTTTATTTACTTCAATCTACCTTTTAGGCAATGTAACGTAAAGAAAAATTCTTGCATTTGCATTATTTAATGAAAGGACTGTCATGGGTTTGATGTCCGGCAACTTTAATCTTGTTTCATAAGAAAATTTCAATTCATTATGATTGTATGTCAAAATATTTGTTGTTTCATTCAACATTTAACATGACAGGGAAATGATATTTCATTTCTCATCGTCCATAACACATTTGAATGATGAAATCTAAAAGCAAGTTAACTCTCTTTTTGACAGAAAGGGAAACCTTTGATATTTATTTTCCTGGTAAGTAGGAGATGAGAAACCATAAAAGTAACTTGGTTTCTTAGGTTCTAGAGTTTTTTCGTAAGCAGTAAGTCCAAAGAGAGACTAAACTTTACTTTCCATCCTACATTTATTTGTGCACACTACTATTTAGTTCAATAGATGTAACACAGGGATAGTTTAAAGAACTTCCATTTTAGAAAGCAAATGGTCAGTTTCGTTGTTACCTTTGACAAAGACGATGAAGAGGAAGATGGAGATTAGGGCTTTGACGATTTAAGGTTTAGTAAAATCACAATTTCCAATGGAAGTAAGACGCAAGAATCACAGTAGAAGCTCCACTATGGCGATCAATGTTGGGTATTACCACAAAAGTTAGTAAGAGGGGAAAAGAGAGAAAATGACTGGAAGAAGAAGACTTACAAACAAAAAGCAGAGGAAAATGAGAGAAAATAGGGTTGGATAGTGTTAAAATAAAAAACTAACATGCGAAATCCCAAGTTCTTGCAATTCTGAATAAAGTAACTTGCGATTTCAAATAATGTAAACTTGCAATCCGCATAAAGTAGTTTTGTGATTTCGTAAAATCTCAGACCACTCGACAAAAGTTGTAGCAAAACATGTGGGTAAATAGCTGGTTGTTGGTGAGGGCTTAGGAAAATCCTATCCTAATGGTATTCGTATGGAGAAAGTCCCTTTTTATCGTAAGAATTTCTATTGACTCATTTTGTGATAATTTGGCCGGGCATTAGTACTAAGTCAAAATTCAATGTTCAAATTTAGAGTGAAAGATTTATAGGCCAGGGATTTGATCTAGATTGTAATTTGATTACTACTTCTATGTAGTGGAAAAATAAAAGCGATCAATCACTAAAAAAAAACAACATATGATTTAAAATGGAAATTCAAACAGGAAAAAACCACGAGTCCAAAGTAGATAAAATTAATGACTAATTTCCATAGTACAAGATATACTCATAATCCTACAGTTAGTCCCTCGACAAAAGGTGTTGTAGTTGATCTTGCTAAAATTCTTGACACGTAGTTCCTCGGTGCCTTACTATTAGTGCTTTGATATTTATTACAAACAAATCTTTACAGCTCTTTTAAGGATGTAGAAGCCGCAAATCTCCTACGAAGAAATAAAAGCACAAACTCTAAAACATGATGCCTTCAACTCTATCTCTCATGGAAGCTCTAGAAGTAATCTCCAATGAATTCTCTACTTAGATTATGGAGAATCATGTGTTGTATCGTTTAGGGTTGACAGAAACACCCTTTTTATAGCCCATAATTCATGACTTAGGGTTAGAAATTAAATCTAAATAAAACAGGCAATTTTGGCACAAACAAGAAAGGTTTTTGTATAAGTTAGTGGGCTTCTGCCGCTGGTGTGCTTGATCACGATTCAATGAGTGCTCAAACGTGCTAGCCACTGTCTTGGGTGCTCAAGCCCAGTCAAACGTGCGCTCGAGCACGCTTGATTTTCCTGCGTGCATTAGCAAACTTTCCGAAAGCATGATTTTATCATTTTAGCTTCAATTTACATAATTTTGGGCTCTATAGATATCTACTCGAAATGAGCTTTTCAATGGTAGCTAAATTGCCCATATCAGATACTTGGTTTGTGAGATATGATCTTTTTAATCAATGTTGTCCATAGAAAATATTTCAATTTGTGTTATCTTCAATTCAGCTTATCCGGCATGTAACCATAGCCCATTGTAAATATAAAATGCAACTCAATTGACCTAAGTTTTATCTTACCTATGAATTAGCCGATACAAAAATACTAACATTGCGTAACAACCCCAAATAGTGATTATATTTTCAAATTCAAAGGAATGTCTAGTTTCTAGTTAGATTTATACTAGTTTGTGTACTTACAGTCACCAGCCATGAGCATAATATCAAAGAATCACTTACACTCGACTTGAGAATGTAATCCAAATAAGTCAGTCACTAGCCATCAGATGTCTTTGTAGACTAGCTATACTACTTACAACTGTTCTATTTTGCTTTTGAAATATAAGAACTCTGCTTTCACGTCATATGTTCTTCTTACTACAATTAGTCATTTGCCTCCTTAGTCATTTGCCCTCCTCTACGGTGGAGGGAATATTGGTAAAGGCATTAAATGGATCTCTAACAATTTTTAGACACTTCAAACATGGTAAGGAATGAGAATTGTCCACACCAGGAGAGGTGAAGATGATCAAATCCCTTGGAGCCTCACACCAATAAATTGAATCCCCTTTGGAGCCTTTGAGCAATGACTTGAATAAAAGGAAGATGGGTGTAGCAAGATATCCATTAAAAATGTAGCAAGATATCCATTAAAAAAAGGAAATGATGTCATGTTTAATGTTAAAATTAGTTAAGGAATTGTCTTTTAGTTTATGTTCTTCTCTAAAAGCCAAGTTTTGATTAGTTATGGGATTTGAATAAAATTGAGTCTGGGCATGGAAGGGTGTAAACATGCATATTTCTTACTCCACATTTAGTGTAGTTAATAGGGAATTTGGAAAGCCTCCTTAGTATTCGTGTGCAGTGGTCCCCCACAAAGTTGAGTGTACTTTCAGCGAAATTAATTCATCATGTAGTTAAAGTTTCAATGAAAGCCCCTTGGGAAAAGCATTGGCAATATGCTTTGAAGATATGTATTGAACAAACTAAAGTTTCAAGGCCTTACTCGATACACAGTTCTAGTGGGTAGTACTGTATGTCAAGAGTTTTACCAATGATCAGTCGTAAGTGGGGTCCATAGGTTCCTCCTTATCAAAAAATAAATAAATAAATAAATAAGTATTGAATAAGAAAATTCTTTTCTAGTGACACTTTTACAAATGAAGTTTCTATCTATTTACTTAGCACAAGTTAGCACCTCGACTCTCTTTAATTATTAGATATCCTACACTATGGAAGATAAGTACAGATCTCATGATTGTTTTCCCACTTGCTTCCTTGATGAGTAGGATGTGTGAAACTTAATCATGGGCCCATTGATTTATAATTAGTCTCATACAAATAAATGCTATCCCATCTAGTAATATATCCTCAAATCTTCATTAATTAGAAACTGATCACATCATTAGATGAAGAACATGACTGATAATGTGGTGAAGTTTTAGTCATGTGCACCATCTTATGATAGGATTAATTTCTACTGAGTTAAGATTTGAGGATGTTAGAATTTTGTAATTAGCTAATTCATGGGTCAGACAAAACTCTTGATCCATTGAGTTGTAATTATTCTATTTCTTTTAGAATGGACTACGGTATATATCATCAGAAGAGCTAAAGTGAAGACATGAAGAGAAAGCATAATTTTGAAAAAAAAAAAAAAGTAAAGGTGGGACAGAAGCTCTACCAGCTCGAACGAAATGCGTCTTCCATTCAAGTGGACCTAATAGTATTTAATAAAATTCGTCAAACAGAAGCTTTGCCTGCTCAAGTGCCTCTTAAGCACTTGATGAAGGAAACCCCACTAATATGCTTGAAATTGTTTTCTTTTTGTGCCAAGATTGTTATTTTGTATTCTACACAAACCCTAACTCTAAGGCATGAAATTAGAGTTATAAATGAGGGTTCTAACTCAACTCTAAGGCACTAATCTCTATATTTTGAGTTGAGAATACGTATTGGAGATACCTTGTCTTCTCTAGAGCATCAATTAGATAGAGTTGTGTTGATCTGAGCATCTAAAGAGTTGCTGCTTCTACATTTATAGGAGACTGTTTATCTTGTGATTTTAAGGTACTTGATCAAGCATGACGAGCAGTGAATGGCAAGGAGTCAGCAAGAAACTCCAGTTCTTAGGTTGAGAAAACTGGGGAAGGCTATGTGAGTATTACTTAAACAATTTGGAATATCAAAAGGACACAATGATGGAGTTTCAAAACTTTCAATCACCAAAAGCATGTGAGAGAAAACTCATGGATCTAGGCCCACAAAAGATATCTATTATAGGACAATATTCACCTAGCATATGCGTTATGCAATTCATTTCCAATTGGTGCCACCATCATGATGACAAGACCCACTGATAGTTCATGGGGTTCCTATCCTTGAGGACATAGCTCCCCCAAGAGTGCATGTGCAGGAGAAAATTTTTCATTTATCTTTTTTTTGTTGACCCAGGGTATCTCTCGCTAGCCCAACTATCAGACCTTTGGCCTTTGGCCCAAAGGTTACCCAACAAGCAAGGACTATTTTCTGGAGGTACAAATATGGCCATATACATTGTAACCGAATTTTCCATTTATTATAACTCATTAAGAAGTTATAAATTGGAGAATGTGGGGTTGTTTTCTCTTAAATGATCAACTCCTCAGATTTCTAAGTTCTCTCTTTTCATGAGTGCTAGTCTCACTCTCGTGCATATAGGTTCTTTCCTTGCATGTGTAGTGTAAGGTCCAAACTTAAGTAAATTATAATCTACAATAATTGACCTTGTTTTACTCTAATTAATACTTATTTAGATTAATTCAATCCAAATCCCTTGGGTATGGGTTATAGATAGGTAGTCAGGTTGGGTTCAAACCTTATTTTAGTAGTCAAAAGCCTTCTTTTAAATTCGAGTCGCATGGTTTTGCATCATAATAGTATCATATTAATTGCATCATGTGTATTTAATCATAAGGGTCATCTTTCATGTTTGGCCCAGTCGGATTTGGATTCATCTTGGCCCAACTAGAGTCCAATTGACTCAAACTGTAATTATCTCAAAACCACTGGACTTGCTTGTCAATTCCAGGAAGATTTGTATTAAAAGAGCTTAAGACCCATCTCAGCTCATTTCTCTCTTCACTCTCCTAACCACCAATTGGAGTCTCTCCTCTTCTCCCATCTTCTCTTCAAGTTTCAGCTGGAATCTGGATCTTGAGCTCTTGCATGCAAGAGCTAAAGCTTCTATCTTTTTCCTCATCACCTCCTTGCTCATCTTCTTCCCTTGGAATCTCCAATTTCACTTCTTCTTTTTCTTCTTTACAGCTCCAAAAGGTAAAGATCAGCTTTCTTTTCGTCTCTTTGGGTTCAATAGAGTTAAAGAGACCCAATTCTGTGACTTGCATGCATCTCATACCCATTTCATCTCTTGCATGTCTGAGGATTATTTTCTATTAAGGCTTTCTCCACCATTGAACTAAAGGAGAACTTGATTTGGGTGAACCACTGAACTAGAGGCAAGTATAAGTGTGTATATTATTGCATGTATGTCTAATTATGCTGTGTAACACTCCAACTCAACTTAATCCGATTTAGTGACTAATTACTGTTCTTTTCGTCTTTTACTAGCGAATTAGTTGAATGCATGTCGTTTTGTCTTTTTGAGGTACGTTTCGGATCATGGATAGGTAGTTGGGTTGAGTTTAACCTAACCTAGGTAAATACAAGCCCCTTTTCGTAATTTTAGATTTTGTAAGACTTCGTCATTCATACATTATCTTGATGTCATCACGTGTATCTCATCAAGCTTGCTGATTTCCTAACTAACTCACATGCAAACGACTTCGTTTATTTCCATTGGACGGTTATTTGACTTGCACTGTAATTATTTTGAACTTTTGGACCTTCTTATAATTTGGTTCATACTTATCTCATAAAAGGGAGCTGCAAGCACCGACTCATTCTAGTTTTCACTTTTTCAACACCACCTTTTTCTTTCTTTCTCTTTTCTACCCTACATCTCTTCCTCCCACCGATTCTTCTTCGTCGATTTTCTTCTTCACTTCGCTAACTGGATCCTCGCACCAACTTCACAATCTAGCTAAGGTCAGAATTTGAGTCAGATATCATCTATGAGTCTAGAATTCTTCATCCACTGCATGCACACTTTTCTTCTCACTTTTGGCATGCATGGTGACTAGGGTTGCATAGATTCATTCAATTTGAGCCAAAGGACAGCAATTCAAGTGAAAAAGCTCAAGTGAGGCAAGTATAAGCACTTTATGGATGAACACACGTTGGTACACGATGATTACTATTTTTCTTCTTAATTTTTCATGTATTTTGTGATTTATAGCCCTTTAGTATCAGATTATATAGGCTTGTTCTCTTTGTTTCCCAATTTATTTAAATCTAGTTCTATATGTGAAATGTTTAGAACGTGAACTTTTGAAGCTTACGGCTAAGCCGTAGAGCTCCATGGCTCACATTCTAGAGAGCAGCCAATCTCGACTTGACAATACAGTCAAGCTATGGTTAAGCCGTAGAATGTGTTGCGGCTGAGCCGTAGGCTAGCTGTGACCCAATCATAGGTCAAGCTACGGCTTTATGTCCAAAGAGCTGAAATTTGGAGAAACCTTCTATGGCCCAGCTACGGCTAAGCCATACCCAACTGTAGCTCAATCGTAGAAGAAATACGGTCCAGTCGTAAAAGGAAGCACGGTTTAGCAGTGGCTCACCGTAAATGCGGAAGAAATTCTAGAGGACCATGGCTGAGCCGTAGTGCATAATACAACTAAGCCGTAAGATGCCTACGGCTAAGCCGTAAGTCACCCATGGCTAAGTCATGAGACCACTGAAAAGGAGGGAAGAAGATGGATGTAATTGTGAGACCTTATAGGACATTTACATGGATTTCTCGTATCTTTTAACTGCCCAATGGTTACCTAAATATTATTAATGGTCTTGAGGGTAGTGACTCATTCATGTGTGTTGTCCACTTGTTAAGCACCTACTCATGGGTGTTGGTATAAGGGACTTTGATACACGCTTATTGATAAATTGAAACACCTAAAATGAGGACAACTATGTATCGAACAACTTAAGACTACATCATTCTGCACGGTTAGAAACAATGGATAACTAGTTTAGGGTTGGCTAGTAAACTATCATGATTCCATGAAATGATTTGACTTGCATAGCATGTTGACTTTGGCTCTTGCCTTCCATTCTTTTACTATTGCTTTGACTTGTAATTCAATTGATTTGAACGATAATCGTAACGATCATATTATTTGTGCTTATGCGTATTGTGGTGTGATTTTATACATGTCTGACTTGAACGTGAATTGAATTGACTTGCATGATATGACATGATTGACACGGTCTAGGTCTACTCAGCCTCAGTCTCATGATACCCGACGGGTTTGACTTTGGTGCAACTTGCTTGTGCCGCTGCAGTGTGCTCTTGTCTTTGGGCTCCGGACCCTAGGAACTAGAGACCCATTTGTACTTTGGCCCGGTTGATGGTGTTTTCAACGTGTGCTCCCTTGAGGGAGAATAGGGCATATGTAGTAGCCACCTAGTAAAGTATATCAGTTTCATGATTCTTCCAACATGCTTTATTCAAATGCATAATTTGCTTAGTATACTAAATTGAAACTCCACGTAATATCACTTGTTAATTATTCTTGTAGACACAACATGTGTTACCTTATTGTTGCTTATGCTTTGCTTAATCATTGTATTCATTAGTTGTCCTTGGCGTTGCAGGCTCAGATCCCGCTGTTGACCTTTTGTCAGTCAGTAAGACTTTAGAAGAGATTATAAAAGCCCCATCAAGGCTATAGGAGTGGGTGTAATCACTCCATCGAAGAGTGGCATGGCATTTGTAGAGGTCTCCTTTTGTTATGTGGGATGCATCTGGTTCTTGTTACAGGCGTTTGGTCTAACTCTTTGCATTTTGTGTCATGACTCATAGCAACTATCCCTCACTCTTGTAAAGATGGGATTTCTTTTGTTGTATAATGTGTAATTAATGTTATCTTTTGTAGATATTGTCTTGTCTTCGTGTATCCTCGTATTTTTAATGCAATAATACTTATAGCTTCCGCGTACACTGTATTTTGTAAGTGTGATTTTCCCTTGTGCGTGTGCATTTAGATAAGGTCTAAGTGTATATACACGGGAGTACTGTGTCATTGATTAGGTTTAAACTTAATCCTCGATTTCTTGGGCTCGGGTCGTGACATGCTACTTTTTGATGAACTCTCTTTTAATGCCAAGTTATAGCTCTCTTATTATTTAATTCCAAGAATGTAAGTTAGATTAAGGGTTAATGAAGGTAATTATGAAATGCATGATGGGAATGGATGAAGGAGGAACCCAATATGGTGTAGATGGGTGTTAAGAAGGTGTAGAGAGGTTTAGTTGGAGAATTGGAGTGAAAGAAGCCAGGGGAGACAGGGAGAGAATTAATTCAGAACTGACTCTAATTAGAGCTCAAAGGCTCCAGAGCTAATCGGGTATGGGTCCAATCGATCGGATTCTAGTTATGGGAGGTGTCTGATAGATTGGGTAGCGCCCCCCCCCCCCCCCAAAAAAAAACCCTTTTTTATAACAAAACTTTGTTTGGTTTATTTAAAACGGGGATTAATAAAGAATTATTCTAGCTTTCTTTTAAAACCTCAGGGAGATGTTTTAAGTAGGTCCTACTCTTAGAACATTAGGTATAACCAACGACAATGTGGGGCTTCAGAAGTGGCACTCTTATTTCAAACAAATTAGCCCAATGGTAATTAAATATTAACGAGGATGAATGTGGAGCTCTTGTAACACTCCGACCCGAGTTGACCCGGTTTAGTGGGTAATTGCGTGTGTTTTTATCGCTAAGAGTGTTTTGATTTTGTTTCTGTTTGGTTTGAGTTGTAGAGAGATCGTTTGGGTTGAGTTTGACTTGGTCTAGTTAGTTTGAGCCCTTTTTCGTAATTTTGGCTTTTGATTGACTTTGTCAGTTTCGCGTCATTTTGACGTCAGCGCGTGTATTTCGTCGAGCTTGTCGATTGTCGTAACTGTCTTGAATTCGAATGAGTTCGTTTGCTCTCGTTGGACTGTCATTTGACTCAAACTGATAATTAGATAAGCTAATTGGACTTGTTTGCAAATTTGGCTCAACTTAAGTTATAAAAAATCCCACCAACTCCCTGTCTCTCTCTCGATCGTCTCTCTCGCTCTCTGTTCGTCTCTCTCTCTCGACAGCTCTCTTTCTCTCCTTCTCCATTTCTGTTTCTGTGCTTGAGGGAGGAAGAAAGGAGCTCGTTAGTGTGTGTGATCCCGGTGGACTGAGCCAATTAGCGTGTGGATTTCGTCCGTGAGGCAAGTATAAGCCCAAGTTGTATGAACATCGATTGGTAGTGATTTGATTGTTGTGTTCTTGTTCTTTATTGTGTTTCTCAGTATTAGACAGCCCCATTCAGTTCATTTCACTGTTATCTTTCGGTTTCCAGCCATTTCGCACACTTTCTGTATGACTGTAACCAGTTCAGGAAAATGAGTCCGTGCACTCACGGCTAAGCCGTGAAATGTGCTACGGCTAAGCCGTAAAATGGCTTACGGCTAAGCCGAGACCCAACCGTAAACCAAACCGTAGAGCAGTACAGACTGTTAGCTGAAAATAACTGGATGTTGGCAATTTGACATTCTTCTACGGTCCAGCCTGATCTACGCCGTACATTGGCTTACGGCTAAGCCGTGGACCAGGATACGGCTGAGCCGTAGAGCAAAATACGGTTGAGCCGTAAATCCGGGTGGATATCTGGGGAACCTCAGCTCAGCCGCAGTGCATATTACGGCTAAGCCGTAAGATGCCACGGCTAAGCCGTAAGGTTACCTACGGCTACACCGTGAGACCCTGAGAATTGAATGAAAAGGGACTAGGTTTAAGCAAACGACCGTATAGGACTTTCATGTTAGAATGTAGCTAACCTGGACATGCCCAATGGAATGTTTGAATGACATGAATGATCTCAAGGGCTGTGAATCATTCATGCTGGTTATCCAGTTGTTTAGCACCTCCCCATGGGTGTTGGTTTAAGGGACTTCGGTGCACACTCCAGACACTGCAACACTAGACAATGGTGCATCGAACATCTTAAAACTACATCAACATGCACGGTTAGAAGCACTGGATAATTAGTGTAGGATTGGTTTGTAATTGACCTTGATTCGTATAAGCATTCTGAATTGTACAGCATATTGATTTCGGTTATGCCCTCTTATGTGTTCTGCGCTGGACCTCTCGATTCTGTGGGAAATGCAGCAACCCCAGAGCGAAGCCCGGGCGGAACCATTCTATTATTGTGTATTATGTTTACCGTTGCTCCACTGGAGTACTTGCATCAGTTATGAGTCAGTGATTGTGATTGCTACTTAGTGTCAGCACTTCTTGTACTTGTTTATGTACATTCAGTATCAGTTAGTGTCCTTATGATTTGCATTTCGTATCCGCTTCAGTATCCGTATCAGTATCCGTATTATGTGCATGCAGTATTTGCATTCAGTATCAGTTATGTGATGCACTTCCTATTGTTCGTTCAGTATGATAAGTGATAAGTGATAAGTAATAAGTGATCGAGGTGCATCAGCTATTTGATTGTGATTGGTATTGGCACTACTGAGCCTCAGCCTTAGGATACCCGACGGGGTTGATTTTGGTGTAGTTTATGTGTTTGCCTCTGCAGAGTGTTTCCGTCCTGGGACTCCGGACCCCGGGAACTAGAGACCCATGCGTGCCCTGGCCCGGTCGCTGGTGTTCTCATTCCGTCCGCTCTCGTAAGGGAGAAAATGGCCAATGTAGTTGCCACTTTGAGTGTTATCTGTTTGTGATTCTGATAGCATGCTTATTCATTATGCATTTGCACACTTGCTTAGTATACGATCATGGTTTCTATGGATATTGCATCATGACTATTGTTCAGTATTATTCAGTATTAGACACGATTCGTGTTATCATCTTGTTGGCTTATACTTTGCTAAGTCGTCGTACTTATGTGTTTGTCTTGTGTGTTGCAGGCTCAGATCCCTCTTCCGATCCTGCGTCGGTCGACCCGACTGCAGGAGAGGCTCGCGAGGCCCCCTCCGGCCTAGAGGAGTGGACTTGATCCATCCTCCAGAGTACGGTTTGCATCATTTTGGTTTTCCCCATTCCTTATGTTGGAGTCTATTGAGGGGATTTTTCTGTAATTGCACTAAGGGCTTCGAGTGATACCTGTATTTTGATTTTTGGATTGTTGTAAGCCCGCTCTATTGTCATACGTTCGTTCATGTATTTGTTCTTATCATCAGTGTATATTGTTTTGTAATCTCCTATGTCTTTTGGTATAATTGTGGTATGCCTTGATACGTACAGCTTCCGCGTTCAGTCTTTTGCACGTGTGATTGATCCCTTGTGTGTGTATACTCGGACGGGGTCCAGGTGTGCACGCACGGGAGTACGTGTGTCATTGGTTAGACTTTCTCTGACCCCCGGTCCCTGGGCTCGGGTTGTGACATACGTATTGTATGGTATCAGAGCATTGTCTCTCAGAGCTTTGTCTCTCAGGGCATTGTCTCTATCTTAGTGTGTCAGCATGTAGGCATATAGGACGTGGTGAGATTTCGTAGTCCAGTTCTGGACTGTTGTGTGGGTCCCCTTGTCTTGTGAGTCTGTGTGCGTTCCCTAGTGTGTTAGCAGATTGACTTTTGTGTTTTGCAGGCTATGGCATCGGGATCTGGAACACACAACAACAATGATCAGGGAGATAACGAGAGTGGGTCAGCCGCTCCACAGCCACTTGTGAATTTCGACGAGCGCTTCTTGACTATGCTACAGGCTATCCATTCCTTGCAAGCGCAGGTTGTTTCGATCGTAGACCGACAGAGCCAAACGCCAGTTCGGCCTGCAGAGCAGCCAGTGGTTTTCCAGCCTAGGGAGAGCGATCCAAATGCGTTATACGACAAATTCAGAAAACGTGGAGCCACAGAATTCTACGGTAATGAAGATGCGTTGAAAGCTGATCAGTGGCTAGAGCATACTGGAGATCTCTTCTCGACCATTGTCTGTGACGACCGGCAGAAGGTTATGCTTACGGCCTCGATGTTTCGAGAGATGGCTAAGACCTGGTGGAAGAGCGTTAGTGCAGCCTATCTGACCATGCCGAGTGAAACAGTGTGGGAGACGTTCCAGAAACAGTTTAGAAGGAAGTTCATTCCTGCTCATGTTCGACGTGTGAAGGAGGTTGAGTTTTTGGCCTTACAGCAGCAGCAGCTTACCGTCTCGGAGTACATTCACCGCTTTACCCAGTTGTCCCATTTTGCTGAGGACATGATCAATACCGAGGAGAAGAAGGTGAATCGTTTTATTTCTGGTCTGCATCCGAGATATGCGAATTTTGTGACTGCCTTTCAGAGACCAGCTACTTTCGATGATGCGGTCGACAGAGCACACGCTGCGGAAGCCAACCACCTAGCAGAGAGAGCCATGGACTATAAGAGGAGTGCACCCGTGAGTTCCAGGGGACAGAGTCAGAAGAAATGGAAAGGGAAGCAAGGCACTTCGAGTTTCTCTGGGAGCAGATGCGAGTTTTGTGGATTGGGACATCCGACGGAGAGATGTTGGAAGAAGTCCGGAGCTTGTTTGAGTTGCGGATCGAGGGAGCATAAGATAGCTCAGTGCCCGACAGCTAGGCCTCTCCAGTCATCTAGATCTATGGGGTCATCCAAGTCTCTCAGTTCAGCAGCTTCGAACAGCCCCCATCCGTCTCGCCAGAGTCAGAAGCCCCAGCGTCAGACTGCTCGTGTGTATGCAGCCTCTCATGATCATGCAGAAGATGCAAAAGTGGTGGAAGGTAAAGTTCTCATTGCCCGAGCTGAAGCACATACACTATTTGATTCGGGATCTACGCGTTCCTATGTTGCCCCTCGTTTTGCGGAACAGTTACCGCAACCCCCTCAGCCGCTACCCTATGTGTTAGTAGTGTCCACTCCTGTGGGCAAGAGAGTGGAGTGTAGTGTATACTACCCTCAGTGCGACGTGGTGATTGAAGGTCGCCAGCTGCCAGTTGATTTGATTCTGTTGTCCATGTTGGATTTCGATGTGATCCTTGGAATGGACTGGCTAGCGCGGTATCGTGCCTGTGTTAACTGTTACAACAGGTCGATTTACTTCGATTTTGCGAAGGGGTTTCGTTTCGAGGGCAATCAGGAGAGATGCCCGAGGCGTGTCATCTCCGCATGCAAGGCGGATCGTTTGATACGTAGAGGTGGTGCAGGATTTCTTGCTTTTGTCTCGGAGAAGAAGGAGGTGAAGCAGTTGAGTGATATTTCGGTAGTACGTGAGTTCCCGGATGTATTTCCGGAGGAAGTACCCGAGTTGCCCCCTGTCCGAGATGTAGAGTTTGCGATCGACCTAGTGCCCGGTACAGCACCCATTAGTTTAGCTCCTTATCGTATGGCCCCTGCGGAGTTACTCGAATTGAAGACGCAATTGCAAGATCTTTTGGAGAAGGGTTTCGTACGGCCGAGTGTGTCACCGTGGGGAGCTCCAGTGCTGTTTGTGAAGAAGAAGGACGGTACCTTGCGGATGTGTATAGATTACCGGCGGTTGAACAAAGTCACGATCAAGAATAAATACCCATTGCCGCGTATTGATGAGTTGTTTGATCAACTTCAAGGTGCTGCCTATTTTTCCAAGATTGATCTGAGATCGGGGTATCATCAACTCCGGGTGAAGGAAGAAGATATTATGAAGACTGCTTTCAGGACACGGTATGGACATTTTGAGTTTCTCGTGATGCCATTTGGATTAACCAATGCACCTGCTGCCTTTATGGCTTTGATGAACAGGATCTTCGCTCCTTTTCTGGATCGATTTGTGGTGGTCTTTATTGATGATATTTTGGTATATTCGAAGACCCCAGAGGAGCATGAGGAACATCTACGTCGAGCCTTACTGTTGTTGAAAGAACATCGTTTATATGCCAAATTGTCGAAGTGTGATTTCTGGCTCGAGCAGGTAGCTTTTCTTGGTCATACCATTTCACGAGATGGGTTGGCAGTGGATCAGATAAAAGTTGAAGCAGTGATGAATTGGCCCAGCCCAAGGACTGTGACGGAGATACGGAGTTTTCTTGGATTAGCTGGATATTATCGTCGCTTTATTCAAGATTTTGCCAAGATTTCAGCCCCATTGACTCGATTGACCAGGAAGAATGTTCCATTTCTGTGGACGGACGAATGCGAACGCCATTTCCAGATGTTGAAGGAGAAGCTTACTTCGGCTCCAGTTTTGACGTTACCAGATGGGCATGAAGGATTTATGATCTATTCAGATGCTTCTCGAGTCGGTTTGGGATGCGTTTTGATGCAACATGGCAAAGTGATTGCCTATGGCTCGAGACAACTTCGGGAGCACGAGAAGAACTATGCTACGCACGATTTAGAGTTGGCAGCCATCGTTTTTGCGTTGAAGATGTGGAGACACTATTTGTATGGCGTGACATTTGAAGTGCATTCAGATCACCATAGTCTACAGTACCTCTTCACGCAGTCCGAGTTGAATATGAGACAGCGAAGGTGGCTTGAGTTGATCAAGGATTTTGATTTCCCCATCAAATATCATCCAGGGAAAGGCAATGTTGTTGCAGATGCCTTGAGTAGGAAGTCGGAGATTCTTCAGGCTTTGGACAGCCTTTATTTTGTGAGGCATGCTCAGCCAGTGGAACTGCAATTAGTGGAGAATGGTTTGACACTTGCCAGTACAGTGAGTTTTCAGCCGGACATCATTCAGCGGATTAAAGACCAGCAGTTTGAAGATGCGATGTTGAAGCGAATCCGAGATAGCATTGCAGATCGACCAGACTTTCGTTTGGAGGGTGATGTTTTGTATTTCAGGAGCAGATTATGTGTGCCAGCAGTAGATGCCTTGAAAGAGAGTTTGATGACAGAAGCACACCATGCACGTTATTCTATGCATCCTGGAAGTACGAAGATGTACCGAGCTCTCAAGGACCGATTCTGGTGGAACAACATGAAGAGAGAAATTGCTGGGTTTGTTGCCAGATGTTTGACTTGCCAAAAGGTGAAAGCTGACCATCAGAGACCTCCAGGTTCCTTACATCCATTGCACATTCCCCAGTGGAAATGGGAGCACATTTCGATGGACTTTGTTTCGGGTTTGCCTCTGACGAGCAAGAAGAACAGTGCCATTTGGGTGATCGTGGACAGATTGACGAAGACAGCTCATTTTCTTCCATTCAAGAAAGGCATGACATTTTCCGAGATGGCGAAGAAGTTCGTTGATGAGATCGTGAGACTACATGGTACGCCCGTGTCGATTGTGTCAGATCGAGATAGCCGCTTTGTTTCTTCATTTTGGAGAGCATTTCAGGAAGCCATGGGAACGAAGTTGAGCTTCAGTACGGCGTATCACCCGCAGACTGATGGACAGTCAGAACGAACTATTCAGACGCTCGAGGACATGTTACGGGCCAGTGTGCTGAATTTCGAGAAAGAATGGGATCTGCATCTCTCGTTGTGCGAGTTTGCGTATAATAATAGTTTCCACGAGAGTATTGGAATGGCACCCTATGAAGCTCTGTATGGACGGAAATGTAGGAGTCCTGTTTGCTGGGAAGAAGTTGGAACAAGGAGTTTCCACGGACCGACAATCATTGCTGAGACTACAGAGAAAGTTCAGAAAGTTATTGACAATTTGAAGATTGCCCGATCGAGACAGAAGAGCTATGCAGATACGCGCAGACGAACCTTGACATTTCAGGTTGGAGATTGGGTATTCTTGAAGGTCTCACCGATGAAAGGTACGGTACGATTCGGTCAAAAAGGCAAGTTAGCGCCAAGATATGTGGGTCCATTTGAGATCAAGAGTCGGATTGGTGATCTAGCGTACAGATTGATTCTACCCGTGGAGTTTTCTGGAGTACACGATGTTTTTCATGTGTCTATGCTTCGCACGTATGTTCGAGACCCGACGCACGTGATTCGATACGATGACATTCAGATGCAACCTAATGCGTCATACGTTGAGCGTCCGCTCCGTATTGTTGGGACCAGAGAACAACTCTTGCGTACGAGGACTATTCGATGGGTTAAGGTACTTTGGGAACATCATGGACCTGATGAAGCCACGTGGGAATTAGAAGATCAGATGGCGCGTCAGTATCCTTATCTGTTTGCTCAGGTACGCTTTCATTCCGAGGACGGAATGATGTCCAAGTGGGGGAGGATGTAACACTCCGACCCGAGTTGACCCGGTTTAGTGGGTAATTGCGTGTGTTTTTATCGCTAAGAGTGTTTTGATTTTGTTTCTGTTTGGTTTGAGTTGTAGAGAGATCGTTTGGGTTGAGTTTGACTTGGTCTAGTTAGTTTGAGCCCTTTTTCGTAATTTTGGCTTTTGATTGACTTTGTCAGTTTCGCGTCATTTTGACGTCAGCGCGTGTATTTCGTCGAGCTTGTCGATTGTCGTAACTGTCTTGAATTCGAATGAGTTCGTTTGCTCTCGTTGGACTGTCATTTGACTCAAACTGATAATTAGATAAGCTAATTGGACTTGTTTGCAAATTTGGCTCAACTTAAGTTATAAAAAATCCCACCAACTCCCTGTCTCTCTCTCGATCGTCTCTCTCGCTCTCTGTTCGTCTCTCTCTCTCGACAGCTCTCTTTCTCTCCTTCTCCATTTCTGTTTCTGTGCTTGAGGGAGGAAGAAAGGAGCTCGTTAGTGTGTGTGATCCCGGTGGACTGAGCCAATTAGCGTGTGGATTTCGTCCGTGAGGCAAGTATAAGCCCAAGTTGTATGAACATCGATTGGTAGTGATTTGATTGTTGTGTTCTTGTTCTTTATTGTGTTTCTCAGTATTAGACAGCCCCATTCAGTTCATTTCACTGTTATCTTTCGGTTTCCAGCCATTTCGCACACTTTCTGTATGACTGTAACCAGTTCAGGAAAATGAGTCCGTGCACTCACGGCTAAGCCGTGAAATGTGCTACGGCTAAGCCGTAAAATGGCTTACGGCTAAGCCGAGACCCAACCGTAAACCAAACCGTAGAGCAGTACAGACTGTTAGCTGAAAATAACTGGATGTTGGCAATTTGACATTCTTCTACGGTCCAGCCTGATCTACGCCGTACATTGGCTTACGGCTAAGCCGTGGACCAGGATACGGCTGAGCCGTAGAGCAAAATACGGTTGAGCCGTAAATCCGGGTGGATATCTGGGGAACCTCAGCTCAGCCGCAGTGCATATTACGGCTAAGCCGTAAGATGCCACGGCTAAGCCGTAAGGTTACCTACGGCTACACCGTGAGACCCTGAGAATTGAATGAAAAGGGACTAGGTTTAAGCAAACGACCGTATAGGACTTTCATGTTAGAATGTAGCTAACCTGGACATGCCCAATGGAATGTTTGAATGACATGAATGATCTCAAGGGCTGTGAATCATTCATGCTGGTTATCCAGTTGTTTAGCACCTCCCCATGGGTGTTGGTTTAAGGGACTTCGGTGCACACTCCAGACACTGCAACACTAGACAATGGTGCATCGAACATCTTAAAACTACATCAACATGCACGGTTAGAAGCACTGGATAATTAGTGTAGGATTGGTTTGTAATTGACCTTGATTCGTATAAGCATTCTGAATTGTACAGCATATTGATTTCGGTTATGCCCTCTTATGTGTTCTGCGCTGGACCTCTCGATTCTGTGGGAAATGCAGCAACCCCAGAGCGAAGCCCGGGCGGAACCATTCTATTATTGTGTATTATGTTTACCGTTGCTCCACTGGAGTACTTGCATCAGTTATGAGTCAGTGATTGTGATTGCTACTTAGTGTCAGCACTTCTTGTACTTGTTTATGTACATTCAGTATCAGTTAGTGTCCTTATGATTTGCATTTCGTATCCGCTTCAGTATCCGTATCAGTATCCGTATTATGTGCATGCAGTATTTGCATTCAGTATCAGTTATGTGATGCACTTCCTATTGTTCGTTCAGTATGATAAGTGATAAGTGATAAGTAATAAGTGATCGAGGTGCATCAGCTATTTGATTGTGATTGGTATTGGCACTACTGAGCCTCAGCCTTAGGATACCCGACGGGGTTGATTTTGGTGTAGTTTATGTGTTTGCCTCTGCAGAGTGTTTCCGTCCTGGGACTCCGGACCCCGGGAACTAGAGACCCATGCGTGCCCTGGCCCGGTCGCTGGTGTTCTCATTCCGTCCGCTCTCGTAAGGGAGAAAATGGCCAATGTAGTTGCCACTTTGAGTGTTATCTGTTTGTGATTCTGATAGCATGCTTATTCATTATGCATTTGCACACTTGCTTAGTATACGATCATGGTTTCTATGGATATTGCATCATGACTATTGTTCAGTATTATTCAGTATTAGACACGATTCGTGTTATCATCTTGTTGGCTTATACTTTGCTAAGTCGTCGTACTTATGTGTTTGTCTTGTGTGTTGCAGGCTCAGATCCCTCTTCCGATCCTGCGTCGGTCGACCCGACTGCAGGAGAGGCTCGCGAGGCCCCCTCCGGCCTAGAGGAGTGGACTTGATCCATCCTCCAGAGTACGGTTTGCATCATTTTGGTTTTCCCCATTCCTTATGTTGGAGTCTATTGAGGGGATTTTTCTGTAATTGCACTAAGGGCTTCGAGTGATACCTGTATTTTGATTTTTGGATTGTTGTAAGCCCGCTCTATTGTCATACGTTCGTTCATGTATTTGTTCTTATCATCAGTGTATATTGTTTTGTAATCTCCTATGTCTTTTGGTATAATTGTGGTATGCCTTGATACGTACAGCTTCCGCGTTCAGTCTTTTGCACGTGTGATTGATCCCTTGTGTGTGTATACTCGGACGGGGTCCAGGTGTGCACGCACGGGAGTACGTGTGTCATTGGTTAGACTTTCTCTGACCCCCGGTCCCTGGGCTCGGGTTGTGACAGCTCTCGCTCAATCCCTCTTGATTTTTCGGTTGTTTTTTGAATCACGTCATAGGTATTAGCTTATAAAGTGGTGTTTATCACTTATACAATGTAACACTAAGCTTTTGGTAACACATTGACACTGCACATTTTATGAATACACCGTAATGAATGACCAAAAAAACAACATAGATCATCTAAACTAGAGTTGGCTAGTAAATATCCTTGTTAACCTCTCAATTCAAATGCATCCATATTGTTAAGGTAATCCTTGCCCTCAATATGATTCAAATCATATACCCATTCCTCCAGGGTGAACCTTAAGAAAAAATCAGAGCCAGAACTTCTTCCAAGCGCGAGCCCATGAGCCAATACAGGGGTAACCAAGGTTGATAGGGCTCGAGCGCTATAAGCTCATTTAAGTATGGATCGTTTGACTATTAGTAATCTTATTCAGTTCTGATTTTATGACTGTATACAATCTCAAAACCAATGTATGCCTTTGTTTAAGTAAGAGACGTTGTTACTTATGAAAAGTATGAAAGTTACGAATTTCAATCGGTTTTAATCCATTGAGTTGGCACCACTTATCTTATACTTATAGGAGGTTCGACTAAACCGACTTAGGGTATTCCATCTGTTACCTACTGCAGTAGTTATGTGAAGAGTTGGTTGGCATTCTTCGGATAGCTAGACGAATCTTAGTGCAACTGTTAGTGATTTTCCATAGTATGATATGTACTCTCTTTAGAGAGAAATAGCAATTTGGTTGCCAATTAGTACTTTATAGTATCTTATTTATGATTCCTTATTGATGTTTACTTATATGCATAACATGCCTAATTTTTGCTATTGCTCTTTTTCAATTAAGATGTCTTTAAATTCAATTTTTATAGCATTAGTCTTATATACTCTTATATTTGCTTAACCGTTGTGTTGACAGTGTTACTTTAGTGTTATAGGTATAGAACCCAATGTTAACACAGCAGTCGAAGTGGCCCCAGATGGAACCTTAACGGTACCTAGAGGTGTAGATGAGTGGAATAAGGATGATATCTACTATCAGTCATCCTGCTTAGTGCGTCATGGGGATTTGCTTTGGGCTTATTTAGGTTGTAGCCATGGTTTGGCTTATGGATAAATCATGCCATCATCATCATGCTATTTTTAGAGTCATTAATTGATGAACATATCATTTTGTATTTATGTATATGTTTATGTAACTTAGTATCAAATGCATATAGATAGACCACTCAACAAACCATAGTTTAAGTTAATGAATGAATGTTTTTATTAGTATCTACGATGAGTACATGTGAACTTTACAGGTTTCTACTTCATTATTAAAATGATTGTTACGTGTTTATAGATCTTCTTTACATGTGCCTGTAGAATCACCCTTGTGGTAGTTTATATATGTCATAACATGGCACGGATTGTCATGTGTTACGTGTGCCGTACCTCGGGATCCTCTTTAATACCCAATTCTCGAGTTCGAGGCGTGACATATAGTTTCTTCGGGTCTTAGCTGCTTAGCTAGGATAACAAAAAAAAAAGTAAAAATAAATAAATAATTAATTAAGTTGTTTTTTCATAGAAACATCTTGTTGGTGTTAAAAAAAAAGTAATTATAAATTGAATGAGTGCCTAACTTGAAGACTTTGGTCAAACAATATAAAATCCATAGCTATTCAAATTGAAAAATGCTAGGGAGAAGAAGGCATTTTAAAATAAAGGAACAAATCAATAACTTCCTTTCCCCGATAAATGTAAGGATGAGTTGTCTCCTTAGTAAACAAGAGGAAGGATAGATACAAGCATCAAAGTTAATTTCTTATCCTCCCAAATTCTTACTTTCCAAGGCATTCTGTAACTGTAGTTGCAACTACATTAGTGGTGGGTGGAAAACTTCATGAGTCCATGGTGTTTCTTTACTGTACATGTTCTCACAATTAATGATTTCCATTTTAAGGCCACTACATGGACGCTAGAGTACATTGAAAATAATGGCCTTTTACCATGTGTGTCATGCTCCAAACATGAGAATTGGGGATTAAGGTGGATCTGTAGGAGCGGCATACGCTATCCTATGCAATCTGTGCCATGTAAAAACACATACGAACTGCTACAAGGAAAATTCCACTAGTATGTGTAGGGAAGATCCAATACACGTATCAATCATTTTGAATAATTAAGTGAAAACTTGGAGAATTTACCTGTAATTTATCATAAGCAATAATAAAAACATTATTCATTCTTAATTATACCTAAAGTCTGTTGTTTAACCATCAACATACACATAACAACAAAATACTTAAACATAGACATAATTCGAAATAACATATTCATCAATCTCTGACTCCAAATAACAATGAGAGAGATGGCATGACTCTTCTATAGGCCAATCAAGGCCAAGCCTAAGCAACCCAAACAACCTTATAACGTACTATGTCGGATGACTAGTAGAATACGTTTTCTTCATTCCACTCATCTACACCCTGAGGCACCATTGGGGTTCCCTCCAAGGCCTCGTTGATTGCCGCACTGGCGTCGGGTTTTGTACCTATAACACCAAGTGTGGAACTTTTAACATGACAGTTAAGCAAATATAAAATATATAAGATTATTATGATGTACCAATTAAGTTAAAACATAAAGATTAAAAGAGAGTAACAATTGTAAGCTAAGCATGTTGTGTATAAAATGAGCATGAATAACGAATCATAAACAGAAATATCATAACATACTAGTTGACATCCACGTGCCTATCTTCTCTCTTTAGAGAGTATATCATATTGTAGGAAATCACTAATGGTGGGGCCAAGACCATCGAGCTACCTTAAGAGTGCCGACTCGACGTATTAAAACTGATTAGAATTTATACTTTCTTACTTATTGTATGTAACAATCGACTTTTTCTTACACAGAAGCATATACCAGTCTTGAGATCATATTCAATCATAAAAATTGGAATTAAACGAAGTAATTGTTATTCAACTATGCATACTTAAATGAGTTATTAAGTCTCAAACCCCCTCAACCCTCGTTACCCCTATTTTGGCTCACGAGCTTACACTCAGTAGAAGCTCTATCTCTGATTTTGCCTCAAGGTTCATCGAGAAGAATGGGTACATGATTAAATTATGTTGAGGGTAAGGATTACTTAGCAATATGAATGCATTTGGATTGAGTGATTACCAAGAATATTTACTAGTCAACACTACACTAGATAATCCATATTTTCGTGGTCATTCAATATAGTGTATTCATAAAATGTTCGGTAGTGAGGTGTTATCGAAAATCTCGGTGTTACATTGTGTAGGCATTAGATACTTCTTATTATACCAATACCCATGACGTGATATCGGGAAATAATCCGGAAAATCGAAGAGGATGAGTGACAGCTCTACACTCTTCCTTCTTATTATTTGATTACCATTAATTATTTTAATTAAGATAAAGGTGCCATATTTAAAGCCCTATAAGTCTTTGGGAGTTCCTAATTTCTTAACTTTCTGTGTTCTTACAGCTTAATCCTGTATGGGTTACGGCTTAACAGTGTGTACAAGGTTTTAACTAATTCCCTCCGTAGTTATGTCTTAGCTCTGTATTGTCTTACGGCTTAGCCATATGAAGGCTACGACTAGGACGTGGCTTGCTTACGGCTTGGCCGTAGTGCATTCCACGACTTGGTCATGGGGTCAACCATAGAACAAGTCAGGTTTTTGGGTCTCTGGATTTCTATCTGTAAATTGCCTACGGCTTGGACACGGTGTGGATATGGTTTAACCGTAGTTTATCTCACAACTTAGACGTGGGTTAGCCGTAGAACAAAATCAGGCTTTTGACTCTCTGGATTCTAAGCCGTAGTGTGTAGATTTCTGAAGCGGTTCTGAAGTTCGAAGTTCAGTCAAAACAGAACTCTTTCAGTAGGTTCCTATGTGATTCGAATGTGCTTTTCTTTGTTCCAAACTATCATCCTACATCATTCAATTCATCACTTGGTCTTAAATTAAAAAAAAATGATGAAAAAGCTGTAACTTAGCATTCAAGGGGAATTCTTCAAGAATCAACATAGAAAATATATATGCAGTAATATACACTCTTATACTTGCCTCTAATACAGTGCTTGACCCAAATCAACTTTTCCCTTGGTTTGATGATGGAGAAAGCCTTAATAAAAGGTGATTCTTCTACATGCAAAGACTTGCGATGCGTGAATTAAATGTAAGATGCATACATTTTATTTATTTGAGTTTCTTGGACTCCTTTAAACTCAAAGAAATGAAATGGTGTTGGAGCTCTTACCTTAAAGAGCTGTAGATCTTTAAGAGGAGGATGAACTTGTGAGTTTTAAAGAAAGAGGATGAATAAGGAAGCAAGGAGAAGAAGATGAGAGTCTTGGCTTTTGCATGCACAGCCTCTGGACCCCAATTTTCGGTTTTAGAGTAGAAGAAGGAGAGAAAGCTCCAGCTGTTGTTTATAGGAGATGTAGAGAATGAGCTGCTGAGCTAGTTTTTAAATCCAGAATTTTTGGAATTTACAAGCAAGTCCGCTGTTTTTGAGGAAATTACAATTTGAGTCAAATGGGACATTAGTTGGGCCAAGATAGATCCAAATCGAGTTGGGCCAAATATGAAAGTTGATTCACAAGATAAAATACACATGATGCAATTAATATGGTGCTAAAATGATGTAAACCATGTAGCTCTAAATTACATAAAGGTTATTGAATATCTAAGTAAGGTTCAAACCCAACCCAACTACCTATCCATGACTTAAACCCTAGTAGATTTGAGTTGAATTAGCCTAAATAAACATTAATTATTATAAAACAAAATTAATTATTGTAAATTGAGATTAGTTCGAATTTAGACCTTACAATGTGTATATAGGAAAGCCTCCGCTGAGCATTAGTGCTTACGATAAGGTGAGCGCCAAATGACAGAACACTTAGTGGGGCCTAATTTATAATCCATCCAAGTGGACTATAAAATAGGGACCCTCTCATGATAGTCACCAATCCCAAGTTTGGTACCTATCAAATTGGATTGGACTGTTGGATCCGCTTACACTCATTTTGGAAGGTGAAAACTCGCCGGCCATTGCCAAGTGGTTAAAATGATGGTTTGAGCCTCCATCACCATGCATGGATAGGTGGAGGGGAGATCTTTCGATCCTCCTCAGCTCCATCCTCCAATGGGGCCCCTAATGGCTCCCACTAAAAAGTGGTGCTCACCATGCTCGGCAGAGGGGCTCCCATATATATATATATATATGAGGAGCGCTAGTTAGCATCTAGGTGTTTTTAAAAGTAAAAACGCCCCTTTTTACAATGAATAGGAGATTCGGAATGTGAGAAGCAATTAATGTTACTTTTAAAAAAGGAGAAAAAATCACCATATAACTTGTCCCTCGTTAGAGGATAGAAAGAGGGAAAAAATGCCCTTTTTTAAATAGGACATTCATGAGAATTATATATATGTATATAAATATGAGCCCCTCTTCTAAGCTCAAGCTTAGGATAAGATAAGCTCAAGTGTATGGCTTACGCTTGTGGGACCCACATTGGGGTGGGGATGGGGTGGATTTGAAGGAAACCCTAGAAGCATCCTCTCTGTAAAAAAAATCAACCATAACCATGGTTTTTATCATCTTCATCTGTGCCTCAAAAATCTAATGGTCAACACTCCATTCGGATCAGTGAACAGTTGATCAAACAATCCAGTAAATTCGGATTTGACAAAAAATTAGTGGACATGTGCAATTCAGGGGGGTTGTGTGTTTGATCTATTTGAATAAAACAAAGGTGGGTCTCAAGGGCTCGGGCTTGCTGAATTTCTTATATAAGCTTGAACTTAGGAGAGGCTTACCCTATATATATAGGGCAAGACTACTATGCATCCATTCCTCATCTTGTGGTGAGGGACAATTCCCTTTTTAGACCTAACAAGGTTAAAAAAGGGTGTCATGAGGGTGATGGTTTTATCTTCTTGCACATCAATACTTTCCGTATATGGAAGTGTTCCTCACCACAATGTGAGGGATAGATGCATAGTAGTTTTGTCCATATATATATAGGAAAATAATCCTATAAGAACTAGTTCTCACTATTTTTTATGAGAACTCTAGGTAGGGCCTATCTATCATTTAATCCAAACCTTGAATACATAGGGACTCCTCTAATATTCACTCGCCCCAAGTTTTGATCAAATCCAAATTTATTGGACCGTTGGATCGATTGTGTACTAATCCGAATGAACTGAATTTGTGGACCACGGATAAGGGGTTAAGGACATGTGATTGGGGCAAAACTTGATATGTAGGGTAGTCCTACATAGATCTTTCTATTCTCCTAATCCCATTACCAAATGGGACCTATAGGTAAGCCCCATAAAAAGTTCTTATAGTAGGTGCGTGAGAACCGTTCTCACAAGATCAATGCCTATATATAGAGAGAGAGAGAGAGAGCGAGAGAGAGAGAGAGAGGAGACAATATTCATGTGGATATGTTCTTTACCATTTTTTTCTTAAGTCCTATGTGTGTGGATCTTTGTCTTTCTTTGCCATTCTTTTAGACCATAGATTTGATGGTTAATGGCATGATCCTTTCAACTATGGGGCCCACTAGATGGATATCTAGATTAATTTGATGAACAATATATAGAGTGTAGGTCCCGTCCCTTATTTGTGTTGACTGCTTTTCTCTGTTTTTCTTCCACCAACCCTTTCTGGCCATAGATAGATGGTCTAATAATTTTCAGCATAGAGCCCACCAGATGGAAATCTAGATTAATTTGATTAAGTATACTAGATACAACGGCCCCTTATTCTATATGTTTTGTTTTCTTCCACCAATCTGCTGAGGTTGTGGATCATAAATAATAAGTAGATCGTCTCCACGAAATGGCACTTAATATTCACAACTTGATTAATCTGGTGAAGTACTGTAAATATTCGCAATGGCCCTCTTACCAACTTAACCAAATTAATTTAGATGACCAATCAGTGGGCCCTATGATACAAAGTATCGTCACATTATCCAACTTATCTATGGTTTAAAAGAATGTTGGGGAATAAAGAGACAAGGGTAAAAATATATAAGACCATTTATGTATGTACACATGATGAATAATCTTTTTTTTTATTTTTTCTTGCCAAGGGAGCTGGGATCGAAGAGAGAGCCCGCCTACGAGGAAAGACAGCCCACTCATGTGAAAAAGTAGCTTTAGACGTGGAAAGGAAGCCCGCACATGGAAGAAGAGGGGGCTTACTTATGACTTGAACTCTAGATAGCTATGTGAAAACTGTCACTCATTACCCATTGGGAAAGGGAGTTGTCCTCCTGATCAAATTAAATTAATCTACTGTCCATCTATTGTGCCATATGATGGAAGTAATCAATGGTTAGAATATATATAATAAGGAACCACTGATCGGATTAATCAAGAAGCCAATCTAATAGGCCCTTTGGTTGAGATGATCCTGCCACTATTGGATTCGCAATCTTAAAGGATTGGTGGATGAAGAGACAATGATCAAAACAAATTGCTCTAGGGTTTTTATCAATTTAATTGTTATTGGTGGGCCATAGTAGAGCTTCTCTCCACTCACATAAATGTAGTAGAAAAGCGGCTGGTAAGTAAAAGTCATGGAGGGTGAAGGGAAGCTCGGTTGGCTCACGGTTTGCTCTTGGAGGTTGCGGGTTCGAAACGTACTACCACGCTGGGCCTATAGGGGATTTACCTTGCTACCCCTAGGCCCAAAGGGATTAGTCAGGCCCAAACGGTTGGGACACCCTCTGTTAGCAAAAAAAAAAAAGAGGGTTCAATTATATATATATATATATATATTCCATTTATCCTTCCTCCTTTTTCTCATGAGTCAAGAGGAAGGAGACATCTCATACCTGGCATTAAGATCAAATGACCTCTTACCTCACTAGTAAGTGATGAAAGTTTTTACCTGCTTAACCAGGGTTCAAACCTGGCTAGGCACCTTTCTCTCACAAGATGGCCTTGTGTTACCTCATGCTAGGTCTACCCGCTCCCCTCACTCGAGGGCTCTTCCTACCCCTATGAAGTCTACTAGCCTCACTAGAGGGTAACCTTTGGGATAGAGGCAAAAGGCCTAAAGGTTGGGCAGGAGAAGAACCCTAGGTCATTAAGAGAGAGAGAGAGAGAGAGAGAGAGAGAGCTGAGCTTGGAATGAAATCAACTCTCCATTGATTGATGTTGTGGGTTAACTAACAATGAATGACACTCTAGTATGTGAGATGAGAGATTTCAAGCATATCACCTGAGCCGGACGATCATCATCATTTAACTGGAAAGTTTTTGGTACCCCCGAATTATACAGTTTTTAGACTAATCCATGTCCCAGTCCCACAACGGCCACAAGATTGTAAGTGCAGCCCACCTCCCAAAACACGTGGATTTGGCACTTTATTAGAGCAGACTAGAGTGAAGTGGAGCCTCCATTTAAGAGATGAATAGTTTTATGAGTCATATCAAAAATACAAAAATTTAAAAATTTTCATTTTTTGCCAAAAAAGAGTGAAAAAAAAAAACTTTCAAGCTACTAAATGACAAAAAAATCATCTATTTTTTTGCACAAAAAGTAAAAAATATTCTTTCTCAAATCACTAAAGAAAAAAAAAATCATCACATCATAATTAGCTATCATCATATTTTATTTTCTCTTTATTTGAGATTTTCCCTCACTTAACTTTACTAGTAGAGTACTAAAGAGGCCCTTAGAGATTGAAACGTCCAAAACTATTGGCTTTGAGATAAATTTCATTACAATAGGGATTGGGACCAACAGTTGTAAAACACATGACAAAAATATGTTGAGAAGAGTGCGTCACTTGATCAATCAAAGATAAAAAGGTAAATCAACTCAGATTTAAGTGAGATTTAGACCAACTGTTTTAAGTTGCAGGGATCTAAAAGTTAAGCTGGCGACAGGGATGGATAAGTAGTGCTGATCTCATAAAATTCTAAAAGGCCACTTCATGGACCCTTCCCATCATCACCGTTGAGATGCATCTAGGTGGTCCCCGCAAAGTGGGTACATTTTTTCTTTTTCAAAATAGAACCATTTCTAAGCATACGTCTCGGAATGAATGCAATAGAACTTCGGATGAATGTGATAGAACTTCAAATCTTCAATACTAATGATCAATAGCTACGATGTTTCAAGCAATCCATAATTCTGTGGGCCACTGTGAGTGAAAGACATGACTCATCAAGTTTGGGCCCCACCAAATGTCAAAAATAAAATAAAATGGAGTGAGGGCAAATTCGAAAATCAGTTGAAAAACATGGGCATTTCTTATCCTCGACCGCAGGAGCAGTGTAGACAACGGCTAGAATTCTAAACGTTAAACTCCTCCCAACGGTCGAATTATTTTAAAAACTCCCTCCTTTCGCTCATATTAACCTCACTTGAAAGACAGACTCTTCACGATCTCTGTGACTTCTCTCTCCCATCATCTTCTTCTTCTTTTTTGCACGCTAAAACCAATTTGAAATAAATCTCTGCTCCTTCCTTCCATAGATCTTCTTCATCTCTGCAACAGAAACTGCTTAAACCATAAGAAGGAAAGATGATGCAAGATCTATGGAATGCTCCTATTGGAATTAGGCCATCCAAATCTGCTCCTTGCTCGCCCGTAAAACCGCTTCAGCGGTTGCGGTCCGAGTCCTTTCATGTCACCCATAAGGTCCCCATTGGCGATACTCCCTATGTCAGAGCAAAACAAGTTCAGGTACGGGTCTAAGATTTAAAGAAAATTGTTGGGTTGCCCTGTTTGGGATCCAAAATTTGAAATTGGAGTGGAGTTTCCGGGGCTCCTTTTTGTTTTTCCTTTGATTGGTGTTTTTGTTTTACAATTGATCAGTTGGTGGATAAGGACCCTGATAAGGCGATTGCTCTGTTTTGGGCTGCCATTAACGCTGGAGATAGAGTAGATAGTGCTCTGAAAGATATGGCCATTGTAATGAAGCAGCAGAACAGAGCAGAAGAAGCAATTGAAGCGATTAAGTCGCTGAGAGGTCGTTGTTCAGATCAAGCCCAAGAATCTTTGGATAATATTCTCTTGGATCTTTACAAGGTACTTCTTTCCACCATTTCCCTTCTATGATGAAATATATACTTTAGAGTTGGAGTTGGAACCATTGGCAATACTGCTGAAATTGTGGATGCGAGGCATGCAATTTTGTTAGTCTAAATTCATATGTGATGTTTCTACGTGGATGGGAGATAAACCCATATCCTCTTTCCTGCTGAACCAAACCATCGGTATTCACTGATAATTGATTGGTCCTCCGATACACACTATTGGCTGCAATTGTCAATTTGGGCAATCCTACCAGCATGGTCCATCTCATAATGAGGCCTGCTAAATGAACTTTTTGGTATCAATTGAAAACTGAAACAAAATAGCAACATTTCGGCAGAGATGTGGGAGATTGGATGATCAAATTGCACTGTTGAAGCACAAGCTCTACTTAATACAACAAGGGATGGCCTTCAATGGAAAGAGAACGAAGACGGCTCGATCTCAGGGGAAGAAATTTCAAGTTTCTGTTGAGCAAGAAGCGACTCGATTGCTGGTAAACCAATTTCTGTCTTTTGACTCTTTTCCCTTGCTCCTGCAACTTCCTTTAAAGTGCACTTACAAGAATTGAGAATTGTAAGTTTAAAAGGAGCAAATTTATGTTGTAGGGAAATTTGGGGTGGGCATTGATGCAGCAGAACAACTACATTGATGCCGAAGAGGCTTACAGAAGAGCCCTTTCAATTGCACCAGACAATAACAAGATGTGCAATCTGGGCATATGCCTAATGAAACGGGGGAGAATTGCGGAGGCCAGAGAAACTCTCAGACAAGTGAAACCGGCAGTAGCAGATGGCCCAAGAGGCGTGGACTCCCATTTGAAGGCATTTGAAAGAGCACAAGAAATGCTTCGGGATCTAGAGTCAGAATTGATGAACAGAGGGCAAGATCCATTGAAGCAGAGCCAGATTTTCGATGCATTTTTGGGGTCGTCTTCAATATGGCAACCTCAGCCCTGCAAAGATCCCACCATTCCTGCCACGGGCTCATTGATACTACGAGATCAATTTGCAAATGAGAATTTTGATGTGAATAGGATCAATAAAGGGGTAGTAGCTAACAGAAATCCGCCGCCCCTTCAACAGAAATGCAACAAAGTCGGTGCTCCGCCACGCAATTTCCTCAGCATTGATGCACCCCCATTTTATTCTAAGCTAATACCAGACTCCAAGGGAGTTGAATTCCATGATCCATTAAGTAGCCTTAAACGAACAAGGTCTGGTAATAATGTAGGACTGACCACAAAGGAGGATGGAGCAGAGAAGTTTGAGGAAGCCATCAGTGTACAGCCCCTGGAACATAAGACCAGAAGGCGATCGCTTTCTTTGGAGGATATTGACAATAAGTTGATAGATTTGTTACCAGACAACAAAGCGCTAGAAGAAGCAATCATTGCTGCAGTTCTAGCTCCTGTTCTTGAGACATCGACAATGACAATGGCCACAGAGCAGAGAAGCATACACAAGAAGAGGCTAAAGGTTTTTCAGGATATTACACTATCCTTGAGTCCCAGGGCCTAACTGAATATTACACTTTCTGGTTAAATATGTCTTTCTTATTTTATTAGATATGAAGATGGGAGATGAACTTGCTCTCCTCATTCCCCTACTCGTGTAGAGGATACAATTCAGTACCTTTCTTTGCCCAGGATCATTTCTTTTCACTATGAAATAAATACTAACCTTAACCTCCTTCTTCAACTAATTTGGATTTGATCTGCGTCATTGGATGAGAAATGACATTGTTTTCTCTCTCTTCTACTTCTTGTTTGGCTTCTGTGTTTCTGCTGACTGTCAGGCTTTTGAATGAGCTGATATGTGGATTGCATTTTGTGTTGAAACCCGGTCCCAGCATTCTAACTGAATCAGGATTGACTGGCTTTTGAATTGTAGATTTTTTTTTTTTTTAATTTGGTTGGTTGAGTGGAACCACCAACCAGACCCATTTTAACTCACTATATAGGGTGGGAACATGATGCCACCACTAATAATTAGGTAGGGAAATGTAATGTAGAGAGAACTGCTAGAGATAAGACACTTACTTTAGAGATAGGATTGAATAGTTAGTGGTTTGGATGAGAGTTTAGCTTACGTATGGATGGAAATGCAATGTAGAGAGGGTGGGAACTGTTGGAGAAGAGAGACAGTGGGAACTCTTAGAGATAAGATAATGAATAAAGTAGGGATGGAGATTTGAATTAGAAGAATAGTTACTGGTTTGTTAGAGAGTATAGCTTAGTTGAGATTTTGAATAATGTTGTTGGTTTTCCTCTCAAGACTATTACGGTGGAAATTATGGAATAATCTGATTTTTAAAATTCTATGAGGCATCAGAGCTGACGCCCGGTTATGATCTTTTGATCAATCCAGGTACAATCCTTCTTCCACCATTAACAACGTCAATTTTTTTTATATCAATAAAAAATCAATGTTTTCTCATACCCATAAGCAATCTTACAATCTTGCTATCTCATACCCATAAGCAAGCTTACAATCTTGCTATCTTCCTCAAATTCAACTTTGATCAAAGCTTCTGGAAGAGATTGCGCTAAATCTGATCTAATCAACTACCGGGATCGACAGTCTCCATGAGAGCATGAGGCAGTGATAGATCTACAAACGGACAGTAATCAAGAAGATATGATCGAATACAAGATTGATGTTTTTTTTTTCTTTTTTATTTGTTTAAAAAAGATCAAGAGGTTTTATTTTTATTGTTAATTAATCACAGATCCTTTTTGTTAAGGAAGGCGTGGTTGTTGTGGGGTGGGGGGGTGGGGTGGGTGGGGAGAGAGAGGAGGTTTGAAGGTTTAAATTATTTGAGATTTCGAATCATGTTGTTGGTATTGAATATATAAATGAGAGATTTTCTTCTTAAGATGGTGAAAATTATGGAATAATGTGATTTTTGAACTTCTATAGGAACAAACAAATTGGGTTTGTGATTTGTTGTAGGTTCATTATGGTGAACACTGACCAACACCAGCCACAGGGAGTGGAGGGGGGGGGGGGGGGGGGGGAGAGAGAGGAGGTTTGAAGGTTTAAATTATTTGAGATTTCGAATCATGTTGTTGGTATTGAATATATAAATGAGAGATTTTCTTCTTAAGATGGTGAAAATTATGGAATAATGTGATTTTTGAACTTCTATAGGAACAAACAAATTGGGTTTGTGATTTGTTGTAGGTTCATTATGGTGAACACTGACCAACACCAGCCACAGGGAGTGGAAAATCACCATCAATTAGAGATGGGAGAAAATTTTAAGTTATGATAATCATACCCCGTGGAATTTTCACCTGCAATAAGTAAGCAGTGCTAAATTTTCAATCCCCCACTGCATACAGGGATGACCAAAAATTCTCGCACGGCTGCCGCGTGTAAATGACCAAATCCCATTAACCACTTTCATATAATATAGTGATCCAAGTTAATGGTGATTTCTGTCCTTAAAATGTGCTCTAGAGAAATTTTTTCATCATTTGCCACAAATACTTCCCTCCTCTCAAAAAATTGTGAGATCAATTTTCTACAATCATGCAGAAGGCATTTCCTAGTGGGAGAGAAGGGGGTAGGATCCTTCTTTTTCTTGAAAAGTGTCTTGAAATCCGACTTTAGTATACACTATACTAACGTGTCCCAAAAAGAAAATACTAAATTTATATCATATTTATTAGATGTCGCTAGCTAAAAAAACTCAGGAGGACATCCTTAACCCGGGGCAGCCAAATTGACCTGGCTGCACAACCGAATTGACCGGTTAACACGAATCATCGTCCACTTATTTTCCAGTTCTAGTCTTTCTAGTGTGCAATTCAGTTTAGATGGATATTAGATTCAGATTAGTTTTCTTCTTCTCATAACCCATTTCTCTTAGAACTCATCTCAGAAGCAGAAGAATCCAATTTTTCCTCAGGACCCGTCTCCGAAGCTTCTCAAACCCACAAATAATTTCTCTCTCAGAACTCATATGAGAACCCTTCCTAAACCATTTTCTTCCCATCTCAGAAGTCATCTCAGAAGCTAAGTAAGATGAGTTTATTTTTAATTCGAACCTGTCTCAGAACCCATCTCACCCAGAGTTTTTGTTTGAACCATGCAGATGCAAAAGAGACTTGTGTTTTGAGAACCATGGGAGATTGACATCTCACCCAGAGTTTTTGTTTGAAAGGTGCACATCCAAAATAGACTTTTTGAGAATAAATATAAGATTTTTATGTGGGTATTAAGGGTGAACGTAGAATTTTTATGTAATTTTTGAAAAGAATTTTCACTGTGGTTTTAAAAAACAGGTCCTCCCCCCCTCCACGTGGATGTATGCAGGTCCACTCCCAACCCCAATTGCCTCAAGTAGAAGTTTATGTTTCAGCGCGAAGGCAACCATCTCAGAAGCTAAGTAATATGCACAGGAGACGGTTGACATGTCAACCCAATTGCCTCCGGGAGAGGTTTATGTTTCAGTACGAAGGCACCAGAGGTGGGCTGGATTAAATATTAAACAAGTTCAGATTGAAGTAAGATCCAACACAGTTGTTGTTTGCCGGTCCCAATTCTAAGGAACTCCCTCAGAAGTAGGGTCGCCCAAGGGGTTCCCTAATTTGTGGTGCAGTCCATCTCTCATGTTGGTGGCCCATTTGGTCCCATAGCCAATTTTATCTCAAGAGTGGAGAGTTCTGGACGTCCAACATCCTGCAGATTAAGGAACTGCAGCAAATTTATATTTCATCATTTCTCTTCAGTGGATTGATTGCTTCTCCAGATTGAGGAACTGCATCAATTAACCTGCAATTGAATTTAAGTTTTTTTAGAACATTTTTGGTATTAATAGATTGCTGGATTTTCAACCCGCATCACATCAACATTTTTGGGCCTATTTGTTTGCAATAAAATGCATAGAAATTGAATCCAAGGGATTTAAGCCATAAGTAGTAAAATATGAAGACCATCAATTAATTTTTAAAAATGAGTATCAAATAACTTTTCCTTCCATGGAAATATAATCAAAGGAAGATGGGCAATGATAACAAGGCATCACCTTAGTTATCTATTTCCTATCTTCCTTTAATTCTATTTCCATAAAAAGAAAAGATTATTTGATTCCTATTTTTTAAAATTCACCTATGGTCTAATTTTTTAGGTACTTTCGGTACAAATCCTATGTAAACAAACAGTCAATCAAAACCCATCTCAGTCCGGATCAGGTGTAGGTTATGATTGCCTGACACATTTCAAAAAACGGGTTAAGATACTTGTTGGCCTCAACCTGTAGACCAACCCCACCTACAACAGGATGCAACCATAGACTAACCCCACCTACAACAGGAAGCAAAGTTTGCGAGTCCAATGGCCAATTAGATACAACAGGTCTTTCAGATCTAGCCACTAATGTAGGAGGTCTAATAGATGTTTCCAGACATATGAATGTAGGAAGATATTCTCCTGCGCATGCAAATAGTAAACAGGAGCTGTTCCCGGCTAGAAATACAGCCGGGCCCACCTGTTTTGATGCTCCTGACGCATGGTTCCCATGAAAACCATGCATAGGAGATCAATTTCCATGATCATAAGGTATAGACGAATGTGAAAGAAATGATGCAAGTTGAAGACAAAACAATGTCAATAAAAGAAGGCTATTAGAGAAGTTTGCAAGCATCAGTATTATTAGCAAAAAGAATGTTATATCAAGCTTATGAAAGAGCTAATGTATATATACATTGGTTTATTTTGAAATTATTGTGAATTTTACAACAAGCAATTTGACAAAAAAAAACCAGAAAATGGCAAAAACCACCTACAGTTCATTTGCGATTGCAGCAATTGACTTACTCCGTCCAAACATTTAAAGACTAATACCGTACACTTATGTTCTCCACTCAAATTCAACTTGTAGCCGGCCATTCTTTGAGTCGATGAGATGGTACTTCTCATTGATCCGTTTATTACGGACAACATCCCCAAGAGTGATATCAACATAACCCAGAAGTTCCTGTTCATTGACAAAATTGACCAGAAAACATAGCAGTGAATGTAATCATCATAAATGATAAACAAAATAAAAATAAATAACATCCTCAAATAGAACATATCCACAATTACAAACTAAAAAAAAGGAACACTGTTTCAACAAGAAAAAAAAAAGTAAAACAAAAGTAGCCATGTTTCTCACAACATTACTAATAGTAAAAGGTAATTGCTGCTAACAATTAATGTTTTGGTTGTTGCTACAGCTGCAATTTATCTACCATTATGTTCCCTGTTGTTTGGATGTCTCATCTGCAGTTGATTCCCACTCTGTGACCTCAGGTGAATTACATGACTCGAATTGATGGGCAATTGAGTTATGACAACCACTTTTTTTTTCCGGCTATGTTGGGCTACATAAATGCCATAATCAAAAGATTCTGGGTTATGGCTACAAGACAATCACTATTGTGGTGGTTCTAATGCAAATGATTCTGGGTTATGCCTTCCACATTCATGGCTCTACATAAATGTCATTCAATTAAAAGTTATGATGATTGAGATGATGGTCATGAGCATACAAGAGAGCTCACACGCATCAAATACAGATAAGTGGACTGATGCACTCCATTTTATCTTGCTACACAAATCTTGTAAAAAAATTTAAATCACAACGGGCGGGAATCAACGGACACAACAAATCCATCTTTTCATTCTAGGAAACATTCTACAGGTTTCAACTTTGATTGCCATGAGAAACTGTTTCAATGATCTATGTAATTTATTTGTAAGTTTTGCTGGAAGTGCAAAAACCATCGAACATTTTATACAAGTACAGCTGTTAACTTCGTCCCAACTCTCTATAAGGGGCATCCCTCTGACACTGCATCCACTTGGGTCACCAACAATCAATGGGAATGGGAGAAATGCCTGCACAGTCCATGTTTTTTTAGATGCAGGTGCAACTCGGTCACCCTTGGGTTGAGCTTACTGGGCCAAGTCCAAGTTGGACTGTGTTGCACCTTCAACCCCTCACAACAAAACAGACAAAAAAAAAAAAAAAAGAAGAAGAAGAAGAAGAAGAAGAAGAAAACATGATTAAAAGAGTTACAAGAAAAAAAAAAACTGATGTCCTACAAATATTAGCCACATCTATTTTAATTTTTGAGAATGATTTAAAGTAATAATAGCTGGTTACATTTGGATTGAGTTCAGTTGGATGAACATTATCTCTGATATTTAGATTCTTAAATCTTCAAGACAATGTGGTTTGATCTTTCAAGATTAGTGCCAAAGGACAACAAAAGCTTCCAGCATTACATTATCTCACAAGATAATAGGAATTAAAAAAAAAAACTACTAGACTCGGCCAGACACAACTGGGGGATGATCAACTCAGAAGGGACTAAGTAGACTCAGACTCAGCTGAGTTTTAAAAGCCATGCTATGCACGAATTGAGCCTAATTGGATATTGATAGGTGTAGATTTTCAGGCCTAACAAGAAAATGGTGTAGGTATGAAAAATGGGGTGATTATGTACAGTGGTGAGTTATAATCGGATGAGTAGAAATCTGAGGAAAAGGCGTAGTGAGTGTTGAGCAGATTGGTTATAAGGGGGACTGGTGGGGTCCACAAATTTTTCCTTACATAGATTGAGGGATTTCTCTGGATTAAAAATTATTCAAGGAATACCCAAACCTTTTCTTGGGTTGCACTCTGGATTTTTCCTATAATCCAATCAGTTCTCTCTATGTTTACCAAAAATAGAAAGGAGAAACAAATTAGTTAGTGGAACTGCCCTTTTTCATTTTTTTTTTGAAGAGATGATTCATTATGGAGGTGGAAAGTTCCTTATTTTGCAAGTTTTCTCCTGCAAAATATAACTTCCGGCAAAAATGAAGTTAGGAGTTGAATTTAAGAAGTTCATATTTTGCAGGAGAAAAATAGGAACAGAACTTTCCACCTCTACTGTGGCTCATTTCAAATCTCTTTTATTTTTCTGAGCAGAGCAGTAATCATTTTAGGAAATAGCTGCTACCATTAGGTTTGTCTGTGTCATGTTGTATATTTCCAACTTTCTACCCCAAATCAGTGTTGGGATTCAATGTCAATGGATGTGAGCTGACAAAACAAAAGGAGCAGGAAAGGGAAAAAAATTAAGGCTAGATGTAAACCAATGAAAATTATGTTCTATGCATTTGATATTATTATAAGTCAAATAGAAGAATATACAATCAGAACAAGTCATCAGATCAATGGAACCGTACTATTTGCTTGATGAAAAGTGATTCAGTAAATACCTTTGAGTGCAGGCCAATCCTCGGTGGTTTACTAATGACCTCTATATGCATCTTATCATTAATAGGTGGTTCCTCCAGCATATACTCAAACTCATGTTCCCATCTTGGATCTCTGTTTTTCTTTATATGCTGCACCAATTCAAGTCAAAATCCTTGAACACAAAATGTCAAGCAACAAATGTATGTATCAATTCTAAAAATTGGCGCACAATTGGATGTACCCCAGGCATATATGCTGTTTGAATGCTTAGCAAAAAGGACATAAGGTAATTTTTTCTTCTGTTGGCACATTTGAACATAGAGAATTGAAAATCATAAGTATTACTACCAAAGTAGTTTTTGCCTCAAATCAGTAGTAGCCAAGTCCAGCTATTTAGGGAAATTTCAGAAGAACATTATTCTGCTAAAAGTGATTTCTTATTTCCATGCTAATTTCAATGTGTTGCTGAGTGAATAAACATCCAAAACCAGTTGCAAGGCTCAATACCAAAACTTATGGTGATACCTTGGTTTTCCTCTCCTCGCCTCTGAAAAGTACCCGTACATATGGATTCGTGTGGTGCTTTCCTTCGACATCCTGAGCCTCATGAACTATAACGACTAGCATTCCACCACCTTCAGGAGCATTTGCGGGAGCATTTTGTACTACAAATCCATTTTCAGTTGAATCTTTCATTAAATCGTCCTCTTTAAAAGGCTTGTATGTCAACTCCAAAGTAAGCTGTCCACGTGACTTCTCATTTTGAGGGTCGTTAGGATCCATATTTTTAAGCAGATTAAGTGTTAGCATTTTTGGTTCATCAGGGGAGAGTTCTTTCAGAGGAATGACATTCATACCCATTTTTTCATGTTTACCAACCTGGAGATAAGGAAATATAACTGAATTAACATCACCAGAAGGCAAAAACTTTCACAGATGTATCATAATGCTAAATATGCATGGCTGAATACAGTTCCCCAATGGCCACCAATAAGACATCCATGACATTTCATTATAAAGATATCAAGAAAGGCCCACCCAAGGTGGGGCCCTCACGTGGAAGTCTAAGATTAACAAAATGCATATACCATCAGTACAATAAAATGTTATTTACTTAGGTCAACCATCCATTTAATGAGGGAGAAGTCATTATGTGGTTACCAGAGCAATGTGATTGGTGGGTGAAATGACCGTATCTTTTCAATGATTGGTGGATCATATATCAATGGCTTGGATCACCCTACAGAGGGTCCAACCAGTAAGGGATCAAATAGTATTGCTGAAATTTCGACTATAAACAGTTATATGATGAGTTATGGTAGAAAGTCTGTAGAAATTCTGTCATAGACCACAATGAGGAAGAATTAAAAATAACATCAAAAAAAGTGAGAGAAAACATAAAAAAGGAAACTCATGCCTGTTCCCAATCGTAGACATTAAATTCCAACGCTTGAGATTCTGGATCTTTGACAGCCATATTAAATTCCTCATTCCATTCTGGGTTTAGATTGCTGTGCTTCACTTTTGTCTTCTTTGATAGAAGCTTATCTTCTGTGAGCTTTAGTTTTACATATGGGTCTGATTTTCCCAAAAGATCTTTCTTCCTTAAATTAGATGCTCTAAGAACCTTAACATGTAGAATTCCAACAGGCCTCTTCTCCGCTCTGGCAAATTCATAGAGCATATCACTTAGTCATTTTCAATTGCCAAATCAACAGAGACAATATAATGCAACTTCAGAATGTAAAACATAAATTTTACTTTGTGGGGTCCATGACTGGTATTTCCAATGTTCGGGGCCACAGATACAAGTTGGCAACCTGATCTTTGATAATTTCCTGCATGAACAAGTTGTGTGAGTAAACAAACAAAATCTTACTCACGCAAGAGCACTGCATGGACAAACTTCTTATAATTGAGATAGCTAGTAATTCTACAGTAATTAAATGAATATATCATTATTTATCTTCAAACTACTGACGGCCTGTTTGGTTGCATGGAACTGAATTCCTAGGACTTCTAAGACATGTATTCCTGTCAAAGTGACTTAAAAAATGAAATATAAAATGGGTAAAGTTTCACAAAATCCATCAAATAACCTCCCCATTGGTGCAAAATGATTGCCAACCCATCACCCTAGGAAATCAAATCCTATAGAAATCATTTAGTGCCAAAAAAAAAAAATTCATTACAGAAACACACAGCATCACAGAAATAACATTTTTCATAGGCAACAGAAAAATAGGTGGAGATAACAAAGTGCAATTTTTTTCAATTCGAATTTGTTTTGAAGAGATGCACAACTTGATTGCTTTGAAAAATCTAGTAGAGGGAGAAGGGACTCATAAGATAGGCCTTTATTTGCTTTAAAGCTGGTTAGGGGAATAGAGTCATTAAGTTGATGATTGGGTGGGTACAAGACCTCTGTGTAGTTTGCTTCTTAGGCTGCTAGCGTTTTGTGTCCACAAGAAACAATGTGTCCTGGGATGTGTCATTTAGGGGAGGCTTACATCAGTTTAAGGGAGGCTTACATCAGTTTAAGGAGTCTTGAGTATATGTCCATTTTGACTCTGTTTCTAACATTTCTGTTTGCAGGGATGGGGTTGACAAACTTGACATTCATATCTGGAACCCATGTACCACTCTGATCTTAATGAAGTCATTTTATCTAGATCCATTTTAATCTGCAGGATCTCAATTTCCCTGGTTGCATATATGGTTGGGTCTAGCTCCCCCCCGGAGTGAAGGCTGTCCATCGGTCGGCAGTAGCACATAAAGTAGCCATGGTAGAAAATCGTAGAAGGGAATAAACTCAGTCACTATTTCTTATTATTGTTCTTTAGGAGAAAGAATCTATCAATCAGTTATTCATGCACTGTAATATTTTGCTCTCTATTTGGTGCCATCTCTTGAAAAATACTCTCTTATGGTGCATCCCAAAATCCTTAAGTAAATCTGTAAGATGCATGGAGAGTGGCCTTTTTTTTGTGGTTATGGATTGGTGCTCCTGAGGCCGATTTCTTTCACAATTCTACATGTCTTTGGAAAGAAAGGAACAGGGATTTTTAAAGCACTAGCATTCCTTATAAATGTCCTCTAATCAACAGTTTCTTTTGAGAATTGTGAAAATGTGAAATGACAAGGACTGACTTTGAGAAGTTGAGTCTTGCTGAGATTTTACAAAATTGGAAAGCTTGTATGAATTGAGATCTCTAGAAGGAGGAGGTGGATTCTTAGATCCCTCCTAATGAAATGCTAAATTTTAATGTTGATGGAGTGGCTAGAGGTATATTCCTCCAAATTTTATGATAAAATTTGATGTAGATGGAGAGGCTGGAGCTATATCAGGTCTGACGGGTATTGATGGAGTTCTTCATGATAGTAAATGGGAGGTGATACTAGTCACTGTAAGCATGTTGAAGTTAGAGATTCCAATGAATCCGAGGTGTTTTCCTAGTGTTACTGAAGATCAAGTCAGTTGCATCTTGATTTTTGGATCCATTTAACACTTATTCATAATATTATAACACAAGGATATAATGCAAAATGACGTGGTTCTTTTATCTGTTCGCTAGTGATCTCCAGTAACTACAAGCCTGCCTAGTGCCTACCCACTTTCTTGCATTTGAAAACTTCAAACCGACCATTAATCATGGATTTAAAACTCAGCCAAGTAGGTTCGCAGTCCTCCTTCACTTTAACCCAGAATGTCCATAATCAAGTTCAGATTAGGAGCACCAGGTCCCCTCCTAATCAACGCTTCTTCTTCTGCTCACTGTAACCTTCAATGGAAAGTTGCTGCACCTGAGAGACTGAAACTTCTCCACATTCATCTTTCTCTCCATGAATGAAAGAAAGAAACACAAAACCTTAACCTAGAAATCGGTAAAAGCTTGCAAAGGGGGAGGATCTTGTGAAATGAGAATGAGATCTGCAATGTCCGGCATTTAGAGAGCCATTCAAGGGCCCAAACACCTGACTCAATTGAAAGGGCAGCAACTGGCTCCCAAGTCTGACTTTGAGAATCTTGAGGCACGCTAACACCAAGGTGTTTTGTTGCAAAGAAACACCCCTTTTTTAGTTGGCTAACGTAGCATTCTGCGCTAGTTTTTAGGAAGAAAAGTCAAAGCATATAGATGCCCACTCTCTCTTGAAAAACACAATATTTCTTCTTTTCCTTATTTCTTCTCTTCTATGATAGCATTACTTAAATACAAAGACTGCAAGGACAGTTCATACAATCCTAATTTTTCTCCTCCACGATGGGCTCTGCTTTTTTAATGAATCAATGGTAGTGATTTGATTGTTATCAAATTCATCCCATAACATATAAGCCACAAGACAAATTATGATCGATTTATTCAATCATGCAACCCATTTTTTAAAAAAATAGATCAGTGATGATTGACTGAGGTTCTCATATTTGCATCAATGGAATATGTTCTACGACATAATGGGTGTCTTGGCAACATTTTAAATCCATCAATGGGCCCCTTATATAAAATTTGGAGTGCTAATCATTGGTCACATTAGTTGAATCCATCAATGGGCCGTCTTTTTTTTATGATTGAATCAAATGCAGATAATCATATGATTCATGTCAAATTGGGAAAAATTGCTCCATGGGGCTAAGTAAATTTTATGAGTGGGCCCACTGATTGATTTATAGAATGTAACGACCTAAGAATCTGAAGCTCTTCAGATTCTTAAGACGTTCTCAATTTTTATAATAACACCATATAAATCAAATTCTCATGAGCATCAAGCTCTAAAACATTCAAATTCCATTGTATTTAAATCATAAATTATATTAGAATTCATGATAAAGAGTACTGAGTAAAAGACAATCTCTATTAGCAATATAATAATCAACTAAGTGTTACGCTAATCCCATCTGCGAATCTATTCTTTTGCTTCTCGCGCTCTGGATCAACCACGCATGCCAAAATCCACCGGTTGATCTTCGTCACTCCCCGCAACCTCTACAAATGCATTACCTGAAGTGGGGCTAACCACTGATCAGTAACACTGGTGAGTAAAATAAAAAACATTAAGGTATAGCATATTTTCAATCATTCAATGAATATTTATATATTAAAATAATGTCTTAATCAATTTCTTCGAGCAATTTCCCACCGCAGCATCAAATGGTTTCGATTCCCCATATGAGTGTATCTACGTTTCTATCAACAACATGGCTTGTTATCCATCATGATTGTTGAGCCTGTTCTGATACTCCCACACTAGAGCATCTATATTTCCATCAACAACATGGTCTGGATTGCCACCATGATTGATGAACCTACTTCTCTCGACTAACATCCACGAGGGAAGTTCTATACTCAATGCTAACGGTTGGTGTTACTCTATTTCAAATATAAACTTCAAGTTTATTTTCAATAAACTTTATCAGATATTCATCTCCATCATAATCGGTTATATCATCTTAATCTTTTCTTTGGCCAATACCACATAGCATTGGTTAATCGCCCTACTCGAAGTCGGAGTTGGTATTAGGATGTGGCATTGCCCATATCTTATTGAGGAAGTTATTTATCTATCATATAATTAACCATACAAATTAAGTCATAATCACAATCACTAGATGGAATCATATTCGTGTTGAGCATATCATGTCAGTGGCTGTTTCAAATAATTTTCCAATTTTGGGTTTAATCATTTGTAATTAATTTTTGAATTTTCTTCACCAAGATTCATTCCTTTATCTATATATATACACATATATTAGATCCTATTTAGACGTGATGATAAAAATTCATCATTTATTATAATAATTATCATGCTTGTCGGATTTTAGCAACAGTCAGTAATTACTGTTCTTTACATGTTCTCAAAAGAATTTTAATAAAAGGGGTTATTAATAAAATTATATACATCAGGGACTATACTATAATTTTATTAAACTTAATTTACAAGTTGTGCCACTCGACAACCTCATCCATATAATATCAGAACCCAAATGTCATTACAGGTACTCTTGCTAGGCTTCTTGGGATCTTGGGATGTTAGGTCCCAACGGTTCAAATCACTTAGGACCACCACCAGTGGGGTCGCCCATGTGTCGCATCCAAGATGTGGGGACCTGATCTTTGATTAGGTGGCCCACGTGGTCCCACTATCACTGTCGACCAAGACATGTTTTGACGACTCAGTTTCACAAAAACTCATATAATGTTTGAATCTCTTTGCAGATCTAACACTCCTTCTTCCTAATCCAGAGTTTAGAAGTTTATTAATCATAGGGAATCAATTTCATCAAGATTCCAAAGATGTTGATCTTAATAAGAGCCCAAATTTCAGAAACCTCCTTCATCAAAAACACTATTCGTCAGGGCTCTCAAACAGGGTTTGGATGGTGGACCCCCAATGGTCCAATCCCCATGGAACTACCACACCCGTGGTCGCCCAACAGTCCTCCACCAGATGTGGGGTCTTGATCCCTCATCAGGTGGGCCATGGGGACCCACAACCCAAATCGACAAAATTGGGTTTTTGACGACTTGTAGGTAGAAAATTCCAAAAAATTTGATTTCGATCATCAATAACCATTGATCTCTGCTATCTACTCCCCTGTCCATCATCCTTACTAATCTTAGAAACCCAGTTTGACAAGTTTGTTCAAGATTTATGGATTTTTGGAGAATATTTGCTACTTTACTATGTTGACAGTAATGATAGTATTATTATAGGGTCAGGAATAAGGATGAAAATAGCGATTGCAGCGGGCGTAGCGGCCTAATGCCAAAATGCTACGTAGCGGGCGATACGTAGCGGTAGCGGCGATATGTAGCGGCGTAGCGGTGTAATTGAAAATGTCTTCAAAAAAATCTGAAAAAATTTCAAGAAATCTAGAATATTGGAAAATGATGGAATGTATGCTTGTTTTGCAAAAGCAACTAGTATAGGGGTATGTAGCGGTCCCCTCATTGCATAAGGTCTTGTATCGCTGTATGAATAGAAAAAAATATAAATGATAAATTATTTTCATATGGATTAATGTTGTTTAGTCATGCTTAGAATACAACATTTTATAGTTTTATCTTGAAATACACACACATATATATGGAGAAAGTTTTTCTATTAAAGTGAAATTTGATTCAAGCCCTATTTTTTATTAGAGTAAAATTGTTTGGATTAGTTTTTTTAATGGTCATTTCATAGTTATATTTTGAAATATATATTTATATATATGTGGAGGGGAATTGTTCATTAAATTGAAAACTAAAAAGGGTTCATTTTCTATTGGAGTGTTGTTGGTTAGGGCCCTATTTCCTATTAACTAAATGGAACTTTGGTTGGGCCCTGTGTCCTATTAAATAGCCTATGTTCAATTAGTGTGAAATTTGGATGTCCTTTATTTTCAGTACGTGTGGAGTTTTTTTTATATATAATTGTAAAAAGTAGGTCTGGAAGTTGGCTATGACCCTATTTCTAATTTGAGTAAAATTTGAGGAAAGTGCCAATTTCAAGTTAGTAATATTTGGCTCCTATATGACTTTTTTAATTTTAACGTTGTTGCCTCATTGTGGAGCCCACCAATAGTTACAATAGGTTTTTTAGGTTTTATTGTTTTGGATCGGCCCACTTAATTTTTTTTAAATGTTTTACTGGTTTTTAATGTTTTTGAATGGCCCATTTAATTTTTATCTCTACATTTTATCATATGGACCATTGTGGGCCATAACCGACCCGTTAACAAAAAAAAAAAAAAGGCACGAAGGGTATTTATTGCCCACTTGCAGCTTGCCCTAACTTTCGCCCAAAACAGATGAAGGAGAAGGAGAAGGGGAAGGAGAAGGAGAAGCGGGAGAAGGAAAAGGAGAAGGAAAAGGAGAAGACCTGCTGCTGGGTTTTGTTGTTGCCGCCTGCTGCTACCACTCGCTGTTGCATGCTGCTGCCGCTCGCTGCCAAAGATATAAATATCAACCGATACGAAGCGTATCGGCTGATAAATAGGGCGTAGCGCCAATGGGCGCTACGCTATTTTAAAAAAATCGTTGTTCACAAGTGTATCGGCCGATACGTATTGGCTGGGGGGTTTTAAAACCCCCCAGCCGATTTTTTTACCCACCTTTCCCTTTTAACATTTATCTTCTCCCCTCTTCACTGCACCAAGCCCCTTTCCTTGCCTCCATTTTTCAAATCCTCTAAAAAAAACAGCAAAATCATCAACAAAAACATCAAAAACATCCAAAGATTAAGGTGGCATTCAATATTCAAGCATTAAGCTCAAAAAAGGTGAGTTTTGAAGCTTTTTTTTCTACTTTGTGCTTATTTCTCTCTTTTCTTCTATGAATCACTCGAAAATGAGTTGTTGTTGATAGATCCATGTTCCTCTTTGATCAAGCCCCTCTTTTTATCACTTTCTTAATTTTTTTTTAAATTTTATTTTTGGATTATTTTATTATTTGAAAAAAAAATCTATTTTGTTAATGGAAAACCAATAAAATGGGTTGAAAGTGGTCCCTAAATGTTAGATCTATGTTTCCCATAGATCTATCCCACATATTTTTGTGTTCTTCTAATTTTTTCATATTTTTTATTTTTGGATTTTTGTATTTTTTTAAAAAATATTTTATTATAGAAGCAGACTCAATCAAATGGGTTGAAAGTGGTCCCTAAATGTTAGATCTATGTTTCCCATAGATCAATCCCACATATTTTTGTGTTCTTCTAATTTTTTCATATTTTTATTTTTGGATTTTTGTATTTTTTTAAAATATTTTTTTATAGAGGCAAACTCAATCAATTGGGTTGAAAATGGTTCCCAAATATTAGATCTATGTTTCCCATAGATCAATCCTACATATTTTTGTGTTCTTTTAATTTTTTCATATTTTTATTTTCGGATTTTTGTATTTTTTTAATAAAAATATTTTTTTATAAAAGTAAACTGAATCAAATGGGTTGAAAATAGTCCCAAAATGTTATATCTATATTTCCCACATATCAATCCCAATTTCCACCCACACAGATTCGTGTTATTCTAATTTTTTCATGTTTTTGAAATTTATTTAAATTTTAACCTATTACTTTTAAATCTTTTTTAGGTATTGTGACGTGAAAAAATGCCGCGTGAAATAGATCTTGCATGGAGCTATGGTGAGGCAATTGAAAACAATCGGTTGAAGATTAAGTGCAAGTTTTGTTACAAAGTGACCCATGGGGGCATTACAAGATTTAAACAACATTTGGCCCATGTGCAAGGCAATGTTGCAGGGTGTCCTGAAGTGTCCAAAGAAGTTAGGGAGCAAATGAAAATTTTATTGAATCAAACAAAACAGAGAAAAGTACAAATTAAAGAGAAGAAGCAACAGGGTGTTGATGCAGCACGCCATGATGTATTTGGGGATGAAGGTCTTAGTGCTGCTTCTGATGATGAGTTTGATGACCCAGAAATGATGGCTGCACGCCGAGAGTCCCTTATGTCGTGCCAAGAAGAAGCAGAGCATTGAGCCTATAGCCAGCGTAGAAACTATGATGAAGGTGGCTCATCTGGTGCAACAAGCAAGGGCAAAGGCATTATGGGTAAAATCCGTAGAGCATTTAGCACCCGACAGCGGGATGATGATATAGACATTATTTCTACTCGGATGGCTACACCTACACAAACTGGAAGAAGGGTTAGTTTTGTTGATCCTTTCGCACATAGATTGGAGGCAGCTAAGCAACCAAAAATCTCTAATGTTGTCAAGGGTGTCATGAAGGCTGCAAGAGATAGATTAACCAAAGCTACAGCAAAATGGCTAATTCATAAGAATATACCCCTATCGCAATTGATTCTCCTTATTTTCAGACAGTTCTTGATGTTGCGGCTCAAGCTGGGCGGGGTATTACGTCGCCATCCGTGTATGATGTGGGCACCAAGTACCTTGAATTGTATAAAGAAATAAAGGCTTGGATAGAGACGTTTAGGCCCATGTGGGGGCAAAATGGAGTCACTATTATGTGTGATGGGTGGACAAGCGGCACCTAAACACAATTAATTAACTTTTTGGTGTATAATGTCACTGGGACCGTCTTTGTGAAGTCCGTTGATGCATCTGAAGAGAAACGGACAGCAGATTATATTTATAGGCTTATGGATAAAGTTGTAGAAAGTGTTGGAGAGGAGAACATTGTCCAGATTGTGACAGACAATGTAGCTAATTTTAAGAAGGCTGGTCAACTTTTAATAGAAAAGAGGACACATTTATTTTGGACCCTATGTGTAGCACATTGCATTGACCTTATAATGGAGGATATTGGAAAGAAGAAGAATGTGGCCATTGAAATCAAGGCATGTAGGGGCATTACAAGGTTCATATACGACCATTCATGGCTCTTAAGCTTGATGAAGAGATTCACAAACAATCATGCCTTAGTGCGTCCGGCATCCACTAGATTTGCTACCCATTTTATTGCTATGGAAAGCCTAGTACGTTGGAGAACGGAGCTAATTCAGATGTTTTCATCAGAAGAATGGCTTCATTCGAAATGGGGCAAAGCAACACGTGGTCTGGAGTTTGACATCCCAATTCTAATGAGGGATAATAAATTTTGAGCCAAAGTAGAGAACACATTAAAGGCATATGAACCTTTAGTGAAAGTGTTGCGGCTTGTAGATGCTGATGAAAAGCCAACAATGGGGTACATTTATGAAGCAATTGATCGGGCAAAGCAAGCCATTATAGAAAATTGCCAATATCATGATGATTACATAAAAATTATTGATGCTTGGTGGAACAATTATCTACACCATCCATTGCATGCTGCAGGTTATTTTTTAAATCCTGAATTCTACTATCGCAATGCCCCACACCACACTGAAGCAATAGATACGGAATTGCAAGTAGGATTAAGGACAGTGTTAAAAAGAATTTTGAGTGAAGATGATCATATCAAAGCTATACAAGAGGTAAGCTAATTAATAAATTTATTTAATCTTTTAAATATATTTGAGATAATTTTATTGATATGGTGTACTTATTTATTTCTAATTTTTTGCATTGTAAATTTCTACTTATACACATAAAAAAGGAACTTTCGCTGATCCTCTTATACAGCGAGCGATTGGAAGATGTTCACCGGGTAGTTATACTTATATGCAACTGACAATACATAGAAAAGGAACTTACTACGATTTAAAGATGTCTAATTTTTTTCTTTTTTTTTTTTTTTTGTATTCCAGCTGATTGGTGGGAGAGTTTTGGAGAGAGTACTCCACGTCTAAGGAGAGCAGCCATTCGCATCCTTAGTCAAACAACAACATCATCAAATTGTGAAAGGAATTGGAGCACTTTCTCATGATCCATATGAAGCCCAAGAATCGGATAACCATGAGAAAACTCAACAAATTGGTATACTGCCATTACAATCTCAAGTTGAGGAACAAAAATAGAGAGAGAAAGGCAATGGATGATCCTACTTATTGTCCAATTAATTTGGATCACATATTCAGAGACGATGATCCCTTACTTCCATGGATAGCCAAGACTGAAGATCCATTGTTAGATTCAGATTCAGACTTTCGGCAAGAAGTACAACGTTTAATTGCTGAAGATGTACAAATGTCAGGGGGACAGCCACCTTAGGGAAAAAGAAGTAGTGGAAGTGCAACTGCAACATCTAAAGGGAAGGAACCAGCTCATATTATGTCATCTTCTGAAGATAGTAGTTCTACCGTTGCCTCTTCCAGTAGCCATGGTGGAGGTCTTGGAGGAGATGGAGGAGACGGAGGAGACAACGGGATAGGTGGCACTGCTGAGTCTTATCAATATGATGAAGAAGAAAATGTCGTTCCTGTTGAGACCGTAGAAGAGTTTCCCGAACAATCAAGAATGGCTCCACAACGTGCTTATCAAAGGCGACGGAAAGTGTCATCACCCGCACACATAGATGAGCAAGGGAATATGGGTGAAAGTGGAAATGTAGGAGGAGAACAAACAGCATCTTGGAACCCTATTTATAATGTTTCACTTCCACATTCAGACTACAGGTCATATCCTCAAGAACCATCACAATATTATCAGTATGGTCATGTGCAACAAGAAGAACAATCTTCGGCTTCAGGGTCATACTCATATGGTAACTATGATAATAGTCAACCTCAATATAGATATCCACCTCCTCCAAGCTCCTTTGATTTCTTCTTTGCATTCCAAGATCCCAATGCTCACCAATATCAAATTCAATTTGGGGAGAATGTGCAATATAATAGGGGCACAAACACAACAAATGATGATGAAGATGATGACACTGATAGCAATGTGAATCCTGGAAGATATTCCCTTTGGTATTAGATTAAAGCTAATTAGCAAAATATTCCTCCATTACAAAGTCTTTGCTCTTTAAGTAGATTAGTATATTGCTTTTCTATAAAGTTTGAACATAGTTTATCTATCATTCTTGAATGAATCTTGATGAAATTTGTTTATAACATTTTTTTTATAAGCCTTAAGTTACTATTTAAGTTGACATAACTAAACAACATGAATTCATATGAAAAACATTGATTATTCATATTCTTTTCTATTAATACAGCGATACAGGATCTCATGCAATGAGGGGACCGCTACATACTCATATACTAGTTGCTTTTGCAGAACAAACACATATTCCATTATTTTCCAATATTCTGGATTTTCTGGAATTTTTTTGGATTTTTTTGAAGACTTTTTTAAATCATACCGCTACGCCGCTACGTATCGCCGCTACCGCTACATATCGTTTTGGCGAGGGGCCGCTACGCCCGCCACAACCGCTATTTTCATCCTTGCTCGCTGCTGCATGCTGCTACCGCCTGCTGCTGCAACCTGCTGTTGTTGCCACTGCCTGCTGCCGCTGCTACTGTCGCAGCCGCCTACTGCCGCTGCTGCTGCCGCTGTATCAGGTATGTTGTCCCACTCTATCTCTTTCTCTTTCTCTTTTTTTTTCTTTTCCTTTTCTTCTTCTTTTTCTACTTTTTTTTATGTTGTGAATCTACCAGTTGAGCAAAAGAGAAGAAGCGGAAAGAGGGAAAAAGGGCCTGATTTAACCAGGCCAATACATAGCGGCCGCTACGGCAATATAGCGGCCACTATGGGAATGTATCGGCCGCTATGGGCCGCTACGCTTGTGAGCGCTGCTATTTCGTAAAAGGCGTAGCACCCTTGGGCGCTACGGCCGATATATCGGCCGCTACGAAGATATTTACATTCATGGTCGGGAATAGTCCATCAATCAATCATATTTCTAAACTTCCTCAAATCTAGACTTTGTAATAATAAGTTTAGAGATTCTACTCACTTGGTATAGTAGTGTATTGCTCCGGCAGTGATCGGCCTCGCGTCAGACATCCACTGTCGTCCCGCTGTTGATTATCCTCTCCTTCTAATAATTTTACAACTAAATTAGTCTTTCTCTCTCTCTCTCTCTCTCTCTCTCTCTCTTTTAGAATTTTTTTTTCGTTGATGTGTGTGAGATAACAGGAGCCTCTACATATATATAGTAGTGCATAGAGGAAAGTCCTGTTTGGAAACTATAGGAAGTCTTATTGGCAATAGCATTCCTAAAGATAGGTCGGTTTGGGACTCCTTATATTTCTAATAACCTTGTTCTTGCCTATTTTGGACTTACAAGGAATCCTAATCCATAACTCCCATTTTGACTTCAACTATGGTTGACTAATATGGCCCACCTTATAAGGCTGGCCCACCGAGGTAGGTTAGGTTATTACATACTTCCCCCCTTAGGAAATTTGGTCCTCCAAATTTAAAGCATACCTGATGGAAAAAGGTGCGGATAGTTCACACGGACCTCCTCCTCTGTCTCCCACGTGGCTTCAAGTTGATTATAATGTTGCCATAGTACTTTAACGAGTCGAATAGTTTTGTTCCGCAGGGCTCTTTTCTTCATCTCTAGAATAGCCACCAGCTTCTCTTCATAGGACAAATCTTGTTGTAACTGAAGAGGCTTGAAGTCTATAACATGGGATGGGCCTGGTTTATATTTTTTTAGCATAGATACATGGAAGACATTGTGTACACCTGACAGCTGTGGTGGCAATGCGAGCTCATAGGCATTTCCATCACTGACTTGTCCTGTTACTTAGAATGGCCCAATATAACGCGGACTCAACTTCCCCATTTTCCCGAACCTCGTAACTCCTTTGGTTGGGGAGACTTTGAGAAAAACATGGTCTCCCACAGTAAATTCTAATTCTCTCCTGCGGTTGTCAGCATAACTTTTCTGCCTGCTTCGAGCAGTCTTGAGCCTATCCTGAATTTTCTTGATATTGTCTGTCGAAGTTTATACTCAATCTGGCCCAAGTATTCTTCGATCACCTACTTCTTCCCAGCAAATAGGGGTTCGACAATTTCGTTCATACAACGCCTCAAAAGGTGCCATCTGAATGCTTGAATGATAACTATTATTATAAGCAAACTCCACAAGTGGTAACTATTCGTCCCAACTGTCTTTGAAATCTAAGGCACATGCACGAAACATATCTTCAAAAGTTTGGTTGGTCCTACTGTGACTACTGCTCTTGTGCTGTGTCTGATTCTTCTTTTGCCACTTCGGACAGTCCTTACGCCTATGAACCACCTGGCCACACGTAAAGCATGCACCGCACTGCCATGGGCACTGCTCCAATTCATGGTTCTTCCCGCAACGACTGTATTCAACTTGAGAATCCACCTTTTGCTTCTTCCGGGGTGGATGGTTTTTTCGTTTTCTTTTTCCATTTCATGTCGTTGTTGGTGGAGTCACCCCATTGATTTCATCGGTAGCTTTTTCTAATACATAGGCCCTTTTTAAAGCATCCGCATAGGTGGCTGGTTGTCCCAGCCGTACATCCTTTTTAATATCCGGACACAAACCTTCAATGAACTTACTGTGTTTCATCTCTTCCGTCGCTATCAAGCACTCTGCAAAATGAGACAGTTCTGTAAATTTATTAGTATATTTCGTCACTGTCATGTCTCCTTGCACTAAATTTTGAAATTCTCTTTTCTTCCTTTCCTTAATGTGATCAGGTATAAATTTCATGATGAATTCCTTTTTAAAGAAGGCCCAGGTAACCTTTTTAAGGATAGGTTTTCTTTGCAAATTTCCACCACTCTTTCGCATCTCCCTCCAGTTTAAATGCTGCCAATAGAGCTTTCTGGTGGTCCCTGTAGCCCATTACTTCAAAGATTGCTTCCATATTTTCTATCCATTTATTCGCCTTCCATGGGTCTATAGTTTCGTCAAAGTATCGGGGACGAAACTCATTGAATCTCTTATATAAAGAGTCTCGCTCTCTGTCTTTGCCTCCACCAACATTGACCCCGCCTTGTGGTCGATCATTGTCATTCAGACATTGTGCCAGAGTCTGTATCTGTTCTTGCACCTGATTATATGCTTTCATGAAAGTATCAAACATAGTCTTCACATATTCGGGCACCTAATTCGGTACCTCATTCAAATTCGATGTCCCACTTTCAGTTTCATTCTGGTTGATATTACGAATGGAGTTTCCTCGGGAAGTCATGTTCTTTCTCCTACAGTAGGAGTACAGTAGTTTGTACATAGTAAATAAATACCTTATCTCTACACCCAATCCACGACCTCACCACGTTTCCTAGTGGTTTCTAAGTCTTTTAGAGTTTGCCCAAGACCTTCCTCTGATGCCACTTTGTAACGACCCAAGAATCTGGAGCCCTTCAAACTCTTAAGACGTTCTCAATTTTTATAATAACACCATATAAATCAAATTCTCATGAGCATCAAGCTCTAAAACATTCAAATTCCATGTATTTAAATCATAAATTATATTAGAATTCATGATAAAGACTACTGAGTAAAAGACAATCTCTATTAGCAATAGAATAATCAACTAAGTGTTGGGCTAATCCCATCTACGAATCTATTCTTTTGCTTCTCACGCTCTAGATCAACCATGCATGCCAAAATCCACCGGCTGATCTTCGTCACTCCCCGCAACCTCTACAAGTGCATTACCTTAAGTGGAGCGAACCACTGATCAGTAACATTGATGAGTAGAATAAGAAAATATTAAAGTATAGCATATTTTCAATCATTCAATGAATATTTATATATTAAAATAATGTTTTAATCAATTTCTTTGAGTAATTTCCCACCGCAACATCAAATGGTTCCAATTCCCCATATGGGTGTATCTACGTTTCTGTCAACAACATGGCTTGTCATCCACCATGATTGTTGAGCTTGTTCCGATACTCTCACACTAAAGCATATACATTTCTATCAACAACATGGTCTGGTTTGCCACCATGATTGTTGAACCTACTTCCCTCGACTAACATCCATAAGGGAAGTTCTATACTCAATGCTAACTGTTGGTGTTACTCTATTTCAAATATCAACTTCAAGTTTATATTCAATAAACTTTATCAGATATTCATCTCCATCATAATTGGTTATATCATTTTAATCTTTTCTTTGGCCAGTACCACATAGCATTGGTTAATCGCCCCACTCCGAGTCGGAGTTGGTACCAGGCTGTGGCATTGCCCATATCTTATTGAGGAAGTTATTTATCTATCATATAATTAACCACACAAATTAATTCATAATCATAATCACTAGATGGAATCATATTCGTGTTGAGCATATCATGTCAGTGGCTATTTCAAATAATTTTCCAATTTTGGGTTTAATCATTTGTAATTAATTTCTGAATTTTCTTCACCAAGATTCATTCCTTTATCTATATATATATATACATATATTAGATCCCATTTAAACATGATGATAAAAATTCATCATTTATTATAATAAGTATCATGCTTCTCGGATTTTAGCAACAATCAGTAATTACTGTTCTTTACATTTTCTCAAAAGAATTTTAATAAAAGGGGTTATTAATAAAATTATATACATCAGGGACTATACTGTAATTTTATTAAACTTAATTTACAAGTTGTGCCACTCGACAACCTCATCCATATAATATCAGAACCCAGACGTCATTATAGGTACTTTCGCTACGCTTCTTGGGATCTTGGGATGGTAGGTCCTAACAGTTCAAATCACTTGGGACCACTACTAGTGGGGGACCCCCATGTGTCTCCTCCAAGATGTGGGGACCTGATCTTTGATCAGGTAGCCCACGTGGTCCCACTATCACTGTCGACCAAGACATGTTTTGACAACCCAGTTTCACAAAAACTCATATAATGTTTGAATCTCTTTGCAGATCTAACACTCCTTCTTCCTAATCCAGAGTTCAGAAGTTTATTAATTATAGGGAATCAATTTCATTAAGATTCCAAAGATGTTGATCTTAATAGGAGCCCAAATTTCAGAAACTTCCTTCGTAAAAAACACTATTCGTCAGGGCTTTCAAACAAGGTTTGGATGGTGGACCCCCAATGGTCCAATCCCCATGGAACTACCACACCCGTGGTCGCCCAACAGTCCTCCACCAGATGTGGGGTCTTGATCCCTCATCAGGTGGGCCATGGGGACCCACAACCCAAATCGACAAAATTGGGTTTTTGACGACCTGTAGGTAGAAAATTCCAAAAAATTTGATTTCGATCATCAATAACCATTGATCTCTGCTATCTACTCCCCTGTCCATCATCCCTACTAATCTTAGAAACTCAGCTTGATAAGTTTGTTCAAGATTTATGGATTTCTAGAGTATATCTGCTACTTTGCTATGTCAACAGTAACGATAGTATTATTATAGGGTTGGGAATAGGCCATCAATCGATCATGTCTCTGAACTTCCTCAAATCTAGACTTTACAATAATAAGTTCAGAGATTCTACTCACCTAGTATAGTAGTGTATTGCTCCGGCAGTGATTGGCCTCACGTCAGACATCTGCTGTCGTCCTACCGTTGGTCTTTCTCTCCTTCTAACAATTCCACAACTAAATTAGTCTCTCTCTCTCTCTCTCTCTCAGAATTTTCTTTTCGTTGATGTGTGTGAGGTAATAGGAGCCTCTACATATATATAGTAGTGCATAGAGAAAAGTCCTATTCGGAAACTACAAGGAAGTCTTATTGGCAATAGTATTCCTAAAGAGAGATCGGTTTGGGACTCCTTATATTTAATAACCTTGTTCTTGCCTATTTTGGACTTACAAGGAATCCTAATCCATAACTCCCATTTTGACTTCAGCTATGGTTGACTAATATGGCCCACCTTGTAAGGCTGACCCACTGAGGTAGGTTAGGTTATTACATAAAAGCACTTTCATGGCAACATTGTAAATCCATAAGTAGGCCCCTTTTAGAAAATTCAAACTGCTAAAATTCATTGGTGGATGTATGTTCAAAATCCAACACCCATTAATCGTCAAATTGATATTAATGGGATTAATGCTATTCCATTGGTCAAGCATTGTGAAGGTCTTGGATTTACACATAGGTGTAACCCACTATAGAAAATAAAGGGTAAAAGGAGAAGTAAATGAAGAACCCACTTTATCTGCTTCTTTTTTTCTCCCTCCATTTTAAAAGAATCTCCTAAAAAGAGGGAGAACAAAATACGTTAGAAAGGGGCTTTTATACAAGGGACACCTTTTCTTTGGCTGTCTCTAGATGGTCGCTTCTCATTGGACTTTAGAGGGGCAGAAATATCCCTTTTTTAAAAGGGGCATTTTGTCGGATTCCTCTATCTCTCTCTCTCTCTCTTTTTCTCACTATCTCAATATATTTATATATATGGGATTTAATCTTATAAGAACTAGCTCTCACCACTTTTTTGTGAGAACTCTAAGTGGGGTCCATCTATCACCTAATCCAAATCTTGCAATACACAAGGACCCCCCCAATAGTCACACGTCCCAAGTTTTGGTCATATCCAAATTTACTAGACTATTAGATCGATTGTGCATCAATCTGAATGTACTAGATTTATGGGATATGGATGAAGGGGTTAGGAACATGTGATTGAGGCTAAACTTGATATGTGGGGTGGTCCCGCATAGATATTTCCATCCCTTTATTACCGTGAGAACTCGTTCTCATAGGATCAAGCCCCTGTGTGTGTGTGTGTGTGTGTGTGTGTGTGTGTGTGTGTGTGTGTGTGGAGCCCCTCTTCTAAGCTCAAGCTTTGGATAAGGTAAGCTCAAGTGTGTGGCTCACACTTGTGGGGCCCACCCGGGGACCCACATAGGGATAGAGATGGGGGGATTTGAAGGAATCTTTAGGATCCTCCTCTCTACAAAAAATCGACCCACAACCATGGTTTCTATCATATCCATCTGGGGCCTCAAAAATTTAATGGTCAACAGTCCATTTGGATCGGTGCACAATTGATCCAATGGTTCAATAAATTCGGATTTGACCAAAAATTGGTGGATACGTGCAATTCAAGGGGGTCGTGTGTTTGGTCCATTTGGATGGACCAAAGGTGGGCCCGAAAGGCATGGGTAGGCTTGGGCTTATGGAATTTCTTATATAAGCCTAGGCTTATGGGAGGTTTGCCTATAAATAGGGGAATACTACTATGCATCCTTCCCTCATGATGTGGAGAGGGACAAATGCATATTTGGAAAGATTCATGCACAATAGAGGAAAAGTCATTTATGGTATTATGAAAAAGAAGAACCTTCATATGTAAAGCAAGAAAGCCACATCATTGTCCTTCACCATATGATGCATAGTAACAGTCTCTGTATATATATATATATATATATATGGGGAATTCTCAAAAACTCCCTATTTAAAAAAGGGGTGTTTTTGCCCATTTTGATATGCCAATGAAAATTTGCCACCTCACAAGTGTAAAGCAAAAGAATAGAGGATAGCTAATTTTAAGGAGATTAGATGACATATGTTAAAATCTCATAGGCTAAAAAAGGGGCTTTTTTTTTTGTGAAAAACGTCTGAGGAGTTTTGTAGCGTTACCCTCTCATGCAAACGTCTTCATGGATTCACCTTAGGACTCACATGTGAAGTAAACATGGGGTCACAACAATCACAAGAAAAGTGGGGATCAAAAGATCTAGATGGGACCTGCCTATATGAAAAATATGAACTTTTCAAGTCCTTTGGATCATCCTACATTCTAACCCATTGATCCATGGTTGTCAAGTTTAGTGGAAAAGACATTTTTAAGGTTTTATACAATGGCAAGTAAAAGTTGAATGAGTACCAAATTAGGGCTTGTGCTGATACACAAGAGGTAGTGGATGTGAGGGTGTTGGCTGGATCATAGGTGGCCCCGGGTGGGCCCCAAAAGGCAGTCTCCATGGTGAATCCTCATGCAGACATCTGCAGGAGAGTGGCTGGCAAATACATACAAGTTTCCTAATAATGTCATATAATCAACCATTATGAAATAGACAAGTTTAGATTTAGGGACAACTGCTAAAGCTAGAGAATGTTTCAGAATGTATATTAAAACATGGAAGAAGAGAAAGTATCATGCCTGAACAAATCTGTACAAACCAGGAATTGACATAACATCTGCTCCCATAACTTTTAATCCAAAATCAACTTGTGGCTAAAAAACAAAAGAACGCTTGTTAGGAAAAGGGAAGCCCAAAAGGAAACAAATGATGCAAGACTCACAATAATATATTTCCTCATTCTTGCACACCTTTTCCATGAGTGACACCAGTATTTTTGAAAAGCATGGAAAACTCGGGACTAGCGGCTTTAGGGTTATACGAGGTGAGGCAAAGACTTGTAAATCCACAAGCTGAAATTAACAGCAAAAAGTTAGTCAAATGTTCAGGTTGAAGATTCAAGTTGCATAGACACAAGGAACTTTAGAAAGTAAGATCAAATCCGTGAACTATAGTAATTCATCAGTTTCCAGGAGTAGTAGACACATAGTTTAAGAAATGAAATGAAAATAAAACATAAGACATGTCAATTACCTGAACAGTTGCTTTCAGTCCAAATGCTTTAACCACAACAATAACATTTGGATTTCCAGCCCATTTTAAGGATGGTTCCATAATTAACTCCTTTTCATCAGTTATGTAGACCTTCATTCCTGCCAAAAATTAAACAAGAGCTATGAGTGGAAAATCATAAATTGTACAAAGAATATACATATATGATGACAATGATGATGTATAAACTACTTCAATCAACGATAGACACAGTGGAATGAGAATTTTGTGGTAAAACACAGAAAATCACGACCAACTACACACAAAAAAAAAAAAAAAGAAAGAAAAATTTGCCAACTAGAATTTAAATGAAGAAATATGCACAACTTCACCCTTCTGAAATCTTTGCAAAGGAATATTCAACTAGAATTAAGAAAACAAAAGCTACCAAAACGCTAGAGGGATGATGCAATGATCCATGCTAAAGAGGATTCCATATGAAAATGGGAAATGGCAGAAAGAAAGATGAAACAGAATACAAAACTTCTATGACCATGAGGGCAAGGAAGGATGCAATTTTCACAGAAAGGAGAAGGAAAGAAAGAAAGAGACTTTTAAAAATGAAGGATAAAGGAGAAGAGCATAAATTATTTATATCTAGATACCTAATTAAATCAGTCAAGGGAAGCCAAATGCAATCGTTCGTGAACCCAAGCCAAACATCCTCAATTAACAGAAAATTAGTATGCAATCACAACTATGTTTGTTGTATGCCATAGAAACTAGGTTATGTTCTAGATAGTCTGAACTGCATTGATTTACCTTTTGACTTGCATTAACATATTCCCTCACTTCAGAGAAAAAAAGAAGAAGAAGAAGAAGAAGAAGAAAATTATTTATGAAGAAAAATAAAAATGTAGCATAAAACCCTTAAATACATTCGAAAGTTCCTATCACATGTTTATTCCTTATTTATGTTTGAAACCTCTCCAACATTCCAAAAAATCTTAAGAGGTTTCTTCAAGAACTAAATAACCTCAATTATTAATATTAGCCATCCAACCATGGCCATTTCCACATCATCATCATCATCATCATCATCATCAAAGCCTTATCCCAACCATGTTGGGTCGGCTATATGAATTCTATTTCCATATAGATGAATCGCTTAAAGTGTAAGATTCATTAAAACAAGTATCAATTAGTACGATTCACTCTTGAATCTTGACTTCAGTAAATGTGATTCGTTACACAGATGAATATCTTTTCTTCCTAGGATTTGATACAATTAGTAGGACTCGAAATATTCATTGTAGAACTGTAATGACTATGTATGTGTCTAAAAGGAATTTTGTGTGTTGGCTAATTCATAGAGTGGACAAAACTCAAGTCCTAGTTGAAGTTGTATTTTTATTTACTTTTAGACTACGAGTTTGAAGAGGCAATGAAGTCCCAGAAAAACTCATTATCATCATCAAAGCCTTATCCCAACCTTGTTTGGGTCGACTATATGAATTCTGTTTCTCCATTCCGTTATATTTTGAGCCAAATCCTTCGATAAGTTAAACTTCTTTAAATCTGAATCAATGACATTCATCAATGTTTTCTTCGGCCTACCCTACCTCTTGATGGGTCATTCACCTATATAGCCAAACTTTTTCTCACCGGTGCTATTACCGGCCTACGCTCAACATCTCAAACTATCTTAAACGAGTTTATCTAATCTTATCACCTATTGGTGCTACCCTTAAATGCTCTCGGAAGCGTTTATTTTTAATTTTATCTTTTCTAGTTTTACCACACACTCATCTAAGCATTCTCATTTCCGCTACATCCATCTTATGAATATCATCATCATCATCATTAAAGCCTTATCCCAACCATGTTAGGGTCGGCTACATGAATTCTATTTCTCCATTTCATTCTATTTTGAGCTAAATCTTTCGATAAGTGCAACTTCTTTAAATCTGAATTAATGACTTCCATCCATGTTTTCTTCGGCCTACCCGTACCTCTTGATGGACCCTCCACCTGTATATCCAAACTTTTTTTCACCGGTGTCATTATTGGCATACGCTCAACATGCCCAAACTATCTTAAACAAGTTTCTCTAATCTTATCTCCTATTGGTGCTACCCCTAAATGTTCTCGAAAGCGCTCATTTCTAATTTTATCTTTCCTAGCTTTACCACACACCCACCTAAGCATTCTCATTTCCGCTACATCCATCTTATGAATATGTGTCTTCTTAATTGGCCAACATTCTGCTCCATATGTCATAGCTGGTCTAACCACTGTCCTGTAAAATTTTCCCTTCAATTTTGTTGGCATTTGTCTATCACAAAGTACTCCTGAAGCTAGTCTCCACTTCAGCCATCCAGCTCTTATCCTATGCTCCACATCTTCGTCAATCTCCCCATCCTTACTAATCATCGAGCCTAGGTACCGAAAAGAATCTTTACGTGGTATCTCATGGGTTTCAATTTTGACAGTGATTTCAACACTTTGTATATGTCCACTGAAATTACAATCCATATATTCTGTCTTTGTATGACTTATTTTAAAGCCTCTAGATTTTAATGCCCTCCGCCATCTCTCAAACTTTGCATTTACACCATCTCTTGATTCATCCACCAATAATATATCATCTGCGAACAACATACACCATGATACTTTTTCTTGAATATGCACAGTTAACTCATCCATAATTAATGCAAAGAGATAAGGGCTTAAAGATGATCCCTGATGTAGGCCTATAGTCACGGGAAATCCTCCCATTTCTCCACATGTGGTTTTCACATTTGTTATTGCACCTTCGTACATATCCTTTAAAATTTCAATGTAACCTCTTGGGACATTCCTTTTTTTTAAGACCCACCAAATTAAATTCCTCGGTACCCTATTATAGGCTTTTTCCAAATCGATAAAGACCATATGTAGATTTTTCCTCTTTGCTCGGTATTTTTCCATTAATTGCCTAAGTGAAAAGATAGCTTTCATAGTTGATCTCCCCGGCATAAAACCAAATTGATTTTCCGAAATTTTAGTCTTTTTTCTCAGTCTTTGCTCTATTATTCTCTCCCATAACTCCATAGTGTGACTCATAAGTTTAATCCCTCGATAGTTGGTACAATTTTGTATATCTCCTTTATTCTTATATATAGATACTACAATGCTTCTTCTCCATTCATCCGGCATTTTCTTTGTCACAAGTATCTTATTGAATAGTCTACATAACCAACTTACTCCAACCTCTCCTAAGCATTGCCATACCTCTATCGAAATACCATCTGGGCCTGTTGCCTTTCCTGTCTTCATTTGCTTCAATGCTTCCTTCACTTCTACCCCTCTAATTCTATGGAGAAAAGTATACTCTTGTAATGAAGTATCCTCCTTCACTCTTGTATCGCCCAAATATTCTTCATTTAAAAGTTTACTAAAATATTCTTTCCACTTTTCTATAATATCGTTGTCCTTCACCAAAATATTTTCCTCATTGTCCTTGATACATTTGATATGATCTAAGTCCCTACTTTTCTTTTATCTTATTTTTGCAAGCTTAAAAATATCCTTTTCTCATTTTCTTGTTCCCAACCTATTATAGAGGTCATCTTATGAATATGCGTCTTCTTAATTGGCCAACATTCTGCTCTATATGTCATAGCTAGTCTAACACTATCCTGTTAAATTTGCCTTTCAATTTTGTTGATATTCGTTTGTCACAAAGTACTTCAGAAACTAGTCTCCACTTCAACCATCCAACTTTTATCCTATGCTCCACATCTTCATCAATTTCCCTATCCTTACTAATTATTAAGCCTAGATATCGAAAAGAATCTCTACATGGTATCTCATGGGTTTCAATTTTGAGAGTAGTTTCAACACTTTATATATGTCCAGTGAAGTTGCAATTCATATATTCTGTCTTTGTACAATTTATTTTAAAGCATTTAGATTCTAATGCCCCACCGCCATCTCTCAAGTTTTGCATTTATTCCATCTCTTGATTCATTCACCAATACTATATCATTTACAAACAACATACACCATGGTATTTCTTCTTGAATATGCACAGTTAACTCATCTATAATTAATGCAAAGAGATGAGGGCTTAAAGTTAATCCCTGATGTAAACCTATAGTCACGGGGAATCTACCTATTTCTTTACATGTGGTTCTCATATTTGTTACTGCTCCTTCATGCATATCCTTAAAATTTTTAATGTAACATCTGGGGACATTCCTTTTCTTTAAAACCCACCAAATTAAAGTCCTTGGTACCTTATCATAGGCTTTTTCCAAATTGATAAAGACCATGTGTAGATTTTTTCTCTTTGCTCGATATTTTTCCATTAATTGCCTAAGTGAAAAGATAGCGTCCATAGTTGATCTCCCTAGCATAAAACTAAATTGATTTTCAAAGATCTTGGTCTTTCGTTTTTAGTCTTTGCTCCATTATTCTCTCTTATAACTTCATAGTATGACTCATAAGTTTAATTCCTCAATAGTTGGTATAATTTTGTATATCTCCCTTATTTTTATATATAGGTACTACAATGTTTCTTCTCCATTCATCCGGCATTTTCTTTGTCACAAGTATCTTATTGAATAGTCTACATAACCAACTCACCCCAACCTCTCCTAAACATTTCCATATCTCTATCGGAATACCATCTGGGCCTATTGTCTTTCCAATCTTCATTCGCTTTAATGCTTCCTTCACTTCCATCCCTCTAATTCAACGGAGAAAAGTATGCTCTAATGATGAAGTATCCTCCTTAACTTTTATATCGCCCAAATGTTCTTCATTTAGAAGTTCGCTAAAATATTCCTTCCACCTTTCTTTAATATCGTTGTCCTTCACCAGAATATTTTCCTTATTGTCCTTGATACATTTGACATGATCTAAGTTCCTACTTTTCTTTTCTCTTATTTTTGCAAGCTTAAAAATATCCTTTTTTCCTTTTATTGTTCCCAACCTATTATAGAGGTCATCGTATGCTTTGAACTTTGCACTACTTACTACTTTCTTAACTTATTTCTTTACCTTCTTATACAGCTCAAAATTTTCCATACTCTTAGTCTCCTGCCAAACTTTGTAACAATGTCTTTTTTGTCAAATAACTTCCTAAACCTTCACACTCCACCACCATGTTTCTTTATTAATATGTCTCTTTCCTTTTGATTATCCAAGTATCTCCTTTGCAACATTCCTAATGCAATTAGCTATTTGATTCCACATTAATATAGTTTCTCCTTCAATATTCCATTCTCCCTTCTCAATCATTTTGTCCTTAAATATATTTGTTCTTTCCTTCTTCAAATCTCTCCACCTTATTTTAGGGTCCATTTTGTTTACTACCACTTTCTTTCTACTTCTAATGCAAACATCTAAAACTCTGAGCCTATGTTACGCAGTCAAACTCTCTCCTGAGGTAACCTTGCAGTCTTTACAAGTCAATCGGTCATGTTTTCTAACTAAAAAAAAGTCTATCTAACTCCTATTACTCCCACTTTTATAGGTAAAGTCTCAAAAAAGCTAAAAGGAAGAAAATTTGAAAAAATCAAAGAAAGACTGCCTGATCAATTGAGCATGGATCCAATTGATCGGATTTAAGGCAGTGTCCAAATTCGATAGATTGGACCATTGTCCGATCATCTGCGTAGAAAATTCCACTGATAGGTGAATTTTTATTCCGATTTTAGTGGGATTCCCTATTTAGTGCCAACTACTTTCCTGATTAAAATATGCTTATGACGCATGAATTTGGAGCTATAAAAAGGGGTTCTCTTTCAACCCTAATGCATGGAACATAGATCTCATTGTTTTAAGTAGAGATTTCTTGTTGGAGATCATCTTCTCTAGAGTTTTTCATAGAGAGTTAAAGGGCTTAAGTTCTATTCTAGAGATCATTGTCTTCTACATCTTTGAGTGTAAAAGATTGTTCTAGGGAGTCAAGTACAACAACTAGAAGGTGTTTAAGTGTTTGAATTTGTAACAAAGGACGGCAGGGAGTCGTTGCAGCGAAATGTTGTGCGATGAGAATTACAAATCTTTAGGTTGAGCGAGAACTAGATAAAAGTTGTGAGTATATCTCTTGTAACTGTGGGATGATTCATTGTGTTTAATTTTCAATTGTGTTTTTTTTTCCGGTTTGGGTTTCCACATAAAAATCATTGTCTTCTTATGGTGTATGCTTTTATTTGATTTATTTTCGATGCGTAGTTGATTATTTGCACACATCATATTGAGATTGATTGCGTAGATCCATTCTAGACAACCCCCTCCCCCACCCCCCTCCCCCCCACCAAAAAAAAAGAAAAAAAACTTTCAGTGTTTATGAGTTTTCAAACTCATTCAAGTACTAATTCAATAATTCCCATAGTCTACATGTATACAAAGTAATGACTAATGACCCTATTAATCTTAGTTTTCAATCGCTTATCTTTTCCCAAGGATTTTGATTTTGATACAAATAATAGGATTTGGGATACTAATTGTAGGATTTTAAGAATATGCATTTGCCTATGAGTTTGTAGACTCATACAAGTACCAGTTCTCATAATCTGCAAGTATGCAAAGTAATGACTAATGACCCTAATAATCATAGTTTTCAATCACTTATCCAGTTTGATTTACTCTTTTTGGCTTAACATTAATTAATATTACATATTCGACTACTCTTAGGTATATTTCATTAATCTGGAAAATTTTAACTTTCTGATACATAAAAACTTCATGTAGATTGAAAGCAATATGATGACATATGATATGTACAGCCAACGTATATAGTTTCTTCAAGCAGTTGATTAGGCCATGTTGACAAACTCACGATCATAGAGAAGAGATTTTGAATTCTCTTGAGAATGTATTAATTTGTGTGTCCTTCTATTGAGATTATACATCAATATATATATCTTTACATGCCTTTAATCTAGGCTCTAAGAAAGGAAAACTCACTAATTTACATCAATTAGGATTCTAAGTTAAAAAGGAAGACTAATTACAGCTAATTACCTTTAATCTAGGCTCTAAGAAATGAAAACTCACTAATTGACATCAATTAGGATTCTAAGTTAAGAAGGAAGACTAATTATAGCTAATTACCTTTAATCTAAGCTCTAAGAAAGGAAAACTCACTAATTTATATCAATTAGGATTCTAAGTTAAGAAGGAAGACTAATGACAGCTAATTACAGCAATAGTATTCCAAGTAAAGAAGGCTCCTCTTTTCAGATGGGCTTTGGGCCTATGTAACAGCCCCCCTCAAATTGATCGGGAGAATCGACAAGCATCAATTTGGAAACCAAGAACTGATGGCGCGGTCGTGGAAGGCCTTTGGTGAGAATATCAGCAAGTTGAAGTTCAGTGGAGACATGTGGCAGGCTGATGACATCACGTTTAAGCTCATTACGGATGAAGTGACAATCAACCTCGATGTGTTTAGTACGTTCATGCAAAACCGGATTTTCAGTAATCCGAATAGCACTGGTATTATCCGCATAGAGGGGGGTAGCTCCAGTTGCTAGAAAACCAATGTCAGAAAGCAAACCACGGAGCCAAAGAATTTCGGAGCATGCAGCAGACATGGCGCGGTACTCTGCCTCAGTAGAGGATTTGGAAACTTTGTCATGTTTCTTGCATTTCCAAGAAATGAGACTATCACCTAAAAACATGCACCATCCAGTTGTCGATCTGCGAGTATCCGGACAACCAGCCCAATCAGCATCTGAATAAGCTTTGAGAGTCAGAGGATTGTTGGATGGAAAAAACAACCCACGAGTCGGTGTGCGAATAAGGCACCGAATGATGCAGCGAACAGCAGCAAGATGAAGGTGACGAGGAGCAGTCATGAACTGACTCATCAGGTTGACCGCATAAGAGATATCGGGTCGAGTGATCGTGAGGTAGATCAAGCTCCCAACCAACTGGCGATAAGCAGTAGGATCGGAAAGAAGATCACCTTCGTCGCGACTGAGTTTGACATTCAGTTCTACTGGTGTATCAACAGGAGCAGAAGCAGTAAGACCAGCCAAGGTGATGAGATCAATAGTGTATTTGTGCTGATGGAGAACGATACCTTTAAGCGATTGATGAACTCCAAGACCGAGGAAATAGTGGAGAGGGCCAAGATCCTTCATTTTAAATGACTCACGAAGAGACGCTTGGAGCTTCTGAATCATTCCGGCATTAGGATTGGTAATGACGATGTCATCAACATAGACAAGGAGTATTATGATCCCGGATGGAGCATGATGTAAAAACATAGAAGGATCATACGGGCTTGGATGAAAATCCAAGCGGAGAAGAACAGCTTGGAATTTCTCAAACCATGCGCGAGGAGCTTGTTTCAGACCATAAAGGGAGCGACGAAGTTTAGCAACCATACCGAGGCCGGAGGAGCATCCCTGAGGCAATCGCATATAAACATCTTCTTTGAGATCACCATGGAGAAACGCATTTTTGACATCCATTTGATAGAGAAGCCAAGATTGAGATGCAGCAACATCAAGAATAGTGCGGACGGTGGTCATCTTGACAACCGGAGCAAAGGTCTCATCATAATCAATGCCATATTCTTGCCAATTGCCAAGAGCAACAAGACGCGCCTTGTAGTGATATAAAGATCCATCAGATTTTAATTTGAGAGAAAAAACCCACTTACAGCCAATAGGTTTGACACCCACAGGAGATGATACAATATCCCATGTATGATTTTGTGCTAACGCATCCAATTCATCTTGCATAGCCTTTTTCTAACACGGAACCTGCACAGCCTAAGAATATGATTGTGGAATGGAAGAAGAAAACAAAGTGGCCATTAAGGAAGTATGGGAGAAGCCATAACGGTCTGGCTGGACCGAAATCCGAGTGAAGCGACGTAGTGAAGTATGGCCGGAACCGGATGCCAGAGGAAGATCAGGAGGGGGATCACTAGTATGCGCTGTGCTGTTCCGTCTGTGATACACAAAATTAGGATTAAAACGAACAACTGACGATTCTTCAGAAAAGCCAGGTAATGACACAAAAGAGGAGTCAGGACGATCAATGTGTTTTTGAAAAAAATACTGATGTTCAAAGAAGACGACATTCCTAGAGATACGGAACCGACGAATGTGAGGATCATAGCAAAGGAACCCTTTCTGGAAGGGTGCATAACCTAAAAACACACACTGAGCTGATTGTGCCGTGAGTTTTGTCCTTTCAGAAGGAGGTAAGTGCACAAAACAAATGAAGCCAAAAACATGAAGATCATCATAGGATGGAGCAGTCTTGTACAAACGGTAATATGGGCTTTGATTCTCAATGGAGGTTGATGGCATACGATTGATAAGATGAGCTGCTGTAGCCAGTGCCTCAACCCAAAAACGAGTAGGAACTAAGGATTCCAGAAAAAGGGAACGAGTGACATCAAGAAGATGTCTATTTTTCCGTTCAGCGACTCCATTCTGTTGGGGAGTATAAGAACAAGATCTTTGAGAAATAATGCCTTTGGTTTGCAAAAACTGTTGAAAATCAGAGGACATATATTCCTCGCCAGAATCAGTTCACAAGATTTTAATGCAGGTGGAAAATTGATTTTCAACATAAGCCAAAAAAATTTGAAAAACATGAAAAACATCAGATTTGGAATGCAGAAAGTAGACCCATGTGAACTGACTGAAATCATCAATAAAGGTCACAAACTATTTATCATGAACGTGGGAAAGAGCGGGAGCAATTCTCCATACATCACTATGAACTAAATCAAAACACTGAGAAGTGTGAGAAGTGGATTGAGGAAATGGAAGTATTTTGCTCTTTCCCATTTTACAAGTAACACAATCAAAAGGCACACAAGAAGATAAACGAAGAGATTTATTTAAGAAACCAGAATTGAACATAAAGGACAAAGCCTTGGAATTAGGATGTCCGAGTCTATTATGCCACAACCGGCAATTATCTCTAAGAGAAAAACAAAACACATTATTGGCAAATTGATTCTTATAAATTTGAGAAAGATCCAGCGGAAACAAGCATCCACACTTAGGCCCCTTCGCGATCTCCTTCCCGGACATCTGGTCCTGCACAACACAACCAAAAGAAGAAAAAGAGATGTTACAATTATTTTCAACAAGTTGTCCGACTAACAATAGGTTGGAAGTTAAATTAGGACAAAGATAAACATTTCTCAATGGGATAGAACCAGGGATATCGCCAATGGCAGTAATGGGAACATGTCCTCCATCAGCAGTTTGTATTTGAAGAGGGCCAGTGTAACTTGTCATATTGGAGAGAGGAGTATGGGAATACGTCATATGATTAGATGCCCCAGAATCAAGAAACCAAGTGGAAGATGAAAAAGACTTACCTGATAGACCAAAAGCTGAGAGGGCATTGATAATCATTTGTTGAACCAATTCAAGAGTGAGAGATGAGGAGGACCCAGGCTGTGGGGTTGCAGATGTAGGAACATGCATAACCGAGGAAGCCACATAAGCATGCGGAGTCTGAGACGGTGGAGTAAGATACTACGATGCTAGAGACTGTGGAGTCTGATATTGTGTCGACTGACGTGGAGGACGGCGACGACATTCAGAGATGATATGTCTCGACTTTTTACAGTAACTGCAGACTTTTTGTTTGCATTGAGAGGCAACGTGCCCAAATTTTTGACAACTGTAGCATTGGGTTTTGCTCAAGTCTCGAAGCTGAGAAGTTTTATGTGCCAAAAACGCGACTGAATAGGTTTCAGTCTTTTGTTAAGCAATATGAGCCGAGGTCGTAAGGCACTGTTCTTCGCGTAAGAGCTCATTCAAGCATACATCCAAGGAAGGTAGGGGCGACCGATTCATTAGAGCAGATCAGACACTTTCAAATTCATGTCGCAGTTTCATCAAAAATTGATCTTGCTGACTAGATGCCTGAAGGTCTTGAATTACCGCCAACACATTGTCAGCCACATCCGCATATTTAATACTGTCGTATTCCGACCACAGTGTACGGAAACTTGAATAGTAATCTTGTACTAACAAAGTCCCTTGGGTATATTCAGCAATAGCACATTCAAAATGGAACTGTCGCGCAGAGTTATCTTGATGGTATACTTTCTTCAAATACCTCCACATGGCCTTAGAAGTGGGGTAAGGCTTGAAATTCATTATCAGATGAGGCTCAACCGATCCCAGAATCCAAGATTTGATTTTGGCATCTTTTGTCTGCTAAGAGGAGATCTTTTTTTCATCCTCAGTGGGTTTAGGGTCATCACCAGAAACAAAACCCCACAATTCATTAGCTTCGAGGTAGGTTTGGAATTGAAAAGACCATGCAAGGTAATTTTGTCCAGTGAATTTGATCAAAGTAACCTCAGATTTGTCCATCTCAATGTTAGATTAAAATTGATTTTGGCCAAAAGAGAACAACAGGAAAGTAGTACGTTCTTGATTTCAGGGGAAAAGGTAGCACATGGACCCCACCAAGTGATCTCGAGACAGATCAAAGACAGGGGATGGAAGGGTAGTCAAATTTCGCTACTGCTGGAAGAGGTCTCACTCAAAACGGATCAAAATCTACAATTTTGAACGGCTAAGATGAAATCTGTTCGACAAAACTGAAATACTAAAAGAGATGAGATGGCCTACCTCTGATGATCTAAAAAATCTGAAAAAATGTCCAAGAATTCTAGGATGAGTGGTCGACCAGGATGGGAGGGTCTGCTGATGTAACATGCACGAACAATCAACGACAGGATGCCAATGACTGTTATCACCAAAATTCTACAAACCAGTTGAAGAAGAAGATTAGAAGAGAAGAGGACTGTAGATCAGGGCTCTGATACCATGACAAACTCACGATCATATAGAAGAGATTTTGAATTCTCTTGAGAATGTATTAATTTGTGTGTCCTTCTATTGAGATTATATATCAATATATATATCTTTACATGCCTTTAATCTAGGCTCTAAGAAAGGAAAACTCACTAATTTACATCAATTAGGATTTTAAGTTAAGAAGGAAGACTAATTACAGCTAATTAACTTTAATCTAGGCTCTAAGAAAGGAAAACTCACTAATTTACATCAATTAGGATTCTAAGTTAAGAAGGAAGACTAATTACAGCTAATTACCTTTAATCTAGGCTCTAAAAAAGGAAAACTCACTAATTTCTATCAATTAGGATTCTAAGTTAAGAAGAAAGACTAATTACAGCTAATTACAGTAATAGTATTTCAAGTAAAGAAGGCTCCTCTTTTCAGATGGGCTTTGGGCCTATGTAACACATGTAACCACTTTTTTTACTTTGAATGCTACAGAGTATCTTCTTTGCAAAGGCTGAAAGAAGAATTGGTGAAAAGTAGCAAGGCTATAGTCTCCATAGCCTGCCAACAATAACAGGCCTAAGTTTGTGTGTGTGAGAGAGACAAAGAGAACTAAAATATTGCCAAAAAACACTAACAAACATGCAAAATATTGCCAAAAAAAAAAGCTAAGTTCATGAATTAGGAACAGAAATGCAATGTTGATAGATTTCATGGCCAACTAACCTTGAAATGTTGGTGGCAGGGTGCCTAAGGTAAGAGCTTCAAATTCAACTGAATCAATTTTAAACTTCTCAATATTTTGAGCTATGATTGGCTTTGCAATTTCCTTAGACATCTTGCAGATCGCCTGAGTAAGAAACATGTTGTCATAAAAAGGAAATTAAGAATAAGCTCAGGAATCATGTCATGAAACAATATAATTAAATCAGCTCAAATATTCACACCTTGTCCAGATAAGGCCACATGCTTCCTAGAAATTGGTTGAGCCAATCAACCTTAAAGAACGTAAAAAAATATCAGAGAAATAATATTAGAGACTATAGCATGCACAATTTGGACGAAGGAAATGGAAATTCCAATCCATCACATTCATAAGGCAACGTCAATCCAAAAGGAAATGAACACAAACACTAGCACACATACTCGATCATAGTCTGGATTTTTCACCCATAGAGGTATTTCAGAAAGCATGTGCTGCAAAGACTTTGAGTCTTGTTCAACAAGTGGCCGAATAGTGGGATCCTGACATAATAAACAATGGAAACCTTTGAGTGCAGCATAAGTAAATTGTTCTCCAGTTTTCTATTTTAATTAATTTCATTCGACATGTAAGGCAGCCCAACATGTAAGGTGGCTATTCCTTTTACTTCTGGAGCTCTTGTTAAAAGAAAAGGTTCATCTTTAATTGCAAAAATTCAGCCAACCATATAAGCCTGTGTAATAATAAAAAGAAGGTTCTGCCAAGTGTATCAGTATATAACCGCTTGTGCGAGTGTTAATACAATGATGAATTATAAAAATTAAAAAAGAAAAGAAAGTATGGCAGGGAAGAGTTGCCTAGCTACAAACTCTACACAGCAACAAAACTCAAATATTTTAAAAGTCTAATGCGCAAAAGTACATTAGAATAATATGGTTATGTAATTATGCTACCTTTAAACTTAAATAAAAAAAATTTATGACCTAAGGTATCCTTCGCCAGCCCAGCTTTCAAACTGATTGCCTGCGGCCCGGGGTATCCGATTCGAACGAGTAAGGATTATTTCCCAGGGGGTACATACATAGCCGCACACATAGTATTTAGATAATGTAAGGGGCAGAAGTCAAACTCGAGACCTTAGGGGGCAAACCCAAGGCTCAAATCAACTAAGCCACCACTTTGACGGCACACATCAACATAAATCAAAACCAAGTTACACTACATATTGAAAAAGTAAACCATATCAATAACATGTAACCATGGGCCATGCAAGCAAGCTAGTTGGGTTTGGTTCTAAGCAGATTATGCCAATTTTTAATGGGCCTTTAAAAATATAATGTTCAAGGCCAAGTCAGCCATGGTAAGCGGCCCTACAGGCAACATTAAAGTTATTTTTCTTAGAACTTCATTTTTTTCAGAATACGTTGAGAGTAAGTGTCACTGGACTTCCATTTACCCAATGGATTTGACCAAAACAAAACCAGTATGGCCCTAGGTTTTAGGGTTGGGTTCACAGGTTTAAACCCATTTAAGTCAGATCCAGGAGCATTAGGATCTACAGCCATATACTTAAATCCAAAATAACTCACTTGTACTTAAAGTCAACTCCTACATGAAATTCCTCCAATTACACACGTCTCAGAGATGGATTGATGGTTCAAGAGTCAAGACAACCAGAAATTGGTTTTCCTCCCATTACTTTTGCATTTCTTCTCATGGAAAATTCTCTTTTTTTCCATTTTAGATTACATTTTTTCCAGTCTTTCTGTGGTCTAGAGCTATACACGTACTGAAAAACAATTTAAGGGGTCATCTGTTTGAACATCATGTCTGTTTGCATCAATTCATGCATAAATGGTGTGAAAATGAGCCCATTTACACATCAAAATTTTCACACCATAATAGGTGTCAAAGTGACTCACACCCCCTCATGCAAAAAAGGTGTTAGTACACTTCCTACACACTGAATTGCCCCATCAACTACCTTTAATTTTCTCGTTCTTATCGGCCTCATATTTGTAATCCAATCCATTCACTTTGTTTATTGCATAATAGACCTCAAGATATCGAAGCTGACTGTCTAAAATCTTTATAGATTTTGATCAATTAGTACTAAAAAGTCTTAACCAATAGATAAAATTTTTTATACTTTTGTGGGCCCCAATTCATGATCTAAATCGTTCAATACTGTTGTATTAATGGTAAATACTAAATACTAGTAGGTTCAGTTTCATATCTTAATTCGTAATGGCTTTTGACAAATTTGTGAAAAATGTTAAAAATCCAAAAGAAATCTAAAACCGTTGGATGTACTCATTTACCCTTGTGAAAATGGTTATTTTGACAATGTGTTTCAAATATGTAACATTTGCATATGTAGTATTTACATATGTAAATCTCATTTTCCTATCACACGTGAAGAAGACAAAGGCAAATGACCTATAAAAAATGCATATCTGGGTTTTTTTTTCTTTTGTCTTTTTCTTTTTTGGAAAATTAAATGTATATATATTCAAAGGGGTATGCAAAAAGTAAAAAGAATAACAGATGCAGGAGGAATCTCTTCCTCACTTGCGCATCTCCTACTAAGAAAGGCAGAGCAAAGCCCTTCACCATTACTCTAATATCTGGGAAAGTTCTGGGAGGGTTTTAGTCCAACTGCAATCTCTGAAATCATAGAATTAATTAAAACTAGGACAAAGCTGAGATTAATCAGTACTCATTCAAATGGAAGAAAGGACCCAGAGCTATTATATGATTTATACTAGTTCATATATCAAATAATTTAACAAAACCCACCTTACAAAGCAGAGGGCTCTCACCAAATTTAATCAAAAACAAGGAAATGAACAAGCAGGGAATCTGAACCCCCAGAAAAGAATAATCATTTAGCCGAGGATGCTGTTATACTCTTAGTATACCAGCCAGTGAGTCTATAGTTATTTGAAAGCATTGGTATATAAACGCACATAGCATGTTATACAATGCACGGTCAATGCAATTAGCGACACCATCTAATCACTGGTCTTCTCTGTAAAAACCAGCTAGCATGCCATCATAACATTTCCCAGTTATTCAAATCCTCATTTCTTGATTAAAGATATAATACCTTCTTTCAGCAGTGGATAATTCAGATTACCCACAACTTAACATGGAATATAAATAAAGATCTATTCCTATCATCCGAATCAAAATCTAAGTAAATATAACTGAAAGAAAATTCAGAAAAACCAAAATTAAGGAAATATGAAAACCACTCACCTTCACATCATTGGGTTGAAAGTAGATGAAGAGAAAATATCCTATAACAATCCCAGTGGAGATCCCCACTCCAAATCCACAGAAACCCAACAAAGAACTCAAAAGACCCATCACCAATCATACAAAATCTCAGATTCCTTTCTTCTTACAAATCAGAAAAGCAAGCAAACAATCACCAGAAAGAAAAATCCTTGTCTTCCTCTACCATTTTCTTCTCCTTTGGCCCACCACATAGACAAAGCACCGTCTCCCCTCTCTCTGTCCAAAACCAACAAACTGCCGACTCTTTCTGCTTGATAACCATAAACCCAATTACAAAACCGCAAGAGAGCAAGACCCTCTACGTCTCTTAAACTCCCCACTCTCCCAAACACATCAAGGAATTCAAACAGCTCCCAAATCTCCTCCTTTTGCTTCAAAACAGAAAACCCAGATATAAAATCAAAAGAAAACAGACCCCTTTTCTTCCTGGGATAGTTTAGCGTTGCCTCTACCAGAAATCCATGAGGAGCATTAACTCTCAGAATCGTTTTCTTCTCCCCATAAAGCAAGGAATTTAACTACAGGAGCTAGAACAGTCTGTAACGCATGTGGGGTGTGGTTGGAATCGTTTTCTACAGTTAGAGTAACGAGGGGAATGTGACTCTGAAATCAAAAGTAGATGAATTGATGAAAGCCCGTTGTATTCTCCGAAGCCTCTATTCCATCACCTGGTTTTCTTTTTTAATTAGTTTCCTTGGAATGTGAGCATCAAATGCTTCTTGGTTCTTGGTTTTGCCTTGTTCCCAAAACTACTACCCTTGTAGTTGACACCTTTCCTTTTGAGGAAGGTTGAGAACTGGAGATACAGCCATAGATGGTATTATATTGCTATTCATACGTTGGTCTTTCCCAAATAGGCAGACAGCTCACCACAGGCAAGCTGTAGATTGGCGGAAAGAGCTGTCTGTTTTTCAGATTTTTCAAAGTGTGGATTTTCTGTATTTGTGAAGCAAGGTAGATATGGAAAGTTATTTATTTGATGGATATTTTTGTATGTTAACCTTGTATCTTTAATTTTTAATCACTTATGTCATGAATTTCTAAGTGATCATAACCTATGTATTCTAGACAAATAGCTTCATGTAATTGAATATCAAGTATTGTATTTTTTTCTTTACAAAAAGAAAAAAAAGAAAGAAAGAAGAAGAAGAAAAAATACTCTAATTCTACGAGTCGTTAAAAATGAAGGAACAAATGTGAATATCCAAAAATGATAAGGAAAGCTAAGGTCTCATTACCCTTAATAAAAAAAAAAGGGTTAAGATCTCATCTAAGTACTTTATATCCTTTATCTTTCATCTATTTGTCAATCCTTTGATGGGGCTCATTTCATCATCATGAATTCTTGTGCATAAAATTGTGCATAAAATTCATATGCGGTTTATGCAAACAAACATGTCCTAAACCAGAAGGCATCAATTTTTTTATGCCCCTCCCCTGAGCATTGCATGCTGGAGTGGCATAGTTTTTTATTTGTCTTAGAAACAGTTATTTTTATTTAATATAGATTAAGAAAAGAGTTGAAAACGCTTTTCGGTTAAAAGTCTACAAAATATCGTTTATATATATACAGACCCTGCACAAGTGAGCCTTCACAATTGCTTCACTGGATTTTTATAAAATAACATTCGAGCCCTATCCTTATCTACCATTTATAAAATGCATAATAAAATATCATGAAAAATAAAAATATCTTGCAGTTATCAAGTGAAATTTGATGACGAGTTATGAAAAAGGAAGCATTTATTTTTAGCAATTCAATTTTTCATAAGTTGACCTCGCTTAAAGCACGTTTCTTTAGTAGAAATTTTGACAAGAATTTATGATGTCAAAGATTCTTAGGCATTGATGTAATGCCTATTCCCTTTCATTTACAAATTATATGTTTCTTTGTCAGAATTTTGAATTCCAATTACTTAAAAGGTTACTTTTATTATTTAAAATTCTTAAATTTCAACCCTTTTAATCATTTTTGACGTTCCAACAAAGAGTGAGACTCACGAATTCCACCTCAGGAAACAGGTAATAGAGAATTAAGAATTTTTCAAATATAAATTCTTTGAAAGAAACGGGCCCTAGAGGCCTCACAAATTCCCATTAAATAGAATCTTTGAGCAAATGTACTTTTTTCTTTTCTTTTTTTTTCTACCTGTTCTTCTCCATTCCTCCCCCTGTTCTAGATTCAGGCCCAACACATTTGACCACTATACCAGATCATTGTCTAACTTACATATGCATGATCCGAAAAGTCCATATTTCTCTTCTTGATTTGTCAAGCGTGAGTTAAGAATAATAATATAGAAGTGATGGTAACATTTTAGTGCTTTAGACTTTTCAGATATAGCCCCATAATAGATTTACATGGATGGATTCTGGGAATTCTCTAATCCTGATTATCCTTTCCTGCCAAATGGATGATTCAAGAGTTATTATTGGGCCCATATTGCCCAAGCTAAAAAACATACAAAATGGTATTGTTATCATGGATCATGGATCCATGTGGTTTAATTTTTTTGTAGTAAAACAATAATTTATATATGCCTGAAATGCTTGCCTCCCAACACCAATATAGATACTAATATACTGTGTATTAGTTTACCCATTTAAAATGTACTGTGTATTAATTTCTTCAGGGGCTGATAGGTACCTTCATAGAGCAGCCAATATTCAAAACCATATCTACTGAATACCTGTACCATTGCAGGCCCTGACAGATACGGCCAATATTATAGATATTTGCCAATGACCAAATTCCCTCTAGATTTAGTGAGTCCAGTCAATAATCAAGATATCTTGGCCTAAATTGTTTTAGTGTTTTAAGTTTGAATGGCTCTTGTGAAATCATTGCAACTTACAATCAATAAATAAAGACTAAGTTTTCTTTTCTATCCCAGATCTACTTAGAACACTTCTTCGTCTAAGCATCCAAATGCATAAGAGGTGGCAAACATACGACCGACAATGTGGCTATACTACAATCCTAGCTAGTCCAAACTTTGGACTTTGATTATTTCCCATTTCCGGTAGACTTTTGCCGTTTGCCGAAGTATACAACAATTGAATGGTTCATCTTATCATAACTATTGTCGTTGTTGTCATTATCATTGTGACGTGCAACCCATGCTTTCTTTACGGTGATCACACGTTAAACTTGTTGGTCGCCACGTGGAGTGACACTTTAGATTTCCAAAACTTCGAAACTTTGATTGATCCATTAGATTTCTCCATGATTATGAGGTTCGTACACGTATCAAAAACCTAAATTCGATCCACACTTAAATTGATCCACAATTAAATTGTTACTCGCATTTAAATCATTCAACTGGTTACGAAGTCTTCCAATGAGCTTGAGGTCCCCATTTCAAAATCGTTTAGGACTTGCCTCATACATAGTGCTAGTGGATTGTGTTCTATATTTAGGGTTTTAACATTAATCAAATAACATGAAGTCCGTAAATTTCTCGTCATATATATTTATATATGGATAATATTTATGAGCATATGTCACTCACAATTTTGGTGAATGACATTTTTATTTTGAAAAGTATTAATGTGCAAAAAGATAAAATCATTACACCTTATACACCTTATATATATAGGGAAAGACCACTATAAATCCATCTCTCATCTTGTAGTGTGGGGCAATTCCCTTTTTAGACTTAATAAGGTCAAAAAATTGTTATGATGTGTGATGATTTTATTTTTTTGCACATCAATACTTTTTAAAAATAGAAGTGTCCCTCACCACAAGGTAAGGGATGGATACATAGTAGTTTTGTCGTATATATATATATATATATAAACCATCATCCTTTGAGAATGGCCATGGCTAGTAGGAAAATCTCATTCTACCATAGCTAGTCCACATGGTCTAGAAAGTGATAAAATCAATACTAAGCAAATAGTGATAAAAACAATAATAACTCAGTCTAACGGAAGAATAATTTCAATTAGAGTCAAATTAGGTTGCTGCATTTTATGGGTGGGTGAGTATGAGGGTTTGATCACTCGTGTAAAAATTTGAGAAATGTGATTTTTTTTTTGGAAATGTATAGAACTTGTATAAGCATAGGGCACTATGATTTTTTTTTTCAGGCCATTTGAAGAGATACAATGGAAATTTCAGCAAAAAAGTCACCCTTCAACATTGTAAATTCAAATTTCAAAGTGGGTGGTTTACGGCTGTTAGATGATTGATGAGCTGACATATGTACCTTTATTTCTGATTTGCTGGCGCCTTGGCAGGTATGTAAACTGATATCCAGCCGTTACACTTACACAGGGCTGAACTGAAGGCGTCAGCAACCCTGACTTCAAGCGATGGTGTTAGGTTGATGTATATATCGTCTCCCTTTCTTCCATCTGTTCACTGAACTCTAATAAGATATAAAATAGATGGATCTAACGAGGTTCGGAACTATTCGCATATTGAAGGGCATCTGTTCACCTAAGTGGGACACTCCCCTGCTCTGGGAAAATCAATTTCTCTGGATGCATTACACAAACAAACTCTAATTCCTAATCTGTGTTGCTGGGCATTCATTTTCTATATTTCCTATATTCATTTTTTCATCTGAAGCAAAAATTTTCGATAGTTATTTTACATTCGATTCTTCGTTTTGTATTTGGGAAGATACATTCTTTTATGATTAGAAAACAAAAGATTACAGAATATACAAAAGAAGGGCCTAGGGGCTTTACAAGTTAGCCTCGACAAAATAGAGCAAAATCACATTATGATAGGAAGTAATACACCAGTGAACACACTGATCAAAATGCATGCTGGACCATCATAGAAACTGGTAGAAGTTTGGGTCTCTCATTGTGTTCTGGTTGTGATCTTTCTCCTCCTTCTTGTATAGGGATGGCATTGGGGTTGGATCGGGTTTGTTGGTGGAGATTTGAAGCCATGACCAGAAGAAACTCTGCCTCACTACCACTTATTATATTAAAGTCTCATATGACAAGAAATCCACTAGGAATTATACTAAGTAAAGACATACCGGACAAGGCAGGTTGGCGCATCTAAAACTCAAATTTGTCGTAACCCCAACTAGGGTTAATACATGAAAAACTATACCCTACCCAAACCCTATCAATATGCTACCAAACCCGCCCCTAATAGGAGCCGGTTGGGTCGGATCCCATTTAAAGTTGACCCATTGCCATCCCTATTCCTATATCTGTAAGCATGACACGGCTCCTGAAAATAGATTTCTTTTGCTGAAGGCAGCAGGAGACCTCTGAATATTCTGATCACTGAATGAGGGAATTGAGCCAGCATGCAGATTTTCTACCAATGCAGTGTGACCTTTTGATTCCTTATTTTTAACGACTTATAGAAATATGAGTGTTGATATCCTAAAGAGCTACTTGCATGAAACAAATCGTGCCCGGTTATACCAAATACAAACACGAACTCGTGACCGAAACCAGTGGGCCACAGTTGGGGACAGAATTGCTTTGTGATATTGATATTGTTGTTTTTTATTTTCTTCCTTACAAGTTGATGGAGAGGTTGTTGTCGTGTTCATTCATCATTGTTACCTGTATACAATTGTGGCAATAACTACACCGAAAACAGAGGTGTTGGAGTCTTGGAGACGTTTTTTTTTTTTCTATTTTTAGAGACAAAACGATGATAAATGCAAAAGGACAACCTTTTGCATTATTGATGTGTAACAGGGGCGCACATCTATAGTCTGGCAGAGTTTGGCTATCCATGTGCATGTAAGTCTCAGTCCAAGCCGTCCAAATCATGGTCCCTAATATAGGTGTACCACAGCCCCAAAATATTATGGATCAGAACAGAGTGAGCTGGCTGACTCTAGATGACGATGACTACCCATTTAACCATTCATTTCTGATCTGCATCTGACAGTTCTGATCATTTTTAATATCTAAAAAGGGGACCCACAATTTGATTGGTTTGTGTTTACTTTCTGTTATGGTGCTTGGAAAGGAGCCATGTGCATCCAAGGAGGTTATGGGTCCTAAATCATATGGAAACAGTTCCTGAGATGCAGATGTGCCGTGAAATTTTCTCCATGAAATTTTCTCCATCAATATGTAAACAAGATACTTGTATCCAGATTCGAGTGTAGTTGGATTGTGAGAGGATATGTAGATAGGAAACTAAGAGCAGCCAAAATAGCGATGCTCATGGGCTGGGCTGGCCCGATCAGGCCCAGGCCTAGGTCTAGCCCGCTTTTTGCTAGGCTTGGGCCCTAGGTATAATCATTGGGCTGGGCTTGGATTAAAATTTTATGCCTCTTTGTTATGGGCCGGGCTTGGGCTAAGTGCTTGCCCGCCCTCGGCCTGGCCCGAATAGGTGAATTAATTTGCAACTTCCCCTCTTTACATTTCTTATATTGCATGTAAAATTTTTATAGTAAAAATTTTAAAAATTATTTATCAAAGAACACTATTTAAAAGGCAGATAATGTTCAATCTAATTGGTTTGAAGTAGAAAAAGATTTATTGGTTGCACCAAAGCAGTTTTATTTTGATAATGAGTTATATGCTTTTATATATTAAAAAAAGAGATAACATCAACTCAAAGAGCAGAGAGGATAGTTTTATATAAAATTGAAATCACTTAAAATTTTTTTTTTTGTTTTTTTGCATTTTAGATGGATTCATTTGGACATGACTTTGTATATAATAAAAATTGGTGCATGATAGCCTTGTTGGCCCTCACTAGAGACTAACTTAAGGGTGTTTAATAATCAGGCTTGAATAAGGGTAAGCTTGATTAATATGTGGATGATTTGAACTCCTGTTCAATTTAACATAAAGGTTATTTCTTGTTTGTTTTTTCAATTGAATTAATTAAGTCAACCTATAGTGATGGAATAGAGGATTATGAATATTGAAATCTGACATTGAAGATTATGGGGCAGCAAAGGGCTGGACTTATGAGCAATTCCCAAGCTCATTTTCATTTTTAGGCTTAGACCCACTGGGCTTTTTAAGCTCTCAGGGCTTTTGATGGTCTCACTCAAGCCTACCCATTAGTATGTTACTATTTAGGCTGCAAGTCTAACTAAGAGTTAATCTTATGTCACATCAACTTCTCTTTAACTCTATTTCCATTATAATATATTAAAGCCTAGAAATTTGACCTTGCTTTATATTTTGACCACAATTATCCCGTTTATCTTTTATCTTGAATAATTGAAATTCTAACTTCTAGTCCATTTTTTATTCAACTTTCATCTACCATTAGCTATCCATTGCGTTAGGATTTTGGGTGTTGGCTAATTTATTGGTTGGACAAAACTTAAGGTTCAATTGAGTCGTAATTATCAATTTTTTGAATTGGATTGTTGCATGCTTTATTGAATCACTTGAATGAAGTTATTTAGATTAAAACAGCCATATCTCTCAAACCATATGTTGGATCGAGGCTATCTACCAACCATTGGAAAGATCTTTTGGAGTAGATATCTGTAGAGTCCAAAATTGTATTAATTAGAGCTAAATTGATAAAGTTAGGACCTTAGAAAGTTTGCAGAAAAAAATTGATTTGAACCAAGAATCGTTCGTTCAAACGAACCTTGTGTGAATTGTAAAGTTTTGCCTAGAAACATCATTCGTTCGAATCAAGAATCGCTCATTCAAATGAAACACGGAGGAAACACAATTGACTTGTGCTAATCACTTTCCTTTTTCAGCATGGGACTACCTGTTTAAGCCCTGATTGAATTCTAATTGTTATACACGAATATTGAGCTATTTAAAGGGTTCTTCTTTCAACGGTAAGAACCAATCTCCTTGTTCTAAACCTAGAAACTGTAACACTCCGACCCAGCTTGACCTCGTTTAGCGGCTAGTTAATCTTGTTTTCGTTGCTAATCGTGTTTTGTTTGTGTTTTATTTTCGTTACGGGTCATGGATATGTAGTCGGGTTGAGTTTGACCTGGATTAAGTAGACCAAGCCCTTTTTCGTAATTTTAGCTTTTCTTAGACATGGTCATTTTTGCATCATCTTGATGTCAACACGTGTCTTTCGTTGAGCTCGTTAACTTTCGTAACTACGTTGTTTGCAACAGAGGTCGTGTGATTCGATTGGATCTTGATTTGACTCAAACTGAAAATAGACTTATGACTTGGATCCTCTTGTAATTTGACCACTCATGAGCTTATATATACTTCATCCATCGACACCAACACTCACGTTCTCTCTCTCTCTCTCTCTCTCTCTCTCATTTTCATTTGCCTGCACTGCACGTGGATTCTCCCTCCTTTACTTGAGATTTCTCTCCCTCATCGATCAGAGAGGAATTTGGGTTCTTGCATGTGAGGTGAGTGGGACATTCTTCCATCTCTCTCATCTCTTTCCCCTCTTTCTTCTCCTTCTTGTTCTTATTGGTGGGTCTGTGTTGTGAATTTCTCTCCATCCCTCATGCATGCATGTGGTTTTGATTGTGTTAGGTGGTGTTTGGGCTTGAGGTCAACAAATTGTGCAATTGATTTCCAAATTGAGGCAAGTATAACCATATCTTGTGAGAACCCATGTTGGTATGATTTTGATCTTGGTTAGCTCACATTAATGTGTATGGAAAAAGGTGTTACAGCTCATTTGCTTACTCATTTGATTACTACTTTGTCTATCTCCATTGGCAAATTGAAATTCTGATGCTTCCCAGACATTCTGTATGTGTTTCAGGAAATTTGAATTTGTGCAGGTACGGCTAAGCCGTATGGCACTTACGGCTCAAAGTCTAGAGAGGAGAAAAACCCAGTTTTCCTCTACGGCTAGGGCATGGCTAAGCCGTGGATTGCCCTACGGCTAAGCCGAAGCTCAGCCGTGGCCCAGCCGTAGAACAATACAGGGTGCATTTTCTGGAATAACTGAGAGTCAGCAACTGACAGACCTTCTACGGCCCAGCCACGGCTAAGCCGTAGACCACACACGGCTAAACCGTAGCACACACACGGCTAAGCCGTATTCACATTAGACTAATGAAAGAAAAACAAGGATAGGTGTAAGGAAAAGACCGATATGGCCTTCATGATAGAATGTAGAGCACCTAAACCGGCCCAACGGAATATGACACAACGCGTGAATGATCTCGAGGGCTGCGAATCATTCATGTTCGTTATCCGGATGTTAAGCACCTCCCCATGGGTGTTGGTTTAAGGGACTTCGTGCACCACCCAATTCAATGCAACACTAGACAACGGTGCATCGAATAACTTAAAACTACATCATCATGCATGGTCAGAAACACCGGATAATTAGATTAGAATTGGTTTGTAATTACAGATGATTCGATTTCGCATGATTTGTTGTACAACATATTGCATTCGATTAGTAATCTCAACTCTCTAACATGTTTACTTGTGTTCAGTTATATTCACATTGTGGTTCTTTACCTTGAGTATGCATGTATAATATGTTCACAGATACGCACGTATGATATGTTGTCACGATCTACTCAGGGTTTCCATGATTGACTCTGTATGGTCAGGCACTACTTAGCCTCAGCCTTAGGATCCCGACGGGGTGAATTTGGTATAGTTTATATGGCCTGCTGCAGTATGGATATGTCTTGGGGAACCGGACCCCAGGAAACCGAGACCCATTATGCCCTGGCCCGGACAATGGTGTTCTTTGCATGTTACAAGATCCCTCTTTTGGGAGCATATGGTAATGTAGTAGCCACTAGTCATGTACACAGCATGTATTCATTGATTCACTCAGCATATTTCTTTCTTGCATGACAGCCTAGTATACGAAAATGTCTTCTTTAATCACATGATGTTCTTATTCTGTTAGACACAGCGTGTGTTAACTTGCTATGGTTTATACTTTGCTAAATCTTCGTATTCACAATTGTTTTTGGTGTTGCAGGCCCAGATACCCCTGCCGAACCCCCCGCAGGTCGGCCAGACTCCAGATGAGACCCCCGGGGCCCCATCAGGCCTAGAGGAGTGGATGTGATCACTCCACGGGAGAGCGTTCCTGGCATGCATTGCATCGGAGTCTTGTGCTTGTTGTTTTGAGGATTTCAGACTTGTGTATATGTCATGACTGTATATGTTATTTTGCTCTTTTTGTAAGACTTTCATATGTAATTATGTCAGTTCGTTCTTGGTATCCTCTTCTTGCATTGTTAGTTTGATGTTTCTAATATTTACAGCTTCCGCGTACATGTTTGGCACGTGTGAATGTTCCCTTGTGCGTGTGCATTTAGACTCGGTCTACGTGTGCATGCACGGGAGTACGTGTGTCATTAGGTTTGGCTTTTGCTAACCCCTGAACCCTGGGCTCGGGTTGTGACAGAAACCATATTGAAGATCCTTTTCTTTTTTAGAGCATCCATTGAAGATATTATGTTGAAGCTCTAAGCATTTAGAGAGTTATTTTTCTACTCTTGTGGAAGATTTGTTCTCCTTGCGGATTCAAGGCGTGTTGATTCAAGCACGAGGAATGTGAGGAACAGTGAACGGCTTAGTCTTCGGCAAGTGAAAGTACCATAATCCTTACGTTGTGGTAAATTGGAAAAGGTCTGTGCATATCTTACAACTGTCCAATTTTAGTGTTTAGTTTCCATTGGTCCAAATGATAGGACTTGTGATTTTTTCCCATGTTGGGTTTCTACGTAAAAAATCATGTGTCTCTCTGTTTGTGGTCAATTGATTTACAGCTCTTTTATTTTTCCATCATTGTTTATTGGAGTACACTATAGAAATCTAATTGGGACATTGAACCCTTCATCTTTGGAGATTCTAAAACAACCCTCACATTGCAACTTGCATTTACTCCACATTAACATTAACATAGGTAACTATTAATGTCTTCTCTCTTTTCTCATTTCGTTTTTTATTTCATCAAACAACTTAATTTCTCCATATTCTAACATTGCCTTTCTAGCCCAAACCAATTTCCTTATTTCCTTTCTATTCCACCTCTTATAGATTTGTAAAAAAAAGGTACTTTCATAATCTTTTTTGTTTTAGTTTTCCTTCAAAAAATAATTTCTTAGTGTTTTTCTAATTTTTAAATTTATGGTTGTTCAATTTGAGATGCAATTGACGTGCACATGCTAGTTAAGCACTGGTTATTGTACTAGTTATATCTTATGCTAAACAAACATGCCCGAGAACCACCTCGTCTATTAAGCATAAACATAAAATATAGGAATGCAATTATTGAAAGTAAATGATAGTTTGGGTACACCAACATAAGATCCTATAATAAGATGAAAAGAAATACAAATGGAAAAGGTTATAGGCTCCAGCATATTAATAACAAGAGAGTACACTTTTACACCATCATGTAGGACAACGTGATATTCTATGCCACTAGTTTTCCATTTTTTCCCCTCCTGTTAGCTAAGTTGGCCTACTCGCTAAGCGTGATATTATCAACTATGAATATACATGGCTGAGTTGTAGGGAATGTGTGTAATACCTAAGTACCAACACCATTGAACCATGAGTGTATTCACTATATTGGCCCTACATTGGCCCTACCTATTAGTCTGTTGCCTAAAAGGCCAATTGTACATTAATCTGAGCACCAAAAACAAAAATCATCACAGTAGATCTCCATACAATCAGTCCTTTTATATAATGTGCGGTAGTTGTTTTTGCCAAGTCTCCATAACATGTAGTCCTTCAGTGCCCTATTATTAGTGCTTTAATCTCTACAATGAAGATTCCCTATAGTAAGTGAACAATCTTCTATAAGGAAGTAGAAGCAACAAATCTCCTACTAAGAATTAAAAGCATCAACTCTAAAACTTAAAGCTTGTAAAGTCTCGACTCGACTTAATTGTAATTTATATTAATTAAATGTGATTTCAAATTAATTAATATATTTTAGTATTAATTTATTTTGTTCTTAATTTTAATCGGGTCATGAACAAGTAGTTGGATTGGAATTAACCAAACTTAGGTAGTTGGGGCCCTTTTCGTAATTTTTAATCAGTGGGTTTGCATCATATCATGACATTTGGTCACATCATACTCACCTCATCATATGCACCAATTTTCATGATAGACTCAAATGCATATGATCTCATATAGACTCAGGGCCGATTTGACCCGAATTATAAATACCATAACAAGCTTGGACCTTTCTAATAGAAACTATTATAATAAAACAGCTGAACCCATTTGCAATCGGTCATTTCCTCTTTCTCCATTAGCTGTAAGCCCTTTATCTTCTCTCTTTTCTTCATCTTTATCTTCTTCATACCATCAAGAGGAACTGTTGCATGTATAAGTGTAGTTGGAAATCTTTTTCCCCATCTTCACCTCTATCTTTTTATGTTTTGGATTGTGGGGAACCATTTCTTCTTCTTCTCCCCCTCCATCTTAATCTCTTGTTGGAAAAATTTAGCTTAGAGCCTTATATGTGTAATTGCAGCCGCCATTTTCTTCTCGAAGTTTATTTTCATCATTAGAGGAGTTGGCATGGTTGGAGCCTATCTTCTCTACACCTCCACCTTAGAAATTGGTAAGCTCCTCCACTACCATTTAGCCCCACTTCTTTCTTGCAGGTTAAGGAAGCTTAAGGATCATGCATGCATATCATATTTTTACACTCATTATGCTCATCTCCATGATTAGGGTTGATTAAACTTGGAGATTTAGGGGTACACTTGCATTTGGAGCCAAGGAAGATTTATATGGGTTTAAGCATTGTATGAGGCAAGTGTAGTTGGAAATATTTACTGCATGTATATTAAATAGGTTGATTCATTGATGAATTGTATGCTTAATCTTATTTTAGATCTCATCTTTTTAAATAACTTGTAAATAAAATGGGTATTCTTTATAATGATGATTATTGATTATGGAAGTAATGAGGGTTGGATGTAGAGAAGTTGAGGAATATTATATGGAAGTGATTCCTTTGCTGGAAAGAGGAAGGGCATGGAGTGAATCAGGGTAGAAATTGACACATCATTGAAGCAGAACCCACCCAGGTCTAATTGATTAGACCTGGAGCTAGATCGACCGGATAAGGGCTCTGGATCAAGCCCCATCGATCAAATAGGGGCTTGGTCCTCATGAATAATCATGGACCTTCCATAGTCTATCATGGAATATAAAGAGAGGCTATTCATTTGATCTTTTGAGGTATTTTAATATTAATCATTAGATCATACAAATTTCTTACAACTATAATAATATCCAAAATTATCGGAATATGCGGCCTTACCGAAGTTTCGGCAAGTGTCAGTATGCATGAAAAAATGAGTATTACTTTGAATACTTTAATGGATAAAGAATGATGAATCATATTCTTTTTTACTTTTTTTTAGTTTTTTAAGGCCCAAAATACTCTTCGGAACTTATGATGTTTCATGAGTCGGGTTCTATATGAGTACAGTTCTTTTATGGAAATGGGTGCTTTTTTATGGAGATGTTTGGAGGTCCTTATACACATGTTGAGAATATTCTCCGACCTTGTATGAGAGTCATTGGAGAGCAATGTGCCTCTTTTTTAAGACAAAACTTTATTTATTTTATTTCAAACTAGGGACTATTTGTGAACTATCATAGCCTTCTCTTAAGCCCTTAGAGAGATGCTTCAAATCAACCTAAACCTCTCTTAGAGAGTTGCTTCAAATCAACCTAAACATTAGGATCTTAGGTATATTCAAGGACTTTGTAGGGCTTTAGAATTGGTACTTTCACCTTGCGTAAATTGGCTTAATGGTAAAAATACTAAGAAGGAAGAGTGTTCAGCTATTACTCATTCCCTTTTGATTTTCCAGTCAGTTTCCAACGTTATGTTATGGGTGTTGGCATAAGACATGGTGTCTACCACTTATACAATGTAACACCAAGATTTAAGTAGCACATTGGCACTAGATGTCTTATGAATACACTGTATTGAATGATGGAGGAAACATGGATTATTTTAGCTAAGGTTGGCTAGTGAATATTATTGTTAACCTCTTAATCAATTGCATTTATATTGTTAAGATAAATCATACCCTCAACATGATCAAAACAAGTACCCATTCTACCTGGATAACCTTTGAGGCATGACTAGGCTAGAACTTCTTTTGAGTATGAGTCCGTGAGCCAATAAAGGTTAACCAAGGTTGAGAGGATTCAAGCACTATTAACTCATTACTGAATGCATTGTGCAATTAGTCAGAAATTATGTTTAACTTCATTTATATGATTACATACAATCTCAAGACCGATAATCTCTTTATTATAATACGAGAAGATTACTACGATTAGTGATAAGTATGAATGATATGGATACTGGTCAGTTTTGATATGTTGAGTCGGCACCACTGCAACACCCCGACCCCGCTTGACCTAGTTTAGTGACTAATTAATGATTGTTTTTGTTGCTAATAGTGTTTTATTCTTGTTTTAGTTTTGTTGTGGGTCGTGGATAGGTAGTTGGGTTGCGTTTGACCTAGTTTAGTAGACCAAGCCCTTTTTCGTAATTTGTATTTTTTTAGATCTCGTCATTTTTGCATCATCTTGGTGTCAAGACGTGTCTTTTGCTGAGCTCGTTAAATGCTGTAACTGTGTCAATTGCAAACGATGTTACATGGTTCCGATGGACAGGGATTTGACTCGAATTGTAAATGGCCTTAATCATTGGATTTGGTTGTAATTTTCCTTAACCTTTATCTTATAAATATCTCACCAACTCTCCTCTCTCTCACTCTCTTCTCTGCTCAGTCTCTCTCTCGTTCGTCTCTTGCTCTCTCTCGATTTCCCTCTTTCTATTCTCTTTGATTCAACCAAGCTAGGAGAAGGGCGAAGGCTCCACTTGTTCCATCTCCTTCGTCCTGTGCTTGCCGGTAAGTGGATGTCTTGGATCTCTCCTCTCCTTTCTTTCTTGTTTTCCATGACTGTCATGCCTGTACTCATGAGTTTTCCTTCTCTCTTCATGCACGATTGCAGTGGGATGTGATTGGGAGTGATTTGAGCCCAAGGTCAGCAAACGGAGTGTTAGAATCGAATTGAGGCAAGTATAAGCACAACTTGTATGAACCCATGATGATATGTGTGTGATTGAGATGATTTCATACTCTTATATGTGTGTCCAGTATGTCTACAGCCCAGTTGAGTTCTTTTCTTTACTTCTGATTTCATGGTTTTCATTCGTTCCCGTTATTCTGTACATTGCTTCAGAAATTGGCCCTGCGCATTCACGGCTGAACCGTGAATTGTGCTACGGCTAAGCCGTAACATGAAGTACGGCTAAGCCGTAAGCCCCACCGTGACCCAGTTGTAAATCAATACAGGGTGTTCCTGAAAATAACTGAGAGTATGCAATTCCGCATCTCTTCTACGGCGTGGCCACGGCTAAGCCGTGTCCTCTCTTACGACTAAGCCGTAAGGAACCTTCGGCTGAGCCGTAGGGTCTCCTACAGCGGAGCTGAGAGAAATATACAGATGAAAGGATAGGGCTTTGGACTTAGAAGGTAGATAACCATGACTTGCCTAATGGACTATGAAACTACTACGTGAATGATCTCCAGGGCTGCGAATCATTCATGTCCTTTATCCAGTGGTTAAGCACCTTCCCATGAGTGTTGGTTTAAGGATTTTCGGTGTACTCTTAGATGGACTGCAACACTAGACAATAATACATCGGAGACCTTAAAACTACATCAACATGCACAGTTAGAAACACTGGATAACTAGAGTAGGGTTGGATTGTAAGTACCCTTGACTCAGCATGGATTCATTGCATTGCATCTCGCATGTTAAGCATTGTCCTCCATTCTTTACCATGATTATATTATTTTGTCTACACGTCATTTTGATGAATTAATTGATATGTTTCTTACACCTAGAGTATGAATGTTGATCACGATTATGCATGTATGATACACTTGTTGGCATGTTAGACTCGAGGTGTAGCACATGATTGATTCACTATGGTCAGGCACTACTCTGCCTCAGCCTTAGGAGCCTGACGGGGTGATTTGGGTATAGTTATATGACCTTGCTGCAGTAAGGATACGTCTTGGGGAATCCGGACCCCAGGAAACTGAGACCCATTTGTACCTTGGCCCGGACAATGGTGTTCTCCTCATGTTTATAAGATCCCTCATTTGGGAGCATATGGCATGTGTAGTAGCCAACTAGTTACGTACAGTGTACGTGTTGTTGATTCATTAGAGCATGCTGTATTTCTTGCACAAGTGCTTAGTTTACAAGCATTGACCTATTATGATTACTTTTGTTCTTTATTTTGATTAGAGACAGCATGTGTTATCTTGTTACTGCTTATACTTTGCTGGATCGTTGTATTCATGCTTGTCTTTGATGTTGCAGGCTCAGATCGCTAGACCGACCCCTCGTCGGTCAATTAGGCTGCAGGAGAGACCCCCGAAGCCCCATCGGGGCTAGAGGAGTGGGTGTGACCCATCCTTTCGGAGAGCGTTTAGACTTCATCTTGCATGCGAGTCTCATTCTTTTGAGAGCTATCATGACTAGATCCATTCTTGACTTGTATATAGTATTTTGTCTCATTTTGTAACACTCAGATATAATGTATGTTCATTTTGGTTTTTTACTTATTCCTACATATTGTTGTGATGTTTTGATATCTATAACTTTTGCATACATGTTTGCACGTGTGAATCATCTGTTGTACGTGTGCATTTGGGCCGGGTCCAAGTGTACAGGTACGGGAGTACGTGTGTCATTGGTTCGGCTTTTGCTAACCCTTGAACTCCTGGGCTTGGGTTGTGACAACCACTTAGCTTATATCTTAGGAGGTTCAACCAGACCGAATACGGTATCCTATATATAACTACTATGGTAGTTATGGAGGAGATGGTTAACGCTCCTCCAGTAGTTAGAAGGATCTCCTAGTGATTTCCCATTATATGATAAATGCTATGCTTAGGTAAAAGATAGTTGTGTAGATGCCAATTAGGTTGTAATTGTATCTCCAATTATGAATGCATATTCATGTTATATTCATATGCACAATATGTTTAGCGTCCGCTATTACTCTCTTTTAATTAATGTCTTTAAATTCAATTGATATAGCATGATAGCTTTATACGTACATATATCTGCTAAATTGTTGTGTTTACAGTCTTATCCTTAGTATTACAAACAAGTCAAAGTATTGATTCCACCTTTGACGCACCTGTAGAGAAGTTTTTAGAGATTTCCCAAGGTATAGTATAATAATGTGGACTTTGATAATACCCTACGGTTGTTTGTTTCGGAGAGCACCATGGGTATATTTTGAGGCATGACATATTATACTATTTGTTAGATTATGTTTATGTGTCATGCTATTATGTCATATTGTTAGTATATTACCTAACGTTGATGGGCATGTATGTTGCTTATTTAGATTGTATTTAGATTCTATGCATTTAGTTACACCATATAGCCCTATTTTTAGATCATTTAGGTAGATACTTGTATTTTGGACATGTTAGTATATGCATGGGCTCATGTTTCATATAAAGCACCGTTTTAAGTTCTATACCTTTGGTTTACAATTGAAATTTAATAGACTCAGTTTATACTTAATATCATATCTAAACCATGAATTGTACAGGGCATTGTCAAGTACAAGTAAAACATATAAACTTCCGCAAATGTTTTAAATGAACATATGTTACATGTTAGTCCTCACATGCTAGTTATGTGCTTTTTCCCCTGTTGTAATTCATTTGTGTCTTAGTATTATATAGATTACCATGGGATTACATATGCCCCACCTCGGGAGTTGCCTTATTCACAAAATCTTGGACTCAAAGCGTGACAAAGCCTTAAGCCCAATATCTCATGGAAGTTCTAAACAATATCTCAAATGATAATCTTAATTCAGAACTTAAAGATCTTTATATGTTGTGTGTGTTTAAGGTTTAGACGAACCCTCTTTTTATAGCCCAAAATTCGTGTCTTAGGCTTATAAACCAAATATAAGTAAAACAGGCAGTTATGGTACAAAAAGGAAATAGATCCATGCAAGTCGATGGACTTTTGCTGCATGCATGCTCGAGCACGTGCTTCATACATCTAGTTATTTTACATCCGTCTGCCAGGCTTGAGCATGGTCTTTATTGGCTTAAGCGCAGTCTCATCTGTTTAAGCCCGCTCAAGAGCGTGAATATGTCCACTTGGGCGAGTGCAGTAATTTCTATTTATCTTTAATTTTAATACTTTTAGCAATGCGAATAACAGTTCATACTAAAGAAAATAAAATACAAATCAGTAGACTCAAGTTTTGTCTAATACATGAATTTAGCAAATTACAAAAGTCCGTACAGTTCATACATAGATGAGACCTTGCTTTTCTTGGGTTTGATTCACTAAGGTGATAGCTGGATATTCATTTTATATCTTCACTTAATTCAGTTTTTATATAAGGGGATGCGGTAAGGACTTGAATTGATAATTCTAACGGTTATTTGAGCCTTTTTATATGGCTAAAGTTTTAAAATTCTTGGAAAAAAGACATAGCATTTGCAAGAGCAGGGGAGTAAGATGTCACATTATCACATCATAGCCAAAAACAACCCAATATAGCAAATCTTATCAGGAATTCTAATAAAGAAACAAACCCTGTAAAAGAGCTTCTTAATTCCCTAAATATAGGACAGAGAGAATTAATTACAATCTTTTTTTCCAAGGACTCCCAACAAATCTATGGATGGATGGGATGGATCTCCATGTGCTTTGGACCTGAGTTATCCTCATCCAACAGGTTTGATCCCAACAAACTGGACAACGATGCAAATGCTGGGAGACCCACTAACTTCATTCCAAGCATGTCGTCCGATTTTAAGGATGCATTTGGATGTTGCCGGGGAAGAGGAATAGGAAGAAAAAATAGTATTTCTTCTTTCGCAACAACCGTGTTCCTACCATGAGTGGTAGGATCTCTGTGCTCTCTCACCCAAGTAAAGTAGATATAAAAAATGAGACTTTTGTTGGGTTTTCCGGAATATCTCCACTGCGCCAAATGATAACAAAGAGGCGGCTGAGAGTGTACTTACACAAACACACCCAAAAGGAATAGCAAGTAGAGTTGTTTATGGAAGGAAAAGAGATTCATCACAGAAACGTCCAAGTCGAGAATTTTGCTTAAGGAATGACTTAGAGCACCAAGTATCGGCCCCCAAATACTACTTCCCAACCGTTTCAATTGTAGAATGAAAGTCTGTCAAAATTGATTGCTACTATCCTACTTTTTAAGGCATTTTGACAGCAGGCCATCACCTTTAATGGCCACTAAATTGATGATCAAGACCAATCATGTGTAAATTAGATAAGTTTACTTTAATGGGCACAAAATTGATGATCAAAAGACTTTTCCTTTGCCGCAAAGGAGACTAGACAGTTGAATGAGAATGTGCTGTCAATGAGTCCCACATCGCATGGAAAGGAAAGGAGGGAGTCTCCGGAAAGTATAAGATGCGGAGAAATTAAACAAACAAACATACTTACCTGGACGGGGTCAATGGGTGATCAAGAAGGCTCATGGCCTAGGACTGTGGCCTCCATTGCACTTAGGAGGGGCACAGGCTTACCATCTCCCCAAGTGGGAGAGTGGACGTCATAATTTGTGTAAGAGGGAGCCTGCGTTCGCGCGGCCCCTGCCAAGATTCAATCTAAGGCGTTCCTTGTTTGATATTATTTGCTTCCAAAAATTTGGCTTTTGGGCCTCGGCTGAATTGGAAGGGTTGGTTTGTAATAAGATCAATTGACAGCGTAAACTGGGCTAATCAAATTTGGCTTAGTTTCACGACCATGTCACAGTGGAATTGATTATATGGAGACTATGATTTCATAATTTTTGCTCAATGATGGAATCATAACCTTTATGGGGGGCTTTGCTGAGATTTGACTCCTTAAAAAAGTTGTATTGATAATGTGCTAACTTCGTAACACGCTAGGCTTGGATTCATCTAACTTTTAGCTGAACGGAACCTAAGCCTGGAGTGTTGAACCGACTCAACCTTTCAGTTATTTTCTTTACCCAAAATTTTTTAATCATTTTAGCAAATAATAACAATTTATCTCTTTTTTTTCTTTTATCTTTTAAGCGTTAGGGATGGCAACTGGTGAGGGGCACAGACAAGTGGAGTTCATGTGGCTCAACTAGAAACAAGACCCATTTCGTTAAATCGGTCTGATTATCAACTCAAGCTTAATCAACAGACCTAGTTAGGGTTAGATTGTCTGGTCATAGTTTAATTTGTTGGGTCGGATTGGGGATTAAATAACAAGAACGTATTGGGTTGCTTTAGGAAAGATAGAAATGGTTAAACAAAGTTCATATAGTTAGATAGTACATAAGCCGGATAAGATTTTGATGATGATGATGCAATGAGTTAAGTTAGGGTCGCGGTTCAAACAGTAAGATTGTAATTAACCCAAACCTGACCCATTCTGACAAGTAAGAAATGTCAACTGCATTGTGAATTACTGGGATAAGTTTGATCAGATTGGCTGGTTGGGTTCGGAATTGCCATCTGCATCTGTAATTGGCTACTGAACATAACCCAGCCCCAACCTAGCCTTTTAACAATGGCCCCTTGAAATCAATTCCTGATCATCAAAGGACAGGCATAAAGGATGCATTAAACTCAATCTGAACCATCTAAAAGGAGGGCTCCGACTATCATAAATCCACAGTTCTAATTAATTGTCTTAGCTCTGTTGAAAAATTTCTTCCCATGAAGTTCTGCTTATCGGATAGACATATATTTTAGCTACTTTTTTCCCCCCCTCTCTTTTTTAAAACATTTCATCATATGCATTATGTACGACCAATGTGACATTGGTCACTCCTAACTGGTTCCAAATCTGGTTAAATCACTACATGGTTTTCTAAATTGATATTGGAAGCAGCAATGGAAACAATCGAAACAAAAGTAATAGAATGACTAGGGAAAGAAAAGAGAAGAAATCGGTTTCGGTTGAACAAAGACCCACGAATTGTATTATCCTGCTGATTGCTGTATTCCTTTGGGGTGGTTTGTTTGCGTAGGATTCAATTATTAGAAATGCATGGCAAAATGGTTTCTAGGCCAGGGCTATAGTGCATCATCATTGCATTGTAGTACGGTGTAGCGCCCCATTTTAATACATGGTGGTGCCCACTTTTTTAAAATCTTAGCCATTCATAAATTCTAAGACCTTTTGTAATGATCACCCTATAATTTATCATTCAAAATGTAACATTGCCACCTTAGATTAAACACGATCTGAAGCACATAATAAACTTGCCTTATTATTCTCTTGTTGGAATAAAAATAGAGGAGGCGCTCCAATATGATCAATCTAAATGGTTAGACTGCTGAATGTTTTTTTTTAAAACTTAAATACAATGGATATTAAAGGTCTTAGGGCTAATGAATGGCTCGGATTCTAAAAAGTGGGCTCCATCATGAATTAAAATGGGGCACTGCACAATACTACAATGTAGCGGTGCTACACAGTAACCCAGCCCTGGTTTCCAAATAAAGATTATAAATAAAGTAAGGGTTGAAGGATATAAAATTGAGATGTAGATGAGACCTTGGTTTCCTGAGGTTTGTTTCACTAGGGTGATGGCCAAAAATTCATTTTTACATCTTCACTTAATTCAGTTTTTATATAATGGGAGACAATTTGATGACTATTTATGGATCTTTAGCTTCACTTCTTTAATTTTAGACACTTCTAGGAACACATCTCTTGGAATTTTATGGATTCCTAGAAATTCATTTCTATGTAAATTAAGGGTCCTTGGTGTTTCTGAGTTGATTGATACAATTTGGTTGGATATAAGACCAATATAGTAAAACCATTATCAAAATAATCCAAAGCATGAAGTAAATCTCACTCCCTTTATTTACTTTCTATTTGGCAAAGACACATTACATTAAGATAATTTATATGAAAAGCTGGAAACTTTAGTTCTTTCAAAAGCTTACATTCTCCTTTGAACCCTCCCAAAGTTCTATAGCCATTCCAACTTTAATTCTAACAAAAGCTGACATTCTCTTGTTGCTAAAAAAAAGTTGGAATCTAGTCTCTGCTGTCCTGTGAGTGATTACCCTTTCCAATGAAAAAGCAGCACTATGTTCTCGTCATTTTATTCCATTGATCATCTACTTTTACTGTCTTTTGAACCACTACTCAATTTAAATACAGTCCACACAAGCATACAGAAGAACTTACCAAAATATTACTCGACCTAAGTCTCTCACGTCTACACTCTTGGAAAGCCACAATCCGAGACTTCTTTGGATTGTGTTTGTAACAATAAATAAATAAAAAAAAATCCTGCGAGACATCACAAACTGTATTAATTGTTTAAGGAATGTTTTCTACTAATGTACTATGACTAATCAGCCTAAACCTTGTGTTTTGAACTTAATGGACCTAATATTCTTGTCTGGATTCAGCCCACATACTAAGCTATCGAGCTAGAACGTTAGGCTAGCGTCCAATCCAGTGGCGTAGAAACAGAGGCCAAATCTAGCACAATGAGTTATGGGCTTGGGCTAGATGGAGACATACTAATTACAGGTAACTATTACGGCTATATGTTATATGGATACCATGTTCAACATGTATATAATTGCACTGGAGCTACAGTAGCATATGTTAATATTTGGAGCAACCAATGAATGCATATGCTAACAAATGTGCCTCACAAGCTCAAATGTTGCATTTTTTGTGCAACATTACAAACATAGTGAAAGGAGTATGTAACACTCCGACCTAACTTAATTCGGATTAGTGACTAATTAATGACAAATTAGTTGTTAATTGTATTTTTAGCTTTGTTTCTATTTAGTTGCGGGTTATGGATAAGTAGTTGGGTTAAGTTTAACCTGGTCTAGGTAGACATGAGACCTTTTTTGTAATTTTTATTTTTATAAGACGTTGTCATTCATGCATCATCTTGGCGTTAACACGTGTCTTTCGTTGAGCTCGTTAACTTCCGTTACTACCTCATATGCAAACGACTTTGTTTACTTTCGTTAGACCCTTATTTGACTCGAACTGTAATTCGTGTAAGTGTTTGGACTTTCTTACAATTTGTTTAATACTTATCTTATATAAGTCAAGTTCAAGCTCAAGCACCGACTCTTCCATGTTTTCTCTTCAACGTTGGTTCCTTCATTTCTCCTTCTCTATTTTCTTTTCTTCTCCACGATCAAAGCTTAGAAAGGAGGGGGATTTAGTGTTCTTCTTGTCTACGTTGTCTTCTCGTATGTTCTAGGTAAGAGTTGGGTCCTTGATCTTTGCTATAAGCCTTGAATTCAATTCCTTCTCCTTGCATGCACTCACTTCTCCTTTCTTTTCTCATGCATGAGTGTTAGAACAATATGTATACGTTGAATTTGAGCCGAGGGACAACGATTCACGTGTTAGAACTCAATTGAGGCAAGTATAAACATGATTTGAATGAACACATGTTGGTACATGATTGATTGTGATTAACTCTTTGATTTTTCATGAGAAGGATGTTTTACAGCCCAATTGTGTTAATGCATATCTCGTTGAGTTTGTTGTTTCAGTTTGTCTGTAACAAGTTCATAAAATGATCGATGCAGTTTACAGCTAAGCCATAACTGCCTACAGCTCAGATTCCAGAGAGCTGCAAAACCCAGATTTCTTCTACAGTCAGGCTACGGCTAAGCCTTATAATGTGTTACAGCTAAGTCGTAGGTTGGCCGTGACCCAATCGTAAGTCAAGCTACGACTTCATTTCCAAAGAGCTGAAATTTGAGAGAACCTTTTACGGTCCAGCCACGGCTAAGCCGTGAGGTGTTTTACGGCTAAGCCGTACCCTCACCATGGCTGAGCTGTAGAACAAAAATAGGGCTAAGCCGTGAATGCGGATGAACGGTAAGGAGAACTACGGCTGAGCCATAGTACATATTACGGCTAAGCCGTAAGATGTCTACGGCTCAATCGTAGGTCACCCACGGCTCAGCCGTAAGACATTTGAAAATTAAGAAAGCTAGGAATTAAAGAGACCTTGTAGGGCCTTTCGTGTTAGAATGTAAGTGACCTTGACTTGCCCAATAGAATATGACAGAATTATATGAATAATCTCGAGGGCTGCGACTCATTTATGTACGTTATCCAACTATTAAACACCTCCCCATGGGTGTTGGTTTCAGGGACTTCGATACACTTTCCTGATTACAATGCAACACTTGTGAAAGACAACTGTGTATCGGATAACTTAAGACTACATCATCATATACGGTTGGAAACACTGGATAACTAGATTAGGGTTGGTTAGTAAATGATCTTGATTCGAGCAAAAATGAGTTGCATGACATCTTCTATGAATGATTATTGACCTCCACTCTTCTGTCAGTTTGTATAGTCCTTATATGCCCCTTTGATATGGTAAGTTCTATTTGTTTGATTTGTTCGATATGTTTTCATTAACTTAAGTATTGTATGTATGAGTTGAACGTATGATATATGCTCGATATGATATGTATGTTTTACTTAAGTTCTAATATTTGATTGACTCTATATAGTCATGCACTACTCAGCCTCAGCCTTAGGATACTCGACGGGGTTGAATTTACTGTAGTATGTATGGCACTGTTGCAGTGAGTTTATGTCTTGGGGCTTCCGGACCCCATGAACCCGAGACCCATTCGTACCCTGGCCCGGTTGATGGTGTTCTCAGTATGTATGTATGATCCCGAAAGGGAATATAGGGCAAATGTAGTAGCCACCTAGTTATGTACGTATCATGTAAACATTGATTCTAATAGCATGCTTCGTTTGAATGCACAACTGCCTAGTATACGACATTGAAACTCTATGATTTGTTAGTTGTTCTTTATTCTGTTAGATACAATATGCGTTAACTTATTGTTGCTTATACTTTGCTGAATTGTCATATTCATGGGTTGTCATTGGTGTTGCAGGCTCAGATCCCTCAACTGACCCCTCGTCGGTCAACCAGACTCCAGGGGATACCCCAAACGCCCCATCAGGGCTAGAGGAGTGGATGTAATCACTCCGCCGAAGTGCGTCAATGCCATGCATACATATAGGTCTTTGGTCGAGATCCAATTGTTTTGTTTTGTTAGTAATCCTTACGATTTGTATGTTTGCTCACTTTTGTAAGACTCTAAAGTCATGTAATCTTTTGTATATATATTATTTTGTTCTTGTATGTCTTCTTTTGTTATGGTTTGATACTTACAGCTTCCGCGTACATATATTGGCACGTGTGATCTTCCCTTGTGAGTGTGCATTTAGACAGGGTCTAAGTGTTTATGCACTGGAGTACGTGTGTCATTGGTTAGGTTTAGTCTTAACCCCCGATCTCCTGAACTAGGGTTGTGACAGAGTATTGGGTATTGTATTCGGACAATGGGCGTACAGTAAAGATAAACCCTCCACGAGGGCAGGATATCGGCTCATACTTATAGAAGTCATCCTTGTCCTTGAAGTCCTCATATACTCTTGGCGCTGTGACTATTGGGAAATATATCCAAGATCTGCAATTAAACATGGCACGCACAAATCACACAATCACAAGTAATCAATCAAGAAACCATGAATAAGATGACACACAAGCAATTACGTGGTCTAGCCAAGATGCCCACGTCCACAGAGAAAAGCTTACTTTGTTCCTTTCTCTATCTATTGTGTTCAACATAACTCCACCAAAGGGGTTTAAGGCTATACACCACATTAATATATTGATCCTGTTTTTTTGACCAATAAAAAAATCAATATATAATGACTAAAATACCACTAACCCCAACTGTGGTTCTGGCTAACCCAGATGACCGATCTGACTAAAACGGAATACAAGATAAAATCCAACAATCTCCACCTTAACTTGGATTCTATAAATCTTTGGAGCCACCTTGAGATACTTGTAATGCTTTCATCTTCCTGTACCTAATTGAAAGGTATACATCCGCACGCGCTACAATCAAGCACGGTTCCTGCACCGATAATTTTAGCATTTTCTGATATTGATCAAGTCCAAACTAACCTGAGATCTTTCATACCTTGCTGAAAAGTACACCTCCTCACCCGCTACGATCAAGCGTTGCTCCTGTAGCCCCTTAGCTCAGGGTGCACCCACATTTTATCAATGTGGTGAGATGATCAAGTCCAAGTGTGACTTAAACTTCTTCTTCATTGACTTTCTAAGCACCTTTGACTTTGTCTTTTGAAGTGATTTGGTCCATCCTATAGCCAACCTTGTTAGCATCCTTGTAACACGAAGACTTCTCACCTTTATCTGGTAAAACACAAGTAACTCTCATTTCGACTGCACATTTCCATATGCTCGCAACATTGAGGATCTTTTGCACTTTGCTTTTAACCTGGTGTTCCTGTAGTTTCGGTCCTCTGTTAATGGCATTCTTGGAAATATTTGTTGCACCATCTTCCAATTTTCCATTTAACTCAACCTTAACTGACTTTTTATTCCGTTTCACCAATAGTTGTGGTCCTCTGTTAATAGCTTTCTTGGAAATGTCTATTACACCATCTTTCAACTTACCACTAACTCCACCTCAATTGACTTTCCTTTTCGTTGGAGCTTCTCTACCTACACCTGTAATTGTATCTCTTGCAAACCTCTAGAGACCTTTGACAAACTCACCCTTCATGACGACTAGTGTTCCCTTAACCACCTTTATAACTCCACTTGCTACATTGTACTTGGAGACCTCTGAGTCTAAGGCCCTCATAGAAATTAAATTTTTTTATAAATCCGGAACATGCATCACATTTGTCAAGGTTCGCATCATCTCATCAAACATCTTGACTTTTACTGTTCTAACCCCAATGCACTTGGATTCCTCATTATTTGCCATAAAAACAGATTACCCTTACAAGATGTATAGGTGTCAAACATGTCTTTACTATAGCACATATGACAGTCACTACCAAAATCCAAAATCTAGGTACCTTTAATGTGATCTGTGCCTTTGATGACCGAAACAGATTCTACCTAACATGCTACTATCTGAACGTTCTGTCACACTCATACTGTTTGGATTAGGTTCTTTTTCCTTCTCCAAGTCCTTTTTCCTCTTCGAACAATCCCCCTCAACTTAGAGCGATTCCAATATTTAGATATTATATTCTTCGATCTAGATCTCCCATTTCTCTGGTTTGAACCTGATGCTACAGTAATACTTTTCCACAAGATTTTCACTGTCACTCTTCATGATTTCACTCGATACAAGAGCTATAATGACATCATTTATGCTCAAAGTATCTTTTCCATACACCAGTGTCGTCATCAAGTGCTTGTACGACCGAGGCAATAAAGATAAAAACAATAGTGCTTTGTCTTCTTCCTTGAAATTAACCTCAACGCTCAATTGTTGTATGATGAGCTTATTGAACTTATTAAGATGCATTGACAACCGTAATCCTTCTGCCATCTTTAGGGAATACAATTGTTTCTTTCAAAACAGTTTGTTTATCAAGGATTTGGACATGTACAGGCTCTTTAACTCGGCCCATAATTCTGGAGCAATGTTAATTCCTATGACGTTGTAGAGAGTGTCTTCGTGGAGGATAAGACGAATTGCACTCACAGTCCTTTCATCTAAATCCTCCCAATCATCATTGGATATCTTCTCTGGCTTCTTCGACTTACCGTCTAAAGCCTTCTTCAGACCCGTTTGAACCAACACATCTTTTATCCTTTGTTGCCTAAGACTGAAATTATTCAATCCAGTGAATATCTCAATCTTATACTCATTGCTTGACCCCCATTATGTATGCAGATTTGTGCCACTTTAATTACCTCCGTTTTTCTATTCTTCAAACGATTATTCTCCTCTAGCTATCTCGTAGATCTCCTCGAAACGAGTTCATAGAATAAAACAGGGGCTGAATCTGAGTCCGAATGACCCGAAATTCGTAAAGCAATTTTGGTCGTTGATTTGGTCAAACCTTCTGTATGACGGATGCTGCTGGCACTGTTGATGTCAGCATAGGATTCTATTGTTGCTGGGTTTCTCTGCAGAAATGGGTTGGGTCCATCTGACCCGAGTCTGAATTGGAACTGGTCTCAAATTGGGCCGTTGTGGATTAGGTTAGCTTGACCTGATTGTAACCTGGCCCGCACAGACTTCTCCCTTTTCATTCTGTTCCTGCAAAAGAACTCTGCAGCCAATCAAGGAGGCCAATCGTAAACAATAAAGGCGGCATGGTGACGATGAGTGGGGATGGTGTACCCATGTGATGGAACCCTCTTTCTGTTTTGGTTTTCTCCTCAAAATCTGATAGCCCTAAAAACCTTTTTTCTCCAAAGATGGACAGTTGCATCCGAACCCAAGAACAGAGATCGAACCTCTATTCTTCTTTAAAACCAAGATCATACTGATCCTTTTCTCCTTGATCTTCTAACCAAAATAAAACCGTGGCCCAAGCAGAGATCACACGATTGATATTTTTCTCTGTTCCCTGATGAAATAGATCCGATACAAACGACGAAGAATCCTCTGTTGATATGCGGCATAACAACCCTAGGCTATGATACCACTTATTGGGAAATATACCAAGGATTTATGATTAACCACGGCATGAACAAATCATATAATTACAAGCAATCAATTAAGCAACCACAAAGAAGATGACACGTAAGCAATTACGTGGTTCAGCCAAGATGCCTACATCCACAGAGAAAAACTCACTCTATTCCTTTCTCTCCCTGCTATATTCAACATAACTCCACCGTAGAGGTTTAGGGTTACACATCACATTAATATATAGATCTCATTTTTTTGACTAACAAGAAAACCCATACATAATGACTAAAATACCCTTAACCCTGAACTTTGGTTCTGGCTAACCCAGATGACCGTTCCGGCTAAACCAGAATACAGGACAAAACCTAACAGCGACTACACAAAATGTAAACTAGTTGGATTTTTATCAGCTCTAATGTACTTAGACCTAGATCCAAGTTCTTGTATGCATACACAATACTCTTAACGTAGTTATATAATGTAAAATGGTGGCATTTGGGTATTTGGCTCATCAAATATTTACCTTTTGATCGTGGACTTAGACGTAGACCATAGGTCCTGTGCTACACATGCAACATGTATGTGTAGGTCAGTGTGGTATCCTTGTCTAAAGAAAGGTTTAGGGAGTTCATGGGTTTAAAGCTAGGAAAATATTTTGGTGAGAACTTCAATAAGAGCCATAGGTGAGGCTCATTTATCACCAAATTCAAACCTTATAATGGGATATGGACCTCTTCTATAATCACACGCCCCAAGTTTGACATACATCCGAATAGACTGACCATTACATTGATTATACGCCCATTCAGATGAATTGAATTTGTGGACCACAAATGAAGGGCTTAGGGACATGTGATTAGAGCCAAACTTAATATCTAGGGAGTCCTGCATAAATCTTTCCATCAGCCGTAGTCTTATCCCTCAATGGGGTCCATAGTGTGCCCCATGGAAGAGTTTACACGAACTATCTATGAGGGCAATTCACATAGGAAAATCACCCTTAAAGCTAAACCAAAACCAAGTCGTATTTTTCGATGTGAAAAAGGTTTTGGCGATATTTTTTTTTTTATTGATAGTGTGTGAGATGAAAGATTTGTTCAAACTTCAAATCATGAGGCTACCCAATGAAATGGGGCATCGAATCTCACATAGCCGCCCAAGGATTGATCGCTAGGCAAATAAGGTTACCCCACATGTATTGTACCACCCACTCAATCTTGTCAAAAAAAAAAAAAAAAACACAGAAAGATTGTTTGATCTAATTCTCACCACCTTTTTGTTATATATTGTTATTATTATTTTTACGAGCAACTTTAAAATTTATTTTTTAAAAAATGTGAAATATAACTCCCCCAATATATGCAATCGCACGTTTGGCAACGGTCATTGCTAAGAATTCCTCATAATTTTCCTTACTTCCATGGAATTTTCCACATTTGTTAACAAAAGAAAATCACATTGAGGAGTCCTAGAGTCCCTGCTTCCGATTTTTCTGCCAATTAGACTTCCCTCGTCTAACTATAGCTATAGTGCTTCAGATGGTAGGAATAGGGTCATTATCTTTTTACTTTTACTTTTTGATATGATTTTTTTGTTTTTTTTCCTTTTTTTTGGATTTTAATAATTTTTCCTTTGTTATTTATTTATTTATTTTTTGTCAAAATGAAACTTCCATAGAAAGGAAAGACAAAACAATAACAACTACAGTGGAGGTAAAACAGTCCTAATCTACTCTGTAATGTCATCAATCCTACAAAAACTCTTATCAAGCCTAGAACAATGCTTGGCTAAAATATGAGCAGCCTCATTTAAGGTTTTAGAAATAAAAATAAGAACTAACATCAGAAAAATAACTATAGAAGAGTTTCATGTCCAACATAATTGGATTAATGGCCCAATCCGAAAGCCCATTGATGGAGTCAATCACTTCCTTAGGGCCCCTTTGGCAAAGTGCCGTCCGGCTGTTGCCGAGTTAACACGGGACGAAAATGTGAGAACAGTATCTGGTATCAGTTATTAGGTATTTTAAAGTTGGACGCTTAGGAAGGATTTCGAGAATCACGTCCCGACGGACCAGGATCTACGGAACGATATTATTTCGTTTTTTAGACGAAACAACTCGCTGGCATGGAAAAAGTCCTGTGACAACTTTTTACCTTTGTTTCTACTCGGCCTCCTCAGCAAACTCCTCTATGCAAAAAATATGTTGCATCTCATGTTCCTCTCTCTCTTTCTTTCCCCACTGCAGCACAGGCCCAGTCCCTCTTCCCCACTTGCAATCTCTCTCTCTCTCATGCACCCAATAAAAACCCCCTTATCCCTAATATGCCAAACGAACAAAAGCAATGCAGCCCAGACAACCCAAAATCATCTTTTCCAGACACCTTTCATAGAAAGGAAAATGGTAAAGACTCATTTAAGTAAATAGAAATTAACCATTCTTAAGGTTAAAAAAAATTCTGAACCGAACCAACTAGCCTAATGTTCCCAAAATGTACCTATCAATCCAAGATCTATATAGTTGCACAACACCGTTCCATTTGAGAAATCATATCTAAAGATGGGGTAGAAGTTCAACTGATGCTTGACTTGATTTAAACTAATATTTGAGATCTTTTCACTACAGCAAATGGAGATGGTCTCAAAATTAACAAGTGTTTCGGATGAATTTAATTAGCTGAAAAATTCCCAAAATGACCTAAATTGTGAGTTTTATATTGCAAAAAAGTTGGGCCCCAATTACCACAATTTCTAATGGTTGATCCCATGTTCACAATCAGAAAAAGTGGTCATTTTTCTTAATTTATAAAGGTAAGTCATATATTCACAATTAAAAAAGGTGGGCCTATATTATAATTTATTATTATGAAGTTGGGACCTAGGTTCCGAATTCTAAAGACAAGTCCAATTTACTACTATAATAGATTTAAGTTTAAGTGTTGCTTAGAATGATTATTTTGGCAATTATAATGTTACCAAACAAGTTGTGCACAGCATATTCTCAGCAGAACAAGTTAGGATCATGTTACCAAATAAGTTCGTACAATCTAGTGTTGGCACAAAATCGGGAACACCATGGGAATGATGCCAAACAGGGCCTTGGCATATGAAAATAGAACTATCTTGAAGGAATCTCTACACGAAGCTTCCTTTAATGCAAATAAAATGCCATTGCCTCGGCTTAATTAGAGGAAGAGAGTTTTGGCCCATAATGAGAGCTTGCACAAACAAAGGTGTTGTTCATTGTCATCAAATAACCAAATGAGGACTTTCCATCCTTCATATTAAAAGCAGCATTTGTGAAGATTACTAAAGTATCATTTGAATAGTTGCAAGATATATCTAAAACTTTGGCCCAAGAAAGACATTCTTTTTTGTACTCACCCATCCTAATATAATGGTTCATATTTTGGATAAACTCTATCATTTTTTTGATATCAATGGTTATCCCTTTAAATATACTATTGTTTCTGGCTTTCCATAATTTTTAACCATAGGAGGACATACAATCAATGATTTGATTTTTTTTTTTTTTTTTTTGTGTGTTGGCCCTCAATCGACATCCAAACCGATAATCATATTTAAAAGACCCAAAATGGTTGGGTGATCGAATATCAGTTGTTGATTGTTTAGAAATTTTGAGATATTTTTAAAAAAAGTTAAGAGGTTTGGAGCACAATTTCTACACTTATGTTGGCCCTTTTCACAAAGTTTGAACCATTAAATCTCTTCATAAGGCCAAAAATGGCTTTGAAGTTGAGCTTGGCAGTGCGATTCATCTTGGATAATGACAAAATGGCGAAAAACTTCAGACCGTTGATTTGGGTGGTACAATGTGGAAACTGTGGTTGGATAATGCAATAAAAGTTGTTGATAAAGAATTAGTAAACAGTTTACGACTAAAAATAAAAAGATAATAACAAAATGGAATTAGTAAACAGTTCCTAATCAATTTTTGATCGAATGGCTAGCAAATAAAACTGATGTTAATACACACTGGACAATATGGTACGGCTTCACTCCCAAATGATGAATAAAAAATAGGATTAAAATGCGCTTAATAATAGTTTGATGATCAAGGCAAAAAGCATCTTGGGCTATGTCCATGCCTAATGTGGCCATCAATTTATTAATACATGGACTAATTAACAAAGGGGTCGGAGGCTCATATCACTTGATACTAGGGGCTGCAATTGGTGGGGGTTGTCTTGAGCACTATTGGTAATATATATATATATATATATATATGAGCAGCTCCAGCTTGACCTATTTACGAGAAAAGTTAGATATTTGCACTTGTTAAATTTCCTTAAGTTAACTATTTCTACCAAAAGCTCATGGTATTAGTAGAGGCAGCGAAAGTACCTTTTAATATTTTCAATTGGGTGGAACTCATTTCTCAATATTTTTTTAGGTAGAATTTGGTTTGCATACTTTTTGGCAACACATATTTTTTTTAGAGGTAAATTGTTTTTCCTGAGATTTAAACTTACAACTTGTTGTCTCTAATACCAATTTAAATTTCCTTTGGCTAACCATTCCTACAAAAATAACTCAAGGTGTTGGCAGAGGCAATGAAAATACTTTTCTATATTTTTCATTGGGTAGAGCTCACTCCTCAATAAAACCAGCACCCAACCTACAATTTATAAGGGTGACATAACCAAAAATTAAAAGGTCATAATTGAGTTATGCTGGTTGGTCATATATAATGCAAGAAGTTGGGTGTTGCACTTAAATTACAGTAATTGATTTGTTTAAGAGTCCTATGAGATAGTAAATCCGTAAGGTCAATGTCTCAATTAGCTTCAAGTATGCTGTTATTTTTTCAGATTTCGATATACTTTTAAGCTATAGATCTAAGAATTGATGATTGGACGCAATCCCATAGATAGAAGGAGAAAAAGGAAAAAAGCAATAAATTTTAAAGGTAGCTATATGAGTAGAGTATGGACCACCAGATGCAGGATATCTTTGATCTCTTGAATAGTTTGGTTGGCAATGGTAGGTAATCCAGGATCTTTATAACCATGTGCAGAAGCAGCTAGTACCAAATACAAAAATTCCTATCTAAATTGGGCGATATGCAGGCAGATTGCGACAAGAACGTTGAAAAGGAGAGGGAAGGCAAGGAAAATAAATGGAAGAAATACTCTCACCATATAATATCACCCAATTGCTCTTTTCTTGTGAGTAGAAAATACACCAATGTATAGTTTAATGATAACTTGCTTTCTTATTTTATGTGGGAAGCAAATCGGCCTTTACTTTAAAAGTTGTTGGCCATATGAAAGATTTCGACATACGTGATGTGGTGGGCTTGCATTTTCAGAAAGATGTTGCCATGGTCGGTGATTGATGCAACCAACCCATGTCAGTCGATAACAAAATATGGAGAGAGAGAGAGAGAGAGAGAGAGAGAGGGGGAAGAGTGACAATTGAAGAAAAAGAGAAAGAGGATAAATCTACCTACCTCTTAACAGGAAAAGGACCTTTTAATCTTTTAATAGAACCACCACTATGGTTTATTTTTTTATGTTTAAAGTCACTAATCAATGGATGAAAATTATTGAAGACTAAAGTGGTCTCTTTTCTTTGATGGAATTTATGACTAGGTCCCTTCCTCAATGGTACACTGTAGGGAAGGCAGTTTTTGACCTCACCATTTAACTAAAATCCTATCTGGTAATTCAGAGTTTGTATTATCCTTTTTATTTTTTGGTTCGAACTTGAGTATGAAAATAAAATTTAGGACTATATCATCTTTATCATAAGATGTCTAATCTTCTTTAAAAATCCAAAACTGTCTCAGTTGGTCGGAAGATGGGCGTTTATACATGTTATCCATAGTATTTAACCAAATTCAAATCTGACCCGACACTGAAAAGCTGACCCAAAGCCAACAAAATGGTTCAAAATGATCCTGCTTGGAGAAGTGAGCCAGTTTTGTCAAACCATCCCCTGGAGCACACTGCAGCTACATTTATGCAAATTAAATGGTTGGATAAAAGAGACTAATTGTACCGACTGGATATGGCTGAGTAGTTGTCTTTATTTGATGACCAATCTAAACTATTTGGTTCAGCCGGCCATTGATTTTTCATGCTCTTGATTAAATATAGGTTGGACTGCTATTACGGCACCTTGTTACATAAGTTGACAACCCCAACCAAACTAGTCAAATTCTCAAGCCAAGCATTATTATCCTCCAACTAGAAACGATGCCTTTATATATATATATATATATATATATATATAGTGGAAACAGATGGCTTCAGATGCATGGCAAGAAAGGGAAGCATCACAGTATAGCATTCCCTACGAGTTATTGGATCATGATACTCTTTTCCTACATAGGGTTTTACTTTAATCTCTCTCTCTCTCTCTCTGTCTCTCTCTCTGATAGATTTCTATCACAGATTTCTATCCAATACCATGGGCATCCCATACATCGAAGTCATTTTGTATCTAGAACCTTCTCAAATTGTTCGGTTTTTCTTTTTCATTCAATAGATTACTTGGGCAGAGCTTTCCAAGAAAACATAAAAAGATTGTCATGGCACGACGTGTAGTGATGTTGATTTCAGATATTTTAATTTTCATTAAAAAAAAGGAAGTGCATTATCTTAGTAGATATGGCATAGAAAGGGGTAAAAAGACAAAACAAGGGTCATTTGGATTAAATTATATATGGAATTTTCTGAAAGGCCATCATGGTTAAGTTAATTGTAAAAAAATCTAACATTTGTTATTAAAACCCCCTTGACTTTAACAACGATTTTAGAAAAGACTATTAAGAGATGATTTTAAAAATTATTATTTTTCCAACTGAATTAATTTATAAAAATATCAAAACGCCTCTTTCTTTAACTCAGCTCAAACCCTTGAACTTAGTCACTATATTTGAATCAATCTTGGTTAACCCAACATGATAAAAGTAAAAGCTAAAAATATCAACATAATAAATAGGCATAGAAGGGTCAAGCTTATAATTAGACCAAGTGTTCACAAGCTAGAACACAGATCATATACAATCCATTTATGACTTTGATTGCTCCCATCATCATGGGTCCCCTATCATCAGATTCGGTACTGGACTTGGCAACTATAAGTTGTTTCTTTGCACTCCATGAGATTAAATGATTTCCAAGAAATACGCACTGTCCAGAAATAGACCGATGATCATCTGGATGGCCCGCCCAATCGACGTTAGAAAAGCATGTCAAGGCTAAAGAGGAGGATTGAGAAAAGTGTAGCCAATTAGTAACAGTCCCCTTAATATAGCGAAACCAATGAGTTGTAATAGAACTATGCATAAATTGGCAGACTTAATTAATTGCAAAGGCAATATCCAGTCGAGTCCATGTGAGATATTGTAGAGCAATCAATGTCATAAATGGACTGTATATGATTTGTGGTCCAGCTTGACTACACTTGGTCTAATAAAGCTATTTTATTAGGGCAGAGTTCTGGTTCTAAAATTGGGGGCATTTTTTTTTTCTTTGACTACATAAAAAGATGAGATAAAATGATAGTATTTTAATAGTTTGCCAAGAGTGTTTTTTGAAAGTAGTTTCAATGTAAAGGAGGTTTCAAAAACTCTTTAAATTTCAATATTTAAAAAAAAAATCAATGTAAAACTAAGCAGCTAATCAGAATCACAAGGCAATGATGGCTAAAAACTCAAAATCATAAAATGAAGCATCAGTTCGTTTTTTTTTTTTTTATCCTAGTCAAGGGGCTGGGTCCCAAAAGAGCACATGTACACACAAGGAGAGAGAACTTGTACAATGAAGAAGAAGATACTTGTACTCGTGGGGAAGGAAGACTCGCACATACGGGACGGTAAGACACTAGCACCCATGGATCGATCCAAGTCACCAGGGTGAGAGGTGGCATTCTCAACCAACTAGCAGCCCCTCTTTCTTCAATTACGATAAATATATATATATATATAATATTATTAACTAGCAACCTGGTTTCTATACCTCCATTATCTCTACTTTTCTCCACATCCAAACACACCCTTCATTTGAGAACCAAGGTTTACTCAATTAGCACTCTTGCCTCTCACCCCGGTACCACAGGTTTAATTTCTAGGTATATTGTTCTCTTCCCAAGTTTGCGGGCTCTCTTCTTATGTTTGTGAGTACTCTCTTCACATTTGTGGGTGAGCTCTTTCCTCTTGTATCGGCTCGCTTTCCATGTGTGTTAGCTCTCTCATGGGTCCCGTGGAAAGAGTTACTCGTGCATGGGTTCTATTTTTCACTTGTATGGGCTCTCTCATGGGTTTCCACATGTATGGAAAGAGTCCCCACCCTCTTGGCTGGAATACCAAGGGAAAAAAAAAACACACCATTCATATTTTTGGTAACCAAGCAAAGGGGGGCCAAGACTAGACATAAAGCCTGTATAGACGAGAATAAAGCCCACTTACATAGGAAAGGAGCCCGCTTAAGTAGGAAAAAAAGTCCACAAAAGTTAGAAAGGAACTGCACAAACTAGAAAAGGAGGTATACCTAGGGTTTAAATTTTATGTAGTTAGGTAAGAACGAATACCTCTTACCATTGGGGTAAGAGGCCATTTTTAACATACCGTTCATTTAGTAGTTTCAATCGCACTAGATGGTTTGTATTGTATTTTGAACTAGGAAAACACTTTAAATTATGAAACAGTGGTGGATTTTAAAGTTTCATGTGAACGGTGCTTCAAGGAATATACCAGTGTTGGTAAATATTGGACTTGTGCTTCGCAATAGTAAGGGGGAGGTCTTACTTTTGTTCTCTAGGAAGCTGGGTGTTTGCAATTTCAATGAAACAGAGGTATTGGCCATTTTGGAGGCTTTGAGGATGTTCTTTGAAAAGTATAATGGTCAGTTGTTGGTGGAAAGTGATTTTTCTAATGTGATCGCTTGAGTGTCTAATCAGAGAAAAAATCTCTGAAAATTTTAATTTCTATTTAATGAAATTAGGGAGTTATCTTCTACTATCTCAATTTTTTTTTTTTGCATGAGGTTAGATCTATTAACTCTGTAATAGATGCTTTAGCCAAACAAGGAGTTAATAAGTTAATTCTTTGGGTGGGAGATGATATGTAATTTAGTGGGAGTGATTTATTGCTCTTCTGCCCTCCTTTTTGAGTTTGTTACTCTGCTTGTTGATCCCATTTTATAAATATGTATTACCAATCTTAAAAAAAAAAAAGATTAGAAATTTATACTAGAGTTGTCAAATCTAAGTTGTTAATAGTTTGAATGGTGGAACAGATCGGCTCTTAGAGAGGTCATGGGTTCAAACCTTGTCTTCCGCTATTTTTGTATATGTGAGTTTTGATGACTTCACATTTATGAGTCTGTGTTTTGTTCACTCACATGTGTGAGGTCCTTATTACCCCGTGTGAGTTGTGTCTTATCCCTCACATGTGTGCGGTCCTTATTATCCCGTGTGAGTTGTGTCTTATCCCTCACATATGTAGGTCCCCATTATCCCATACGTGTGAGTTAAGTCAGTGTTGAGTTGTATTATAATTTGGTGCAGCCTCTCACTTGGTTACCCAAAAAAACCCAAAAAAAAAAAAAAAAAAACACTCACAAGAGTTATTAAAGCAGAGACATTCCGCGGGCGTTCACCGCTTCAAATATGAACAAATCCCCCTTGTTAGCCTCCTTCGACACCTCAAAAAACGCATCCAAGAAAGTAAAACTAACAACTTCACATCCCATACTAGAAATAAAGGGTTGATGTACCTTATGGCAAGGTGAGGAATCCAAACTGCTGTAAGGGACTTAACATAAACTTGACTATTTTAATAACTCCTTCCGAATTCAGCCCTGATCTTTTCAACACTAAGCCATTTCTGGCTTTTCATAAGGCCTACCAAATGGTACATAACCAGGCCATCCAACACGTCCACCATTCTGCAATGCAATTAATTAAATATAAGTATTTGGGCCTAGATTTTGGGTTGGGCCCAAGCCATTAAATTCTATTTTAGCTACTAGTAAGGAGTCTTTAATTTAAGTCTCTGTGTGTATATATATATATATATATTGGTAAGAGGAAATTCATTGGCTACAAAACAAAGACAACAAGCAAACCCAACAGCCCGCAAACCATGATATCAAAGAAAACCCCTTTCCGTTACCCCATCAGATATGTATCCCTAAAAAAGTTTTGATTGAAGAAGTAGCTCATCGTGTCCAGAGTTGTTTGGCTTTCAATTCAAATATAGGAAAAGGCTTCAGCGTTTTAAATATCAGCCGATACATATTAGCCTATATTGTTTTTGGGTCTATTTGTTCCATGTTTTCCTGTAGATGCCTAAATCTCTACTGTGGGGCTCATATGATGATAATTCAAACTATGCATGTTGAATTCCATCCTCTCTAATGTCATATACTTAAATTTCACTTCAATAGGAGTCATCATTAGATTCTACACATGACTAAGAATGTGAAATCCTATAGCAAATACAAAAGGACATCCAAATTCATAATTTTTTATATGGGTAACACTAGGTAATGGTGCAATACACTAAACACATGAATGGGTTGATACATCTAATACGAACAATAATGGTCTCCAAAATGCTTAGGAAAAGTATCAAACATATGTATTTTTAATGAGACAAAAATTGAACCAAATGGGACTTTAGGGATGACCTAGTTGTTAAAGGCTCTCACTCCCATCCCACCCACCAGGGACCGATCCCTCGTGGGTGGCTTTCCTTCTCTCTCACTTGGCCACTAAGCCAAGCAAGCAGAAAAAAAAAAAAAGAATACAAGTTAGTTATTCATCATTTAATGAGTTATATTTAGAAACAACTAGATTGTTTCTTGCTTACAATCACTGCAACCTGGGGAGCCACTTGAAAGAATGACAATAATGCACAATGTCACGCCCTCAAACCAAGGTCAACAAAAAAAAAAAAGACGGAAATCCAAATTTGGAGCACGGACATCTAGGATCTCTAGTCTGCATTGAGGACCAATTTAAAACTTCTCCAACATTGAATCCACATTTGACAATCAGCAGCACATTTGTGAAAAATTGCAAAAGCAATTAAACCATGATCCATATAGTAAATGGTACCAACTACTTATGTCAAATTAAGTGCAGAAGCAAAGTCTGATTACAACAATGTTCAAGTAAAAACCACAGTTATACAATTCATTATAACTTCCTCAAAGCTACTCGAGTCTAAACAACTCAAACATTAACCTTAACTATGGTGTGTACGAATCTTCGAAAGCCAAACTAGATCTCCTCACTATTAGCTACCCAAGCGAACTAGTCTACTCCTGATACTTCTGCGATCTCTTCCGATGCCTCTCCCTTTGAGATAGAGGAAGCTTGCTCACAGTCTATAGCACCTAATAACAAGGGTCAAACCCCATAAGACTTGGCGAACGCAACATGCGAATAACACCACACATAGTTCATAGTAAAATAGGGGATATGATATAATCCATGAGTGACAATGCAACAATACTATAACAATGTGAGAATCAATATAATAAAAATCAATAAAGAAACATCAATCTATCCATCCGACATCTAGCAATAAGGCACATCCACACAAGCTGGATACTGCGGGATATTATACCATCCGTCCATATAAAACCCGATGGGGAGGATATTACGTAGTTTAATAGAACAATAAATCATTAATCTATTTCGGATCCCATAAAGTAGTTCCGAATACTCGATCGATAAATTTTAATACTATACAGTGTATGTGCTGATGTGGGTTATTAGTTGGTTGTACATCACTACAACCAACTTCATAAATCAGCCATCTATGAAGGCAAAACTATAATAATAATGAGCTCCAACCAAGGGTTGGCCTACTGAAGGTTAAGCTAAACCAATTAAGTGGATATAAGTGCCAACTATATAGAGTAAATGAAATAAGGGCCCAGGTCTAGCTGGGCTCTTTGCATAAGAGAGTGCTCAACAATCCAAGTCCTGTCCATATAGTCCATATTCCCATCCCTAGAATACAATCCATCTATCCAATCCATTCCATACAATCCATTCATAAGGTCCATCTATAAACAATACAATACTATCTCTTATCCATCCATATTAGGTATCTATTCTATGTTCATCCATCTGCTTCACAGTCCATTTATCTTATACAAACATCTGTTGAATAGTTGGCCTAGCTACAAACATTGTTTTCCATCTCCATTGTATATTTTTGTATCACCTCTAAGTATACCCCAAGTCATGGTCTCCATTTATGCATTTAACAGTGTGAAGAACAATAACATAATATAACATCTATGAGGAAAGAAATCTATCAATGAACATAAAATATATGATCAATACTATCTCATCCATTAATGAACATAAAATAAAAGTAGCCAAACCTAAGTTGTGGTTGCACAATTCTTAGTATAAAGGACTACTCCCCTCCATATTATGGATCTTCTAGACTTATGGGGAAAATATATTCGCGTTGGGTGCTCTGATGGTTAGGCCTAATTAAGGATCCAGGCATCCATCTAGTGGATCAAGTTTGCCCTCCATACCCTACTTTGATACAATTGATAGATAGAGTCAAAGTTTACGCCCTCAATCTATCGTAGGCATGATTTAAGGACTATTGAGTAAGGTTATTTGATCCATTGGGTATCCATGGGCCAAAGGTGAAGAAATAAGAGACCAGTTATGAAATTTGAGTAATTTATATAGAGTGCAGGAACCCCACTGTATGTTCGAACGGCCATAGTTCTGTTCGAACAGACAACATTGTAGTCTACACGAATTATATGAAGTGCAGAAAATTACATTGTGTGTTCGAACGACTAGAAGATCGTTCGAACAAACATCCTTGTAGCTTGCACGTTACAAACGCAAAATTTTCTGTGTTTCATGCATATATTCCATTTTCTTCTTCCCATTATACTCATCAATGCATAATCAACATATATACCACCTCATGCGGCCTCCTATCATTGTCCATCATCAATCTGACACTTCCTCCATCCAAACCAATATCATCTATGCCGGACATTTCATCCGTTTCCTCATCCATAGAGCAAATATGAGAATCAACATATACATTCATAGATATAACTATCAATTTATTGATATACATCAATCCATATCAATTCAGGTCATTAGAAATGGGTTTCCACCAACCAATCTAAGTAAAGATTTAAGCTTAGTTAGAAAGGAATTCTAAGAAGCATTTCATCAAATATATGGCATGCAATCAAAGTTATTCACATGTGTGAAAATTAAAAACACGCTACACTTGCCTTAATTATGGTAGATCTCACTCTACGAAGCCCAAATAGCCAAATCAACCTTCCTACAAGCTTTCTCACCCAATGCACCACACAAATTTAGATCTACAACACTAGAGACCAAAATCCAACGGAGAAAAAGATAATTAGACTAGAACTCAAGGAAAAAGCTAAAGGAAAAAGATAGTAGAAAAGATTAGGATGAAATTTAACTTGCTTTGACGTAGGGAGAGAGACCTTTCTAGTGATGGAGCTTGATTGAGGACTAGATGGCTTGATCTTTCAAGATGGAAGGAAGAAGATGGTGGAAGCCATGAGAGGAGCTTGAAATCATATCTATAGAGATGGGATTTGGAGAGAAAATGAGAGAAGAATGAGAGGAAATGTGTGTGTGTGTGTGAGTGAGAGAGAGAGAGAGAGAGAGAGAGAGAGAGAGAGAGGTAAGGGAATCGTGATGGATCCGGATGAGGAGACTCCGTCACGCGGCCGGAGATCTATGTGCGTTCCGGTGATGGGAAGTTCCGTGGATCTCTTCGCCTCTTGTCTTTCCTACGGGAATGGAGAGAATAATAGTATTCATACTAAACCCTAGGGCTCCCTTATCCTTATATAGACAAGTCCCGAAGAGTCACACTTACTAGAGACATCTTCCACCAGAAGCCCACATCCACTGATCCTATTGGGAGTCTTATTATGGTGCCCAGATCAAGTCTTACACTAAAGTGGGATTGCAACTCTGTTGGCATCTGCCCTGCTTGATCTGACGTGGGACCCGTGGCATGCGGGCCACACGATTTCCTACAATCTCCCACTTGGCACGAATGCCATGTACATCAAATATTTCTCAATCCCATACGCATCACATGCCTTGCAAAAACCTCTGCAGGCAAAACCTTGGTGAGAGCATCAGCCATCAATTCTTCTGAAGGCACATAGAAAATTTCTATATCATTCTTTTCAGCCTTCTCTCTAACAAAGTGATATTTTATTTCAACATGTTTTGATCGGCTGTTAATCCTTTGCTCATTCACCATAGAAATGGCCGACGTACTGTCTATGCTCATTGGGACAGGCTCCTTCTCATTTATTACCTCCAAATCACACAGGAAGTATTTTAACCAAAGAGCCTCCTGGACTGCTATACTGCAAGCTATATACTCTGCTTCGGCTGTTAACATAGCCGTGGAGGTCTGTTTCTTGCTACCCCAAGAAATTGCACCTCCTCCAAGGATAAAAACATAGCCGGTTGTTGACTTTCTCTGGTCTAAATCACCGGCTCAATCAGCATCTGAGTAGCCGCACAGTTCCAGGACTTCACCTTGATAACATAGGCAAAGATTCACTGTTCCTTTGATATACCGCTGAATCCTCTTAACTGCATACCAATGCGGTAATCCTGGGTTACTTAAGAATCTGCTTACGAGACCCACGGCGAATGCAAGATCTGGTCTTGTACACAGCATCGCATACATAATGCTACCCACAATTTGAGCATAAGGTTTTGATCTCATCATTTCCCTATCCTGCTTATTTGTGGGTCCTTGATCGCTTGACAATTTTGTGCTCCTGCAGATGGGAGTATCAATTGGTTTACAGTTAGCCATATCAAACCTTTTCAACACAGCTTCCAAATAAGATCTTTGTGATAAAGTCAATATCCTATTCGGACGATCACAAGTTATTTCAATGCCAAGGACATACTCTGCCTCACCCATGTCTTTCATCTCGAATCTTAACTTTAACCATTGTTTGATTTCATTTATGGCTTCCAATTTATTACTAGCGATCAAAATGTCATCCACATATAATGACAAATTATAAATAACTACTCCCGCTACGTTTAATATAGAAACATGTGTCTGCACTATTGGGGACAAATCCAATTTCATATATGGCCTGATGAAATTTGCTATACCATTGTCTTGAGGCTTGTTTTAATCCATATAATGCCCTATTAAGTTTGTATACTTTGTCCTCATAACCTTGAACCACAAAACCCTCGGGTTGTTTCATATAAATTTTTTCTTCTAATTCACCGTTCAAGAATGTTGTTTTTACATCCATCTGGTGCAATTCAAGGTCACGACATGCTACCAATGCTACTAAGGTTCGTATGGATTGGAATTTTACAACCGGAGAAAATGTCTCCTCGTAATCTATTCCTTCCACTTGTGTGAATCCCTTAGCAACTAACCGTGCTTTGTATTTATCCAAGGATCCATCCTTTTTAAATTTCTTTCTAAGAATCCATTTACATCCAATGGCTTTTCGAACTTTAGGTAGATCTACCAATTGCCATACTTGGTTCTTTTCAATTGATTTCATCTCTTCTCTCATAGCCTCTAGCCAACACTGCGCATCTTGCGCTTTGACCGCTTGAGAGTAGGAGGTTGGATCCAAATCTTGCATGGTTTCTAATAAACTGCAATAATCATCTAGATATGCTGGTTGTTTCCTCCCCCGAATCGGCCTGCCAACTAGCTCATCGGGTTGTTCAATCACCTCAAGTGGGCCCTGGCCAGGAATTCTAGGTCCAATGTCCTCTTCGTCGGAACCCCCACTTGCTTGAACCCCCTTGCCCATAGAGATTTCATATAATTCCACTCTGTGGTCTTACTCTAGGACTGACCGTCGGATCCTCAAGGAAAAATACATCTCGGCATTCCATGATTATCCTATTATCGTGATCATACACACGATATCCTTTAGAATGTAATGGGTAGCCAACGAAAGAACAATTTTTCTTCATTTTTGCTTGCAGTTTATGCCTTTCCTGTGGTGGTAGCAGGATGTGTACAGGGCAGCCCCAAACTCTCACATGTTCTAATTTTGGTTTGGTACCAGTCCATAACTCATATGGGGTATTGGGCATACTCTTAGAGGGTACTCTGTTTAAAATATATTGTGCAGTGTTTAATGCTTCACCCCACAAGTACAGCGGAAGACTCGCATGGCTGATCATTAACCTTACCATATACATTAAGGTCTTATTCCTCCTCTCGGCCATGCCATTTTGCTGTGGGGTATATGGAATTGAATATTCATGAATGATCCCCTCACGTGCACAATATTCTTTAAACAATTCAGAAGTGTATTCACCCCCTCTATCAAACCTAATCCTCTTTATTTTCTTGCCCTTTTGATTTTGGACCTCAACAGCATATGTTTGGAACATTTTTAATGCCTCATGTTTATGTTTAATGAGATACACATACCCATATCTGCTGTAATCATCAATGAATGTAATGAAATAGTCCTCTTCAGTTCTATTGTGTACATTCAATGGTCCACATATATCTGAATGAATTATGGTCAATATTTCAGAACTTCGAGTTCCTTTTGGAAATGGTTTCTTGACCATCTTCCCACTTATACATGGTTCACATATAGGGTACTCAATTTTACCTAGGTCCGGTAAAAGTCCGTCTTTAACCATTCTACTGATTCTGTTTTTATTAATGTGGCCCAATCTCAAATGCCATAACATTGCCAAACCATTCATGCATATATTCACACAAACAGAATAATCAGAAGTGGACTTTATTTCATTATGAAGAATATCCAGCAAATACAAATTTTCAGAAAAAAAACCATGGACTAAAATTTTACCGCGCATTCCAATAGTAACCCCATTATCTTTGAATCTAATTTTGAATCCATTTATTGCCAACTGGCTCACAGAGATGATGCTCCTCCTCATTGCGGGAGCAAAGAAGACATCTGAGAGATAAAGGGATTTGCTGGTTGGTAAGGGAATTTGACTTTCCCTATCCCCAAGACATCACAGAATGTTTCATTCCCCATGTATATACTTTGTTCTCCGGGTTTCATCTCTTTGAATTCGATAAATCCATCATTGGTCCTTGATATATGTCTGGTGGCTCTAGAATCAATCCACCAATTCTTATTATTGGTGTCCACCATCATGGACTTAGTGACCATCTCAACATAATCTCTGTGTTCTTTAGTCACTTTATCTTGTTGGCTATTCTCACCCTTTTTCTTTCTGCATTGAGAACTAAAGTGTCCAGGCTTCCTACAATTGAAGCAAACACCATTTTTAGGCCCTTTTCGCTTTGGATTGCCTTTAAATTTCTTTTTATTTTTCACATTGGCGGTTAACGCACCGCTATAACTCATAGTTTTAGCAACCATAGCAGAATTTGTAGGTGTTATACCATGGGCAGCCTGCCTTTGTCCTTTAGCAAGTAATTTTGCTTCAACCTCACTAAGGGTTACACCCTTTTGAAGGCTAAGGGTTTGAGACACATTCTCCCACAAAGGTGGAAGACTCATCAGCAAGTACATAATCTGAAAATCTTCGTCCATTTCTTTTCCCAAGGCTGCAAGGTTACTATGTCGGACCGACATTTTGTCAATGTGATCCCTTATAGATGACCCCTCTGGCATCTTATAATTGACATATTCGCTAAATGCCTCCATCAAATGTGATTTAGAGGTTTTATCATACTTGTCCATGGCATAGTCCTAGATTTCTTTTGCTGTGGTGAAGTGCTCAAACTATTTCACCAGCTCATTGGATATGAATCCAATCAATAAATGCCTCGCTGATTTGTTATCAAAGACCCATTGCTCATATAATTCATGGTCCTCCTTAGGGGCATCATCATCAGCGGGCTTAGGGACCGGATCGGATTCAATCACATAAGTTAATCTGTCAAAATGCAGCAACGCTTCCATCCAATGCTTCCACACGGCTAAGTTCTTGCCGTTAAAAATATCAGCCTTTGCAAGATCATGCAGGGCTGATTTGGAAGACATGATTTCTATTAGTTTTTAATGAAAAGATGGGTTAGATACCACTGACAGTATAAGAGGAAAATACCACCCTTTTATCCGAATCACTGGATCGTCCTCCTTTTGCTACCAATGCGTAGATCTGCTCGCAAGGATTCTGTAGGCGCAAACGGATCGTCGATCTGACTCCGGATGGCCAAGATATCACAGTTTGAAGATTTAACGGTGATCTGCGTCCCTGCCTGTGTCAACCGTACGATCTCTGCGTCAGTGCTAATGTAATCACGATGTCTGTATAGCACCTCTGGGCTAAATCGGATTTGGGTTGAAGCAGATCTGGTCAAAAATAGATTGGGTCCGCCTGACCCACTTGTTGCAGAAAAAGAACAAGTAGTTTTCCGCCTTGATTTGCATGCGGCCCGAGAAGAACAGTGGTCGCTGTCCTTATTGCAGTGGCGTATCCTTTTCCCTTTTTTTTTTATTGTGTTGAAGCCGATCGCCCACTATGTTTTCCTTTCAGAAAAGACCATCAAAATATATGTTGTCTTCTCGGGTTTCGTGTAAAGACAACACAAACAAAGATGTACACTGACATTGCTTTTCAAAATTCAACATCTAAACTCCAAAGCATAATAACCTTTTTCAAGAAGCAATGGAAACGTGTCACGTTGAAACGTCGTGCAATGATAAGGCAGCAAAGTGTAGTCGTCTGTATGTGTTGTAGAATAAGATAAGAATGGACCTTGTGATTTTCGATTTGCGTGCACTTAAAATAACGTTGGAAGTAGTCTTCTTCTTCCTCCTCGAGCCCGTTGCAGAAACGAGAAGGGAAACTGAGACTTACGATTCTGGAGAACACCAGATCTCCTCTAATCCACGGTGCTTCTACAAAATCTGAACCGGTAGAATGCACTGCACCGGGCTCTGATACCAATTGATGGATCCGGATGAGGAGACTCCATCACGCAGCCGGAGATCTATGTGCGTTCCAGTATGGGAAGCTCGTGGATCTCTTCGCCTCTTGTCTTTCCTACGGGAATGGAGAGAATAATAGTGTTCATACCAAACCCTAGTACTCCCTTATCCTTATATAGACAAGTCCTGAAGAGTCACACTTACTAGAGACATCTTCCACCAGAAGCCCACATCCACTGATCCTATTGGGAGTCTTATTATGGGGCCCAGATCAAGTCTTACACTAAAGTGGGATTGCATATCTGTTGGCATCTGCCCTGCTTGATCTGACGTGGGACCCGTGGCATGCGGGCCACACGATTTCCTACAAATCGGTGGAATGAGATTGGTGTGAGGGAGAGAGGTTTTAGATGGGTTTTGTTCCAAATGAAAAGGAATTTACTAAGATGCCCTTTGGGCTAAAGAGAAGGTGAGAAAGTTTCTTAGGGCAATTGGGTCTTTTCAAGTTGATTTGGGTAGAAGGTCTAGAGTTCCTTATGTAATAAGTTAAAGGCCAAGATATTTTAAGGGCAAATTGAGGAATTGCAAGGTTAGTCAAGTAGAAATTACCTCCAAGGACCTCCTAAAATTCAAAATCAAACATAAGGACCTCTCTATCTATACTAATTGCTATAAACCCTCAAACTCTTTTTAGTTATCCCGTTAACCCCTCTAAGACCCCTGTTAGAATAAAATACCAATTAATTAGGCTATAAAATAGAGAAAATTAGGATAGGATCTCACACATAATGTTGGTGTTTGAAAGGTCTCCTAGTAATCTACTTGTGTGTAGATGATCAAAACTATTGGAGATACTATTTTGAGAGCATCAAGATTTTTAGTGGTCAAATAAGTTAGATGATTGTTAGGGGCCTTATAAGATTTTCATAAATGCCAAATTTGAATGGGTGGAAAATCGGGAGGAGTGTGAAGTCCAAGTGGGCCTATAGGGTTGGACCATCTTGAAATTTTCACTTATTATTATTATTATTATTATTATTGAAGTCCTAACTATAGGGGATTGAGACCTCTTGGGAGAGGATAGTAGACCTCAAAGAGGTGGTGGAGTCCTTGGGAGAGGGAAGTGGATAGTCCGTGGTGGGGGTGACAAGGACCTCTTATGAGGGAAAGATGATTGCCCTGGGTTGAAACTTGAGTAGCTAGGTGAGACTGCCGGCTCTTACCATTGAAGTAAGAGGCTGTAATCGAAAATTTCTGTTGTTTATATAACTATTATTGAGACAAAAGCTAATAGGAAAAATCGGGGATAGAGCCGGAATTTTCTTTCAGTAGTGACAAACAATAGTTTACTAATAGTCATAGAGCCAAATTTATCTTAGAGGGAATCAATAATATTTTTATATTTATAATTTTTTTCTCATCACTTTAAAAATACATTTACTTTCATAATTTTTTCAGAAACTAAAGAAATAAGATTCTATTTGAAAATACCTAAATATTTTTAAAGATAGAATTTCTAAAAAATCTTAAGGATAGTTAAAATACAAAAGTAATATGACTTATCATAATGAATCCAAACTGCTCAAAATAATCATTAATTCTTTTAGGATTAAGAATTATATCTCCTCGAATTAAAATAGGGCCCATGCAAGATTAATCACTAGTAAACAAATTCATCCATAATTTATCTATAAATTGATTGTTTAGTTATGATCATTTAATGTGTCACAATGCTTGTCATAGATGTGAATGATTGAAAATCCATTGATTGATTACTTGTAATCTTTTGATGGTTTACAATGCTTGCAATAGTATAAGTGTTTAAAAGTGTACCATTGATAGCCATTTACTAATGCTATAAAAAAGATAAAATTAATCGAGGTGCAATATCCATGCTACTCAAAATAAAACACTATTCTCTAAAGTGGTTTCCCCAAAATTAAGTCCAATAAGAGTTAGCCCCAACTCACCATAAAATTGAGTACATAATATTTTTAGTCATATGTTCAATAAGGTGGTACCAACTCCTATTTAAGTACAATTTGGGGATGACCAAACTGAGGAGAGTGGCTGAGTTTTTAATAGCTTGGATTTCTATAAAGATTATCTCAAAACCCCTTGCTTTAATTGCAACATAAGTTAGTAGTCCTTTAACCATATATAGATTTCTTTATGATTTAATTGTGGATAAGTGTTTGAAATTCAATTCAAATCCAAAGAAAAAGCCCAGATAGCCAAATCTATTTGCTATAAAAGACTTCTCCAAAATTGATATGAATGAAATGGGCATAGGAATAGGAATTGCATTCCACCCACCATTCCAAAGATAAATCTATACATTGGAATGGAATGACCATTCCAACCTCCATTCCATTCCAGACCTATTCCAACCTCCATTCCATTTTAACCCAAAATCATTCATGCGAACCAAACACTACCTTATATGAAAAGTTGAAAGTATTTTAATAAAAAGTAAAAGTTACATTAACATCAAGTTGATCCAAAAAGAAACTAGGATGATCTTCACTTCAATATATTGGACTATCCCCTTCAGCCGCATTTCTAGTGAGTAGATGAACAGCTATAGTCCCTTTCCTCTCAGTATGTGAGATCTTTGTGCTCTGAAAAGATCGGAGTTGGTCCTTTGCCTCTTCAATTAGATGCCGAGTGGGAGATAGATCTAGCATTATCATATGCAAAGTTTGAATCATCCTCAAACAATCACCTTCCATGGTAATATGTTGCAGCCCTAATTCTTTAGTAAAACAAGTAGCAGTGACAGCCGAAAGAGGTTCAATCTCATAAGCTTAACTCACCAGGTGTTCTATACATTTCATTACTACTATAAAATTCCCCTGATCCTCTCTAACAATCACTCATGTGCCTACTGAGTTTTGGTTTTCAAAAATTATAAGTTTTGTTTTGTTGCCTTCCACTTAGTTTGTTGCTTCTCTTCATCTTCCATACACTTCAGATACTCTTGCATAAAAGAGATAGCTCTCCCAACAATGAGGTTAGGGTCTAGACTACTCTCACCATATTTGAGCTTATTTCTATTAAACCAAATGCACTAGGCCACCAAAAGAACTTATTCCAATCCATTCTCCTCATTATTTCTTTCAATTTGTAGTGTTTAGTCCAATAAATCAGTATTTCTTTTATTAGTTTTGTCCACAGGTAAGCACTTTGTCCAAATACCATCCTAGCAAAACATAGTCCCATAAGGCATGCAGTGTTGTTTCAACCCCCTCGTGGCATATTTCACATGTATTATCCCCTATGACTTTTCAAACAACTCGCTTTTTGTGGAAAGAATTTTCTTGCAAGCTCTCTAAGAAAACTTCTTTACCTTATTCATAATTTTAAGCTTCCATATACGTCTCCAAATCTACATGGTTATTAAGCCGGTTGATGAGCTACCTTCGTGTTATCATGCCCCAAACCTGGGCTTGGAGATTAGAGTGGATCCCGAGGCGCAACACATGTAACCCGTAACAATCCATGCTATGTCAAGACACATATGAACTGGTACGAGAGAGATTTCACAGGTACGTGTGAGGAAGATCCATATCCACATAACAATCATTTACATAATTAAGTAAAAACCTGGAGAATTCACATATAATCATCATAGGCATTAACAAAGCCATAATCATTCATAAATATAAACCAAGCTTATTAGTTAAACCATGCACATACACAAAATACTAAGATACATAAACATGTCTATCATCAAGAGTATCATGTCCCTCAAAAAGGGACTCCAAAGTATCATAGTATGGCAATATTCTAAACAAACCCCAAATATGAACCCCATGACTCACTACGTAAGATGATTAGTAGAAGGCAACATCTTTATTCCACTCATCTACACCCTGAAGTACTGTTGAGGTTCCCTCTGACGGCGCATTCATTGCTAGATTGGCATTAGGTTCTGTATTTGTAACACCAAAGGTAGCACTGTTAACATGATGGATAAGCAAATATAAGAGTGCAAAAGACTATCATGATGTATCAATTAAATTTAAAAATATATTAATTAAAAATGAGAAATAGTCGGAAGCTAGGCATATTGCACATGTGAATAAGCATAAGTAAAGAATCATATATGAAAGATAATTACATGCTAATGGGCATCCACATGGCTATTTTTTTCTCTAGAAAGAGAGCATATCATACAATGAGAAATCACTAGCGGTCAAGTAAAGACCATCGATCTACCCTAAAAGCGCCGACCATTTCTTCATACAATTACTGCAGTAGGGAACATATATAATACCCGCATTCGATCTCGTCGAACCTCCTATAGGTACAAGCTAAGTGGTGCCTACTCAATAGTCTCAAGTCCGATCAGAATTCATGCTTTCACACTTGTTATACGTAATAATCGATCTATTCTTATACAAAATATATAACAGTCTTAAGATAGTGTACAATCATAAAATTAGAATTAATAAAGTGACTATTATTCAAACAATGCATACTCAAATGAATTAATAAAACTCGAACCCTCTCAATCTTAGTTACCCCTTTCTTGGCTCATGGGCTCACGATAGAAGTTTCGTCTCCGATCTTGCTTCAAAGTTTACCATGAAAAATGAGTACATGATTCGATCATGTTAAGTGCAAGGTTTACTTAAATAATATGAATGCATGTGGATTGAGTGGTTAACAAGGATATTTACTAGCTAACTATAGGTAAGATAATCCGTGTTTCTATAGTCATTCAAGACGAAGTATTCATAAAATGTCAGGTGTTAATGTGTAACCAAAATCTTAGTGTTACATTTAAAGGCAATGGACACCACTTCTTATGCCAGCACCCATGGCATGATGTCAAAAACTAATCGAAAAATCAAAAGACAGTAAGTGACAGCTCTACACACTTCCTCCTCAGTATTTGATTACCATTAGGTTAATTTAATTGAGGTAAAGGTTCCACTTCTAAGGTCTTACATGGTCTTTGAATGTATTTAAAATCCTAAGGGTAAGATTGGCTTTAATTCTTCTTTCTAAGGTCTTAAATAAAGGGTAGAAGGGACTTCTAAAAATACTTTTTCAAAAATTAGCCAGGCAGGCTCGAGCGAATCCCCAGGCCCGCTCATGCGCCTATGGCTCTATGTCAATAAAGTTTTGACTGACGATTTTTTCATTATGTCTCTGTACACGGGCTCATGCGGGGTTCAAATTCGCTCAACTACCCAAGTGAGGTTCAAATTCGACACAACTACCTATCCATGACCCAACGCAAGAGGATTGAGTCGAATTAGCCTAATTGTGTATTATTTAAGTTTATAATAAGCTTAATTACAGTAAATTAACATTAGTTCATGTTTGGACCTTACATGTGTTGTGTCCGTGCTTTGATCACTTAGAAAAAGATTTAGTTAATTGATTGCAAGTTGCAACCACTTCTTAATTTAGATAATATTTATTTCTTTTTTGCAACCAAGTGAAAGACAAAAGTATCTAAGCTCTTTTTAAATTCTCTCATTGTGTAGAAGAAAACGTAATGAGTGGGGGCAAAATGGTATATAAATTTTTTGAAAACTACTCCCATGCTTCAAACAATCATTCAAAATTGCCACCACTCGAAGTCCAACACACCCCCCCCCCGGCGAAAAAAATGGAAGGTGCTTATTCTTGAGGCAGTGAGTCTAAATCATGCAAACAATTCAAAATAATATTGCCATGTTTATTAATCTTTTTTGTTGGTACATATGGCACATTAATGCTTAATCAAATCGATCCCCTCATAAATACTTTTATCCTTTGAATTGATCTAGTATTGAATCACAATTACATCAAAAGATATTTCAATTCACTCACCCCATTTTTTAAAAAAGGTGAAATGACCCAAATGCCCTCCCCTTCTCTCCCCACTCGCCTTTTCCTCATCTCTCCCCCTTTCTCGACCGCCCCCTCTCTGTGACGATCATTGGCTCTAGCGAAGGGAGCTGGCAGTTCTCCCTCTTTCTTCTCTCCCTCCCCTCCCCCTCTCTACGAGATCGGGCCACCTGACCTCCTAGTTGACGGCAACTAAGAGATCGGGGGCCTATTATGGCCTGGCTGAGCTGCTAGTTGCGATTGGGAGGCCTAGCAGCCCGATCTTGTAGAGAGGGGGAGGGGACGGAGAGAAAGGAAGAGGGAGAGAGCGGGGAAAAGAAAGAGGGAGACTGGCCAGGTCCCTTTTGTCAGAGTCAGCGATCATCGCCAAGAGGGGGATGAGGGGAAGAGGGAGAGATTTGTGAAAGGTGAGTGGTGAGAGAAGGGGAGGGCATTTGGGTTATTTCACCTTTTTTTTTTAATGGAATGAGTAAATTAAGATATTTTTTAGTTCAAATAGTTAGTTCCATACGTTTTTGTCACAGTAAATTTTCATTAGCTACTCAACTTTCAAGGCCTAAGACTAAGGATGTTTTTATTAGACGGATATTAAAGATACCCTTGATCCATTACTAACCTTTTTCTCGGTCCCCATGCTTATCATGCATTGAAGTGGAACCATTTTGTTACGAGTGCTTGGGACTTGGGAGATCCATCTTCCATGTTAAAGTAGATTCATGAGTGGCACAGTTTATCCATCTTTTCTAAAATAATATATAAATAGATCTTAGAGTCGCAATAATTTATTACAACCTCCAAAGAGTAAAATATAATAATTTTACATAGTTATGAAAACACTCATATTAAGAGTACTCAATCGACTTTAGGGCTTATCTGATTGGTTGGGTACTCCATTTCTCACATAACTCTTCAAACTTAGATCCCTAGGTTTCTCTTTTTGTGAGAACAGGAATCTTTTTCGTGGTTTGCGCTTCTTTTTCTGTGGGAGCAAGCTTTTTTCTCCATGGTTAGAGTCTCATGGATCTTCGCACCCTCGGCAGTGTAAATTTATTTTTTTAGAAATAGCATAAAATTTGTAGCCATTATATTTAACAAACAATAAGAACAACTCTCTTGCCTTTTGGTTTGCTGATTGCATTTGGGGGCTAAAGCCAATGGTCTCCTTCTATTTTAATATAGTTAAGCTTTAGGAAAAATAAGATAAACTATATCATCTTATAGTAATCGAAGAACCATCAAATACAAAATGGAGAAAAATCTCTCAAAATGCGTAGGAAATTTGTTTGTTGTTCTTGATTTTCAGATCATCCTGATTCCTCTTTAAGATGACAACAATAAGTGGTTGGAAGTTCAATTCTCACCTAATTACCCGGTATTTAATTCCTAGTTCCTCTCCCCTATGTGTTGGTGATCTTCTCCCTTCCATGTGCTAGGGTTCACTCCCACATCATTGGGTTTTTCAAGGGCCCAGGCACCTTGGCCGGTACTAAAAAATAATGTAGCCAAATTATGTCTATCTAACCTTGAGGGGCAGCTAAGCTTACCTAAGATCACGGTTTATTTTAGGAGGTTGGTGTTCGAGTTGCATTACCACACAACGGCTATAACGGCATTTATCCAATTCTTCCTAAGCCCAAAAGAATTGGTCCAGCTCAAAGGATTGACGTCATTCGTTAAAAAAAGGATTATATCTATCTAATGTATAGTGGATTAAACTCTAATGGTATGGAATCGTAAAATGGTTTCTAATTTTTCAAGCATGGCCGGCTAGTGGGTTGTGACCTTGGACTCCGCCACGTGACTCTTGGGCAACCGGGTATGCAACGTGACCCTTGGATAGCCTGGTATGCAACAGTTGAGATTTTACTCAAAGGATCCGGACTCTTGAAAAATATAGCTAAGGTCAACCATCCATGCCCAGTAATAATCTTCAAATTGCTAAGCTGAGATTATTCAAAGTTCAAACAAAGTGACATTTGACAATGCAAGGATGTGTTGTTTCAATCATTTGATCATGTCCAAGAAACCCCAACAGAGCAATTATTTTAAGTGCAAGGCCTATCACTGTTCGAAAATGAGAATGCCCTCTTAACCACTGCCCCAACCAATGAGGAAATAAGGAAGGTTGTTTTTTCCTTAAGCGAGAGTTGTGCCCTTGGCCTAGATGACTTCAACGGCGCCTTCTTCACAACAACTTCACCCATAATTGGTAAGGATGTCTGTTTTGCATCTAGGCCCTTCTTCCAGACTAGCCGCTTGTTGAGAGCTTCTAATGCCGACCTCTTGGCATTAATCTCCAAAAATCCTTCTTCCTAGTCCTTTGTAGACTATTACCCGATAAGCTTGCTCAACTTCTCATATAAGAATATATCTAAAATTATGGCAGGAAGACTTTCAACCATCCTCCCAAACCTAATCTCTTCTAACCAAGCAGCCTTTGTAAAAGGGATATCCATCATCAAGATGCTCTCATGGCCCCTGAGCTCCTCCAAACGCTTAACACAAAGGTTTGGGGCGGGGCTCATTGCATGAAATTAGACATATCCAAGGCCTTTGACAAATTATAATGGTCCTTTCTTTTCAAACCCTTAAAATTCCTTAACTTCTTTGATAAGTGGATTCCTTAACAAGCAATGACATGTTCCTTCCTCTAGGCTTCTTGATTCAAAAGGAGATACTTTAGGAGCTTTGCACCCTGGCATCCTAGCAATCATCTTGCAGGCTCTTGCATTTGGAGAAAAAAGATCCTTGGTTAAGATCCTCCAATTTGGAAGCAGATGGACTATTGAGGATGGGAATTCCATCAGCATCTGGTATGATAAATGGATGGACCTTTCCCCCACTGTCCCAAGGCTTATGAAATTCAGTTTCTCCCACCTAGACAACGTTTAAGCCATAATCAGAGACAGATCATGGACCTTCCCAGACTATCTCCCACCGGCAATACTCCAAGTTCTTACGCAGGCATATTCAATCAATTTGGGAACAACCCCCTCCAAAGATGAACTAAGATGGGAAGGAAACTCCTCTGTCCTCTGGCAACCTAATGCTGAAAGAAGCTTGGGATCAAATCAAGACAAAAGCAACAGAGGTTCCTTGGGCTTTTCTTGTTTGGAACAAGTTCATTCACAAAAGGCTCTCATGCTTCATTTGGCAGCTTCTTCATAGAAGGACTCCTACGTAGGCTTGGGCCCAAATAGTGGGCATCCACTTAGTTTCTAGATGTGCTCTCTATAAGTCCAACTCAAAAACAGACCTTCACCTATTATTCAGTTGGCCTTATGTAGTCAACATCTAGGAATTGATCCTGGAATCTTTCATTGTCCACATCCCGACTCCTACTTAGCTAGCATCTATTAGCACACCCTCTCTTCAGGCAGAGATATACTGGAAGAAAAATCATAGCTTCAGTTTTCTTCTACCTCATCTCTTCCATCTAGAACACGCGCAATGAAGATGTCTTCAACAACAGTCTTCTAACAACTCCTAGGCTCAAACATCTGATTCTTCAGCACATCCTCGAGTATCTTGGGAGCACCCAATCTGCACATTTGATAGAAAGCATTGCCCCTAAGCTAACGGCGGCCATAAACACTCTAAAGTAGGAACCCTCTCGCCACTTTCTCTCATGTAATTTTTTTTGGTGTAGGTTTTTTTGGCTCTTGAGCTTGTACATGTTCTTCGTGGTTCTCTGGGGGCTTCTTGCCCATGTATCTCTTTCATCTGTAATACAATTTACCTTACAGCAAAAAAAAAAAAAAAATTCATTTGACTGTGTGACGAATGGGTCCATCCCATATCTATGCTTAACCATGGGACTGACAAGTTCAAAACATATGATTTATCTCCTATTTTTAACAAAACATATATCCACTGAACAATCTTATAGAACTTAAAGAAGCTTGTGAACTAATGAAAGTTATTGAGACAGCAACTAATAAGAGTAAATCCTGCAAATGACACTCCATACTATTCTCTAAGTTAAGTGGGGCCTACTTTTAAATTTTCAAACTGCTAATAACTACTGTCCCACTTTAAACTAACATTAAATAACCTGTTGCTCCATACTTGCTATCTATGCCCATCTCATATTAATGATCAATTAATCCATTGACCTTGGATATTATTGAATCTGCCACTAGCATTGATTTTAGTTTCATTCCTAGTCTGTGTGATGATTCGGCCACCGCTTAGCTAAGTTTGGTTGAGTGAGTGGGGCCAATATTATGGAGTAGTGGTTTTGCGGGTTAGTATTGGAGGCAAACTAAGAATTTTTATGCATTGTTTGAGGTAGATCCACAATTTTTAATAGATTTTTAGAAGTGTACCACAAATTGATGGGTGAGGTCACACCCGCATGGCCATATTTAGTTCGCCCCTATTTATATAATTCAAGGTAATGAAAAGAATAATTCACATAAAATTTGTTTCTTCTTCTCCCAACAGCATTCTTTCATTATATGGACATCAAGCAATATCCAAATTAGTCTATTTTTTATGATTAAATCCCAAAGCTTTTTACATTTGATAGGTCAGTGGGTTCGCTAGTTTTTCCATGATCCTTATTTAGAAGAAAAAAAAATAAAATTATATGTGTGTGTGTGTGAAAATTTTTTAGGTACTAGGTGCCTAGCACCGTTTTGGTGCTAGGCACCAAGCATAGCCACTTATTACGGCAAGTACAGTCACAACGTATGTCTATGCTTGGTGCTTAGCACCGAAATGATGCTAGGAACTTAGCACTAGAAAACTACGATATATATACATATATACATATATATATATATATATATATATATTTATACTAGTATGCATCGTTCCCTCAAGCATAGCCATTCATTATGGCAAGTACAGCTATAACGTGTGGCTATACTTGGTACTTAGCACCGAAATGATGCAAGGAACTTAGCACCAGAAAACTACTCTATATATATGTGTGGAAAAGAGATAAAAGCATATGAAAAAAGATGAAAAAAGGGATAAAGGCATATGAAAAATGATGAATGGTTGTATACAAATAAGGAAAGCCATGTAAGAATTCCTTACCCTATGATGAGGGAAGAATGCATTAGGGAAATATTACTATGCATCCTTCTCTCACCTTATGATGAAGGACATTTGTACAATTGGAAACATTTATGTACAAAAGACGAAAAAGTGTATGAAAAAGAGGAATGCTTATACACAAATATGGAAAGCCATATCGCTTTGATGCTGTGAGAACTGTTCTCATACATCTATTGTGAAAACTTTTTATGGAACCCATTTGGGGATGGGATCAAGGGGGATGAAAAGATCTATGTGGGACAACCCCAAATATCAAGTTTGGCCCCAATCACATGTCTATAACTTTTTCATCCGTGGCCCACAAATTAACCCATTCAGATTGGTGCATAGTCGATCTAATGGTCCAATATATTCGGATTTGACCAAAACTTGGGGTGAATAACTATCAGGGGAGTCCTTGTGGATTACAAGATTTAGATTGGGTGATAGATGAGCCCTAACTAGACTTCTCAAAAAAAAGTGCTAAGAACTAGTTTTTATAAGATTATTTCCCATACATATATATAGGACAATATTCAAGTACAAATATCCCTCACCAAAATAGTGAGGGATACTCTTTTTTTGGAAGGTATTAATGTGTAAAATGACAAACCATCACACATCATGATACTTGTTTTTTACTTTGTTAGGTCTAAAAAAGGAAGTGTACATCTATATATATAGACAAAACTACTATACATCTATTCCTCACACTATGGTGAGAGACACTTCCTTTTTGGAAAAGTATTAACGTGCAAGAAAACAAAACCATCACACCTCATGACACATTTTTGACCTTGTTAGATCTAAAAAAGGAATTGTGATTCACCATAGTGTGAGGGATAGATGCACAGTAGTCTATCCCTATATATATATATATATATTGAATTTTCTCAAAGTTTATCCCAAAAGAATTTAGTCTCAGCTTAGGATTGCTCAAGTTGGAGTTTATTTTGAGGGAAATCTTTCTCAAAGAATTTTTCATGCTAGGGGTTTCTAGAATCAATGGGATAGTTGTCCCCTTGAAATTTCAAATGTCATGTTTCATTGTTAGAATTCTAAATGTTAACCCAACTAAAAAGTCACCATTATCCTTAAGGGCACGTTTGGCAATGGTCATCTAAATAGATGATTCCTTTCTATTTAGAGGATTCACTCCATCTCCTGGAAGCAACACATCCACAAAGAGGATTTCTAAGAAGAATTACAAGTTTGGTGAAGAAGGAAAAATTCTGCTATACATTGGATGTGTGATTTGATAGTTGTAATTTTTTTTTTAAAATCACTCAAAATCCTTGAGAAATCAAGACCTCAAGCTTCATCTAAAAGTTACTTTTGCCGAGCTAGAGAGCTTGAATAGTTCAGATCGTGCAAAAGAGGTCCACAAAAGTAAGAACTTGAAAATTTATAATCTAGACATTTCTGCAAATATCTGAAAATATTTAAGGATCAATAGTTGAAATTTGATTAAATAGATGTGTTTGACCCTCATAAAATATTCAATGGTTCTGATCATGATTTTGAGGCCCACAGAAACCGAAAAAATGCAAAAAACATACTTTTTTCATTCCATTTTTGCACTGTGTCAAATGAACAATTAATAATATTTTACCAATATCTCATGATCTATGATGAATGAGGTTGCAAATCTGAACTTATAGTCATTTTAGGCATCTTGAACATTTTGGATGGTTTAGATTATGCAGATGTAGCCCACAGAATTGTAAAAAAAGAAAACCTACATCCAACGTTCTAGACTTTTTTTTTTCCAAATATCTCAAAATGTGTAAAGAGCCAATGGTTGATATTTGACTGCCTAGCCATTTTGGCTTTTTTAAACAAGATTGCTGGTTCGGATCTTAATTGTGGAGCCCAGAAAAACCAAAAAACAAACTCACAAGTATGGTGGGGCCCATATATGCCCATATATGCCACCGTGCATGTTAATGTAGCTCTGCTTTTCCACTCTTCAGCTGATTCTTAAAATCAGATGGGTGAGGATCTAATTGAGTAAATATTCAAAAGCATGGATGCAAGAATTCTTTGATACAAATTTCCCAGCATTCCCAAACGTTGAATTCCCACGCAAGGAAAGAAAATTGAGAAATCCTCTATGAGGATACGAAACGTGTGCCAACTTAATTATATCTTTCCCCGCTCGCGAGGAACTCGAAACTGCCCATTGCCAACCACACTGTGCCCGCCTTTTCCACCCGAACCGTTAGATCCACTACGTGTTCGGGTCAGATTCATCACGTCCTTTTCTGCCAGTCCACTTTCGACGAACACTATGATAAGAGGAAAGCCCCAAAAAATCGAAAATATCATCGATCCACGTCACCCTAACGGTATTTTGTCCCCCCAATCCAACGGCCCACGTCCAATTGGCGGTTGCCGCCCTACAGTATTCATACCAGCCTAGTGGTTGTCGGTAAATTAGGATGAAATTCATTAAAAAAAACCTACTTTTCAAATAAAATAAGAAATCATCAGCCGTTGAAATTTCTCTATAAAATGGACCCTCTCTGATTCCATTTACAGACTTGGAGAGATAAGGAGCAGAGGAAAAAACAAGGGGAAACCCTCTGCAACAGACCATTTGATCATTTCCTTCTTTGTTCTCTATTTTTTTTTTCTTGTTATCTTTCATTGAATGAGACCCAGATTGAGATTTTTAATTATCTTGAAATCTTTTCTATCCTTGAGAAACTTTTGTACATATCATGTTCGTGTAGTTTTGTATTTTCTAATCACTATGAGACTGGTTATACCCTTCCTTTCTTAGATCTTTCAGGATTTTTGAAACTCTTACATTCGATCTTTTTTTTTTCCTGCTTCTTCTTTTTAATTGGAAATGGAGGCTGTTTTCTTGCATGATCAATCCATTTCTTCTTACAATCGAAACAGGAACCACATGAGTCTTGTTAATGGGCTCGTTTATGGTCGAATCTCTGGAAATTTTGCTACTGGGAGTCTTCTCAATGTCCATGGGAGCCTCTTTGGAGTCCCACCTTCTCTTTCCTCTTCATTTTCATCTCTCACGCCTTCTCTTTCTTCTTCTTCTTCTTCTTCCTTCTCTTCTTTCTCTTCTTCTGGTCCCAAGTCGCAGAAGCAACCACCTCTCCTGCCCCTCCCTTCTGCGAAAATTCCTGCTCTCCCATCTCCACCACCTCAGGCGACTAATCGTAAAGTTCATAAAGGTATGAAAGATCAGGCTCAAGAGTCCAAAAAAGCTAAATCAGTTTCTTTCAAGTTAAAGAAACAGTCTTATCCTTCGACGGCACCACCGAAAGATCGATTTGGACCAGAACCAAGTGATCTTCCCACAAAAGTTTCCAAATTAATGAAATCTTCTGCATTGAAAGCTGCATCCTCAGATGGATTGGAGGAGTTCTCCGGTTCGATATTTTCTCTCTCTCCTCCTCCGAGTAGCCTTCCTTTGCCGAAATTCTCCCTGAGGCCGAAAAGCAGGTGCAATGCAGAAGCAGGAGGGGTTGAGACCGGTGCAACAGACGACCTCCGGCGCCTTCTTCGCCTCCAGTGACCACCCTTTTTTAGCATTGGGCATGGATCAATCCAGATATGGGTTCTTTCTCTTTGATCATTATAGTTTAGTGAATATGGCTTTTGGGTTTGTGTGATGATAGAATGATAAGATGATGGTAGTCCTTGTTTATTATGATCATCTAATCTTCGATGTCCATTTCTCCGAACCGGGCTGTTCCACCTTAGCCTTCTTGTTTTTGTGAAGAATGGTTTTGGTTTACGTGGTGCTGGAGTGGTGGTGTAATGAAGAAGCAGATGAGGATGAGGATGATGATGATGATGATGATGCCATAAGGGTAGGTGGTTAGGGTTCTTGTGTTCACCTTGTGTTTTTTAAAAGAAGGATGAACAAAGAAAATTTAGTTTGGCTACTGTTTGTATCAGAATGTTACAAATTTGATAAATCTGGTCTAAGTCTTTATGCTTTCTTATGTATTCCTACGCTTGGTATGTGGTATATTGCTAAGTGTCTTCTGTGCTACCTTGGTGTATGTTGCTAAGTGTCTTCGGTGCCACCTTGGTGTAACTTGTATGGAGATTATACTCGTGTTGTAATAAAATTACAAAGTTTTTGAAATGATCTTTGTTCTCACATCTTTTTTGTTAGTGCCATTGGAGCTTTATTCATGGGGTAGTTTCTTTTTCCTCTTTTTTGTATTTCATATGGAAGTTGAAAGGGATGGGAGTGTTTTTCCGGTGGTGGGAATAAAAAAAGAGAGAGGGGGGGTTTCGAGGTTTTCCATGGCTTGGGCTTGTTTAGATATTATTACCAAGAGATTTATGATGGAATTTTAAACTAAATGCGAGATATGCATGTCGGATGGTCGGAAATCTTAATTATTTAACTGAAACTGTTAAAATAGTTTCTCAGTTTTCAAAAAATTAAAAAATGGCTAATTTAATAAGTTTCTTTTGGTAGAAGGCTAACTTAATAAGTTGATGATGTCAGAATTAAGGTCCTTATGCTTTTGAGATGATTTCAAGGAGATACTTGATGTTAACTTATCCAAATAATGTGTGTTAGGTGAAGATGCAAAAATAACTTAAAACACATTTTCCTCCCTTTGAATTTTAAAGGTGAAATGTTTTAAATAATTAAGACTATCGATTATCTAAAAGTCCAATTCTTCTAATACCAATGTTCCATTCTCCATCAAATCGCCCATTAGCATCAGCATGTCTAAAGGGTTCATTCCTTGCGTCAAATTAACCACTATAATATATTAAATCTAGAGCATTTTGGCACTAATAATTTTTGCTGTTAATAGGAAATTGGACTTTTAAGTTATCCCAATAAACACATCACATTCTCTCCGCACTTCCGATGGTAGCCTCCTCTCACTCATCTAACTCCTTTCTTATCTCTTTTTTCGTGCCACCAACCACTCATATCTCATCCAACCATCAAATCTATCTTCTACAATTTTATTCTTCTTTTGTACTACCTCTTTTTTACCCAATTTCTATTCATCGATTCACCTACTCCCTCTGTATCCTCCTACTCCCTTTTTACTTCTAGTCATGGTCCTTTCTTCTTTTCTTTTCTTTCTAGACATTTACATTTGCATATCATGTGGATTTCCATATAATATGTTCACTATCTCCTAAAGTCAGTTTTTCTTTAAAGGCGTTTATCATGCTTTCTTTTAATCGTTGATGAAGATTAAAAGGATTTTGTTCAATTCATTTCTTGTTTTATTCCTAATCTGTTTATTGTAATCTTCTCTCTCTTTTCAAATTGCTTGTCTATTTAATTAAAATTGGCTAAAAAGTTTAAATATTAATATGCAGTATCTTAAATTAATTTTTCTGTACATCTATTTTTAGAATGTATAGGTATTTAATTAGCAATGTATTGATTTACTCGTGCTTAACATCAATTATTGTGCTAGTCTTAATATTATTGACTCCAATTTCAAACGAAAACCACTTGAAAAGAAGGTTTTTAGATTTGGCCAATCCAAGACCATTTTACAAAAATTGGCCCCATAGAATGCTCTCCACTTTCAGTCACCATATCCCATCATGTCTGTATTTACCAAAGCTAGGGAAATGGAAGTTAATGTTTCAAGCCTTGTAATCCCGATTTAATCATCCTGGAAGGATTTTTATATGTTGGCTAATTTATGAGTTAGACAAAACTCTAGATCTATTAAGTTGTATTTATTATATTTTTGGAGATGAGCTATGGTTCGGGTTGCCAGAAGAGCTAAGAGAAAAGAATCAGAAAAACTGGATGTAGACTACTCAATCGATCATATTCTAGTCAGAACCATAATTCGATTGATCGGACATTTGCTTGATCGATTGGATGATGGAAATTTTTCCACCAACCTGCTAGATTTCTATTTCCTTTTTAAGTGGGACTTTCCTAATTGGTATCAATTCCTATCTTGTTTGGATTACTATTATAAGGCACGAGATTAAAGTTTTAAAAGGTAGTACTCTTTTAACCCTAAAGGACATATCTCATTAACCTAAGTGAAGATTACATATTAAAAATCATCTTCTATAAAGCTTTTATTGAAAGTTGGAGGGTTGAAACCTTTTTTTAGAGAGAATTTGCTTTTACATCTCTTGTTGAAGTTTTTAAGGCCATCTTGAATGGTTAAGGTGTGAATGGAGAACAGTGCACAACGAAGGATTGTTCGTGAGCAGAAGGAGTTGCAGTGAGAAGCACCTAGTCCTTAAGGTGAGAAAAGGGTATAAGTTTATGTTATAACTGTTTGACTTTGCTTCATAGTTGATCATGGTTGGATTCGTAGTGTTTAACCCGGTTGGTATTTTCCATGTTAAAATCGTACCTTCTTGTAGTGTGTACTTGTGTTGATTGATTTAATTTCCACTGCATTTACATATTGTTTAATTGTTTGTCACTCTAGAAATCCCTCAAAACCTTCACTTCCCGCTAAGTACTCTCAATAAATCCATCCCAAACATTGTTCAGGACTACCTACGTTCGATTACATCGGTACCAACTGAGGAAAAGTAGTAAGAGGAGATATTAAGAGAACAGGAGAATTGACAAAAACTCCTTCTTAGTCCAATGTGCAAGGTAGACGAAGATAAAGAGGAAGGTTGAAGACGAGTTTAAAAATGTTGAGAGGTTGTCTTAAGGTTTTTTGGAACTCCAAGTACAAAATGAGTAAGTGGGAGGACATAGAAAAGGTTAGAGATAATGAGTTGGTGTGACGTCGCATAAGTATTTTGTGACGCCATTAGAGCAAGTTAACACAAGAGACTTGTTTGAATTCCTTAAAATACTTAGAGATCATTATTAAGATTATTGTTTTGTTTCATGCAATCTCTTTTTCTGTACAAGCATAAACTCATGAAGTACGTTAAAATGTACATTTTTTAACATATTTCTTTAAATTGTAATTTACATAATAAGATTTTTTAGCTTGGAGTTAGAATAAGCCGTTCCCTACTCTTGCATAAGCTTTTTGCACATGTTACAGCATTATAAGAATTTCATCTATCATGCATTTTGCAGAATTCAACTTCTTATTGGTGGGTCGGTGTAACTTTATTTAGCTTGCATTGAAAAAGTTAATCACTAGGATCTGTTTGAATGCCATCCACAAACTTAGAGACTGTTTTCGTAGCATCAGTTTATTCTACCTTTTTTAAAGAGGTGGCCTTAATTATGAACTATTTTAAAATTGTCAGATATTTTAAATTGCCTCTTCCAATTGTAAATTAGATACACAATAAATTTTAGCTGGAAGTCCAGATTTCTGCAGCATACCATCAAAGAGATCTAGTTCAGATCCCTGCATCTTTGCATCAAAGAGATCTTGTCATTGCCAATAGAAAGTGAACACAATACCAAAACACTTGAGATGAAATCCAAGTGAAATTTGTACCCTTGTGAAATGCTTGCTTACAGAATCAGAAAAGATCACTGCGGAAAACCAAAGTAAGAGGTCAGTTTCATCTATAGAATATTTTTGCCATTTTCTATTGCTTTGAACTTTTGTTTGATTGGGGTTTAATACAACCATCTTTCAAGGAAAAGAAAATTGCTTGCGTTAAAAATGAACCAACACGTACATAATTCAATGGTAAGGCATACTCTCATCATAGAAGAACTACAACTCTATCATATTAGCTTTTGATGGTGCACAAACTTTGCCTAAAGCAACATTACATTACCTAGTTAGTTGTATGTACTAACTGCTACCTCATGGATGACTCAATGGTAAGACATCTCGCTTTCACGAGAAAGAGTCAACTAATTATTGCGCCCTTGTTGACTAGAAACCTGAAATATTCGTGCATGTATGAGTTGATGAGTATTTCTTGGAGAAAATGGACACTTATTATGCAGCTTAGGTGCTGTACCAATTTATGCAGACTCTAGATCCAAATCATATTTATTACATGTTAGGTTGTTTTGTATTCCGGTTTAGCCGGATTGGTTCATTAGTCTAGTCAATGATCAGATTAGGGTCAAGGGTAATTTGATCTTTGTACCGGGGCTTTCTTAGTGGCCAAGAAAGCATACATTATATATTATTGTAATGTGACCTCAAGACTTTGTGTAAGAGATGTGGCAGATCTCTTCCCCATGGTGTAAACCACGTAGGGCCATATAGGGTGTAAAGAGGTATGAGCTCTCGTCCCCGTGGTGTTGACACATCGCGTATGGCAAGATGCTATAAGATCAAAATTAAAACCTATAAAGATTGAAGAGCTAAGTGTTAGAGGAGCGGGAGTCCTTATAACGAATTATTCAGTATTTTTCATAGTGAAATCGAACAAGGTGCACATAACTCGTGGATGTAGCCTTTATGGTGAGCCACATAAAATCTGTGTGTCATGATTGCATAGTTTTTTTTTTCTCTATATGTGTGATAATGTTGAGTGCCTCCGCATATGCACTACAATTGGTATCATAGTGCAAGTTTCAGATCCTTGGATTTAGATGTCAGGTTGAGATTATTTGAGCATCAAATTCTAACCAAAGTTGAAGATTTGCAAATTTTGAGCGAGGTTTAGATTGTTCGGTTTTGCAATTGAAAAATCAGATTGGCAAGGGAAGAAGAGGATTAACAAGTGCTCGGATCCATCTCCTTGTTGAAGGTCAGGATTCTCGAATGTTGGTTGGTACTGGAGAAGGAAACCAGGTTTGAACATCTAATTTGAACGGATTAATCGAAGACATCTGAGGCCTCATCGCTGTAGATTTGGTGGCTGGATCATCTCTGTTGTGGAACAGAGGAAAGGGTCTTGTTTTCTACAGATCGGAGAAGAAGATAGCATCTGTGCTCTATTTGGGCTTTTCAGTTATGCACAGAGCACTATAGGGCTCTTGTTATAAGCAAGCCAGAGATTGAAGTGGGGTTCTCGCATTACAGATGATCTTGGATGTCTGGTTGCTCAAAACCAGGCCAAAGATCGCAAAGGTTTCTGGCTGCAAAAATTGTTGCAGAGGAAAAGATCAATCTGATCTCTTGCTGAGCCACAGTTGGAAGAAAAGACTTTGGTGGAGATGTTCATCGGAGAAGATCAAATGGTTCTTGGTTTTTTTTTTTTTTTCTGGCTACCGGATTTTTGAGGAAGAAGACCGGAGAGGATGGGTTTTGTTCGGCTGCACTACAAGAAAAAAAAAAACCCCCACCGACCGCTCCCTGCCGCAGCCGTCCTCGCCGGTAACCGCCGCCAGTCGCCGACCATTGTCAGTGAGCATCGTCGCTGGACCAGCCACACCACTGCCGCTGGTCGCCAATATCCATCGCGATTACCAAGGCAAAAGAAACAGGGGCCAATGCTGTATTGAGATTTTGGTTGTAGAGAACCATAAGCAAAGAGAAGAAGAGACTGGGATTTATCCCAGGTCGATTCTAGTTCGAGGTCGGGTCAATTCAAATTGACTCGTGGTGTAGCTGCCCAGCAGATCCTAAGTCGAGTTCAGGCTGAGTTAGACTTGACCTGTCGCAGAATGCAACCCAGTTCAAGAACAGGCGCAATGTCGGTTTAGGTCGGGTCGACCTGAACCTGTTTGCAGCAAGCCTAGCAGAAGTTAGTCCGGGTCGGGCCAGTCCTGATTCATGTGTGCAGAGTCCAGCCAATTGCAGTAGGTGCAGAGTGACATCAGCACAAGTCAGCGAGGAGGTCAAAGGTAGTTTGACTAATTTCAACGGATGAAATTGTTTCTGCGATATCTTGATCATTTGATGTCTGATCGGAGATTTGTTTGCGCATCCAAACTCATTTCGAGCAGATTTACATAATAGAAGAGGGAGATTGGTTATTGGATGGTCAACAAGGAGGTTTGATTGATCGGAGAGTAGAGAATTATTTCTACGACATCAGAGCCAATTAGAGTCAGATTTTATATCCGTTTCCTTTAGAGTGACCATGCTAATTGGATCTTCATAGTTGTGCTGAAATTGTGGCAGTTTATAGGTGATTCAGATATCAACATCACACGGACTCATCAATGGATTTGAACCTTTGGTTCGAGGTAGAGTATTGCAAGAAGAAGTTTGCAACATCAATGCAAGGATATACCTTTAGCAAGGTATGGGAAAACATAGATAGGTTTATCCAATGTGGCACACAGATTTGCGGAATCCAAGCCAAGGTAGAAATTGTTAGGTTTATATCTTGTATTCCAGTTTAGCCCGATTGGTTCATTAGTTTAGCCAATGATCAGGTTAGGGTTAAAGGTAATTTGGTATTTGTACTGGGGCTTTCTCGGTGGCAAAAAAAGCATATATTATATATTCATATAATGTGACCCCAGATTCTGTGTAGGAGATGTGGTAGATCTCTTTTCCATGGTGTAAACCATGTAGGACCATGTAGGATGTAGAAAGGAGTGAGCTCTCGTCCTCGTGGTGTTAACACATCACATATGGCAGAATGCTGTGAGAGCAAGATTAAGACCTATAAAGATTGAGGAGCTAAGTGTTAAAGGAGCAGAAGTCCTTGTAACGAATTGCTCAATATCTTTCATAGCGAAATTGAGCAAGGTGCTCATAGCTCGTGAAAGTAGCCTTTATGGTGAACCACGTAGAATCTGTGTGTCATGATTGCATGGTTTTCTTCTTCTCTTTGTGTGTGATGATGTCGAGTGCTTCCGCATTTGCACTACCTTACATGCCTCCTGTTGTATAGTAGTTATCTAGAACTTCACCAATCCATATCACATAATAATAATTTTGACACTTCATAATGAAGTCATCCTCATAATGGGATATCTCAAACTTCGCTTTAATAGGAGTGGGTTACATCATTAGATTGAGTATATGGTTGATAACCAGTGATCGAGCTAGGAATTTCTCCTAGAGGGGGCAAAGATGAACTAAAATCTTTAATAAATAACGGTGTATAATAAAGAAATTAAGGACTTTTTTTTGTAAAGAAAAGTAACTAGGTTATATTAACATAAACACTTATACGTCAATTACCCACACAAATACATAAAAATTGTTCCTTTTACAATTGTCCTTGAAGCATTTTCATGTTTTGGAAGCGTTGCATAATTGCTTCATTACAATTGCCACACTCCTTTTGACATAGAGTTGTAGAATATATCATTAGAAGGGATAGTATTCATTTTGAGCATGTCGGATTATAATTATGTTGGCGCAACAATGGATCTTTAGGGCCTGGAAGTTCACAGATAACAGTAATTGTTAGATATTTCTAATCCATAAAAGATGGCATGCTATAAAATAATCTAGTAGACCATCACTCTTGCCAATTTAATCTATCCATTGACATAGCCCTCTCCAATCCAACCTAATCAAAATTAATCTTCTTGATAGATTTTTAAATAACATGGTATCAATAAAAAAATCTCACAACATAAAATAAAAATAAATAAATAATAACAAGAAGTAATTGTATTTGAAACAAAGAACAAATGACATGAAAAAGATTAATATATGCATTTAAATATACTCATTAAAGAGGGGTCCATTGAACTCAAACAAAAAAGAATAAAATATGAAAGTAACAAAAGGCATATGGGTTTTTTTGAATTACTTGTACAGTTATTTTTGAAAATACAAATAAGTTAAGCATTGAAAAATGAAGAACACAATAAGCAATGGTGGACATGCAAAAAAAAAGGTATATGGAAGCCAAGTGAGAAATAAGGTAAGAAAAAATGGAGAAGAAAGAAGAGAAGATGATATTGTCATATAAGGAGAGTTAAATCCTAGCTTGCTTTTAAAGAAATAAAAGAGGCAATTTTGCCCCAATTACTTAGTTGTAGAAAATAGTGAGTGGGGCAAAAATAGTATTCCCACATAGAAAAAAATATAGATCATATTCTATGTGAATATTTTAAAAAAGTGAGGAGGGGCAATTGCCCCTTCTGACCCTAATGTGCGTCGGTCCCTCTTCATAACAAGATTAGCGGTCTCTCTTGATAACAAGATTAGCACCATCGTATATATTACTAATTATATGTCATTATCTCATGATCAGTAATGTGCCCAATCTAACAATAGGATCCACTCCTATTGAAGTGCAGTTTATGAATAATCCATAAAGAAAATGACATTCATTTTAAAGGATTTTGATTGTAACTATATTGGCCTACTGTGGAGTACCTGTTACACGAGATGCATGTGATATGTACGACCGGGGGGTCCCGACTCATTTATTTACTCCATGGGCTTCATGGCAGGCTGTGATGGGAACCAATTGGTGCATGGACGTGTCTTGTCAGTCAAGCTGACGTATTCCTTCTGTTTCAGCCAATAGGGGCCATCAATTGGACTCTAAAGAAAATAAAAACTGTTTTCGATGCTCCAGAGGAACACCTACTTTTCCTGCTTTAAATTATGAAGGGGGAGTAGAGACTAGAGAGGGACATGGAAAACGCGGGCCGGCAGAAGAGAAAGTTATTTAAGATGTAGCCTTGGTTCTGTAGCTTCGCCATGAAGACAAAACTAGGCCCACCTGTTTGTTTGCAATTATACAATTACACAATGTGTACGTGGCCGGCAGAATTATTGGACGTTGGTCCAGTTTAGTACAAACTAATATCATTGCATATAGTGGGGCCCATGTGATCTGATGAATGCCCAACCTTGGATAGGATGATCAATTATTTTTATTTTAACTACATTTAGGGAGTAGTCACTCTTGTCATAAACGGATAACCCCACATAAGACGCTAAACGTCCAAGCATTAGGTTGGCGAGAAATATCTACATCATAAAAAGAAAAAAATAAATAATTTCTCAGAACTAAAAAATCATGAAATTATCATAATACTATATCCTACGGATGTTATCATAGTACATGTTCTCCTATGGTTAGACTGGATCATGCTTAACTGCAGACTGGATCATGCTTAACTGCAATCTCTTTCATTTGGTACACTTAGATGCCAACTTATAGCAGGTATAAAAAAAAAACTACATGTCCTCGATTGTGGCTAAGTTGGTAAAAGAAATTTACATTTTATGCTAATGAATACTGAATGCAAAATTCATCAAAACTTGAACTGTTACCAGTGAATTATATATGTTTCACGCGTTTGTTTTTTAAACCTAAAGTTGCTAAGATGACTAATGAAGATTTTCAATTATTAACAATTTATATCTAATCAGAACTTATATGAACTAGTGTTCCTTAAAATATTTCCAACTAAAAGGGTGAGCTACAGCCAGGGCAACAGGTAAAATTACCATGTTTTTATAAAAGGTAATAAAATGTTTTTTGGATAGGTATAGACCAAATTAGAAGGTTATACATTTTTTTTAAAGGTAAAGACCTAATTACCTTGTGAACTTAAGAGAGAAATAGGGATTATCTGATGCTTTTGACCTGAAATAACTATAAGTGGATCAATTATAGTCTACCACATCATCATGGGAAGGGCTATCGTGAATGGGACATCACTGCCCAAGCAAATGACATGCATACCACTATCATGTTGTATACTATAATTGCTCTATTCACAATCACCATAGGAAAATACCTTAGATGACCTGGACTCTTTAAAGCGAGTCAATGAGGTACCACAAAAATTATTTTAACTAAAACCTTTTTCCAGTAATGTAGGGTAGGTTAAACAAGGTTTCCTACTTATAGGGAATAAAGGCTTGACTTTTTTGAATAATGCGCTTATTCGAAATCTGGTGAGAGCTTTTTACTTCCTCTATCTTAGCAATTGGGTTAACCAATAAAAAAAGCAAAAAAGGTAGGTCAAGACACTGTCACCTAAGGTGGATGAACAATATCTTGTGAGTAAAAGAGATGCATCTTGGAATTAATAAAAGTACTTAATCTTGGAATTAGTAAAAGTACTCATCGTTTATCTTGCTAAAACACATAACGTGTCACTGTTGTTTTAGAATCTTTCATTTATCAAAAGTCTTTGTGGATATATGACCCATTAACTTCTTATAATTATCTCATTTGCCCATGACCTTGACTTGAAATAAAAGCAATAAAATTCATACTTATAAGAAAAAGAAAAATGAAAATTTTATAGCCATTGATAAATGCCCAAAATTTGCAAAATAAAAGATTTGCAATAAGAGCCTGAGGAGGGACATGTATTTTATGATCAAAACAACCACTACAAAATTAGTATATCTGTATTATGCCAAGTTTCAATAAAATTGCTAGCTCTTTATATTTTATGCCCTCATTCTTTGGAAATTTCATTTAATTAACTTTACAAATCGTTTGCTTATATTTTATAGATGTGTTCAACCAATAGGGGTAATTTATACATTATAAAATCTATTATTTTATGATTAATCCATTCTAAAATTTGTATTATTGTATTAGATAAAAAGTCAATTCTGCATCCCCTTTGTTTTTGTTAGACATAAAGACAATTCAGTTTACCAAGGTGACAATCAAACAAGTTGGCAAATGAAATACTATTTTTCTCCATTTAAAGAGTTCCTTGGTTTGGAAATACTGTGGAGTACGGACTGCTAAATCTTGTGGATATTATTATGGAAATCTTCAGATGAAAGGGGCCGTTTGCTCATGTCTACCTCAAAACGCAGAACAAGGCCATTTTCCACCGACCACTTTTAATGTTGGGATGGCTTTATCGAAAAGCCAAAGGCCCTCCTGTTCATTTATATTATATATGTATATATATATATAAACGAAGCAGAAGATGCGGGCTGTTGAATTCATCCACCAGTCTTCTCTTCTCCCATTCCCTGAATGCGATCTTGTGGTCGAGGTTGAAACTAGGGGGAATAGGAACGTGGGGTCGATTCAGGTTAAGAACTTTGATAGTGACAAGGCTCAATCAATCAGATTATTAGAATCAAAACCATTTTATCTCTCTGATTTTTCAATTCACTGGGGAAGCAACACGCTGATTCAAGAACACAAAGTCAGGATCGCGTCAAGATTGAGAAACGAGAATCTCAACCAATTCCCAACCAAAACGAACAAATCCTTTTTCTTGAATAAAAAAATAATTTGTTGAAATATTTTAAAGATCTCAACTAAATCAAGTTAAAAAAAAGTTAAAAATTGTCAATCCAAACCTCTAATTAACAAGTTTGAGATTTGATTGATCGGCATCGTCCAATCAGTTATGTTAGTAAAATTTGAGTCATTCTGACGGGTTGAATAAGAAGATTAATGGACTCAACTCACGTGAAAAGTCACAGGTGGACCTAACGGTTGTCACGTGGATGCGGTCACACCCACGATGTTAGAATTATGAGTATTGTCTAATTTTATATTTAATTTAGAATGGACTATTGTGTATATGGCCAGAGATACTGAAATGAATATTTGAAGGAAAAGTGCAAAAATTATGAAAAAATTAGAATCAGGATAGAGCGCTCGTCCGCTCAAGAGAGTAGCTTGTCTGTTCGAGTGAAGGCTATTTGCTTGAGCAGCTGATGAACAATTTCAAAAATACAAATTTTGGCTGGTTGTGCAATTTTATTTTCTTTTTGAAGTGGCACTTTTCTTGTTGTATTCTATTGCAATCCTATGTCTTACCCATGAATAATTGGTTATATAAAGGGATTTTCTTTCAACCCTAAGGTATCTATCTCTCTATTCTAAATTAAAGATACACATTAGAGATATATTTCCTTTATAGGGCACCCATTGAAGAGGCTGTGTTAAAGCTTTAAGGTTCTAAGGGATATTGCTTTTACTTCGTACAATATTCATTCACCTTGTGGTTTCAATGTAGTTAATTCAAGTACGGCGAGTGGTGAATAACACAGAGTCAGCAAGTTAATGCGGTCTTTAAGTTGAGTTGCAACTGAGGAAGGGTTAGTGAATATTTCTTATAATTGCTCAAATTTTTATTGCTTGTTTTCCTTTGGTTTCGGCAAAGAGGGCTTATGGTTTTTTCCACATAAAAATCGTGTCTTTTTCTTTGTGTGGTTGATCGATTTGCTTGTTTATTTATTTTTTGCTATTATTAATTGAACTGCAATCTAGAAATCCAATGTAAATGATTTTTTCACTCGAGACTTTGAAAAACCCTTTTAAAAAGATCATAAAGCTTTGATTTTATTATTTAATTTGTTCACTTTGACCATTGTCCATACCACTGAAAAAAAAAATCATGGGCCTGTCATTATATGGGGTTGGTCTTTAGATGCAAAAACATACATATTTTATGATAAATTGAATATGCCAGGTATCAGCACCTGCGAAAGTCCGGAAAACTTTCATGGAGGATGAGCCTTAGTAGCCCATTAGGCACTTCTCGTCAACATACAATACCACAATATTACAGAATTGAGAGCATGACATCTCAGGTTTCAAATATGGAATTGTCCATCTCTTACTGCCATGAATCTCCTCAAAACTTATGCAGCGTCATAACATCAGCGGGGCCATTTTGGAGACTGGCTCAGTGCCTTGCTGTAAAATACTTAGAACCCATTGAATAATTGATCCACTGAGACAATATGACATTCATTCGTATTTAATTATATAAGTTATATAAAATCCCGTATGCATAAGTAATAAGAGTTATACAGTTGCTTCGATCCCTTCATTCTAAGTTTGTCGTTGCTTCTATAGCTTTTTCTTGCTTTCTTCGACGCCCTAAATTAAAGATTGGCTTTGTCTTTCGGCTGTGAGCCTTGTCAGACACAATCAAGTTGGAAAAGGTCTAAGTAGTACGGGCTTTTGAAGAGTGTTTGTTTGTTTGCTGGATCTGACCCTATTGAAGGTAGGGTGAGGAGAACCTTAGGCCTGGCCTTTTGATAGCCACATCTACGAGCAAAGTACCTATAGCTTATAGGTAGTCTAACTCATCGAGGTCACTAAGATGTAAGTGTACTTAACAAGAGGAGGGCTGATTGAATGGTCTCATGTACAAGGGGAATAAAAAAAATAAGGACTACAAGATTATTCTAGCAAATGGAATTCAATGTTGATTGAAGGTTAAATTAGTATAAAATTGAGGCTTTGGCAGATCATGAGATGAAAATACTACTTGCAGTTGTGCCCACAATAAAAAGACTAGCCCAATTGTGCCCCCACAATAATTTTGACCCGCACTTGTGTAATACTCTAATTCTAATTAATCATGCTTGATGACTAATTAGAAGAGTTTTTCGCTAATTACCTTAGAATAGCCTAAATAATGATGTTTAATGTGCAATTAGAATGGATTTAATTTATTTTGTCTTAATGGGTCATGTTTAGGTCTTGGATCGGTAGTTAAGTTAAGTTTCATCTTAAACTAAGTATTGAAAGCCCTTTTTCATAATTTTTGATTTCATAGTTTCACTTCATTCATACATCATGTTGATACTATCACATGTATCTCGTCAAGCTCATTAACTTCCGCACTTGATTTGAACACAAACAAATTCATGTGAATTAGTAGGACCCTCATTTGACTTAAACTAAAATTACCTCAAGGAATATGGACTTTCTTATAAACTTCAGAAAGTGTTCCATATATAAGAGCTCAATTGTTACAATTCAAACTTCTTTCTCGCTGTGTTCTCCATGCTCCAGCAGTCTTTTTCCTTTTCTCTCTTTATCACTATTTCCCTCAACAATCGTAAGCTTTAAAGCTTGCATGTGTGATTTGAGGTTCCCACCTCCCATTCCATCATCTTCAAGCTCTCATCATTCCTTTGAAGTGGAAGATTTAGACACCCTCTATTTCTAATTAATCTTCAGGGTAAGATATTTTCTTATTACAGCTCTCCTGAGTCAAGAGGACTCTCATTATTGAACATGCACTCATTTCTCCTCATTCTTCTTTACATGCATGCTATTTAGGGTATAGTGCACTATTCTCTTCCTCAAGGTTGAGCCAAGAGCAAGAGTGGTAGTTTGAATTCTAGATCAAGGCAATATAAGCAAATTTTTGTTAAATTTATATTGATATATCATGATTCCATGTAAATCTATTGATTTCTAATATATTTTCAAGCCCTACTCTAAAGTCTGTATTCTTGGCATGATAAGCACCTCTCAAGTTGATCAAAAGCTAATTTTGGAAGAGAAGTGTAGAATGACATTATAGTAAAAACCAAGATGATATGGCTCAGAAGAAATTGAACCCGTATTGATTTAGCTTTAAACAATCTAAAGCTTACGGCTAAGCCATAAGTATTTCATGGCTTGAGGTCCAGAGAGCAATAATTTTGTAAATCATTCTACGGCCAAGCCACGCTAAGCTGTAGGATTTGCTGCGGCTAAGCCATAACAAAGCCATGGCATAGTCGTAAACCAAATATGGCTAAGCCGTAAACCAAATATGGCTAAGCCGTAAGACAAAAGATGGTCCAACTGTGATTGCGGAGGAAAAATTAGATAACTACAGCTAAGCCATAGTGTATTTTACGGCTACGTTATAGAATGCCCACGGCTAAGCCGTAAGTCAGCATAGCTAAGCCGTAAAGTCGTTGAAACTTAGGGTAAAGTAGGTACTGTTCAAGACCTTCTAAGGCCTTAGCTTCTGGATCCCTTTACCCTATTAACTAGTCCAATGGAATAATTGAACATCATAAAAAAGTCTTGAGGGCTGAGACTTATTCATATATATGTTGTTATTCATTTGTTAAGCACCTCCCCATGGGTATTGGTTTAAAGGACTTCATACACATTTTTGATACAATGTAACACCAAAAGAAAGACATTTATGTATCAAATAATTTAAAATTAAATCATCATGCACGATCAGAAACAATAGAGGACTAAATTAGGATTGGTTGGTAAAACTACCTTGATTCCATTAATTTGAATTGCATAGTATATTGGATTACCATCATTGACTTTTATTATTCCAATATTGATTTTTATTTAAAATGATCATGTATAAATTGATTCTATTTGAATTGTTTCTTAATAGATGTTTTGTATTGACATTGACTTTGAATTGAGTATAATCGAACTGAATGAATGAATTCAATGCATATTGTCTTGTATTGTTCCTAATGAATGAATTGCACACATTACTTAAAGTTCAATCTAATGAATCAAATTGGTTTGGCTCTACTCAGCCTCAGCCTTATGATAACCGGCTAGGTTGACTTTGGTGTAGTAACGAACGATGGCCCTGCAGTGTGCTTTGGAGCTTTCAGACTCTATATATGAAAAGAACTATTCGTACCCTCGCCCAATCAATGGTATTCTTAATGTAACGACATTTAAAGGAAAGATATGGCAAATGTAGTAGCCATATAGTAAAGTATTTCTGTTTATTGATTCTCATGGCATGATTATTCAATTGTACAATATACCTAGTATACTAAATTGACATCTATAATCACATGTTAATGATTCTTGTAAAACAATGCGTATTACCTTAATTATACTTATATTTTGCTGAATAGTTTTATTCACTAGTTGTTTATAGCGTTATAGGCCCAGATCCCAATTCCGATCTTGAGAAAATTAAGAAGAATTCAAAGAAGGCCTTTGAGAACTCCTCCGGCCTAGATGAGTGGATGACTGAGCATTTTTTTATCGATCCACCCCGGAGTGCCACTAGAGCAAGTTTAGGCATTATTTTGGGATGTGATTGCATTAGTTTTACTTTGATCTGTATAGGCCATGATTCCTTGTATTTTGAAACTATATAAATCTTTTCAACTGTTAAAAAACTCTCTTCCATTTTATAAATACATGTTTCATTTTAGCTCTTGTACATATAGATGTGTTTTACTTGGTGTTATGTTCTCTTGTTTCATGAATGATATCGTCAGGTTTCCAGGTATTGAATGCTTGGACAAATGTCCATTAATAGCATCTCACATGTGTAAGCAATGTGACTCTCCATTGTGTAATTCTGCTTAGACTTGGGTCCTTGTGTGTATTACACTGGGGTGCGTGTGTCACTATTTTGGGTTTAATCCTAATATACACTACAAGGAAAAACAGTTTTAGCAATGCCTTTTTGCAACAAACAAATCATATTGTCACCAAAAGGTTATATTTTGGTGACAACCCACACTACTGTCACTTAAAATTAGTTTTTTGGCGACGAATCTAGTAAGTCGTCGCTATATGTTCTAGTTTGCCCCCCTGTGCGATCGATTATTTCGCGCCAAATTGTGGGAAAGGTTTTGGTGACAACTATTTTGTGCTTTTGGCAACAATATGAGTCCAGGGGAGTTGATATATTTACGGTGACGATTAATAGTTGTCGCGAAAGAGGGTAAATACTTTTTAGAGACGAATATAAGTTGTCGCCAAAGAGGCTAAAAATTCTCACCGCATTTAGACAAGAGGAAACCGGGAAAAGGCTTTTAGCGACGAAGGAAAGCTGTCGCCAGAATATTTTTAGAACTTTTGGCGACAAATTATGTTGCTGAGAAAGTATTTTGGCAACGACAGAATTTCGTCGCGGAAGACATTTTAATAGTGGTGCCAGCACATGCTCCTTTCATTAGGGTTCTATCAAAAAACGAAGGAAACTTCCCACAGCAATTCTTCTTCTCTGAACCGCGACGCTCTTGAAATCTACCTCCAGCTCCGGCGTCAATGACGGTGCACCGCTTGCCCTCTCTCCTCTAGGTAATATTCTAGCATCTTCTCCCAAATCTTCTTCAGTTTATTTTTTTACCCAAATCTTCTTTGTTTGGAGGTGGGAATGCCTCTGCCAGTGGGATTGCGTCTTGCTCCTCCTCTCTCCTAAAACCATCTTCTTTCATCACCATCGTCATCTTCACTTAACCTTGTGATTAGGCGGCTTTTTTGCTAAGGAGTCGCTACACAAGATGTGTGCTCCCCTATTGTGCTTCCCTTTCCATCATTTCTTTTTCAATGTGATTGGAAACCCAAACTAGAATACATGCACATTTGCTCTGTTTTCAATCTTTCTGTTTTTGTTTCCTCTTGATTGAATCTTACCTACTTGAAGCTACCCTCTACAAAATCACATAGGCTTAAAAAAAAAGGTAGCTTTGATCATATTTTCCTCTGTTTGTCTGTTTTTATTTTGCAATTGAAGGGTACATTTGTCTTATGAGAGGAAAAGATGATCAAAGATGATTTTTCCCAAGTTTGTTGCTGCACGTGTTTTTGTTTCGTACATTGGGTTTTGAAATTGAGTTTGGTAGGAATGCTTAATTTAATTTTGCCCAAGTTTGTTGTTTTATGTGTTTTTGTTTTCTAATGTGCTATTTTTTTTCTTGATTAAGTTATTTAGTTGTACTGAATTGAGGTGTTCTTTTTTTTTTTTTTGGGTTGTTGGAGTTTTGGTGAAATGGGTTTTGTTGTTTTGAGTTTGCTGTACATGTTTCTTTGATTGTTGGGTTGGGGGGTATTAAGGTTTTTTTCTTTACTTTTATCAGTCCAATGAAATGGGTCCTTTTGCTTTCCTAAACTATGTTTTAGACTGGTTTTATGGGACAAATTGTATACTCATATGTTTAGATTTATCTTTGTTGGCTGGAGTTTATTCTGTATAGGGTTTTTTTTTTAATTTATTTTGTATAGTTGATCATAAAAAAAATGGGTGTCATTGTTTCCTTAACCAGGATGAAGAAATGAGAGAGATTGGTAGGATAGAGAATGTAGTAGGGTTGGAGAACCTAGGGGTTAATTATTTGGAGGAGCTATGCAATTCCTCTTGTTAAGATTATCTTAATTTTTAGGCCTGAGCTTGTTCATGCTTTATCCACCCTTTTCTCCTTCCCTTGTTCTATTTGTTGTTTCTTCCTTCCCCTATTCTATTAGCTGTTTTTTTTCTTTTTTTTTCTTTTATTCTCTCTCTTCTCTCTTTTTGTGTAATATAAAAGGAGGAATTGTCTTGTTCATTTGTTTTTCATCTTCCCTGTCCATGGAACCAATTAATTCTTTAGTTATTTTTTTATCTTACTATGATTGCCTTTCTCTCTACTTTTTTTTCCCTATTTATGTAAATGTGTTTATTCAAATCCCTCACCATTAACCCTTTTTGGTGTTGACAATGCTTTCTCTACCTGGGGTTGTCTAAATTAATGAATATAAAATCGAGATTGGTCGATGTTTGAAAACGAGAGAGGAATAGCTGCTACTTCCTCTTCCACACTTGGGTCCCCTGCAGTCATGACGAAAACTACCTGTGGCCCTTTTGAGGAATAAGAACAACAAACCAAGTCCCAATTGTTTGTATTTTTCATGGTGGGCTTGTAGAAAAACACAATCTTTAGAAAGAAGATAGCTACTTATAAATGTCTTATTTTGAAAGTATGGAAGTCATTCCACCATCTTGTATTTATTTTATGAAGGATGAATCCGTCGACCCATTTATGTCTCATTTGTATTTATAGACTTTTTCATCTTATAAAATAATGGAATGAGATAATACCAAATATTTTTTATTTTGAATGAAACATAACCAAGGCCTTGTTTTGAGATCATTCAAGCCAAATCACATGTGTCATCCTTTCTATGAGACTCCTCATCAAATGAGTTAGTTGAATAGAATATTGCATCGTGTGTTTGCTCCAAATGATGGATGCCTTTCTATGTCTGCTCCAATGCATTTTTTTTTTATTTTAGCCTCTTTTTTTTTTAATGGCTTTGTTGGAATACTAATAGAGAGAGATACCAAACAAGGCCTTTGTATTCTCTCTCTCTCTCTCTCTCTCTCTTGTGGTTTTGGTGTATGTATGTGTACTGATTGCCGAGGTTCTCTATTTTTTCTTTTTTTATTTTCTATATTTTTATTTCTTGAACAGCAACTAAATCAAATAGGGGGAAAATCTAGGACACTATTTGGGTTTGTTTATGGAATGTCCAATGTGATTTTGTTGGAAATTTCTCATATCTCATATAAAAGCAATTGTTCTTTTGTGAGAATTCTATATTTTTTTTATTTGAATAGTAAGAATTCATAAAGTTGGCATTGTTGCAAAAATGTCATATTTGGCCTATGAAATTCTTAGATGAATGCATTTACTGATTATGATGAATGCACTCACTTTCTCACTTTGCGAAGTTCTTGGATGAACGTATTTACTAGTTAGATGAATGCATTTACTAATTATGATGAATGCATTTCCCCTCGCATGAGTAATTTACTTGATGGATGAGGGATCTATTGGGTGGAAATTAGAAATTGATTTTGAAGGAGGTTGATGTTGAAGGAAGGAGGTTTATGATTCAGGGTGGAGATTAGAGATTTGCTTGGTTTATCATTTCCTTCTTTTATTTTTATATTCTGTTCAACAATAGTACACTTCTCAACAATATATGTATAGTTCACTGCTCCTCCTAATTCTGTACATGTTGGTCCATGTATTAAGTATTTTAGATTGAACACCCAATTTATTAAAGATATCAAGATTTATATTATTGAAGTGATCGTTAAAAAGATTGATGACCTTACAAAAATCTCATAAAATTGAAGGTCCAACCAATCTATTCCTAGGCCTTACAATGAGTGTATCTATTTTCTTTATCTACTATAGGTAGATGTTAAAAAGGAATTTTCCTTATTCAACAAGATGCATCTAACATGAATCTCGAGAAAAAAATTTATTTAAGACTTGAAATTTTTCTTGGTTTGTAGGGACAAATTACAACAGAAGATTAGAAATTTGTTTACTTTACTTCTACTACTACTATTTTCATTCATCCCTTGTTATTACTAAAAGGAAAACCAAATTTCATCTTCATCTAAGTATGTAATCTTCTTATTCTTTATCCCATATGTTGGTTCCTTTTTTTTTCATGCAAGTAAGAATTATTTTAAATGGTTGAACTGTTTGTTTTTTAATTTATTTATTTGGATTTGGTTTGCTGAACGGATTGAAAGATGATAGAAATCCCGTTAATAGTTCATTGCCATTTTGTTTTGATTCTTTTTAGTAGAGTAATGAATGGGAATAGAATTAGGTGGTCTCATTCTCTTGTAATCAGTTTAATTTCAGCTCTCTATTTCTTGTTGAATATTCTATGCTTACTTTAAATCTATGAACTAGGTTTCTTAGAATATAGTATCTTTTTTCTAGTTTTTGGATGTTTTTTTTTTCAGCAGATTTTTTGTCATGTTTGGTACTTGTAAAATACTCATATCAGTTGAATTTGATTTAATTATATTCAGTGTAGCTGTGGTGGATATTAGAGACCTTCAAAGAAACTACATTTAATCCAACAAGCGAATGGGCAAAAAGTTTATTGAAAGTGCACTAGTATTAAAGTAAACTTTCAAGAAGAGTGTTGCCATTCCAAGACTAGAATAGACTCTCTGTCTTTCTAAATCTCTTTCAAGTAATCACTTCTCTCTGTCTCTCTAAATCTCTATCTCCATTTTCTCATGATTTGGATTGTGAGGTTTTTCTTTGTTTAGGGTTTTCACCTTTGGGTTCATTTTTTTTTTAATCTTCTAACTGTATTTTGATGGGTAGTAATGATTTTTGAAAATGGATATTGTGCTGAATATAAGGATTCCTAACCTGCAAAAGGCAAAAGAGCAAGCAAAAATGGTATCCACGTTTAGATATCGACATAACAACAAACTAAACAAGTATAACTGATGGATATATAAAAAATATAAGAAGTAAAGAATTAAAAAATTTTGAAGGAATGGATCAAGCTTTGAATGAAGCAAATGATAAATTTGAAGGAATGGATCATTTGAATGGAGCTGCACTTGTTCTTTTTCTATTTCTGATTTTATTTTTTCATCACACTTTTTGCATCTTCTTTCTTGATCAACTATCTCTCTTCTCTTGTTTTTTCTTTTACTTTCTACTCTCTTTCAGTTTATTCTTCTTGTTGTTTTCTTCTTTATCTTACTGTTCGGTGATTTTAAATTCCACTATTCAACTTAGGCCCATATATTAAGTAGCAATGTAAATAGTATTAACAAAAAAGAAAAGGAACAGAAAAGTTGCAAAGAACATCAAAACAAAGAACACTTTATCTTATTTACTCAAAAGCTAATCTATTACAAAGGCTTTTCACTCTATTTATACAAAGAAGAGAATTAGTAACTGTGCACCAACTAAAAGAGGGGTCAAACCAATTTCATATGAGGTTGAGTGAAAATGGATATGGTTACTTTTTAACAAATATGTCTAACTGTATCACATACTATCTTGTCATATGGGAGTATGATCAAATAGTTGAAAACTAAAATTACTTGGATTTGTGTGAATTTTAGGCTATTTCCTATTGCATGGGCTACTCACAAGAAAAAGTTTTGCATGCTACTGCAGTTCATTTAGCCGAAAGCTTTCAAAATGAACACATTATCCTTCCATACAATTGTATGATTTCTCACACTAAGACCAGCAATCTCCATAAAGATCTCGATACTCTTACATCTCTACGGTGCATAATCAAAATCATATCTTTAATTCTAAAAATAAACCATTCAAATTCTGATTGCTACAAAAAAGACTAAAGAGAAAGAGCACAAAGGGGCAAGAGAGTGAGAGATGTAGCTGTAGTTGTAAAGATAATTCTCTTGCCATGTTCATGTTTTGGTCCTATTTTATTTTATCATATTCTCATTCTAATTTTGCTTTTGAATGATGGATATTGGTAGGACCACTATCTTATTTAGCAATGATAATCTACACTTCATATAGTTGTCTTGAAATTTTTCTTTGTTTCCACACAAGATCTTTTACTAGAATTAATCATTTTGATTAGTATGAAACTCTCTTTGGTAGTTCTATCAATTTAATCACTCTGTAGTGGAGTGCGTTTGGTGCTTTGAACTCTCCCTTTGTGCTTATATTAATGAAACTGTAATGTTTTCAATTTTGAAAGCTATATATATTGAAGCGTTATGATCATCGTTGGTGTTAAACTGTGAGAGTGGGAGAGAGAGAGAGAGAGAGAGAGAGAGAGAGAGAGAGAGAAGGGGGAGGGGGTTTAAAGGAACATATAGGGAGGGGTACATGCTCTTCTACAACTTTATGAGAAAGATAAGTTTTGTGAAGAGTTGCGGGTGGTTTGGCCATAAGTAAATAAGAAGAATGAGAAGAAGAAGAAGAAGGGCTGTTGCTGTATTTGGCAGAGGAAAAAGAAGATGAAAAGGAAGAGATTAAATTTGTCATTCTTAAGGGAAAATATTAAAACTTGAAAAAGATAATCATTTTTTTTGGGGTTTGATTCTAACTGTTGTAATTTTTAATGAGGAATGAATTATATATCAATTATGTTTACTTTATTATATGCCTATATTAGTTATGTTCCTTTATTGATATATAAGTTTCATTTGTTTGGCAAATTAGTGATGGATATGGATCATTGAGAAGCGGTTGCAGGGCTGTTTCCATTTTGTTGAATTGTTTGACCACAGTAAACTTTTTGGGGATGTTAAGTTGGACATTTTTAGTAATTTATGTATATGTATTGACATTTGTAGCACAATAGACCTTTTCATCTATATATTTGAATGGTTGTTAGTTTGAATTAAATTTAGAATTTTTGATGTTAATGTTTACTTGAGATGAAATTAGACAACTTCATCTTTTTGAGATTGAAAACAGGTCATGCAGGATGGAATTGGAAATAGGTTCATTGTTTTGATAAAAAAAAATACATTTGGCGATAGACAAAATGCCGTCGCTAAAAACCTGTATTGTACCTTTTGGGACAAACATGTTCGTCCCAAAAGGTTTTTACCAACAGTATAGTTTGTCGCTAAAACGTTTTTGCCAATGTCAACAATATGGCTTAAAAAGCTTTTGGCGACATTTACTTATTATTACCCGACGAAGAATGTTGTCGCAAAAGCTTAGTCTACGATCAACCATCTCTCAATATTTGGCGACATAATAGTTACTGCGACATGAATTAGCGACGATAATCGTTGTCATGAAAGGGCTATTTTTCAGCAACGACGGCTATAGTTGTCTCTGTAAGACTTCGCAGACTAGGATTCTGCGACAGAATAGCGACAATTTTCTAGTTGTCCCTAAAAGGCTTTGGCAACGAAAGTAATTGTTTTAGCAACAAATTTTATTGACGCCAAAAGTGATTTTTCTTGTAGTAAATACCTGAATTCTTAGGCTCGGGTTGTAACAACTTGCAGTTGCTCACAAGAGAATATTTCTCTGATTTTGAAGGCTGCAATTTCTACTTTTGGACACTGGCAATTTGATAACAAGTTAACCCTATAGGAGACAATTGTTGATGGAATCACAAAAACTTAGGTCAATTGTGCCTTTTTCATACAGAAAAGTGGCCACATCGAGGAAAAGAGTCGATATAGAACAAAAAGGCTCATGGAGATTTTTGTGGCTAGGAGTGGTCCCTAAGAACCTTTTCGGTTTTCTTTTTATATATATATATATATATTATCATGAGCAGCGATATTTATGCTCAAGCATAACCTACAACAAACCATTTCCCCATTCCTTCTTCTTCTTCCTCATCTTTTTTTCTCTTTCCTCTCCCCCATGTTCCGTTTGAGTTCTGTATGAGGCAAAAAGGGGAAAAGTAAGAAGAAGAAAGAGAGAGAGAAATAGAAATAAAAGAAAAAGAGAAGAAATGGAAGAGGAGAAAGGAAGAAGAAAAGAGAAGAAAGACCCATCTCTATCTATAGTCTGCTTTGTGTATATTATCTATGCTCAAACGTAATATACCCAAAGTAGAATCATGGTTTTTTTTTATACTTGAGCATAGATATCTATGTTTAAGTGTAATATACCTAAAACAGAATCCTAGTTTTTTAAGACATTGTTGATGAGCAGCGATATCTATGCTCAACGCAAACAGATATGGATTCTTCTTCTCCATTTTCTTCTTCCTTGTTCCTTCTTTTAGTTTTTTTTCTTTTTTATTTTCTCATCTGTTTTGTTTTTTTCTCTTCTTAATTTTCTCTTCTTCTTTCACCTTTCATTAAACCACTCCCATCCTCTTTCTCCTTTGCGTATTTCTTCTTCATTGTCCTTGTTCTTCTTCTTCTTCATTGTCCTTGTTCTTCTTCTTCTCTTTTCTTCTTACTTCCTCCTCTTCCTTGTCTTCTCATTTTCTTTTGTTTCTATTTTCTCTCTCTCTTTTTCTTCTCCTTAGTTTTTCCTTCCTCACCCTAGACAGAACACAAATGGAATATGGGGGAGAGGAAGGGGAAGAAGAGATGCCAAAAAGGAAGAATGAATGAGAAATTAGTTTGGTGTATATTACTCTTGAGCATAGATATCGCTGCTCATAAATAATATTGAAAAAAAAACCAAAAAAAAAAACCCAAGAGACCACTTCGGGCCATAAAAATCTTCGGAGTCCTCTTTGTTCTACAAAGACTCTAAGAGGATTTTTTGGGAAAAAACCTCATATAAAAATAATCAATAACATTACGTATCTGGGTACTTTGTGCCTAATATTTTAATTACATGTTCAATTGTACTTAGAACAAGATGATTAAAAACTAACAAGACAATAAAAAATCATATTTACTAAACTAAATATATTATACTTAATGAAAAATAATCTAATAATTTTATTTGGCCAACTAAATATAATATAGTTAATGAGAAAACTAATCTAACATATCGAACTAAGTTTAATGTCATTATACCAAAGTTTGAAATGTTCTACCTATTTTTCTTGAGAACTCATTGAATCTCTGAAAGACATATTTAAAGAAAGAAACTAAAAATATTAATATATGTCATGGATAGGAAGTCACGGATATTATGTTACTTTGTAGGAAATCGTGTGGCCTGCATGCCACGGGTCCCACGTCAGATCAAGCAAGGCAGATGCCAACAGAGATGCAATCCCACTTTAGTGTAAGACTTGATCTGGGCCCCATAATAAGACTCCCAATAGGATCAATGGATGTGGGCTTCTGGTGGAAGATGTCTCTAGTAAGTGTGACTCTTCGGGACTTGTCTATATAAGGATATGGGAGCCCTAGGGTTTGGGAACATCATTATTCTCTCCATTCTCGTAGGAAAGATAAGAGGCGAAGAGATCCACGGAGCTTCCCATCACCGGAACGCACATAGATCTTCGGCCACGTGACGGAGTCTCCTCATCCAGATCCATCAATTGGTATCAGAGCGAGATTCGGTAGGATCGTGGGATCGTGGAGAGATTTGTGGGATTAAATCTCGAGGAGTATCCTCGGATCTACGGGTTGCAGAAATCAGAACCAACTCCGTGCATCGCAGTCGCACGCCGTCACCGGAGAAGAAAACCAGCAAAAAGAGGGGTTTCGCGACTGTTGCCTCTACTATAACCGGATCTCTTCGCCAGCCGCTGCCGGTCTCCCGTCGTCGATTACAGCTTGCCGCTGCTGTACAACGTTGTCGGAGAGGCCATCGTTCCGCTATGGATCCCGGTTCTGAAAATCGAGCCGAGCGCCGTTCCTTTCTTTTCGCTCGCTGCGTTCATCTCCTGCGGCCGCCGTCGCCGCCGTCGTTCACCCTGCCGTGCAGCGTCGTCGGAGTGGGTGCCGTCCACCACTGCCACCCCCGCCTGACCGTCGCCGAGGACGAAGAACTCGGACAGTTTCTCTGTTACAGAACCAGAGAATGAGTGAAAAAGGAAGAAGACAGGGGATTCGGGCCGGGTCAGGTCAAGTTCCACCCGACCCGATTGCAGCGCAGCCCAGAGAGCAACAGCGGGTTCAGTTCAGGTCAGGTCAGGTTCGACCCGACCTGTTTGCAGACGGTCCAGCCCAGCGCATATTGCAGTTTAGTTCTGGGTCAGGTGAACCCGACCCGGGTCCGTTCCAGAAGCCCAGCAGACAGTGCAGTGACGTCAGCAGTGATGTCAGCATCGGTCAATAGGCAGGTTTGACCAGATTTGTGGCTGAAATTGTTTCTGCAATATCTTGATCGTCCGGAGTCAGATCGACGATCCGTTTGCTTCTACGGAATCCTTGCGAGCAGATCTATGCATTGGCATCAAAAGGAAGACGATCCAGTGATTCAAATAAAAGGGTGGTATTTTCTCCTCATACGGTCAGTGGTATCTAACCCATCCTTTAATTAAAAATAAATAGAAATCATGTCTTCCAGATCAGCCCTGCATGATCTTGCAAAGGCTGATATTTTTAACGGCAAGAACTTAACCATGTGGAAGCGTCGGATGGAAGCGTTGCTGCATTTTGACGGATTAACTTATGTGATTGAATCCAATCCGGTCCCTAAGCCCGCTGATGATGCCTCTAAGGAGGACCATGAATTACATGAGCAATGGGTCTTTGATAACAAATCAGCAAGGCATTTATTGATCGGATTCATATCCAGTGAGTTGGTGAAACAGTTTGAGCACTTCACCACAGCAAAAGAAATCTGGGACTATGCCATGGACACGTATGATGAAACCTCCAAATCACATTTGATGGAGGCATTTAGCGCATATGTCAATTATAAGATGCCAGAGGGGTCATCTATAAGGGATCACATTGATAAAATGTCGGTCCGACATAGTAACCTTGCAGCCTTAGGAAAAGAAATGGACGAAGATTTTCAGATCATGTACTTGCTGATGAGTCTTCCACCTTCGTGGGAGAATGTATCTCAAACCCTTAGCCTTCAAAAGGGTGTAACCCTTAGTGAGTTTGAAGCAAAATTACTTGCTGAAGGACAAAGGCAGGCTGCCCGTGGTATAACACCTACAAATTCTGCTATGGTTGCTAAAACTATGAGTTATAGCGGTGCGTTAACCGCCAATGTGAAAAATAAAAAGAAATTTCAAGGCAATCCAAAACGGAGAGGGCCTAAAAATGGTGTTTGCTTTAATTGTGGGAAGACTGGACACTTTAGTTTTCAATGCAGAAAGAAAAAGGGTGAGAATAGCCAGCAAGGTAAAGTGACCAAAGAACACAGAGATTATGTTGAGATGGTCACTGAGTCCATGATGGTGGACACAATGACAAGAATTGGTGGATTGACTCTGGAGCCACCAGACACATATCAAGGACCAAGGCTGTATTTATCGAATTCAAAGAGATGAAACCCGGAGAACAAAATATATACATGGGGAATGAAACATTCTGTGATGTGTTGGGGATAGGGAAAGTCAAAATTCCCTTACCAACCGGCAAATCCCTTTATCTCTCCGATGTCTTCTTTGCTCCCGCAATGAGGAGGAGCATCATCTCTGTGAGCCAGTTGGCAAGGAATGGATTTGAAATTAGATTCAAAGATAATGGGGTTACTATTGGAATGCGCGGTAAAGTTTTAGTCCATGGTTTTCTTTCTGAAAATTTGTATTTGCTGGATATTCTTCATAATGAAATAAAGTCCACTTCTGATTATTCTGTGTGTGTGAATGTATGCATAAATGGTTTGGCAATGCTATGGCATTTGAGATTGGGCCACATTAATAAAAACAGAATCAGTAGAATGGTTAAAGATGGACTTGTACTAGACCTAGGTAATATTGAGTATCCTATATGTGAACCATGCATAAGTGGGAAAATGGTCAAGAAACCATTTCCAAAAGGAGCTCGAAGTTCTGAAATATTGACCATAATTCATTTAGATATATGTGGACCATTGAATGTACACAATAGAACCGGAGAGGACTATTTCATTACATTCATTGATGATTACAGCAGATATGGGTATGTGTATCTCATCAAACATAAACATGAGGCATTAAAAATGTTCCAAACATATGCTGCTGAGGTCCAAAACCAAAAGGGCAAGAAAATAAAGAGGATTAGATCTGATAGAGGGGGTGAATACACTTTCGAACTGTTTAAAGAATATTGTGCACGTGAGGGAATCATTCATGAATATTCAATCCCATATACCCCACAGCAAAATGGCATGGCCGAGAGGAGGAATAGGACCTTAATGGATATGGTAAGGTCAATGATCAGCCATGCGAGTCTTCCGTTGTATTTGTGGGGAGAAGCATTAAATACTGTACAATATATTTTAAACAGAGTACCCTCTAAGAGTGTGCCCAAGACCCCATATGAGTTATGGACTGGTACCAAACCAAAATTAGAACATGTGAGAGTTTGGGGCTGCCCTGTACACGTCCTGCTACCACCACAGGAAAGGCATAAACTGCAAGCAAAAACGAAGAAAAATTGTTCTTTCGTTGGCTACCCATTACATTCTAAAGGATATCGTGTGTATGATCATGATAATAGGATAATCATGGAATGCCGAGATGTGTTTTTCCTTGAGGATCCGACGGTCAATCCTAGAGTAAGACCACAGAGTGTGGAATTATATGAAATCTCTATGGGCAAGGGGGTTCAAGCAAGTGGGGGTTCCGACGAAGAGGACGTTGGACCTAAAATTCCTGGCCAGGGCCCACTTGAGGTGATTGAACAACCCGATGAGCCAGTTGGCAGACCGATTCGGGCGAGGAAACAACCGGTATATCTAGATGATTATTGCAGTTTATTAGAAACCGTGCAAGATTTGGATCCAACGTCCTACTCTCAAGCGGTCAAAGCGCAGGATGCGCAGTGTTGGCTAGAGGCTATGAGAGAGGAGATGGAATTAATTGAAAAGAACCAAGGATGGCAATTGGTAGATCTACCTAAAGATCGGAAAGCCATTGGATGTAAATGGGTTCTTCGAAAGAAATTTAAAAAGGATGGATCCTTGGATAAATATAAAGCACGGTTAGTTGCTAAGGGATTCACACAAGTGGAAAGAATAGATTACAAGGAGACATTTTCTCCGGTTGTAAAATTCCAATCCATACGAACCTTAGTAGCATTGGTAGCATGTCGTGACCTTGAATTGCACCAAATGGATGTAAAAACAGCATTCTTGAACGGCGAATTAGAAGAAGAAATTTATATGAAACAACCCGAGGGTTTTATGGTGCAAGGTCATGAGGACAAAGTGTACAAACTTAATAGGGCATTATATGGATTAAAACAGGCCTCAAGACAATGGTATAGAAAATTTCATCAGGCCATATGTGAAAAAGGATTTGTCCCCAATAGTGCAGACACATGTTTCTATATTAAACGCAGTGGGAGTAGTTATTTATATTTGTCATTATATGTGGATGACATTTTGATCGCCAGTAATAAATTGGAAGCCATAAATGAAATCAAACAATGGTTAAAGTCAAGATTCGAGATGAAAGACATGGGTGAGGCAGAGTATGTCCTTGCAATTGATATAACCCGTAATCGTCCGAATAGGATATTGACTTTATCACAGAGATCCTATTTGGAAGCTGTGTTGAAAAGGTTTGATATGGCTAACTGTAAACCAATTGATACTCCCATCTATAGGAGCACAAAATTGTCAAGCCATCAAGGACCCACAAATGAGCAGGATAGGGAAATGATGAGATCAAAACCTTATGCTCAAATTGTGGGGAGCATCATGTATGCGATGCTGTGTACGAGACCAGATCTTGCATTCGCCGTGGGTCTCGTAAGCAGATTCCTAAGTAACCCAGGATTACCGCATTGGTATGCAGTTAAGAGGATTCTGCGGTACATCAAAGGAACAGTGAATCTTCGCCTATGTTATCAAGGTGAAATCCTGGAACTGCGCGGCTACTCAAATGCTGATTCGGCCGGTGATTTAGACCAGAAAAAGTCAACAACCGGCTATGTGTTTACCCTCGGAGGAGGTGCAATTTCTTGGGGTAGCAAGAAACAGACCTCCACGGCTATGTCAACAGCCGAAGCAGAGTATATCGCTTGCAGTACAGCAGTCCAGGAGGCTCTTTGGTTAAAATACTTCCTATGTGATTTGGAGGTAATAAATGAGAAGGAGCTTGTCCCAATGAGCATAGACAGTACGTCGGTCATTTCTATGGTGAATGAGCAAAGGATTAACAGCCGATCAAAACATGTTGAAATAAAATATCACTTTCTTAGAGAGAAGGCTTAAAAGAATGATATAGAAATTTTCTATGTGCCTTCAGAAGAATTGATGGCTGATGCTCTCACCAAGGCTTTGCCTGCAGAGGTTTTTGCAAGGCATGTGATGCGTATGGGACTAAGAAATATTTGATGTACATGGCATTTGTGCCAAGTGGGAGATTATAGGAAATCGTGTGGCCCGCATGCCACGGGTCCCACGTCAGATCAAGCAAGGCAGATGCCAACAGAGATGCAATCCCACTTTAGTGTAAGACTTGATCTGGGCCCCAAAATAAAACTCCCAATAGGATCAGTGGATGTGGGCTTCTGGTGGAAAATGTCTCTAGTAAGTGTGACTCTTCGGGACTTGTCTATATAAGGATATGGGTGCCCTAGGGTTTGGGAACATCATTATTCTCTCCATTCCCGTAGGAAAGATAAGAGGCGAAGAGGTCCACGGAACTTCCCATCACCGGAACGCACATAGATCTCCGGCCACGTGACGGAGTCTCCTCATCCGGATCCATCATACTTATCATCTTAAATTTGCTCCCCATACACTATACATGTATAAATGAAAACATGCATAAATGAAATTGTAATTCATGTGGTAAATCAATTGTTTTATCAAATAAATACATTAAAATATTTTGAATTGAAATTCATCTAATTGTAACAAGCGTTTTCTCTAGTTAATCTTAATAATTTTGAAGGTGTTAAAAAATTCCCATCTAATAAGCTGTTATTTATAAATGCTGACGCGCAAACAGAGCTTTTCTTTAGAATTATATCCAACAAAGTACATGTAAACTGAAACTTGAAAATTAGAGCTGTTTATTCTAGCCCTAATTTAATTGTGCTAGCTATAGCTAGATTAGTATGGAGTTTCCAACCAGGACTTTAACTAAAGGATGGATTTAATGTCTTGTTTGATGATCTTGTTTGTAGGTGTCAATTGGGCATTTGAACGGAAATAGTAATAAAAGAAGAATAATAAATATACTGGCACAATAACCCGTGCTAAACAAAGCCATGACCTACATGGCTAGGGTTCCCACTCTACCTTGCTACTTTTGCTACTTTCTGATAAATAATTATAAAATTGATATTGTGTAGTTAGTTAGTTAAACAAGTAAAAGGTGGTGTGAATTCCAAATTTTACAACCTATACATTGTTTGCTTTTTTATCAAGGCTCAATGGAAAAGTTAAAATTTAAGAAATTTGGTCAAAATTAAATCCAAAATCCTCAGCTTTAATATATTACTAGCACCATAACCCTGCCAAGCACGGGCATGACTAATGTGGCGAGGGTCCATAGTCCTCTAATTAGTTTTGACATTTTTTGATAAATAATTACATAAACATGCATTAGTGTTGTAGTGGTTAGACTACTTTAATCTAAAAGAGTAAAGAGATCATGATTTCAAACTCCATGATCTGTGTATCTTTAGCTTTTTAAAAATCCTCAATTAAAAGGGTCAAAATTGAAAGAAATCTAGTCAAAAGTGAATTCAAAATCCTTTTGTTTAATATATTATAATACTTAGAAGACTTGTTATTCTTCGGACCAATGATTACTAGAGCAAACCGCTCATGTCACACATACCTCATATAAGAACTAACCCCAAATTTCACTATGATTAGAGGTCTATTGATATTGTTGGTTTGATAAAAAAACTTTATAAAAATATAACTCTATCCTTCATAGGATTAATCAAATCAAATAATACTTACATGTCCCAATTTGAAAGAAATCTGGACAGTATCAGCACAGGAAAAGGTGTGAAATGACAGAGCTAGGTGAAACATGGCTAACCTCCCCATAGGTTAAATTGCTGTCATCAGCACCATGGACACAAAATTAAAGGGATAGGCCAGTGGTTGGGAGCACTTTCTCACCCAATCGGCCAGTGTTCTATTCCTGGGTACCCTCTCTTGAATATGCAAATGGTCTCTTTGTGATAACAATTATAAAAACCAATATATCATCTTACACGCATAAGTTTAGGCAATGGCCAACACAGACATTGTCAGAAGACGTTAGTTTGCAACTAACATAATTTTAGTCAGATCTACATATATATAGGATTGACTTGAGGCTACGTTTAATGGGTTTTCTCCACTCATCCATTACAACCTTTCTAATTAATCTCCATGGGGCAATTAATGTATTGGTTTAGAGAGGAGCTCTATATGGAGACTTAACAATATAGGAATCTTTTAGTTAGTTGGCCAACTTAAAATTGGGACCCACGTGAGCTTGTGGTCATTGGGTCACATATAAACCCAATAATTCCAAATTCCTTTGTAATTTACAATTCAAGGGTTGTTTAGGGAAACTCCCATCAATAAACATTTCAAAAAGTTCACGGCCACGCGCTTGAAACAGGAAGGTTCCTTCCTCAGGAATTGGCTATCCACTTTGCCACCTCTATATTTCTTTCACATGAATGTCCAACCCCTTCTTTTTCTTAATAAACCACTAAAAAGAGAGGGCTACAAGTTGGAATGTGTGAAATACATTATTATATTTTCTCCATATGATCGGTCTAATGCCTGTTAAGGTTGAATTTGTTCCAATTCTTGATCAGAGGCTTACATCAATCAAAGGCAGGTCCCACGTGATGGGTAAAAATGCTACCATGAACTGACTGCAGCATAAGATCACTTCCCCTAATAATGACAAAATAATTCCTAAATTTTGTTTTCTTATATTAGTATTCTATAATGGAATACTTACAATTGGAAGGGAGCAAAACACTCAAAAGAGACTCTGCACTACTTGATGACCACAAGAGAAATGAAAGACAATAATAAAGATAAGAAGATTGACATCCGCAGCAGCATGAAATCTGCGCGGACCCTTACACACCAGTCTAAGTTTCAGGGCAATTGGGCACGGTGTCTTTCTTTTAAGCATGCTTCGAGAGTGAAGATTAAGCAGTAGATAAATAAGCTGACAAATACACACATAAGAATGACCACTCCAAATGCAACATAAGTTCCATTATAGTAGAGACTGCTCTTTGGGGACACTAGTGCCAACCCCACACCAATAAGTGCAATGAACACTACTAGGTGGATGATTTTTCTGTAATGTGCTGCCAAACATCCCTTGGGAGGAGCCTCTTCTTGCCTGCTCTCCATCTGGACTCACTGTCACGGTCTGTTGTAAGGTTAGGGGCCAATTAAAGCTTTTCGTGTTTAATGTAATGCGTGATTCCTATCAATCCCACACATGACTTTAGTCCACAGTGAGTTTATGAAGCTGAACGAAGACCAATACCTGCAGAAGTGTTATCTAGCAATTAGTATCAAAATACAATATAGAATATACACATCAAAAGATACTGGATTTAAAATTAAGGTTTCAAAGTTAGCAAAGTATATTAGTTACAAGCCCACTAAAAACTCCGGCCCCAAAAAAGAATAAACTCAATAAACCCAAAATGAAGTCAACCCAATGAGGACCACTAATGTGCAATATTACACGGTTCCGACACCGTAATCTGCACCCCACACAAGCTCGTCAGGTGGGTCAAGTGCTTGTAGCGCATTACCCTGTGCCTCTTCCTCAGGGTAAAAAGGATCAGCACTTATTCACCAATACAATATCATTAGACTATAACGAGTCGACAAGAAGATAACATAAATTATAATAAACATACAATATCGAGAGTGAATAAAGATAATGTGATCATATGAAGAGAAATAGTAATAGTAATGAAGAAGAAAAAGAAAGGAATCCTAATTCATTTTACACAAATGAGCACATAAATCCAAACCACAAGGGATAAACCCTCAACTCATTGGAAAGAATTCCAATTTCAAATTAGGGGGTCAATCCTATCAAATCAGGGGTCAACCTTTCAAAATTGGGTGGAGCTTGTTAAACATTGGATGCCAAGCAATCCATCAAATACAATGACCAATCCATCCAAAATCACCTTACTACAATCATCAAAGACATCAAAGTACATAATATAAATCTAGACCCAACTAAGTGGCACTCAGGTTTAAATCCTAAGTCGAAGTGAAGGGATGGCTTCTTGTATTTGCATGCGGGATCAATAAAAGGATGAACAACTTTTGAATCATAATTTGAATCCAAACGATGTGAGTAGTCCCCTAGTAACCAAGTATCAACATTGCCAAGCAACTATATAGTCCAATTCCAAATGCATGGTACAATCTAAAGACATGTCCATCAAATGTACATTAAGGTAGCGTTTGGTTCGCTGTAATGAAGGTTGGAATGGAATGGCCATTCCATTGGAATGACCATTCCCACGTTTGGTTCGTGAAAAAACGACGGAATGACCATTACTTCAGGAATCACCATTCCTTTATACAAGGGAATCACCATTCCACCGGGGGGGCGGAGGAATGGCCATTCCATTCCTTTCCCAATTTTATTTTTGACAAATTTTATTTTAAAAAGCTAAATTTATTAATTTTTTAATATTTTAATAAAATATAAATAAATATTATTATATAAATCATAAAATAAACATAGTTGAAATTAAATTTAAAATATCAAAATTTTAAGAATAAAATTATATACAATGTTTGGTCACATAAAAAAATTAAATTTTATTTGAAAAAGCTAAATTTATTAATTTTTTAATATTTTAATAAAATATAAATAAATATTATTATATAAATCATAAAATAAACATAGTTGAAATTAAATTTAAAATATCAAAATTTTAAGAATAAAATTATATACAATGTTTGGTCACATAAAAAAATTAGATTTTATTTTAAAAAGCTAAATTTATTAATTTTTTAATATTTTAATAAAATATAAATTTTATATAAATTTTATATTTGGTCAGTTTAATATAAATTTTATTCCATTCCTGGTATCATTCCATCATACCAAACACAGGAATCGGAATGAGAGTCCTATTACTGGAATGATTCCTCTGACTAACCAAACGTTGGAATAAGAATTACCATTCCTGCCTCATTCCATTCCAGGCTCATTCCAGCCTCTATTCCATTCCTCCCAGCAATCATTCCAGCGAACCAAACACTACCTAAGGGAAACCATTCAAAATGCAACCTAATGAACCAAGGGTGTACACCACCCTACTCCTGATTAATACATCATCATTCACATATTGGGCATCTTTTACTTGAACCACGATTGAAGTGAGTTCGGAGTATTTAAAGTCAAATATCCAAAATGCGTAACACCAACTCCTATTTTGACCAAGTACAAGGTAAATTATCTACCGTACACCAAGCTGTTATAAAAGGTATATGTACACCTAAATACACCTTTTACATAGTGATTTAAGGTGGTTTTATCAAAGCCCAAATCAAATGGGGTCCTACAATTGAATCAGGGCTACTTTCCCTTTGAAAGAGGAAAAAAAAACTGAATCAGGACTACAATACGCATGTGGGACAAATATGCGTTCCAAGGAACCCATTGATCATCACCACATTGGCCCACAATCCAAAAAGTACCCCTGAGGTAGAACCTTAATCAGATTGATTAGTTAAGTACTGGATTGATCGGACCATGGTTCTAGACCCGATTGGTTCTAGCTCCAATCGATTGGACAATGGTCTGATCAATCGAGCCTAGGACCTCTCCGATGGGAGTCCCTTATTTCTTTCATTCTTGGGGATCATTTCCCCTACATTCATTCCCCATTATACCTGCATAACAATAGGGCCTTGCCCTCTCTATTTCCATCCACAAAATCACTTCAAATACCTCCTTCTAAACATCATTCAAATCACACCTAAATCTAGCATTTAAATCTATTTCCATTTTAAAGAGGGGCAAACCATCTAAATGAAACATTAATACTATAATCAACAAAAAAAACATGCATTTCATTATAAGAGGATGTATTTCAACTTGCTTTAGATGAAAAGAGGTGAAAGTAGAAGATGCCCTAGCCCTTGCAATGCCCAAATGGAGCGATGGAGATGTTCAACCCAAACCAAAGCCACATTTCAAACACGAAGAAAGGAGCCTAATGAGCATTCTAGACACTTCCTAGCCTCAAAAACCACAAAGACCTAGAAGTGGGAAGGTTAAGAGCTTACCTAAAGCTTGGTGGTTGGAGCAAAAAGATGAAAATGGCGTCCATGGGTTGAGGGGACATTGGGGAAGAAGGTGGGAGCGAAAATCCAGTGATTTGGTGGCTTAAAATCCAGTGGGGGCAAGTAAGGTGAGCGAGGCAATAGAAAAAAATGAGAGAAGGAGAAAGAAGAAAAAAAAGAATGAGATGGGGCTTGTGTTTATAAGGAGATGAGGTTTAGGGAAATTACAAGAAAGAGTTTAATTTTTGGGGAATGGAAAATTACAACAAACGAGTAGAACCTTGCTTGCAGAAGGAAATCCGTCTATTTTAGGCTGAATTCTTCCTTGATATGGAAGAATATCATAAAAGAATTACAGGGAAGGGGTAGAAATAGACTGCAAAGAATACAAATATGCAGGATTTGGATTTCCTACTCTCAAACGGGTTTGGTTTTTCCAACCCCATGGGGTTTCCTTATTCTTGTCTAATTGTACTTGGCTTCTTGGATTTTATTTTTATTTATTATTATTATTATGGGCCGTACATTGGGCGTTTGAGCTTTGGGTTTCCTTCATAGTCTTGTCATGAGGTAGCTGGAGGCCTATAACCCGGCTTCAGTCTTGCTTGCCAGTTTACACACACAGATCCCCTGTAACAAGCAGAAGAGTCTTGTTTGCCACAGGAAACCCAATTATCTGTGCAAACTCTTACATAAAACACAAAAACCTTAATTTAATAGAATGACTAAGGTCTTAACAAACTAAATGGAAGTGGAATTCAACCTTCCTGCTCACTAGCCTAATTCGACTGGTTCAAGGTAATAAATGTTCCAGACCAACTGATTGCTGAAGATACTGTTTTAACTGTGTGATCAAAGTATACAGCCCATGCATTTGTGCTGTTTCAGGAGGTGGCCCATACCTTGTAGGTCCCACTAAAGCGGTTTTTTTCTTTTTTGTTGTAGGAGTCTATGTGGAGTTGGGAGAAACAAAGTTTAGTTTAGCACATTCAAATCGAAAATAAGTAGACATCGATTATATACAAAGAAATTTGCTATCATAGAAAGCTGTTAGGTTCAGATTTTGCACATATGTCTGGCTATGGCTATGGTGCCTTTGGCTCACACAATGGCGGACTCAAGATTTTTATTCGGGTGGTGCAAGCAATGGCAATGAGAAGAAATCAAATACTAAAATAGAAATTTTAAGATCTAATTTGAGAAATTTCTCAAATCAAGCAGGTGCAGTCGCACCCGTGTGCTAACACATAGGTCTACCCTAGGGCCCACATGAGATGAAACAACTAGCTAAGCTACCTATAATGCAGTAGTAATTAACATGCAATTCATTCCTTGTCAATGGGACCTACATCGGCTATGTTTCAACTAGAGAAAGAATGCCAACTAAGAATTTGATAAGATACAAGATTGTTTTGATCAAAACCTTGATATAGGATGGATGAAGTAAGTTTTAAGATTTGATTGGTACTTTTTACTTGCTTGATGAAATTTTGAATACTTGTAAAAATGTCTATTAATGAGACGGATTTTTGGCAAAAAAAAGGAAGCGAAAGTTGATGTCAGAATATGAATTAGAAGATGAGATGACAATATTAGAAATACATAGTACTCAAAAATCAAAATTGTAAAAGTATCATAAATGTAATTTGTAATCTATAAATTTTATAAAAATATCATATATACCTATAACATGTAAATATCAATATCCAGAAAAAAAATCACATCTGTAAATTATCATAGTTGTATTTGTAGTTTTTATCTCAAGTTGGAAATCACAAAGTTGTAAAATTTCTTTTAATGAAATCACCATACTAGTAAATAATCAAAGTTTTAAATTTTATCTTTAAAAAATTATCATAGTTGTGAATTTCATTTCATGTTTGATCATTGGGGTCGTGCTGGGCGGAGCATATGCCAACCTGGGCACAACAAGGCCTAACTCGGCCCAACCACAACTAGGCCATAATTAAAGCCGGATGTGATGTGCCATATGGATCAACAGTGTGACTCACAAACCTGAACTCATGGTAGGGCCCACATGGAGCGCCTGCTTTGTGATGCGATCACAAATCATTGAAATCCCTTGATCAAAGGTGCTTTTATGCACTAAAGTACTTTTGAGCCAAATTGTGGACATATAAAAATAGAACCGATACATGCTAAGGTTTTTATCTTTTATTCTTTCTAACGAAGGGTATCCTAGTCTATTGGGCCAAAGTAATCCCTTCGAGCCCAAGAAAACTGGATAAATCCCTTGTGGCTCTAGTGTTGTGGCACGGCTCGAGCCCGCGACCTCCACGTGCAATACATCCCAAAGTTGATTTCTAATGGAAAAGTAACATGAGGGTTTATTTAGTTGCAAACATTTCTAATAGAAATTCCCTTCAAATAGTACTTATAATAAAAAGGCATGAGCTGTCACCAGAAATACTGAATTCCATATTTTTTTGAGTTTAGATGGGAAAATTTACCGGTTGTGCGAAAAGCCGCCTTTTCTAAACCATACGGTTGAGGTCTACTTGAAGCCTATAGAGGTCATGGGACATGAGGTGAGATGGACCCATATTTCGGAAAGGGGTCAATCGCACGCATCTAATCCCTTAGTCTATATTCCATAAATTTTATGTCATTACAGTAGAAATAAATATTGAGTTTCGATTTAGCTGTCTAATCCATTAAGTATGGGGTTCCAAAATTTAGAGTACCATGACCATCGGAAGAAAGGGTCCCTCGTATGTGAATGGTTCAAATGAATCATAAGGTGGGCCCACTGAATGTTCTCATGCAAGTTGGTTGCGAGAATACGAATGATGATTTGCCAAACTTGTTAAATTTATAAACTTAGAGAGTTTAGTCCATGCAGAGTAATAGATTAATGAAACTACCAAGGTTGCGTTGCTGAAAGAGAAAACAAGCGATGTTGTGTCTGGGGGTCCAAGAAAATGTGATCTGGGCAAGATATAGCTCTCGGATTGACGAGAGAGACCGCTTCCAACGCCTTCTCTCCCGCCCCGCCCAATGTATATATGTATGTATATGCATGCATCGCTACTGATCCTTGCCATGCATGCTTCTCTCTCCCCACAAAAAAAAAAAAAAAAAACAAAAAACAAAACCACAGAAAAGATGAGCATTTAAAAACTACTGTATGGATCGTTTGTGCAACTCACATTTCATGAAATCTCATCTCTCTCTTGGGTTGGGATTTTTTGGATTCAAATCTTCCGGGGTTTTTGAATTGTGGGTCACCTTTTGAAGGTAAAGGAGGAGTCTTTTTGAGGAGTTCTTGTTGGGCAGATGTGTGGTTGAAGGAGGAGGAGATAAGGAAACGTCTTTTTTTCTTTTTTTGAAGAAGAAGAAGAAGAAGAGCTGTGTAGGAAATGAGCGCGTCCAGGTTTATTAAGTGTGTAACGGTCGGAGACGGAGCCGTTGGTAAAACCTGCATGCTGATTTCATACACCAGCAACAGTTTTCCTACGGTAAGTTTCAATTTCTTGGTTTTCTCCTCTCCCTAATTTATATTTGATTCCAAATGAGTGGTGTCTTTTTTACCCAAATTTTGGGGGCCTGTTCTTTCATATGTTCATAGCTTTCTTGATTGGTTTTGATTATAGTTTTGAAATAAAAATTAGTTTTGTTGGCGTTTTGGGTTATTGATTTTTTATTTTGGAATTGATTGGGTAATAGAAGACGAGGAAGAAAAAAAGGAAAAAAGAAGAAGAAGAAAGGAATATCATCTTTAATTGATTAATTGAAACTGCAGGAACAGGCTGCACAGATAATTCTTTTTTAATTTGATCTAGAAAGGGTTTGATGGAGGGAATGTCCTATTTAAGGGGCTTGATTATATTGTGGGGAAGTGTTTATGGAAAAAGAATTCTATTTAGAAGGATTTCATTCAATTTGGGGAGGGAAAATAACGTTTTCTGGTATTTTGTTGGATTTAGTCACATGGGCATGGGGAAGTTCCTTTATTAGATTGCAGAAATGATCAGCCTCCAAAATTTCAACTTTTAAGGATTTTAGCTGATTTGGAAAATGGGTTGGACGAAAAATTCCAACGTGGGCCAAAGAGGAAAAGCAGTTCAATTTTTTCTTCTATCAGCATAGAAAAACACTACACCAAACCCCAAAAAAGCAGCTACATCAGAAAATCTACAATTGAGGGTCCTTGGTGTTACGAATAAACTCTTAAAAAAAATTATGGTTTCCAAGTGTTTTCTTTCTTTTAATTTGATATTGTGAATGGTGCATCTTATAATTTAATTTGATCTATCATGATGGAAAACAGGATTATGTGCCAACTGTTTTCGACAATTTCAGTGCGAATGTGGTGGTTGATGGGAACATTGTGAACTTAGGTTTGTGGGATACAGCAGGTAAACTCATTACGATTATACTCAGTCATTTAGATAAAATAAAAAATAAAAAGGTGGAAGGTTAAAACTACATTTCCATTTCTTGTTAATTTCCAAGGTGCAAGTTGATGGGTTTTATTTTCTTTCCAATGGAAGAACAGGTCAGGAAGATTACAATAGATTAAGACCTTTAAGCTATCGTGGAGCAGATGTTTTTTTGCTGGCTTTCTCTCTCATCAGTAAGGCCAGTTATGAAAATGTTGCTAAGAAGGTGAGAGTCGAATATCTTTTGTAAATTAAATTGAGTACAGTTTGGCTGCAAGCCAATTCATTACAGGACAAATGGTAGATGCATAAATGACATAACTTCTTGCCTGTTTACCTTTACTTGCTGCTGACTTGGTGCGCATTTTTTTCCTTTTTTTGCTGTCGACTTTCCAGTGGATTCCTGAACTGAAGCATTATGCGCCTGGTGTTCCTATCGTTCTCGTTGGGACAAAACTTGGTTAGAACTTTTCTTATATTATTTGATCCATGTCATGGCATCATTATTCTTTGCTATTCGACTAGTTAATGTTTGTTTTCTCAAGATGGGTGCCACAGCTAAGAGGACTATGTAAACAAGTTCATCCATTTTGAAATGCGAAACATTAAGGACTGATTAATAGTTGGCAAACAGCCATTGATCCTTTTTTACCTTTTTGTGTATGTGTGTTTTGTTTTGTTCAGCTCATAGTTGTCTATACCCTTCTGTTATGGCCAGAATATTTTGGAATTCGCTTAGAGTGAAATGGAATGCACATCTGAAAGTTTTTTGGCCAAATTCTACCCCATTCCGGTCTTTGCTTCTCATATTGGTCCAATCCAATTGTTCCATCTGGAATTGGACCGTCCCAGCCATAATCGACAAAGGAGGGAACAATATTTCCCTTACCCTTTTTTTTCCTTTTACATTTTCCCCCTATTACTCCTCTAAAAGGGTAAAGTGAGGGGAAGGGGCCCTTTAGCCTGCAATATCAGGAGAAAGCCGCATTCATTAGGGTTTACGAAAAAAATTGTGAGGAATATATACATATGAATATTCTCTATATTATATACACACGCACTTTTGCCACAAGCCGCATGACTCATCAACTAGGAAGCACCATCACACATCTAGGGTCCCTGTGTCCATGTGGAAACAAACACTGCCGGACTTGTGTTCGACACGCCAAAAAACATGTCCAAATTTTTATTTTTATTTTTTAATTTCGGCCATGGCTTGGACATGGCTCTGATACGGGTGGATTCGGCTCAGACATGTCAAGGACGAGGCTTGTCTATATTTTCGGCTGATTTTCTTCCATTTTCAGCGGATTTTCTTCTTCGATTTTCTTTTTTTTTTTTCTTTTTTCATTCGAACATATCCTATCGACTACAGATGCCAATAAAAAGTTTTTTATAAAAGAGTAGGGGCTCGTTAGGCTTGTTTATGTTTCTTTTTCTTTTTTAATGTTGGGCTAGCTATGGGCCCAACTAGCCACTCGGCCGACATTTCTTTTTTGTTTTTTCTTTCTTTTTTCTTTTATATTGAGATGTTGTCTAGCCCACTTTTCTTTTCTTCCCTCTTCTTTTGTTTGTTTGTTTTTTCTTCTATTTGAGATATTGTCTAGCGAGGCCCACCTCATTGAAAATTTGATCCACATAGTAGACCTCATAATATTTGAGTGCAATGATAAATATATATAATTATTCTTTAATTTTATGATTATATATTAAAACATATATTCATTATTTGTTGTATTCATATCCTACTTTTTAACGATTTTCCATAACACTGTATCTGTGTCATGTCGTATCTATGACATGTGTTCGTGTCTGTGCTTCTTTGCTCATCAAGTGCCTCATCTAATATGCTTGGTCGTGGATTAAAATATCGCTTGTGTCTCATTCCAAGGATCTACCCATAAGTCCAGTCAATTTTTGTAACATTTGTTTTATATATTCTGTTTCCAATGGATAAAACAAAAATAATCAAATTCATTGAGAAAAATTATAACGGATGGTCATTTCATCTCCAACCATTTCATAGAAGGAGAAGGATTAGGCAGTTACCTTGGACTATGCCCTCACCCTCTGTTTAAAAACAAAATCCGCTTGGGGCCTAAACAATTCCAAAGTGGACACATGGACTCTTAGTTCCATATTGAACCAGTTACTGACCTCACTTTTTAGTTCTTTCCAAAGGCATCTATCAAACTCCAAACAAAAATGTTTTTTTACTTAGAAAAGCGTTTGAGCAATTCTCTCCTGTGAACAACATGACCTCACCATCTTCAAGTAACAGTAACAGAATATGCTGAATCTACTTTGGAATCAACCCCAAACTGATGGGTAAGGCTCAGAAGTTGAAGAGTTGATTCTACCTCAGGCAAAGAAGAGATGAGTCTACAATGCAAGTGATGCAAGACAAACTCATGACCCCATGGGTCGACTACCCATTGGGCCCAGCCCAGTCTAGTCCAATCCATTTTTGTTTTGTTTGTTTGTTTTATTAATTGAGTTGGGTAGGGTCCATCAGTTTTTTATTATTGTTATCGTCTTAACCCTTTAGATGTTTTAATGGTTGAGATCTAGTCTAGGGTTACCTTGTTTATCTATTTAAACCTTTGAAATGCTTCTTTGGCTCTATAGACTATGACTAATGAAATTTAAGCTTTTGGAATCTTTCCCAAGTTCTCTTTGAGTTCTCTTTTTCCTCTTGGATTGGAATTTGGCACAAGGCCAATTTTCAGGTTAAGCCTAACCTTATCCCTGATTTCTTCCATCTATATTCTACCTGCCCGCATCTATTTTCCATTTTGGATTAGCAAGTTACCCTCCATTAATGTAGCTTGGGCTTAATATGCGTAGTCACAAGTTATGGAACTTTAAAGAAATTGAGGAATCAGATTTGTGAACTCTACACACGGAGAGAGATTGGATTCATTCTAGAGAGAGAGAGAGAGAGAGAGAGAGAGAGAGAGAGAGAGAGACATCATTCTACTTTTCTAGCTGCCCAAATACCATCTGAACCAGAGTTGTCAACTCAGTTCCAGTCCTCATTGTGCTTTGTAGGGTTGTAGTCGGGTCGGTTCCGGTCCCTGGTCCAAAACTGTTAGTGAGAGGATGGATCGGGAACCGATTCGGAATCAGTTTCCTGAATCCAAAACCAGAATCATTAAGAAGAGGGACCGAGAACCAAATCAAAACCATGTATGGGACGGTCCGCGTCCGAATCCGGTTTCATATAAACAATGCTTTAGAGAAAATCTGACTTTTAGGAAAACTTTTCAAAAATTAGGGTAGTATGTCGGATCTCGAGTCCATGGGTTGAAACCAAGGTGGAACTAGACCAGAAACCGTTTAGGCTGCGAGTCCAAAAATAAAATCCAGACATGGATCCGTTTACTTGTCGGGACCTAAATAAGGACCCAGACCTAGTTATTAACCAGTCGGAACCTTCGGGTAATCGAAAAATCGATGACTCATTTACAACCCTAGATTACAATTGCTCCCCTGTTCTAGTGAAGTAGTGTTCCGTTCCATAAAAAATATGATTGCAAAATGAAAAAATAAAAAAGAATACTTAAAATTGAAAAAAAAATGTAGAATGCTAAAATATACTACTAAAAAATGCATACTTACATCATTTAAATTAAACTATGCTAAACAATTGGCTATTTTCTAGTTTTCACTATATATGAATGTAAGTATAAAAGTCATTTCCATGCAATTAAGTCAAACCGCATCACAACTCACAAGTTACTAATCTAAGAAAATAGAAACAAACAAATGTTATTATAATGAGATGGTTATGCTAATCTTATCTCTTACCAATCTAACTAAAGATCTTAGCATGATCCATTGCAATTATAGGTGAAAAGTTTTATAAGAAGGAAGATAAAGTATTTCTGCCTTCCAAAGTGTGTTACTTATTGTGGTCAACCCCCATTATATATTACCTTACTTTCCTTGCAAACGATATCTTACAGGTGTTGTATCCCTTGATTTTTGGGATGTTGCTATCTCTTCTAATCATAGGTGCAACTTGCCCTAACACAATTAAACTGGCCCAATTACATTCTACATTAATAAAAAAGTTATCCTCTCTTTTTGTAATCTGTTGGATATTATTTTCTTGTGTCTTTGCAATCTATTCACTTGAAAGATGGGCATCTTGTTTCCTTTGTTTGGAAGCATGATGAAAATTGCAGTATCAGTAGGAACCGACTCCTAAAAGCGATATAGTCGCAGTTCGCAGTCTATTATAGACTCATAGCCATCATAGTGTGAAAAAAAAATTTTTACCTAAAAAAACTTTAAAAAAGTGCCCAAAAATTTTAGAATATTGGAAAATGTTGGAAAGCAATGTCCTTTTTCATTAGTACACACTGTAAACCAAAATATCGGTCATCCTAAGTCATAACATCCCGTATTGTTGTCTTGTTAGAAACTATTTAAAGTGTGTTTAAAATTAAAGATAGATTTACATGTATATGTTAAAACACTAGAAATATCATAAATTAGTACTATTAAACTAAGTAATAATTAGTTAAGTACTCAAATATCTAGTTACGACTTACAAAAATATGTTATAACTTACAAGCTAAAACAATGAACTTCACAGAAAATTACAAAACATTAAAAGGGTGGAATGAGATAAACTTAGATCTAAGAGAAACTAAGATCTCGGATGAAATTTGCTAGATCTAAAGAAAGCCCCAAATTTTCAAAACCAAGATTTCTATATCTTTGCTCAAAATCACTAGAGCTAAGAGATATTAAGAGTCACCAAATCTAGCTCAATGTGAGGCCTTGATTGCATTTATTTTACCTTTTAAATAAAATCATAAATCAGGCAAAAATCATGAAAAGAAGTGCTTGAAAGTTTGAAGATTTGCTCCAAAACTCTAGATCCAATATGTTTCCATCATTTCTAAGGCATTTTGAGAAAGAAACTTTAAAAAAATGAAAAATAAACTCAAAAATGCTTACCTAAAGTTACTTGGTTGAGTTCTTTGGTTTTGTTGTGATTTAAAGAGAACGAAAAAAAATGAAAGGAAGAGTTTGAGTATCATTCACCAATATTTTCCTATATGGAACAATATTTTGGTATATTTTGACCCCTCGTTATTGATACCGATATGCATCAAAATATCGATTCTGTAGCAGCCGATACTAGTAAGTATCGGTGGTACTTTCCGATATCCACTAATATGTGTGTGTATGTGTGTGTGTGTGTATATATATGGGATTACCTCATCTCAGCCCACACGAATGGGAGAAATTTCATCTGCACGAGCATGTGGGGCCCACATGTGGTCCATCCAAATGGACCACACACAAGGGCCCCATGAATTGCACATGTCAACCAATTCTTTGCCCAATCCAAATGGACTAGACCATCAGATCTACTGTCCACCAATCCAATTAGATTCTGCACCGTTAAAATTAGGGGCCTAGATGGAGATAATCGACATCAAGGATGCAGCTGGTTTTTTGTAGAGAGGAAGGCCTCTACTTGTCCTTCAAGACCCCCATCCCCATCCCTAAGTGGGCCCCACACCTTTTAGCGGAACCCCATTATCTACAGCCGATCACTAGTGAGGAGCTCCATTATATATATTAAAGTTATAAGAATAGAGGCCTCTGGATGGTGCCACATCAGCGTTCCTTATTTTTCTTTTTTCTTAGAGCGCCACATCATCTTTTAAAAAAAACAAGAAATCCCTAAAATCTCTCCCTCTATCCTCCTCTCTCTCATCTTATCTCAATAAACAACTATTTCAAATTTATAACTAGGTTATTGAACAATATACACTAATATATGTATGGGCCAAATTGGCTGCTTTAGGAATATTGTACATTTCGTGATCAACAATTTCAGTAGGTTCGGTGCCCACTGAATTTGATGAGTCCCTACATGGATGATGATTTAGTAAACCTATAATGCAGTGTCATCTTGGTGGGGCCTGGCCAATTGTCAATCTTTTTGGCCATTAAAACAAGGACCTAAATAGACAATTAATGTTTTAACTTTTCTTTTTTCACTTACTATTGATTTTAATTTACTTCTTTCGGTAATTTTTTAATATTGTTATTATGTAAGCTCATTTTATTTACTAAAATGAGATCTTAAGACTTTTTCCAAAATTCTTTTCATTCATAAAATAGGCCACGCACCCCTTTTTTATTTTTTTCATTAAATCTTCAAAAATAACATCAGATATATTATTTTTAAAGTTGTTTATTTTTAGGCTTATTTCATATTTTCATTTGTTTGAATATCTTCTTTTTACTAATATTTGATTTACTTTCTTTACCATTCCCATTCACCAAAGAATCTTTACATTGTCATTTCTAAAATAACATTTTCTTTCAATAGTTTCTTAGCCCATTCTTAATTAATAATTTGAAGATGTAGAATTTGAATTTTTTTAATCGGGGTTCACTTTCTTCTTTTTGCTCTTATTTTTTTATGATGCAATGCTTTTAACTATTTTCTCATTTAATTTGTTATTAAAAATATTATTGTTCATTATTGATTTCCTTAATAATATCTTTCTTTTACCATGAAATTATAACCTCGGTTTTTATTTCATTTTCTTCTAAACCTCTCTACTATGATAATAGATTTTTATTTTCAAGTTTTGACTATTAAAGTAATTTAATTTAACTTATTTGTTTACCCCACGGTTCTACTTTTATTTGAAACTAATAAGTTCAATAATAATTCTTACCAAGAAATTCTTTTTCAATGCATTAGCATAATATATTGAATAATAAGACAACATTTAAAATGTTGATTTTAGCCCAGGTCTTTGTTGCTATTATATATATAATATGGGAATCTTTGTATGCATACTGCCTTCATGAAGGGACTGTGCATACTCCCCTGGTGAGACTAGAGGGGATGGAAAGATCCATGCGAGAGCACCCTATATATCAAGTTTGGTCTTAATTACATGTTCTTGGCTCACAAATCTTTGGATCAGTGCACAGTTGATCCAAGGGTCCAATAAATTCGGATCTGACCGAAACTTAAGATGTGTTCCTATTAATGGGTCCCTTATGTGTTGTAAGGTTTGGATTGGATGATATATGGGTCTCACCTAGAGTTCTCACAATAAAACAATGAGGGCAATATGCACATGTATATATATACATATATATAGAAAGAAAAAGGGAGAAAAATTGCCCTCGCAAGACTGTCTTTACAGTCCTTACATATCATTTTGGATAGTGAGGCCCACGTTGCGAGCCATTCAAATAGATCATACAAACGATAAATAACATCTATTCAGATGGATGTGAAGTAGATCCAACAGTTCATTCCATTTGGATGGGATCCAAAATTAGTGGACGTGTGCAATTCAAGGGGTTTTGTGTGTGATTCATTTGGATGACTGGAAACGTAAGCCCCACTAAACGAATAGGTCCAAAATGGTATGTAAGTACCGGTCCTTACAAGACTGTCTCTCTTTATATATATATTTAACTCTCTCTCTATATATATTTATATGGGCTTTAAACCTATGAAAGGCGTTCTCACACATGTATTGTGAGAACTTTTTATGAGGCCCACTTGTGGTCCCATTTGGGGATGAGACTAGGGGATTGAAAGATCTATATGGGATCATCCCAAATATCAAGTTTGTCCTCAATCACATGTCCCTAACCCCTTCCTAGGCCCACAAATCTAGTCCATTTGGACTTGACCAAAACTTACGGCATGTGACAATCAGGGGGGTTCATGTATATTACAAGATTTGGATTGGGTAATAAATGCGTCCCACCTAGACTTCTTAGAAAACAGTGGTGAGAACTAATTCTCATAATATTATTTCCCTATATATATAGCTTTAATCCTATGAGAAGTATTCTCACACACCTACCGTAAGAATTTTTTATGAGGCCCACTTATGGGTCCTATTTGGAGATGGGTTCGGGGGAGAGATAGAAAGATTTATGTGGGATCACCCAAAATATCAAGTTTGACCCTAATTACATGTCCCTAACCCCTTCATCCGCAGCCCACAAATTCAGTCCATTCGAATTAGTGCACAATTGATCCAACGGTCCAATAAGTTCGGATTTAATTGAAACTTGAAACATATGACTATCAAGGGGTCCTTATATATTGCAAGATTTGGATTAGATGATAGATGGGCCCCATCTAAATTTTTCATAAAAAAAAGGGGTGAGAACTAATTCTTATAAGATTATTTCCCATATATATGTAGAATCTTCATACACATCCGTCCCTCACCATTTTTTTCTTAAGAAATCTATATAGGACCCATCTATCACCCAATCCAAACCTTGCAACACACATAAGATCCCCTCATAGGCACACGCCCAAAGTTTCAGTCAAATCTGAATTTACTAGACTGTTGGATCAACCGTACACCGATCCGAAAGCAATTTATTTGTAGGCCACGGATGAAGGGTTTAGGGATATGTAATTGGGGCCAAACTTAATATTTGCGATGATTTCGCATGGATTTTTCTATCCCCTCAGTTTCATCCCTTGGTGGGGTCCACAATGGGCTCCATCGATGAGTGTGAAGTCTATGAAGGACGTATGCATAGGAAGAGGCCCTATATATATAGAAAAACCTATGCCAAGCACTTAGTGCTTATGATAAGGTGAGCACCATGTGTCAAAATACTAGTAAAGCTCAACTTATGATCCATCCAAATGGACAATAAAACAAATATCTCCAGTGATAGTCACCGATACCATGTTTGGCACCCATCCAAATCGATTGGACCGTTGGATCACATTTCACTTATTTTAGAAGATGAAGACTTGTCAACCATTAATCAAGTGCTTTGGATGATGATTTGAGCAACCATCACTATAAAACGCTTAGTGTTGGGGCATGGGGGAGATCTTATGGAGACGAATTCTTATTGAGAAGTATTACTTGGATAAGGATGGGTGGTTTATTTTGGTCCAAAAGTGTAAGGCCTTGGATTTCTGAAAGTATATTCTTTCTGTTAAGAATAATTATGATAAGTGGATAAGGTACAAAGTCCATGATTGACATCAAATTCTCTTTTGGCATGATAAGTGGTGTAGGCAATCAAATTTGAAGAGTTGGTTTTATAATCTATTTGTGTTGGATAGGAGGCAAGGATAGGAGGCAACAGGCAATTGTTGTAGAAAAGTTTCTTTCAGTGGGTGATTCTATGGTTTGGAATTTTCTATTTCATCAAAATTTGCATGATAATGAAGTTATTGATCTCTAGAGAGGGTTTTTTTCTGTAGGGAGAAGAGATGAATGAATATCTCTAAGGGTCAATTTTTCAATTAAGTCCTCTGTAATGTCTTGTCTATATCTAATGCTAAAATGGTTGAATGGAGGCATTTTTAAGATTCTTATTTTCCCCCAAGGGTCTTGGTCTTTTGTTGGGTTGCGAGTTTGCAAAAGATTCTTACCACGGGTCAATTAAGAAGGAGAAATGTATCATTGTCAACAGATGTCTGCGGTGTTTAAATGAGGTGGAAATGGCTAATCATTTGTTGATTTTTTACAAGTATGCACAAAAAGTTTGGGTTTCAATCATGGCTATGTTTGATATGAGTTGGGCTATACCTTGTACAGTTAGGGAGTTGTTCCAAGAGTGGAAGTAGAGGGTAGTTCACTACGAGGTCATATATTATGCTGGTTGTCCCTTTATGCTAGCCTTTGGAGGATGTTGGAAATGAATAATCGAAGTTTCAAAAATAAAGAAAACATGTTGAAGAGATTGTTCCGTCTATTGTTTGGAATGTTTCGGAGTGAGCTTGTAAAAGGGTAGAATTTGCAAGAGTTTTTTTGGAAGATTTTAATAGATCTTGGGCAACCAATTTAAAAGGGTGGATACCTCTCCATGATTATGTGTAGAATTTAGTGGAACTCTCCTCCAACAAGTTTCCTAAAGTCGAATTTTGATGACAGTTTTTTCAAGCATATCCATTTGGGAGGGATTGGAGGTGTTATTTGTGACTCTTTAGGGGTTGTTGTGAAGAATTTTTCTAGTCCAGTGAGTTTGTTAGATGCAATGCTGTTAAAGTTTATGCTTTACTTGTTGGTTATCATGAATTACACAAGTTGGGAGGCTATAAAGCAATCATTGAAGGTGATTTATTTTCAACAATTCAATGGACCACGAATAATTCCCCATTTCCTTGGACATTGGCAGATTTGGTAGAGGAGGTTCGAGATAACTCGAATTAGTTAGGAGTTTCTTTTAATCACATTCCGCGAGAAGCTAATGCTATGGTAGATGGTCTGGCAAGGGTTGGAGTTATGCAATTAAGCATTTCTTTTGATGTCTAGTTAATTTGTTTTTCTTGTTTCTTTTCTTTAGCATGTAACCTACTTTGCCTTGATTCTTTTTTTTCTGTAATAAAAATTACTATCATAAATGCATATATTAAAAAAATAATTTTATAAGAACTAGTTCACACTACTATTACATAAGAAATATAGGTAAAATCATCTATCAATCAATAGGCAGAACCCTACCTATTAACATTAAAAAAGAACCTTAACAGTACAAGATATATAAGATATATGTACTGACAAACAAAACAGACAAAACAAAGAGTGGAAAAAGAAAACACAAAACTTGGAAGGGGCTCAGAAAGCCAGGAAAAAGAAAAACAGAGTTTCCAAAACGGACTTCCATAGGAGACCAACCTTTCCAACCAAGCAATCCTAAAAGAAAACGAAGGAAGGGGAGACATTAGGAGTCATTCTCCCTCGGAAGAACAAGCCACCTCCCTCCAGCTGTGAAGAATCATATCCAAAGAGATACCTCGGATCCGGGGCAAAATGGACACCCATGAAGCAAAAGCAAACTTGAGCCTGTCAGCCAAAACCTCGCCCAAACTCTCAAAACAACATGAGTTCCTCTCCTTCCATATGCCGTCCACCTTTCCTCTGTCCGACAGAAACACCAAGAGCCAACTATTGAACCACTCGTTGATTGAGTGAGAAAGGACCCAACAGCAATCAAACTATTTTAGGAGATCAGCGAAAAAGCTCCATCCTTGGAAGCCGTCCAGACCCTGGTATCGCCACCATCTGCCAGAACGAACACCTGACTATGAATATCCAGAAGAGAAACCAACTGACTCTCCTCCCAGTTAAATCCATTGAAGCTGATTACCAATCCTGTCTTCTTTCTGAAGACTGAGCCCCATTGAAGCTAATTACCAATCCTGTAGTAGCTAGAAACCATTACATTACGATCTCTGGCACAGATGAATAAATTTGGGAACATACAGTCAATATCTTAAACCATGTTTTGAAGTTACTCCCACTACCTTTGGGATCTTCCTCTCTCAACATAAACGCACAAAGGTCTAATTGAAATGGCTCGAATGTCGCATGCAAAGCAAGTTGATTCACCAATAGAGCTAAAGGTCAAGCATAGCAGAACAGTGGGGACCCTGTATCCTATCCATGTATTTACAAGACATTAGTTGGCCATCTGAATTATCTCGTAACAACTTGAGTGGATATTTCTTACGCAGTTCAAGTTGTCAACCAATTTTTGTCCCACTCTCATCATCATCATCACTAGAATATTCTTCACATACTTCGATATCTACTCAGATCTTCAAGATGTAGCATTTTATTTTCCAAATAGTCTTCACTGCAACTCACTAACTTAGCTAATGTTAATTGGGCAAGCTTAATACCACTTTAGGTCTTCTACTGCTCCAAAATTATCTGGCTTCGACATTTACTTAGAGAACTTAAAATTTCAGTCTTAACACTCTACTTTGCACTATGTTGACAATAAAAGTGCTATCAAACTCTAAGCGAATCTAGAATTTCATGAGCGGAGAACATATACCACCACTGATTATCACTTCATTCATGGATACTATGAAGACAAACTATTATGATCTCCTATCCATCCCAGCTGCATGTCTTTCAACTGTCATGATTTCCGTGTGTGCAATTTGATGCCCTTTGATGATCTATAGCAATTTAAGGAGTGTGAAGAGAGTACCAGTTCTGGTACACTTGTTCATCATGATACCTCTACAAGATTGATTCATAGATAGGAAATCTTAGAGATAATTATTGTAAATTAGTTCTTCCTAATCTGCCCCTGTACATATCCTCTTTTTAAACCTCCCTAATGGTGTATTCATGTATTTGTTTGAGGACATAAATATATAAATGAGGCACTCCCTCAAAGAGGGTACAGCAGTTTCAGTATCAATACTAAAATTGTCAGTTTTTATTTTGGAATTTTACTTGTATCCTGATTTTTCCCAAATTCAATTTGGCAAATATGCAGCTGTCATTTTTTGTGTGTTGGATATGTAGAGACTGCTGCTACTATGCCCAAAAATCTTTCAATATCTTCTTTAGATGTGTTGGATCAAAAGCCCGCCATTACCTCACTCCAGTGAGCTATGCAGATCACACATTCTTTTGGGTGCATTTCTTCATGTTGGAATTGTTTGTGTATCATATTTTGTTGGGACATTTCTTCATGTCTCCTTTTGGATATTGAATTTATTGTCTACAATTAATGATGCAACTTTTTCTTTGTCTAAACAATTTAGCGGTATTGTGTGATGGATCTGGAAAATGAAGTTGACAATGGAACTCAAGAAGCTACATTTGTCAAGAAACTTCACTGTGTTCATTTAACAAAAAATTATTCTTACTTGTACAAGTGAGAATGAGATGAGCATGCCGTAATATTACTAGAACTCTGATTCAGTCTTATTTGATGATTTAAACTTAGCAATTCAAATCTATTGATAATACTAATTCAAACCATTTCAACAAATCCTATCATCAAATGGTTGAACACCATTCTTTTACTTCCTCTTGGTGCCTACTTGTTTCTGTGAAAATAAAAGTGAGTTTGTTCTCTTGGATGCTTATTGAACTTCTTATTTGTATTTGCAGTAGGCCAGTAGTAATCAATCGGTGTATGATATAAAATGACATTGATTGCTTATTCATAACCTCTCAATATTAATAAAAAGGTCGAACAATCTTATATCGTATCTCTGTCTGTATTTGCATTTCAAAGTTTGTTAAGCTGATTTAGGCCATTAATAAAATTTAACATGTTGCAGATGATCTACACTTATGTGTTCACAATTTATCAATGGGTTGATTCATACAATGAGGAATCCTGTGATTCATTGAAAAGAATGCAAATTGAAAAGTAAAAAGAAATTTCTTTTCTACGTTTTCCTTTGATATGCTCCTAAAATAAGAGGTGTGATTTCTCAAAGTAAAAGTAGTGTTGTACCATATGAATCAATTGGGAACTGAGGAAATGAAATTTTCGTCTTTAGATATCCTCATAAAGTAAGATCATTGTAAAAACACCCGAAGATTTTACCCGGCCCATAAAGGTGTAAGACACAAATGACTATAGATCCACATGAAGACAACTAAATGATCTAGTATTTGCTTTATATTTTAAATCTTTGGGTAGAAATCTATCCAATTGAGTGCTTAAGAGGAAGAGGAAATTAGACAATGTTGTGAACCTTCTGTAATGGTTACCTTGATGAATGCTGATCATGAGGCTAGGAAGGCATTTGAAGCCCTTGGACTAGGGAACATACAAAATCTGGATGGTCTGATGAACACAACCTATCTAAATCCATATAAAGAACTTTCAATCACACTCTAACTTTATAATTGGCATACTAAGTGGCCCGACTGAAGAATTCAAAAGTGAACCACTTGTAACCAAATTGTCCTCTTACTAACACTTGGCACTGATTTGCATCATCTGTATCCTGATCTTTCCTGGTTTTAGGTTTTTTCTTTTGTCTGTGTGTACATGTTTTGGAAGAACTCTTTGAGACTGGAATTGCGACATGAGAGTTCGGCATTCCCATCTAAGCATCTTTTTCAATCATATTTTTGAACCCCTTTTAACTACTCTCTCACCTTCCTTCACTAATAAATTATCCCCTCATCAAACACAGATCTACGGGATGATCAACAGTTCTTTATAGATCACCCTGGTGCAGTGCCCATCACTACTGCTCAGGTATGACTTACTTCATTGGCGCAATGGCCGCTTTCTTATGGCTATAAATGGGTTGGACTTGAATCGACTTGGATCCACTCATATCCAATATATCAATATACACATCTTGACCGTTATTTTTTAAGCCAGAAAAAAATTGGATCCAACATTATTTAGATTGTCTTCATTTCCATGTGTTTGTTGCATCTGGTAACTAGATTTTTATTTGTTACAAAGGGAGAAGAGCTGAAGAGGCAGATAGGGGCTCCTACATACATTGAATGTAGCTCAAAGACACAGCAAGTAAGTTGTTTTCCCATAGAAGGGCTCCTTATGGAGCTCCACAAGTTCATTGATGAGGACCTGAAATATTTGTTGAAATTGTGTTACAGAATGTGAAAGGAGTGTTTGATGCAGCTATTAAAGTGGTGCTCCAGCCACCCAAGCAAATGAAGAATAAGAAAAAGGGCTGTTATATTTTGTAATCAAAGAATAGAGAATAACAACCTTCCAATGTCCTTGTCAGTCTATTTTCTTTCGATGAAGTAGGCCTTGGTGTATGGTCAACTGACGAGTACCTGGAGTTTTGAAAGCATCAGGTGATTTTGTTTCATTTTCTCCATCTTGTGGTGTATCTGTAATCAACTTGTTACATGGTACCAATACCATTCACATTTTTCATGGATAGATTCTGTAGATATGAGAGAGATTCCCATTTAGAAACTTTTTCTCCCCAATGAATTATTCATATTTGTTTTTTAAATACCAATTTGTTCATTTGTATTGGAATGGTGTTGGAGAAATTCACCATCACATTTAGGGAGCAACCAACTGATGGGAGAGGATCGCTTGCTCCTTTGCAGTTGTATTTAAAATTAATTTCATTGGTTGAGTCATAAGACTATTTTGGTAATTTAGAGTTTAGTATTAGTGAAGAGAAAAGAATAGTCAAATTGAACTTGCAGACTTACCTAGGTTGGTTGCTGACCCAATAGAAAGAAAGGATTTGGATCTTTGAAATCCATTAGGAGCAGTGGATGGGGGATGGTTCCTAGATGATTGAACCATTGTGTGAGAATGATTCAAGGTGTTTGGAACTGGTCAAGGTGATTGAATCTTGCTGGATTTACCAAAGAAGGAAAATGATTTATTTGATAATATAGGTTTGTGGTTATAGATGGACTTCCATTTTTGTAGGTTGTTCATTCTCTGGCTCTCTTTCGTGTTTATTCTGTTTAAAGAGGTTGATTAACAGGGACAACCTTAATATCTGAATGGCTTAGCCATGGATTGATCAGTTTCAATTTGGTAGGTTGCAATTTCAGAGCCATTGTAACTACATGATTTATCCATGGATTAGCCGAGTTATTATTTAGGAGCTTACAGTTCCTTTCCTGCTAAATTTCTAGCAGTAATAGTTAGGTACATTCTTTGTTGCAACTATTTGGGAGTGGTACTAGTGTTTAAACTGTTGCTGCTCTCACGGTGCTTTTGGATTAATGGATTTTGCATTTCATCATATTGAACTTGCTCTATTGTTGATTCTTTCATTTTGGTTGGTCCGGTTGGTATATGATTGCTCTATCATCTCTAGTGTGATGTGTTTCTTGGAACCGGATGCCCAGAGATATACATCTTTCTACTCTGCCACTAGATTCTCTAGGGATTGGATTTGTCCAGCAATTTCATTTGTAGAAGAATTTCACCGCCCCCTACCCTATTTCCATGTTAACTTCCTCTGTTATCATCAGCCTATTTGCATTTGGCGGCTGAAACTTGTGGCCTTCTCATTCCCTTAACAAAATTCTAAAAGCCTGCCATTCTAGGGAGAAACAGATTGGACTTTCATTGCTCAATGAGATCAATAAGCAATCAAGCCCACAGAGAAACAGCTTAGATTTGATCTTGGCAGGGGCCGCGCGAACGCAGGCCCCCTCTACCACAAATTATGACGTCCACTCTCCCACTTGGGGAGATGGTAAGCCGGCGAACGCAGGCCCCCTCTACCACAAATTATGACGTCCACTCTCCCACTTGGGGAGATGGTAAGCCAGTGCCCCTCCAAAGTGCAATCGAAGCCACAGACCTAGGCCATGAGCCTTCTTGATCACCCATTGACCCCGTCCAGGTAAGTATGTTTGCTTGATTAATTTCTCCAAGTCTTATACTTTCCCGAGACTTCCACCTTTTCTTTCCATACGATGTGGGACTAATTGACAATGCATTCTCGTTCAACAGTCAAGCAGTCTCCTTTGCTGCACAATAAAAGTCTTTTGATTAAATTTTGTAGCCATAAAGTAGACATATCTTTTTGCATAGCATGGTCATGATCATCAATTTAGTGGCCACTAAAGTGGATGGCCCGCTGTCAAAATGCCTTAAAAGTAGGATACTAGCAATCAATTTTGAAGGACTTTCATTCCACAATTGAAATGACTGGGAATTGGTAGGCTCCCAGCTCTCTCATGAAAATACCCCAGTCACATTAGACAAGCTACAATGATCTGGCCATTTCACGTGTGTCACATAGATGATCAGATGACCCACGCCGTTTCATCTTATCTTCACTAACTTGCAACACCAGGGCCACTCTTCTTTTTTTTTTATGGGTAACGGTGGTTGTCCCGACCCTTTGAGCTTGACTAATACCTTCGGGCCCATGGGGAGCCTGATAAATCCTTTGTGGCCCTCATTAGTAGTAGCGCAACTCAAACCTGCAACACCAGGGCCACTCTTTTTTTTTTTTTTTTTATGGGTAATGGTGGTTGTCCCGACCCTTTGAACTTGACTAATACCTTTAGGCCCATGGGGAGCTGAATAAATCCCTTGTGGCCCTAGTGTAGTAGTGTAATTCGAACCCGCAACTTCCAAGAGCAAACCGTGATCCTAGGCCAGTAAGCTACACATAGGGCCACGTGTTCACCTCAGTACTTCTGGGTTGAGTCAGGGCGAGTTGACTTGAGTTTATGAACTGCGGTTCTGAGTTTCCATTGTTTTGGGCTACAAAAGCTAATAGTTTTAGATTGAAACTTAGGGGTGTTCATGGGCCCAGCCAGGATAAGGCATATCCAGCCTTGGCCCAATTTTGGGAACATTGGCTAAGGCCCAGCCCAAGCCCAACACGGGCTGTAAAAGTAAGCCCAAGCCCACTCATTTAATCAATTGGGCCAGGCTGAGCTGGGCTTTTTAACAACTGTGTGGGCATTCAAGCAATTTTTTGGACTAAATGAATTAAATTATATTCATTCTATACAATGGACACTCCGGGCCTTGGGCTTTCGATCACTTAATCCAATCCCGACCCAGTTATTAAACGGGCCCTACTACATATCCAAGTCCTGCCCAAAGCAGGCCGGCGTGGCCCATAAGTACCCCCATTGAAAAGGTCTTGGTTGTCAATACGTTAAGCTGAATGTTGGTTTTCAAAGAAGTAAATGGAAACAAAATGCAGTGACAACTGAAGGTGCAACTTGTGCATTGCCATCCTTTCCTTTGATGGGAGATCACCATAGTGGTCATGGCCTAGGCCATGTCGAGCCTTGCCTACATTGGGCTGGATGTTGGCTGTGCTTTCCATTTGATCATTTTGGGCCCACCAAACCTTCCATTAGATCCACAGTTGGTTCTTTCACCACTTTGAGATTGGATAATCATGATTTTTTTTACTCTTTCTAAATGATAATTTGGTCGATATTTTCGTATGGGGCAAATTTTTAACATCCATCATGGCAAGAAATAAAAATTTGCAAGTATGGTCTAACCCCAACTTCGGCCCAAAATGAAATGGGTTGGCGGTGAAGTTGTGTAGGGCCAGCACAAAAGGCCTGAGCATAAGAGAATGGTAGTCATCAAAATTACGATGTCAAAGGGCCTTGCGTTAACCGAGCCCGTGAAAGATGTGTTCCGGCTAATCAAGCGAGGAAATCCAGCGTCTGAAATGGTCAAAATCCTAACTTTTAAAAATGCAGTGATGGATCATCGATGCCAAATTTGATCGATCAATCCAAGTGCCTCGAAGGCTCCAACACGTGTCAAACTTGTCTAAAAATAGTTCACGAGGTTTGAACTGTTTAGATCAATTATGAGGTGGGCCCGGTATGCCCCAGGCTAGGCCATCCCTAAAATTTCATCATTACTAAAGCATTTTCAATTGAAATAGATAGAAGGGAATAGAGAAAAAAAATTTGTTTAGGGATACCAATATAGTTGAGATAAGGTTTTAATAATGATGATTATAATTAAAATATTTTTAATTTAAAATAAGCAAAGCTCAAATAAATGGCACTTGGGATCTTAACGAGTTTTTCTACGTTATTAAGAGAGAGAGAACAGAGGGAGGGAGAGGGAGAGGGAAAACCCCTCTACCGGCTGGAGGGGGAGGTAGGGAAGGAGAGGGGAGAGGAAGGAGGGAGAAAGAAGGTGTGTAGGGAGAAAAAGGATAGAGTATTTTGAAAAATTTTAGTTTTTTCTTTCTTTTTTTTTTGCCGTGTAGGAAGAGATAAAAGTAACGTACATATAGCAGCACCTTTCCCTAAATGTCCAACGTTTTTCTTTCTATCCCATTTTTTTAGATGTTTTTAGTTGTATTTATTATACAATTCAACTCCTTTACCGGTTAACATTTAATACACCAAAATTTGAAGGAAGGTGTAAATAGATGGAGGCAAGAAAAAATAGCTTGGATTTACAAAGCCTTGGAATCAAAGATTATCGAAGGGCGAGCCTAAGAGAACTCTCATCATGAATTAACTCACATCTACAATCATATCCCTTATATTGTCTAAATGGTAATCCAATTTCACTCCAATTGGAGTTAAGTCCATCAATCATTACGCATAAAATATATAATTAACTTATCAGAGAAAGATGGTAAAATCACGTATTTTACAAGTAAATATTTCAATAGTATGTTCAACTTGTATTGTGTGAACATTTGGCCCAGATTTAAAACAATGTATAGTGAACTAGTATTTATGTGAGTCGCTTCTGTAGTTGAAAGAATTGATGCACTGGTCAATGTCATTATCTAACCAACCATCTTGTCTCTAGAGAATGTCTGTTGCTTTTGGCTGAAACCATATTAAATGCCGTAAGGAAACACGATATTCGTATGATAATGATATCATTGATGTTCCATCCACTAATGGCATGATAATCACAATTTGCAAAAAGACACTCAACAATGCAGCAATGCACAAAATTACCCACAGACCACACACACTACCAAAAAAATGGGATTACGCCAAAGGAGTATTACTTCTAATTAGATGCTTAATTAGGGCATGTGACCAGTTTGCATTAAAATATGTGGAAATTGAAAATAGGATGGTAAAAATTGAATATTAAAGCTAAATTTTTACAAGATGAATATTAAATAACTTCTTTTTGGGAAATAAAAGGAAATAGAATTGAAAATTTATGTTATTTAATGCTCTTTTTGGGAAACTCACCTGTTTTTTTTGAAAGGTTTCTTTTTTGTTTTTGAAGGGTTTTTTTTTTTTTTGTTTGGAAACTCAACTTTGACTTTTCATTTTTAATATCCTCATGGATCCAGCTCCTATGGTTGTAGGTTCAAACTATACTACCACACTGGGGCTACTATTAAAAAAAATGTATATAACAATTCAGTTCCTATGTGTTTTAATGTATATAAACAGGGCCTTGGGGGGCTACTTCATTGGAAGAAATGTTGTAAATGCAAGCATTGAGATCCGAGACTAGGCGAACCAGGTTCCATACAAGGCATCTCTTCCTCCAAGGAGAACAGCTCAAACTGTTCTCAATCTATTTATATATATTTAGGGTTATTTGCATATAAGTAAGTATGTTTACAATATATAATGATTTTAATGATTGAGAATACTAATAGTGAAGCAGATAAAGATTTATGACTTGATTTTATCCTGAAAGCATATTCTGATTCAGTAAACTTGTCTTTTGATTTATTTGTTCTCTTTTTGTTTTTTGTTTTTTTGTTTTTTTGATAAATTTTAATATTTAGATTTTTCTCCCTTTTGTATTGTTTAATCTTGTGTTTTACAAGAAAACAACCCAGAGATGCGCTAAACATAAGTTGAAAATAAGTTTCTCCTTAAAGGACTTTCTGTAGGCATTACACAAATGTGCCCTTTGTCTTTAAATTTCGGACATACATTAGTAAGGATAAGTTTTAGTTTTACTTCTATTATAGATATTTTTTAAAACTTCTACTTGGGAATCTAAAGGATGTAACAAAAATTCAATTTTTGGTACTTATTCTTAAATTTACTAAAAAACACATTACTTCCACCTTAAACTTGACATAATTTCTCATTCACATAAAATTTCATATTTTTATTATTTTAATTTTCTAATATTTGAATATTAATGCCAATAAAATTTTAATCACGACCAATTCAAAAACTTGATTATATTTTTAAATATCGACCTCTTATCAGTACTACAATGACTTTTTTTAATGCATATACACTTATACATACCTGTGCTTTAAGCATAGGTGGTCAAGCTAGTTAAACTTGACAAGCGTGCTCTGTAATTGGCATAATCTCAAGTGAGCCCTATAAGAAATCTATGTAAAGTGTCTTTGCCAGAACACCACGCCACTATGCTTAACTATCTAAAGGACTGTAGTCTTGATTTGGGCCGCACAATTATGGCCAAAGCTACATTTATATATCCAGGATCAGGACTTGAGTATTTCTGATGTAGAACTTGAACAAAGTCTCATGGCGCTAACTGAAGCAGTCTAGATTCCACTATCTTGGCGCACATGAGCCTTTGACCTAGTCTTACCTCAAGGGATTACCCAAGTGGATTAAGATAAAAATTCCTTTTGTCTCACTTAAACAAGGATACATGTGTTCATGAACGCATCTAGCCGAGGAATGCTCATCTGTCCTAGGCCCATTTAGATATCTGTCCTAATACACAAGCTCGTTTCTGCCCAATGACCTGAAACTCAAGCCCAGAACCAGCCCATTTAGGAGATAGATGCACCCCGTATTAAGTATGTCTACTCAGGTTGGACTTTTAAGGATATATATAGGCCCAAACCTAGCCATTTGAAAAGTCGGACAAAACATTTAGGCCGCTATAGCCCATGGAAGTAAAATAGGCCCAAATCCAGAATATGGTGGACCAAGCCTGTGTCATGCTTGCGCAGGTTAGGACCACAATCAACCCTGAGTCCCTGACTAGATCAAATTATAAGCGTAGGGTTCCTTGGCGACTATTCTTGTCACTATCATTGGACCATGGACCAGTCCTGCTCTAGCAATGCACTCACTTACTATTAATTTGGACTCCTCCAGTGATGTGGATGCCACGGTGGATGAGTTGTTACAATCAGATGAGTCAATTAACTAGCAACCAATTCGGTGCAGATGGTACAGGGCTGTCAATGAATCAGTTCAGCCTCAATTTTCCTGAGCTCGGTTTAATAATTGAGATTTGAACTTTCCAATCGCGCCTAGAGCTTAAGGCCTGAGTCTTTAGATCGGCACAAGCTGCTAGACTGCCCCATGCATCTAATGTATATTAAGTTGATTTGAAGCTTTATCTTCTTTCTTACGTGGGTTTTATATATACTGGGTTTCAGTGTTTCTTTGCCAGTTGATTGTGGTTTGCCATAAGGCTCTTAAACCTTTCCTCCTTATTTTACATTCGTCTATATTACTATTTTGCTCAATTTAGTATGAGTTTCGTAACTAGTAAAAAATTAATGAGTTGATTTGAATGATTTAAAGAGAGTATTCATACTGAGAAATGGGCCTTTAACAAATCCAATCTTAAATGGGCTCGAACCTGAATAGGACAGACTTGTAAGTTTTAATAGACACACTTTGGCTTCCAATATTTCTTTGTTGGCAGATTCAGAGTTGGGTCCGGGTTCCCCCATCTGAGTTTGACCCAATAAGACCCAATACAAATTTTGTTGGGCCCTGACTCAAGCCCAACTATGTAGACGTGAAGCCTCGCAGTAGGCCCTATGTTTTTACATGTGTGAAGGACTAAATGTGAGATCGGTGTCAGTAAATGATAGGAATGTTTCAGTTAAACTAGAGGTGTGGTCAAATCCTATTCTAGATGGTTAAGGGTAAAGTATAGATGAAAGAGTATATTAAAAATCACTTTTTATCATGAAATTCACTATACCATATTAAAAAAAAAACATTGTGAGAAACCCGAAATACCCTAGTGGGAACAGTATCTCATCTCACACGGCTGCCACTCACCCATCTAAAGAAAATATCCAATGGTAAGATAAATTCACTAGGCCACTCCAGCTCTCACATCCAAACATGGTGAAGTAGAAAACCGTGAGAGAGATTAGAAAGTCCAACAATGTTTTGGAGAATCAGAGATTAGGAAGGCCAACAATGTTTAGGAGAATCCCGCTATGATATACAATATTGGTGGGTAGTGTTGTGTTATTTGAATTTTAACAATGATCAACTCCTGTAACTTTTTCCGTGACATTGCTCCTTGGCAAATCAAAGGGTGTGATTCATGGTAAAATGGCGTGATGATGACGAGTCCTATACATCACGACGTTGGTGTGAACGTTATCAAATCTGTGACAGATCCCATCCATTTGATAAGGCCAACTCCCAGATCTGTACTCTGCTTACTCTCTCTCTCTCTCTCTCTCTGTCCCTATATTTTATAACAACAATTACTGCACTGAGCAAAGATAACATTCAATGTACACACGTGGTCCACCTGATAAATCGCCAGATTAATACGAACCACCATGGTCTGGCTTATGGCAAAGTAAAAAATACATTAACGTGTATATACTTATATTGCAAATTAAAATGAAGTTTTTCCTTATTTTCATTTTTTTCTCTTGTAGATACATATACTCAGACGCCCACATACGCCCTAATAAATCTGCCTTTCTTTTTAATATATCTCCTTAGGTTTCTAGGGTTTAGAATTGGCCCATCTGTTTCTAGTAGTTAGTGATACATCATGCATCCCTACTTTTCCATTATAACACATTTCACATCCTAAAATCAATAATTTTGCTGGTAATGAGCAGTCACCATTAGTTTTTTTTTGTAGAATAACATGTTTGCCCCTCTGTTTATCCCTTTTTTTTTTTCATTTTACATTGTGTTTTTCTCCCTCTATTCCTCTTCATGCAGCTGACCCTTTGTTATTTTACCATGCATAATCCAGTGAAGGACCAAGAAGGTAAAAAACAATGATGAAAAAGAGAAAAAAAGAAGTCATGGGAAGAAGAAGGCTTTTTGAAATGCATATTTGAAATTACGCATAGAAAGACAAAGAGATGTTCAAAAATGTCAAAATACTCTTGTTGCACATTTTATTAAGATCGTTTATTTTGGTCTGTCCAAAAGTATTTAAAATCTAAAACATAGGTTAACCACTAAATACCATAACCAAAGAGCTTATTTTTAAATCATAGAAGCCCTACGGGTTTGTTAATTTTACCTTAATGCAAAGTTAAAGTCACATGTCGTTTCAAGACATAATAAATTAAAAGAGTTAAATCAAAATACTATATTTCAAAAAAAATTCTTTTACTTTTTTTACATAAAAAAAGTCGAAAAAATCACTTTCTCATCTCACTAATTGACAAAAGATATTAATTTTTAACACAAAATATCAAAAAATTACATTTTATTTCTACTAAAAAATAAAATATTATTATGAAATTAATTTAATCCCTTTTTTATCTTTTCAAATAATCATTTGCATTCCTTCACTCCACTCCACGGCTTAAATTAACAAATTCGAAACCCAATTAAGAAAGATTATGGACCACGTGGCTTCTTTTTGCGAGGAAATGATTGTCCTCGTTTTCGCTTTTCTTCCGTAGTGTCGGTTGTCTAATCGCTCACGTGGGTTTGATGTGTAACGAAAGCGACTTGGAAACTAACCCACTACCGCGAGCAAGGACATAACTGTCGACTCGATGCAAATTTTCTTGGGACCTTTCCTTTTACTAAAGCACCGTATCCTTTTCCAGTCTTCCATTGAGGTGAGGACACCCAGATCCAAATCATATAAGGTATGGTTTGGCAAAGAATATAAAATGAAAATCATAAGATAAGTGATCTTTAAGACCTTGATCTCAAGAAAAATGAAAGGGTCAGTAGTTACCCCAGTTTTAAATGCATGCTTCTGGTAGAGAGCTTGTGGGGACAATCAGTATTTAATCCAGTAAATTAGTGTGGGCCCACTTTACAAAAAGATGTCATTCTCTTCACACGGAGCTCTTTGGTGGATTCGAATCGCTTTACATTTCCAATTTCCAATTGAAAAAGGGCTTAGATACCCAATAATGTTTTTCCACTCTTTTTTCCATTATTCCACCAAGATAGTATTATAGTATTCAAATCTGTTTTATGAGGGTTTTTTTGTAACCTCCAAAAGTGAAGGTTCAAGGCCTCAATTCAATTTTTAGAGTACTGTTCAATAACAATGGCAGAAAAATTAAAAAAAAAAAACTGTAAATGGATTAACCACATGAAAAGAGGTATACAATTTTTACATAAAAAACCTAATATAAAAAAACCACGAGACCTATCACCCAGTTCAATGAAAACAAGCGCTATGAAATTAAACAATTATAAGATATACTTACAGATCTTTCCCCAATTAGCCACAACTTAAAAATTGTAATTGTTCTTGTCATTGACCATGCCATTCACTGCCCCAGTGCTTGAATCAAACCATCTTGAATCCACAAGGCGAACAAATTTTCCACAAGAATAGAATCAACGATCTCTAGAAGCTTAGCAACTCAAAACAACTCTCTAATGGGTAATTTAGAGAATCATGTAATCTCCAATAGGTATTATAGGTTTTAAACAAGGAGATTGGTGCACTAGAGTTGATAGAGGAACACTTTAAATAACTCGTATTTCGTGCCTTCGAGATATAGTCCATGTAAAACACATATAGGCACTCCCAATTAAAAAAGGAAATTGATCCGGGCAGGAAATTAGGGTTTTTGCTTGTCATTCGCTCAAGTGGGTCCAAGTTTGCTTGAGTTATCCTTCAAACTGGCTTGCAAAATTGCCAACTTGCAACCGACCGAGTCTGGGTCTCAGTCGACCAAGGTCGCTTGCTCGAGCAAGTAAAACGTTTGCTAGAGCAAATTGCCACTATGTCCCAAGTTTTTTTTTTTTTTACGAATTACTTTTTCTTCTATTTCTTTACTTCAGCACTTCCGACGACAAATGATATTATTCATTCTAAAAGAAATATAAAATTACAACTTAATGAACCCTCAGTTATGATGTTGTTCATTCTAAAAGAAATATAAAATTATAACTCAATAAACCTTGAGTTTCATCTAACCCAGGAATTAGCTAGCACTTATAATCCTAACAATCTCTCCCTTTAACAATTCATAGACAAAATCCCCTTAACAATACATTTAATCTACCCAGAATTAAAACGAAAAATTACATTGAAATTTTCAACCAAAAAAATTGTACTAGCAAAAACCAGAATTTTTTTACCTATCTCCCCCTTTTGTTCATAATTGATAAAAAAAAATCAACATTCAGTATATCTTGAGCACCTCCTTTTAACCATGACTCCCCCTAAATGTCATATTCTTTTTAGCTTAGGAGGCTTTAACTTTTTAAATCATGGGCGATTGAATTTTGGTACCCGTCCTTGCGAATTTTAAGCATTCAGTGTAGTGTGTACAAAAGAATTATATAAGTTAGACTTTCTCACCCAAAGGCTCTAGTCTTGACGTTCGGCAGAGACGATGACTTCTTCCATTGTAGATTTCTAAATACATTTCTCAACTTGTTCGAATGGATTGAATGTGTCCTTCAATTCCATAATGGTGATATGTGCAAATAAATGTAAGACGTGACACATTCTTTTTTTGACAAACTTATAATAGATTTCACTTGAGCAACATAATGATTAGAAGGTGCCATAAAAATCAATGTAGAAGGTGCCATAGAAATCAATGTAGAACTTTTATAAAAGACAGATTTACCTTTGTTCTTCGAAATAAGAGCACCATTGACATAGCCAAGCCCACATTTGTCAAAAGTTACGTTCTAATTGCATAGGATGTCAATAAGCTTCTTTAATTCAATATTTATCATGTCCAATGATGACTTGGTAGTAATCAGCTCTAAGATAACCATCTTGATTTTTCCATTAAGAACAACTTTCTCTTCCTGAGATATCTCTTGCTCTTGCTTCAAGGTTTTCATCTCTTTTGCAAATTTCTTAAGCTCCTCAGATAGCAAATCATATTTTTTATCAGCTTTAATCAGATTATTAGATATAATTTTGCTTTGAGTTTTCAAGTCATATAACTTTGCAAGTGCTTCTTCCAATTCTTCCTTGAGAGAGGAAAGTTGATCTTCTGCCGCTTTCCACTATATGGTGATCTTCTCATGGACTTTGTTCATCTTCAAAGATTCTTTCAACTAAGATTTGAATTCTTCTCCCCAATTATGCTATACATCTGACACTTCATCATTATCATTATCAAAACTATAGTTAAAAGAACCCTATAAAGATTAATCATGAAAGCAATAAACTTGGAACTAGCATTGTCAGGAGTAGGATTTTTTGGTTCATTGCCTTCATCTTCAGAGTCATCATCCTAAGTGACAACAAAACCCTACCATTGGTCTTGAATTTTCTATTTGGACACTAATTCGCAATATGACCAAATCCTTTGCATTCAAAGAACTGAACATATTTAGGGTTCATCTTCGTAGTTTTCTTCTCAGATTTATGCATCTTCAAGCTAAAAGTTTTACCTTTCAAAATTTTCTCGAAGTTTTTCATAAACTGAACTGCTTCTTGAACTTCAATTGAATCAGAATCAAAATCCTCTTCATCATCCTTTTTTGATTTCTTAAAAACCTTTGTAGCAATCCCCATGGATTTCCCTTTACCTGATGGTTGGTCTCAAAAGTTTGCCAATTGCCAACCAACTAATTAACCCTTAGGGTGTTTAAATCTCTATTTTCTTCGATTGCCACAACTTTTGCATAAAACCCTTCAGATAGAGACTTCAGGATTTTCTTGACGATCTTATTTTCATGAATCAGCTCACCCAAATTGAAACTAAAATTGACAATATCACTCAATTTGCCATAGAAATCATCAAAGGCCTCATCATCTTCCATTATTAGGGTTTTAAAGGAAGTAGTTTTGGAGTCTCGATTGCTTGACATTGATGGTGCCCTCACAAACAGTCTGCAAAATGGCCCACGCTTCATTAACAAACATGAATACAGGGATCCTACAGAACTCAAAGGGAGAGACTCCATTGTAGATAGCATCAATGGGCTTACTGTTAAAGCTGCAGGCTTACTTTTCCTGTTTGGTCCATTGCGCTTCACGTTTTGGAATAGTATTCCCTTCAGACACAACAATGGGTCTAGATAGCCAGATTCAACAGAATCGCAGACATCCTCATCAATGTATTGGATGAAAGCCCTTATTCTAACTTTCCAATATGCATAATTCAATCCATCCAACAAAGGTGGCTTGGTGGTCGAAGTGCCTTCGCGATTGAAATCCGTTTTAGAAATCTTAATAGATCCACACACAACAGATTGTGTGACCTTCTCCAATACCACTTGAAGGTTTTTTTAGAACCTCCAAAAGTGAAGGGTTCAAGGTCCTAATATGATTTTTAAAGTGTTGTCCAATTGCCAATGGTAGAAAATAAAAGGAACTATAAATGAATCAACCACAAAAAGAGAGACACATGATTTTTACGTGACAAACCCAACACAGGAAAAACACGATCACCCGGTCCGATGGAAACCAAGCACTATGAAATTGGGCAATTACAAGATATACTCACAAACATTTCCCCAATTAGCTACAACCTAAAGATTGTAATTATTCTTATCGACAACCATGCTGTTCACCGCTCCCCGTGTTTGAATCACGCCACCTTGAACCCACAAGGTAAACAAATCAATACACTTTGAATCCACAAAGCAAACAAATTAACAGAAGAGTAAAAGCAACTATCTTCAGAAGCTTAGTAACTCAGCATAATTCTCCAATAGTTGCTCTAGAGAAGAAGGTAATTTCCAATAGGCATTCTAGGTTTAGAACAAGGATATTAGTGCACTAAGGTTGAGAGAGGAACATTTTAAATAGCCCCTATTGCATGCCTTAGAGATATAGTCCATGTAGAACACATATAGGCACTCCCAGTTAAGAAAAGAAACTAATCTGCAGAGGAAATTAGGGTTGTTGCTTGTTATCCGCTATAGCGGGCCTGCAAACTAGCTCGCAAAATTGCCAACTTGCGGTCAACTGGGTTTGGGTCTGAATCGACAGAGGTCACTCGCTCAGGCGGGCAATACGTTCACTCAAGTGAACTACCGTTCTATCTCAATTTGTTTTCTTCACGAATTTTTGCCTTTTCTTTTATTTATTTACTTCAACAATTCCTACAATAAACACTATGGTCTTCTAAAAGAAATATAAAATTACAACTTAATGGACCCTGAGTTTTGGCCAACCCATGAATTAGCCAACACTCATAATCTTAACATTTTAGATCAGAGATCGACTTCATATTGTCCATGCAAAAGTGAGATGCCTTTAATGATCAATCCTCAAGTCAATCTTGCCAGTGCTAATTGTTCTTAGGCTCTATTTCTTTACTAGAATCTCTTATAAGAAATTAGTGTGTTGGAAAATTCATGGCACGATGCTTTGTCTCTGGCATTTGCAAATGTCATATGTGTTTCTTAATGGAAATTTTCAAATTTCAGTCATCTAAAAAGTTTCAAATGACCTTTGAGATTTTTGAAATTCCTATCCCTTCGTTTTTTGTGAGATTTCTAGATGTTCAAGTACATTAGAGGATTCAAGCTATGGGTGAGAATTCAAGATTTCTCCAAATAGGAATACTCTAAATTCTAATAAAGTAATAGGCCCTTAGAAAAGGATGACCATTTGTTCTTCTAAAAGCATGAGAGATTTGTTCCCTATCATAATAAAAAGGGCTTTGACTGTTTACCTTTCTTCTCCAAAAGCTCTATAATCAAAGAGAATCATCTCCCGTGATCTATGTTGGCTGCTTAAGCCCACCTTTAATCAATGCAATCCCTTTCACAATTTTATTCCCCCATGATTATGCTCCATACCGAAATTAGGTATTAGACCATCAATTTTTAACACTGTTAAATAAGCAAGGGCTATGATAATTTGATGGAGCCAGTTTTAACATGATTCTTATCCATTAATAGTCCTTTCCATCCATTCTACCCACCATGATAGAAATTCATTCAGCGGGCTCCACAGGTTAGAGTCCATATTCACACGCTTGTTGGGGAATATCTTGCCTATAATAAATGGTTCGAGGGTTCTAGAATAACTTATGTACGCTTTCTAAACGGATGCTTTACTTTTTGTATGAACTCATCTGAGTGCCCGGCAATAAAAGGTTTTAAATAGCTAAAGAGGGATATCAAGTAGGCCAACTACCACTTTAATGAGATCAAAAATCATCTCATCCCCACTATTTTAGTTCGGTTCAGAGTAGGAGAGGAATTGCACTGATGAGCTATAAAATCCTGCCAGATTCGTGAGTTTTTATCTGTGGAACTTTTTTTGGCTAACCTAAAGGTCGGGAGGGGAAAGGGTGACTGGACATATGTGTTCGTTGAGTTTAGAATGATCTAAAGTGGACCGCTTTTTTCTCTTTTTCCCTTTGAGTTAAGTGGGCCCTTTTTTTTTTTAAATAGAAATAGGATCACTTAAAATCAAGTTCCCAATCAAGCTCGAGCTTTGCTTATTTATTCATTCTTCACAATTTGGCTCATCCAACAGTCAGTGCATGTTGATTTGAGGGCTTTCCACGGTTTTTTTTTTTAACAGGGCATCCTTTTGTACTCCACTAGCATATAGAAAAGCTACAAGCCCACAATCCAATTTTACATTTTTGACATTTTCTTATAAAGTGAATAGGACTGAATGATCACTTTAAGAAACAAAAAAATATGAAAAGTCATATAAACATATATCAAATTTTGGATTTAATTTGATTTTCAAACTATAAATCTTTACATCTATTTAGATGTGGTTGTTCTTCGGTTAACCATAAGCCTCCAAAGCCCCAATCATATTTTTCTAGAATTTTTGAAAAAAAGATAAAATAGGTGGCAATCCCTCCATTTACACCCACTCCTCCTCTCTCCTCTTTCCTTATTACAAATAACTTCCCACCTTAATCTCCTCCTAAATTTTAGGTTCGATTTTTAAGTTCTATACCTTAAACCTCAATAGCAGTTACTTAAAAGTGGATAAGAGTTGGAAAAAAAAATCTCTGAACTCTAAGGTAGCGTTTGGTTCGCTGAAATGATTGCTGAGAGTAATGGAATGGAGGCTGGAATGAGCCTAGAATGGAATGAGGCAGGAATGGTAATTCTCATTCCAACGTTTGGTTAGACAGATGAATCATTCCAGTAATAGGACTCTCATTCCGATTCCTGTGTTTGGTATGATGGAATGATACTAGGAATTGAATAAAATTTATATCAAACATTGTATATAATTTTATTCTTAAAATTTTGATATTTTAAATTTAATTTCAACTATGTTTATTTTATGATATATATAATAATATTTATTTATATTTTATTAAAATATTAAAAAATTAATAAATTTAGCTTTTTAAAATAAAATTTAATTTTTTATGTGACCAAACATTGTATATAATTTTATTCTTAAAATTTTGATATTTTAAATTTAATTTCAACTATGTTTATTTTATGATTTATATAATAATATTTATTTATATTTTATTAAAATATTAAAAAATTAATAAATTTAGCTTTTTAAAATAAAATTTAATTTTTTTATGTGACCAAACATTGTATATAATTTTATTCTTAAAATTTTGATATTTTAAATTTAATTTCAACTATGTTTATTTTATGATTTATATAATAATATTTATTTATATTTTATTAAAATATTAAAAAATTAATAAATTTAGCTTTTTAAAATAAAATTCGTCAAAAATAAAATTGGGAAAGGAATGGAATGGCCATTCCTCTGCCCTCCCGGTGGAATGGTGATTCCCTTATATAAAGGAATGGTGATTCCTGAAGTAATGGTCATTTCGCCGTTTTTTTACGAACCAAACGTAAGAATGGTCACTCCAATGGAATGGCCATTCCATTCCAGACTTCATTACAGCGAACCAAACGCTACCTAACTTTCTCATAAGCCATGTCATATCCACCTTGCCTGTCATTTTCTTTCATAGGTAACTAAATTCTTTGGATGCCATTGCTCTTCCTTTACGTTCTTTCACAAAGAAATGCACTTCTTTAGAAACACCCTTTGATTTTTTGGAGTTTCACTCTCCCAGCAACATCTTCCTCACATAAATAGTTCATTCTCTCACGCACTTTGTTCCCATCTCTCTCTAATATGTGGATGTATGTAAGGCATCTTTTTCACAATGTCAATGCTTGTTTGTGCTGCGATCTACTTTTTTTTACACATTTTATTTTGAATTTTATAGCATTTTGTATCTTTAAGTTTTCGTATTGCATGTTTTTTTTATTATTTTTAAGAAAGAAAATGCTTCTAACAAAATCAAACCACCATTGTTGTGTTTCTAACAAAATCAAACCAACATTGTGCGAAGTTCCAACAGACCAGTAAATTATTCACTCATTGCCAATTAGAGTATAAAAAAAAAACTGGATATTTTGAAATTATATTTGAAGTTACTTCATTGATTCACCATTTGTTTATACTAGGATTGTGTACCAAATTTCTTGGATGAGCAAGATTTCCCAACAAATTGATATGTGGGTTTTAGATCATGGATTTAAATAGTTTAGATATCTACATTGGGTACCAAAGTAATGAAAATAGAGGTATGGTGGTCATGCTTCATGACTTTCATTTGTTTCTGATTGCTCTTCATAGTCCAATCTATACAGACTTCTTTTTGTTTCATTATATTGTAATATAAATGAAATTACAATCTGATGATTACACAAGTGGGTCACACAGGCTTTAAATCTCTAGTTAAGGTTAACAGTAACGCTAGGGACAAGTCACAATCTCTCTCTCTCTCTCTCTCTCTCTCTCTCCCCAAAAAGAAAATGGCTTCTCGACCGATCATCCAACCAATGAATCCACTTTTTTCTCCAATGAAATCTATCATTGGTTTTTTGGCCTTCTAAAAAAATATGAACCGTTTGATTCACCAGTGCTCATTCCTCGAAACTGATGAGAGTGGCTTGTAAGAAATGTTGCTGTTACGTTAGATTTTTCAAATGATCAAGATCAATTCAATAGTCAGACTTTCTTTAATTTTGCTAAAAATTTGAATAATCCATGTTTGTGCTTCTAACATTATTAAGAATTTATCTCAAACATTATTATGATATTTTTTTAGTTAATTATGAAAATTATGAACTTATATTTTAAGATCACAAAATGGATTTATTAGCCAGTTAATTTATATTTTTATCGATTAATTAATGATTTGTATATTGAATTTAAGTTTTTATTCTATTTTAATAAGATCTAACCATGCATCGTAGGGGGCTTTCTATTAGTGTATATAATACATTATGTAATATAATGTTTGGAAGCCAGATAAAGAGGAATAAGTGGGGGTATAAGAAACTTTTGTATTATGGTCTTACTTATCTCTTATTTGTTTGTATTTTTAGTGCCCAGTATTAAACTAAAAGTTCTAAAGTTGTAGTGATTTAATACCTATTATTACGGCTTAAATAATCTCACTTGGGAGGTGGGATAATATCAGGATTGGAGTGAGTCCGGGAATATATTTTTTAATTAGTTTTGTTCTTTGTATATCATTTATTCAATATCATTTATTCAGATACAAACCAAACATCGGATTGAATTCATCGTTAGGATAAATGGAGTCCCATCCCAAACAATAATACCATTAGATAGGCTTCAATTGTATTAGCTATCGAATCCAACCAAATATTTATCCGGTTTCCAACCACATCCACTATTTATTATACTATATAGATAAGATAGGTACTCGGATCTAATTTGAGTATTTGAAGCCTAAGCCCAAACTTGAGGAAGATTTCTTGGTGATTCAATATTTAGGCCCAAGCTTGCTCTAGCCCATAAGAAACATCCAAATATCACTTTTGGTCTTTTTTAATCAATATTAAAATTTAAGGGCAATTTTGGTCTATACCAAGTCTATCTCAACCTAATATAACCAGCATTTGATCCTATCGGAAGTATTCTCACACACCTACCATAAGAACCTTTAATAGGGTCCACTTATGAGTCTCTTTTGGGATGTAATTAGGGGGAATGGAAAGTCTATGTGGGACGACCCCAGATATCAAGTTTGGCCCTAATTACTTGTCCTTAATCCCTTCATCTATAACCCATAAATGTAGTCCATTCAAATTGATGTACACTCGATCCAATAGTCTAATAAATTCGGATTTGACGAAAACTTGGTGTGTGTGATTATTATGAGGGTCTCTATATATTGCAAGGCTTGGATTGGGTGACAGATGAGCCCCACCTAAACTTCTCACAAAAAAATTGTGAGAACTAATTCTCATATGACTATTTCTCTATATATATATATATATTGGGCTTTGATCATATGAGAATTGTTATCATGAGAATTTTTGGGGATGTGACTAGGGGCATGAAAAGATCTATGTGGGACCACCTCAAATGTCAAGTTTGACTTTATTCACATGTCCCTAATCCTTTCATTATTGGCTTACAAACTCAATCCATTCGGATTGATGCACAGTCGATCTAATGGTCCAATAAATTTAGATTTGACCGAAACTTGGTGCATGTGATTATCAGCGGGATCCCTATGTATTGCAAGGTATGGATTAGGTGACAAATGAGTTTCACCTAGAGTTTTCATGAAAAAAATGCTAAAATTATTTTTGATATATATTTCTTTAATTTCAAGGAAATTTTATATATTATATCAAGAGATGAGATCTGTTCTTCCAGTCGATGAAACTTCTGTCAGGCTTCTACATCTCTCTCCACACACGTGCAATGCAGGTGCCACTAGCATAAATTCATAGGTGCAGTACACGTGTGAGGTTGTCTACGGGCTTTCAATTGCCGGCCAAGATTCAGATGACATTGCTTCTGTTTCCGGGGAGAAAATTAAAACGTCTCCCCACGTCTCCCCAGGTAAAAGTTGGTGGGCTGACTGGGTGGGCCACACATACGTGGCCCACTTGATGAAATGCGAGTCCTCGTTCTAAAAACGACTAACAAGGACGTACGACGTTTATATTATATATGTAGTATCACTCTCCCACCAATGAAAATGCTTTAAAAAACTCTGAAGTTTTGACTAAAAAGGTCAAAGAAAACAAAGTAGCCAATTGGTTGACTTTGAGGATTGGTTTGCCATTGCATAAATAGAAACGGATATTTTGGTCTTTATCTGAGGAAAATATCTATTCACTCAAGCTGCATGTAACTCAAGGTGTTAGGTTGGATTTAGATTAAAGTTGGTAAAATAATATATATGAACATAAATAAGTTTTTGACCATTAAGATAAATATGAATGAGAAAAAATTTCATATAGCCCATCCAACGCAATTGAAACAATGCTTTAATGATGATGATAATGATATATACAGAAATCAACATTAAACTTGAAGTCCTCAAATGACTATTCAAATGATAAAGTTGATTTTCGACCAATCATCTGTTCACTCGTAGTCTAAGTCATAAGGCATCTCACCATGGCGACAAATACTGGCAGTTATCAATCCCCAATACCTAGGATAGTGATTTGAGTAGCATGAGTATGTTGTGCGTATGTACCAAATTAAAAACAAAAAACAAAAAAAAAAATACTCATTAATTAATACACATTAAAGCCATTGCAGCCTACTCTAAGCATGAGAGTGAAATGCATTTTCTTCTTCCTAAAAAGCAGACAGCAAAGTGTAATGGTCCAACTATAATATTGAGACAACATGCCATCTCATCAATGCCCACTGAGCCCAAATATTGTCCAATTGGATGCAGTTCAATTTTGATTTTTCTTTTAATGATGAGGAACGACACCTCTTATATTTAATTATTGGTAAGACCCCAATTACACAGCACCACCTACTAATATTATGTATCGGATAAGGCTTCAAATGATGTCGAAACGTAATAAAAGTTATAAATTTTTTATTAAATTAAATATATATTTTAAATATGACAAATCATATATTTTAAAGGGATTTTTCTTAGAAAAATTCCCTTAGAATTTTTGTGGAGCAAAAAGGACTATGAGTTTTTTTAAGGTCTAGAATGGTCCCCTAGACTCTTTTAGTTTTTTGTTTTTTTTTCAATATTATTCATGAGCAGCAATATCTATGCTCACGCATAACCCTTTCTCCATTCATTCTTCATCTTCCTCATCTCTTCTTTTCCTTCATCTTCCTCATGTTCCCTTTGGGTTCTGTCTGGGTCAAGGAGTGGAAAACCAAAAAGAAAAAAAAAGAGAAAGAGAAAATAATAACAAATGAAAAAGAGAAAACAAAAAAGAGGATGAAGGAAGAAGAAAAAAGAAGAAAAAGAACAAGGAAGAAGAAGATACGTGGGGAGGAGAACGAGGTAGTAAGTGATTTAATGAAAGATAGAAGAAGAAGATAAAGAAGTAGAACAGATGAAGAAACAGAGAAAGAAGGAAATGAAACAAGAAGAAAATGGAGGTGATGAGCTCATCTCTGTCTGTGGTGAGCAGAGATATCGTTACTTATCAAAAATGTTAAAAAATATATATACCGATTCTGCTTTGGATATGCTTGAGAATAGATATCTATGCTCAAGTGTAATATACTGATTTTGCTTTAGATATATTATGCTTGAGCATAGAGCATAAATATTTATGCTCAAGCGTAATATATGTGACTAGATTATAGACAGAATGAGTTTTTCTTCTCCGTATTCTTATTTTTTCAATTCTTTTTTTCTAATTTCCTTTCTTTTTTGCTTATCCATCTGTTTTACTTCTTTCTCTTCTTTGTCCACCTTTAAACCACTCTCATCCTTTCTCCTCTCAACGTTTTTTCTTCTCCCTTGTTTTTCTTTTTCTGTTTTCTTCTTATTTCATTCTCTTCCTTGCCTTCTCTTTTTTATTTTTATTTTATTTTTTGTTTCTATTTTCTCTTTCTCTTTTTCTTCTTCTTGGTTTTACTCTCCTTACTCCAAACAAAATCGAAATAGAACAAAGGGAAGAAGAGATGAAAAAGAGGAAAAAGGAATGGGAAAATGGTTATGTTTTGGCTTAGATATAGCTTTATGAAAAAAAAATTAAAAAGGACCGCGGGATCATTCCGGCTATAAAAAATCTCATTGGTTCTTTTTGCTCCACAAAGATTTTAAGGGAATATTTTCAAGAAAAATCCCTACTCTAGATATATAACAATCAATCTAACAATGGCCAATAAAGGTGGCACCATCACAACCGTGTTCAATCCTCCCGGATTTTATCGTTACGAGGACATCGGCCATCTGCTGCATGCAAACCCGCAATAGCCGGTTTGAAAATCCATAGCCATGTGTCGGCTGCGGTGGCGACTGGTTATCAAGGGTTTCCCGCGAAAGCAGCCAGTTACTCTATGGTCTCAACTTTCTCTTTCTCCTTTACTTTTTTGCCCTCTCCCTCTTGTACTTTGCTCGTTGTCCTCTTCTTCACAGGCTCCTTTGTTTCATCTTCTTCCAACCTTCTTCCTGATTTGATCTTGCGCCTAACTAACCCCCCCTTCGTCATCAAAACACCACCCTTTACTTATTTATAGTTGTTTATCTTTTCTTAATCTCACTCAGTAGGTGGGGGTGATGATGCCTGGCGGCAAATCCAGTTCAAAAAAGGTAGAGATCAAGTGGGTGAAGAAAAAGCAGGGCTTTAGGTGGGTTTCTGTTGATGGGATTTGTACTTTTGTTTGTTTCATTCAAGAAATGGGGTCTCTGGATCCAGAGATGAGATGTGATTGTGGGGTATAATTAATTGGTTCATAGATTGTGTTGGAAAGTAGGAGATTCTCTGCTCCTCTTATTTATTGCCCCTGTATTTAAGCGTGATGGGTCTATCTTTCCTCATTTGAGATGATCGAGGGAAGGAGCATTGATTGGTTCGGATTGTACCGAGAGTTGTTAATTTCTCTTTGGTGAGTTGGGGTTTTTTATTTTGATTGTCTGAATGCATGACAAAGACGGCTGAAAGTTTTTTGGGTCTTTTTAGACGATTTTGAGATTGGGGGTGTTCCTATTTCAGTTGACAATCAGCAATTTAATCTTGAGATGGGCTCGTGATTTGTTTAAAAGGGTGGTTTTCATTTTATGAGTTGGATCAAATTGTGCCATTTGAAATTTTGTTTTCGTTCTTCTGAGTTTCTGTAGATTGATGGAGACAAGTGATATAAACTGTGTTGCATGATGGAGATTGAAATGATTGTTTCTTAGATTCAGGGTTCCGATTGAGGGTGTTTTTAAGGTGTGCTTCAAAAGTTTTAGTTGTAGAACTGAGAATGACTGTTGAGGAGAGAGTTGTGGAGCATAAGGATAAGCAAAAGAGCGTGTTGGTTGGAATCGAAATCAATGGAAATAGCCGGGAGTTGCTCAATTGGGCACTCGCTAAAGTTGCTGAACCGGGAGATCGGGTTGTTGCTCTTCATGTTTGTCAATATTCAGGTAAAAGTGACTTTGTTAGCAATTTTCTTTTGTGGAGCTTATGAGCACAGTAAATGGAATTGATATGATTTATCAGTTTCTAATTGCTTCTCTTTCAGATCCTAATAAAGAGAACTCCTCTGCAACACTCTCCACATTGGATGATTATTTAGCAGTATATGAAGGCTTCTGTAATGTGAAGAAGGTACATGCTTACTTTATGTTTGCTGCATTTTTGTTCTTGGCCGCAGTGTAACCCATTGTTTTTTTCTCAATTAGAGTAGGAAATTAGTCTTGGTAGGATGATTTCCCATTTAGTTTTGCATTTGGGACGTGAAATTGCTTTCAATGGGATACCTTCTTCTTCTTCTTCTTCTTCTTCTTCTTCTTCTTTTTTCTCTGATGAACTTCATAGCCTCAAACCAATATTTGCCTTTGAAAAAGTGGTAATGACTTTGGGGTCTAGGAGTATAAACTCTATGACACCAGTTTCCACTGCCCAACTTCATAGCTTTAAGCTATGAAGAAAGAAAACCATACCTGTAGAGAACTATCTGTTCTGTCAAAAAAAAAAAAAACCCTAATAAACTGATTGTTATTTTGGGCAGATCCAAATTTGCTGTTAAAACATTATGTCGCTATGAACTTTTGCACAAATATTTTTGTTGTGAAGGATTACCTCTTCAGAACACATCAAGAATAGATTAATTATACAAAACAAGATGAATTACTCAATTGATTTGTCCTGAAATTCATTGTTTCATAAAAATCAGGCTTCTTTATCTGATTCCTGATTGGTTTTCTTGTTCTCGGAACTCAGATCAAGCTGGTAGGACAGATCTCACAGGGAAATTCAATTCGGAAAGTTCTCGTACGAGAGACAAAGCTTTGTGATGCCACAGCTTTAATCGTAGGAATACGCAAATCCAACGGTCTTGGGTAGGTGCTATAGCAATCTAATTTAAGTCCATTCAGTGTTTGAAGTTCTTTTCTGATTACTTTTTAACAGTAATATCATTCAGGTGCCCACTTTCATTGGCTAGATATTGTGCCAAGAAGTTACCTGCAACTACTTCCGTACTGGCAATTCACAAAGGAAAGATTGTATTTCAGAAGAATGCCACAAAACAATTGTCAGGTTCGAATCCACAGGTCACCATGCTTTCATGATCTCAAGAATTGCTCTTACCTTTTGTTGGGTCTTTGAAAATATTGCTATCCCGTACATAAAACATTTTAGGCTAAATAATTCAAATTTGTTAGCTGTTTTCAAGAACTTATTAGTTGTGCTGTTCTATTGAATTTTTAGTTTAATTGATTGTTGTCTTTGGTTTCGTTCGAAAGGTATAACAGGAGATCCTAGGCCAAGTATTTGCAGTTCATTAGATCTGACTATTAGGGATGATGATTCCAAGGTTCTGAATCCAATTCACAAAGAAATTCCTGATATTGAATTCTCAAGGGTGGCAGAGGTTGAGAATCTTGCACCCCACACAGTTCAGGACTCAAAAGAGAGTGGTCAGGACTCGAAAGAAATCACATTAAAACTGGATTCGCCACCAACAGAAAAAGATAATGATGTTATGAGAACTGATGACACTGAAACAGGAAGTTTACCTTTATCTGCATCCAAGAGCAGCATTGACTTGGAATCAGTGGAAGAAATTGAGGATGGAAATTATCACCATGCTCAAGAGCAGAAAGATGAGGTTTCTTCTTCAATTTCTCTTATTAGAAAGCTTCCAGACTCTACGCGTGGCTGGCCCCTTCTCCGAAGAGCAGTATCACAAAATCCAGAAGGTTTCAAAGGCACTGAAGCCAGGGAAATGTCCGTGGTTCAATGGGTAATGAAACTACCCAACAGGTCTTCATTGTTCAGCCCCAAATTGCAGATTGGTTTAGAACCTTACAGAGGAGAATACGATGACAGTGGTTGCGAAAAGAGCACTAGAAGCACTTTATCTGCATGGTTTGAGTTGCCTAGGGAGCTGGAAATGCTTATCTCAACTAATTCCACCAAATGCAAAGTTTTCAGCCGTAAAGAGATTCAGCGATCAATGACTCAGTTCTCACCAGGTCAATAATTTCTTTGCATTTAGGTGTCACCTAAAACTACTAGATTTGAATATTTCAGCAGAACTATGCATTTGTGGGATCATGGAAATAAATCATTGAGATAATTACAGTTCTATGACTTCTGCCCAACTCAGTAATGAGATTTTACTGATAATGATCTCAGGAGTTTGAGGTAAGGTGACAAAAAGAAGAAGAAGAAGATGATGATGATGAATAAAAAAACCCATCATCCTACCTCATGTTCTATATATTTCCATTTGACCCCAAAATTCATAGCAGAATGGTTCACCATCTGTTCTGCCAACTTAATTGAAAATTTTCTGTCTGAAGGACATTCGTAGTCCATACACACACTAACCCAATAATCTTTGTTTTCAGATATTGTTCCATTAATACACATTTTGAGATTCATTTCTGTCTTTTTAAAACAGAAAATTTGATAGGTAATGGAGGTTGCAGCCAGGTATACAAGGGGTGTCTTCCTAATGGCCAGCCAGTGGCAATAAAGAGATCAAAATCTTCCAAAAAAACATGGAAAGATTTCCTTTTAGAAGTGGACATCCTCACTAGTTTAAAGCATAAACACATTACACACTTGATCGGTGTCTGCGTCGAAAACAATGATCTTATCTCCATTTACAAGTTCTTATCGAGAGGGAGTCTAGAAGAAAATCTCCATGGTAAGCTGTACCTGACATCTCTTCTCCATTTTCCTCCTTTTTTTATCCTTTAATTTTTTGTAATTAAACATGGTTTTGACATGCAATCCAGGCAAGGGAGATAAATCTGTGCTTCCATGGGATGTGAGATTTAAGGTGGCTGTTGGAGTGGCAGAGGCACTAACTTACCTACACAGCGGCTGCTCAAGGTCCATCATTCATAGAGATGTCAAGTCTTCTAATATTCTTCTCTCAGATGAATTTGAACCACAGGTACGTTTTGAAGAGATCTCAGAACCATTGTTATCATAAGAAGCTGCTTCTATAATCCTACAGAAATTTATGTAATCTGCTATATTAATAGCCATCAAAGAGCACAAGTATACATACTGCGAAGATTCAGCATGCGAATTTGCAATATATTTCAGAAGGTGGAAGCCTTGCAACATTCAACTTTACGTCTAACTGTAGCCTTTTGTTCTAATGTTTGTTGAATCTGTGACAGTTATCTGATTTTGGACTCGCTTTATGGGCGCCAACAAGTTCAGCATGTGTTACATACAGTGATGTTGTTGGCACTTTTGGGTGTGTTAACCTTCTCTCATAAAACCCATTTGCAATAGTAATTCACAGAATTTTGTTCGCATCGATTCCTAAGCTGAATAACTGTTATAGGTACCTTGCTCCTGAGTATTTCATGTATGGGAAGCTTAGTGTCAAGATAGATGTCTACTCCTTTGGCGTGGTCCTCCTCGAACTGTTATCAGGAAGAAAACCCATCAACACTGAGAATCCCAAAGGCCAAGAGAGCTTGGTTATGTGGGTAAGGACGTTCCCCTTTTTAATGACTGAACACATCAATACTACTCAACACTAGGGTACAAATAGATGTCACCTAAGTCACAATTGGTTTGAAATTATCATGGAGTAGATGTTTACATGTTTGTGTTGGGGACCATGGAAATTGGAAATCATGTTAGGCGGTATGATGTTTTTCTGACTTAAAATGGAAGAGGAAGAAGCATTATCCCACCCAATGTGGTTTCCATTTCCACATCGCTTCAAACATACAGCAAAGATAACAAACTGTCCCACCAAAAATATTCAAATGGTGTGCCTTTTGTAGGGTTTATGTCACAACACCTTCTGGTGCACATTCAAATGTAATTATTATTAGTAGAGGTTAGTTACACATATCATCCTTTTCTGTAAAGGCAACACCAAAGCTACAGACAGGGTATGCTACAGAGCTTTTGGATCCCAAACTGGGCAGAGAATATGATGAGAATCAAATGCGGCAAATGGTTTTGGCTGCAACCCTTTGCATTACAAAGACAGCCCAGCATCGCCCCGAAATGAGCCAGGTAATCCGTTTAATTTCATTCTAGAATGTACTGAAAACGGAGTTTTGGATATTATCATAGCTGTCGGTAATGCTCATTGGCTCTCACATTTCATGGGACTTACAATCACACATGGAAGAATTGATAGCTGAAACTGTCATCAGTTTATCCAGTGGCACATGTATATTTGACATGGTTTCATTAGCTAAGTTCTTGGTTTTTTCTGTTTTCTTGGTGATGCAGATACTGAAGCTTCTACGGGGAGTTGAAGAAGTCATGGAGTGGGCGAAATCTGAAGTCAATATTCCTAAGGAAACAGATGTCCAAGATGAGGAAGCATATCCAGTTCAAGGCTTCCAGTCTCATCATATAGACCTTACACTGCTGGAGGCAGATGATGATACAACTTCAGTCAGTAGTATAGAACAAAACCACCATCATTCCTTGGAAGAGTACTTGAGAGGCCGGGTTCATCAGTCTTCGATTAGCTCTTCATTTGACTTGTTTTAGAACGGAACATGTTTCATGTTTTGACAGATGGAACATGTAATAGTTCTGTGTAGTTCATAAAGAATGTAGACATGTAGTCCCTTGGAAAATAGGCTGTCCATGGACCCAGGTGTGGCCTGAATCCGCCGAAGTCCAAGTATGAAACCTAAGGATTGAAACCTAAGGATTTGGCCTGTCCAATGAGAGAGGCATGGATGCAAATTTGGGTTTTATAGGGTCAGAGTGGGGCCTTGGGCTCCAGCCTCATTTAGACTCTAGTTTTGCATACAACTTAATATTTGTATATATTTTTTTAAAAGTTCACTTCGACGGTAATGGAAGATGTTTTTTTTTTCCCTGAAATTGGGCATCCAACTGGCTCTGCCTTTTTTGGGTTGGGGGCTTAATTAGACTGGGGCATCTACTGCATAGGCTTGGACCTCCTATATTTCTTACTGAATCTAGGATCTGGACCCAACCCAGATCTGGGCCCTTCAACCATTATTGGACCCAGATGCAGCCCAAGTAGGTCTCGCCACTGGTCTATCCTTTTTTTTTTCTCCCTCTTTCAGGAATTGTTCATTTTATTATTGCCACTGATCAACTAACGTCAGCCTATAATATATAATATATAATATATCTAATACTGGTGTAGGAAGTATAGTAACTAACCACCAGATTTTTAGGACTAATCATTTAGTTGTACCACTTACAATTGCAAAATAAAGTACTTTCTCAATAAAATAGAAATATATAAATAGATCATTTCTGCTCTCTCTTGCCTGCTGATGTAACTAAAGATCACACACAGCACATGAAGATAAATGCTTTTTTTTCCTATGATGAAGACAATTGAGTAAATATGTTCACCTCTATTAATTAGATCCCATTTGTGATTAAACATGAAAAACCATGTAATTTTTAATTAATAAATCTATATCAAGTTGTTGGCAAAAAGCCCACCATTGAATGAACTGAGGAAAATGTTTAATAACATAATAACTCATCAGTCTCTACTAAATCCATTTTGAACTTCTACTCTCATGGTAATATAAAATTTCTTTAAGTTGAGATTCAAGTGAGTGAAGTTTGCTTGAAGCACCACCTCTCATCGTCAAAGCAGACCATTAGATCATTATGATCCCCCTTTTAGTGTAAACAGACTGACATGATTCACAGACAGAATGACATCATCTTCATGTCAATTATAAGCACAGGTCTATCCAAACCGGGTCTTGGAATGCTTATTTCATACTTTATGCAACATGCTTCATTCCAGCAATATGAAGATTTGGAAATCATGAGTATTACTAATAGTGCAGCATCTTAAGATTCAGTCCTTTTTCTACTTTCCAAGAACGATACCCACCAGACATTTATACCAGTACAGCAGGGGGAAAAAATCAATGAATGGATTTAGATTAAACTAACAATGGGTTACATATATATATATATATATATGAAAGGAATTATAAACTACTGTGAAAACTTTATCCAACCATTTTGCCCCTCTTCTACACATCCAACTATGAAAACTTTATCCCCTATTCATGGAAAGTATGGTCAATGGTAAAAACAAGCACTGAGTGCTGAATCAATTGACAAGATTAACTTGAAAATCAAATGAGCCAATCAAATTCAAAGGAAACTGAAACGAACTATATCTGCCCCTTGTATAGAACTTGTTTTCCATAATGAGATTAAAAGGTGACATAATTTGCTGGAATTGGAGTGGAAGAATTCTAATTCAAGATACCGAGTCAAAAACCATGTCAATGGAAATGAAAATGCACAATCAGCCAAAAGAATCACAAAGCAACAATAATATCCTCCTGAAAGTTAGCCATGCATAACTGGATATTGCACAGAAGCAAATTCAACTTCACAGAAAGGACAAATGAAAGTGATTTCATTTGAAAAAAAAAAACATTCAAGCCAATAAAAAATGTGTCGGAAAACAGTAGTTGATGAAAGTTAATATAATAGAAATTTTTGCATCCAATAAGACTTCTGGCATGTATCAAGGGTTTGAAGTCCTTGAAAATTATGCAATGGATAGATTTCAATTTTTTTTTTCAAATTATTAGTCTTTCTTAGTGTTTGTTTAATTTGTTGTACAACGGTCATACTTAGGCATCTTTCATAATAATAATCAAAATGAGATTATGTAACCTAATTAACAATTCTGCAAACAAAACCTACATGAATATGCATATGTTAAATGGTTTTGAAATGCTCAAGTCCTGACCTCATTCCATGCACTTGAGTTATAACTATTGCATTCCCTTAAGATTGACCATATTGGATTGACCAGAGACACATCCCGTTTTAGGAGCTTATTCTAGTAGATGATTTCAATTAGAAAATGTAGTATCTTAGCACATCACTAAGCTACCCCTTATCCCACAACCTTAAGGTGACTTGGCAATAATCCCTCCCTCGCGATGGCGCTCCTACAACTCAAATCCGTGGCCTATCTCTGATACCACTTGTAGGATCTCAGCACCCCACGAGCTACCACTTATCCCACAACCTTAAGGTGATAAGAAAGGTAGAATCAATGGTTTTATACAAGATTCGACATCACGCCTATGAGCCTATTTTTAGAGTGGTCGCAAGGAGTGGCATTGTGGCACCCACGAAATATATCTTATATTCTATTTGACATGAGGAATTACTAATTAGTCAAGTGAACTTTATTGGTATCCAAAGATTATAGTCAAGAGTCAAAATAGACAGTCTAGTTGGAAAGTAAAGATTTAGGCAATAAGCCAAGTGGAGGGTTCAAAAAGGTCTATAGATTCACTGCATCCCAAGATTCTAAGTAGAGATAAAGTGGGAAGACTAGCTGGAAAGTATCACTACATTTGCACAATAAGCCACATGGAGCTCCAAAAGAGTCTATTTGTTATTTGTAAATCATTAAAAATGAAAATTAAATCTCCCTCCCTCCCTCTCTCTCTCTCTCTCAAATTTTTAGTGACAATGAGTACTCTCCCTTTGCATGAAAACTCCTTTTAAGGTCATAACTCTGAAGGTTGTAACTCATTTTAAGTAAATGTGTAACAACTCCTTTACCACGAAACCTCTGCATTATTTTGCATCAAAAGAATAAATACCTCGCATTTTTTTTGTTCCAAAAACAATCCTTAGTCAAAATACCTAGGTTCTCTAATGTTTTTGGTTCCAAAAACCATCCTTAATCAATACATTTGCTTTCTGTTGGTTCTTGTCAGTCTATCAGTTCTCTTATTCAGAAGAACAAAATTCAATAAGATGATCGGTGGGTCGAGAACTTCTCTTTTTATTGCTTTCCAGGGATGGTTCATGGGCTTTTTTTTCCTGTAGTTGTTTCTGTGTTGGTTTGGGGCCCCTCTTGGGTGCTTTTGTTTTGTGCTACTTTATTAGGTTCTGTTCCATGTTTGGCTTCTCTATCTCTCTTATACTGCCACGCCCTGTTTAATCAAAGTAACTATTCAAAAGGAAAAGAACCATAATGTGACTCCAGAAAAGAACAGACCTTCATGTGCTGATTACTTGTTCTTAAAGATTTGTTGGAACATAAAAAGGAACAGCTCAAGAAAGTGGTGGAAAGACATTTTCTACATTGTGGTATTGAAGGACTCGATGCATGCCATCCTATAACAGGCTACTGATAAATTGCAGTTTCAGGTTGAGATAAATCCCAATCCACAATCGATGCCGATTCAGCCCTTGGACATGGCCTACATGGAGTCCAAATCATTGATAATTGGAAGTATTCACTTTCTCAAAATTACTCTAGTTCAAATTGTGATATATTTTTATCAAGTCTAATTAAGAGACCTTATTACGAAGTTGTGATGAGGCTTATTATAGACTTGCCTAGATTTGATAAAATTTTAATCTATTAGATTAGTATAGATTAGGTTAGTAAGTTGCATTTAAGATTAGAAATCCTTCTAGGATTTCAATTAATTTCTCATGATTTAAGGAAATGTAAATGACATATTTAACCTGAATCTTAGTCCACATATAAATGCAATCAAGCCAGTGTATATCCCTATAATCCAAGCTGGAGAAAGAAACAAACATAAGGCACTAGACTCTTGTCTTAACCAAAAATGCTACTGTAGATTTGACAACATTCATCAAAAAAATTCATACTTCACCTTTCACTAACATGATCTTTACTCCAAATCACACCATACCAATGGCAGATTGGATAGCATGGACTAGACCACATTCCTCTTCTTCTAGGTTCTTTTTTTCTCATATTTGGACTGGCGACATGACTTGAACATGAGCTTGTAAAAATGCAACCAACCCTCTTTGAAATCCCTGTAATCCAAGACAGAGAAAGCATCAAGCACAAGTCATTCCGCAACCATTCACAACTCCCAACATTGATATGGTAATATTCACCTGTTTAACATGATCATTTCTCCAACTTGTACCTAATGTAAGGCACTGACTGTAAAACAACAATCGCTCATTTCTAGAAACTCTAGTGTCCCAATATTGTAGAGCTTAATATTTTGAAAGCCAAACTTAGCATTCAACTGATTTGGCCAAATTACCCTCAGCCTTCCACACTAGATAACTGTTAATCCTCTCATTCATTAAGCTTCATTGTACTCTAGCTCCAGTAACGCTATATAAATACAAAGATGTGCTGAATTTGCTAGCATTTCTGCTTGCCTAATATCAAAAAAGTTTTGGCTGTTTAGTTGTGAACAGTGGAATTCTGATGGAAGCCAAGCATATAAAACAATAACTTCGAATCAGAATGTTTGATCAAACCACTTGGGAATTCCCTCAAGTAGACTGTAGATTTTGGAAACCCAGCTACTCCAGTAAGATTTAACTGATGTGACAATCATCTCTTTTATCCTCCAACCACATAACAATGGAGTCCCGAGCCTCTGATTAAAAACTCCACTGCCCACGACACCATGGGGCAGCCTCCCATGCACGCAGGCAATGCATGGCAGCTGCCCCATGGTCACCATGGGGTTTTTTCCTCATCTAATCTTAATTCCATAACAATGAGGTTTGCAGCTAGTGATAGAACTTGTTAGGTAAGCATTCAGATTGAAGGCAGGGGCACTGGGTGCCGGTGGGGCAGCTTTCCAAGAATGATGCCTGCAATCGGACAGTTGACAGCCTATTGTATACCCTGCATCCAAAGAAGGGAGATGTATACATGGGGCGCTACTCAGCACCCCGGCATTTTTTTTTTCGAGAAAACAACCTCCTAGTTTGGCCCACTTGAATGCATGATGATCATGAAAGTTTATTCAAGCCCACTGAAATGCATGATGATCATGGAAGTCCGTTGAATAGAAAGGTCTAGATGAGACTTACCTATATGTAAAATCTTGGCTCCATAAGATTATCCTAACCTTTTTTTTATAAAATTTCATGATTTAAGGCATCATTTTATTTTGATCATCCTCACCCCAACTTGCCAACACGTAGAACATTAAAGAAAAAAAAAAGAAAAAGGAAAACGAAAATGAAGAGAATGCATGCCCATATTTATGACTAGTGCTATATTTGGCTTCTTTTCCTTGGAACATAGAGAAGAATAGCATTCAAGAAATGAAATTGGTTCTTTTTAAGAGGAGACTTGTAACACTAAAATAGCGTTAAATGAGTCTCATAAAAATGGAATCTTGGGAAGGCGAAGATGGTATCTTGGGAAAGTGATGATAAAAATGATGATGGGTATGTGCTTGGATTCTTGGCCAAGGTGAGTTTAACGGGCCATGCCAGGCTGTTGCTTGCCCAAGCCCTTATTTGCAAGGCATCTGGGCCGTACCATGAACCCGGGCCCGGGACGGCCCGTGCCTGGGATTGGCTGGGCTAATCAACATTGATATGAGTGCAGTGCCATAGTACATTGACCTACATGCTGGGCTTCCATGGCCAGGCCCAGTTTACATCCCTAATTGTAACTCAATTTTTTTAATTGATATAGTTTTTTTATTCCTTATATTTGTAGAATAAAGAGAGCCATGCCCGTGCTAAGCATGAATTATTGTGTTAGTTTATTATTAACTTATGGAGGGTGTCAGAGCCAGTTCTGATTGTTGGACCTACGGTTATGGACTTACGGACCCAAAATGCTTCTGCTGGCTTAAGCTGGGCAGCAGTGTTCTTTGGCCAAAACAGATTTTAATGAAAAAAATCTAAATCAATGTGATAACGTATTAACTTGCCTCTGGCTTCTAAAAGAATCTTTTGACTTCAATTCTCACCATCTTGGTTGAATTGATTATCTAGTATGTGTTACAGAGGCCCGAAGTTCAGCTGTAAGTGAGCAAAATTTGCATGTGGCTCTGCTTCCCATGAAGGCCAAATAACTCTCCCAATACTGGTAAGGGGCAGCTGTTATGATCGAGAGGTCTAAGTTTCAAATCTGGCCTCCCCCTCCTTACATATGTGAGTTTATATTACCTCATATGCGTGAATTGTGTCTCCTTATACGTGCGAGTTTCCATCACCTCACGTGTAAGTTCTATCTCCTTGCACATGCGAGTCTGCGTCACCTTATATGTGTGAGTCTCTCAAGTTCCCAGCCCCTTAGCTGAGTTACCAAAAAAAGAAAAAAAAAACTCCCTCAACACATTCACAAACACATGGCAGTATGCAGATTTGCTAATCAAAAGAACATTAGAGCATCATCTTGAGATTCGTTCTGTCCTTTTTTACCATTCCCATGAGGGTATCCCACTTAGACTCACATTCATACCAGAGCACGCGCGCACAAAAATAAAAATTGCATTGACATTACAATGATGGGTTACATTGATAACATTGATATATGAAAGGAAATTATCTATACCACACATACCCTAAACATCTGTGAAAACTTTATCCGACCATTTTATACCTCTTCTACACATCCAAATGACTACTAACAAACCTTCAACCACTGAGAAAAAAAGAAGAAAAGGAATAACCATAACAAAAAGAACCAAAACATGAATCTGTAACAACCAGCAGTCTCTCCACACTTTACACGAGGTTTAAGGAAAACCACACATTCCCAGCCCGACCTTGGCCGCCAATCATTTTTTCGAATGTTTACACTTTGCACTCCCTCTTGTTTTTACATTGCTGTGTGTAATTTGTCCATGATTACCAGATTACTCGCTTTAGTATAGAACTGTATATGGTAATGCTACCTTGGCTGCAGACAAATAACAATGACTTCCACAAATCGAGTTATTGCCAAGTAGATAGTTTTCCAAGCCTTGCTTGCATTTTTGTTTTCCCTCAAACAGCCAATCCTCATAGTCAAAGTCGGGGTTCTCAATCTGCAGCTCAGGAGGCTTCCAGTCATCCAATAGGCTTCTATGCTGGGCATCCATTTTATAGATACTGCTTTCTAATGCATTGCATTTGTAAGAAGTTCTAAGATCTTGAGCAGGTTTTTCAGCTGTGTCACATTGTTTTTCATTGCTGGGTGGCTCCAGATCCTTGCATTGTAGCAATGGCGACCCAAAGTGTAGCCCATTCCCTTCATCAATAATAATCAAAGTTTAATGTCTACATGAGTAAATCCATCAAGCATCTACATGAATAAATCCATCAAGCAGCAAGCGTTCCTTGGAAGAAAGGAACTCACCATGGTTATGGCCAGAATCTGCACAAATGTCATGCTTTCTCCTCTTGGCACTGGTCTGTGTGCCATCAGAAGAACCACAAAAATCCTGAGTACTGGCAGGCTGCTCATCCTCGTCAGTGATGTTCCTCTTCTCTACCTGTTCTACTTCTTTAAATTTTCTCCTTTTGTCATCTGATCTTGTTTGATCTGTCTTCCTCTGCTTATCATTCCCCCAGTGCTCGAATTTTTCTTTCTTATTCTCTTTCCTCTCTCTCTTCTCTTTTTTCCTTTGTTTCCTCTCCTTGTCCTTCTCCTTTTCTCTCAAGAGCTACAAAGAAACAGAGAGCATGTCAAAATTCAAAAGAGAGGAGGAAGGGCAAAACAAATCACAATCGACATAGATGTTATTCAACATAAACAATGACATCACAAATTTGGAAGTTACAATAGTAACAAATTGTCATCGGGCATCATACATCTAGATGCATATAACAGCTAATTTGTTGTATTGCAGTCTGAATTAGTTATCTGTCTTTCATGATAATCAAAATGAGAATAAGAAACCTAATTAAGAATTCTGCAAACAACACCCACATGAATTTGCGTTTGTTAAAAGATATTGAAATGCTCCAATCTTGACTTCATCCCATGCACTTCTGAGTAGTAAGTGAATTACTATCGCACTGTAGTGTGAGTGAAGCATCACATGGACACCACTGTGGAATGCACAAATACTATTAATTTTTATGAATTACAACAATCAACGGCATTTCTATCTCCCTAGTTCCCTTGAGATCCAATCAAAGCTCAATTCCGTAATTTAGGTGACCAAATTGAATTGATCAGATGCTTGCTGTTTTAGCAGCTTGTTCTTGTAGTTGATATCAGCAAGTGCCAGTTTTCATACTTAAAAGAACAAAGAACCATCAGGTGACTCAAGAAGAGTTGAAGAGAACTTTATGTGTCAGTTTCTTGGTCCTAAAAATTTGTTGGAAAATAAAAGGAGCTACTCAAGAGAGTAGCAGAAAGACATTTTCTGCAATGTGATTCTGATGGACAAATCAACACATGCCATCTTATAATAGGTTATTGATAAATTACAGTTTCAGGTTAAGATAAATCACAATCCATAATGCACAATGTATGGTGATACAGCCCACAGACTTGGCCCACATGGGAGTCAAAATCTATTGATGAATGGAAGTACTCACTTTCTCAATATTACTAAAGTTCGAATTGAGAGCTTTTAATACTGTGTGTAATGGACACCTTATTATGAAGTTCAAAAATGGCGTAGCCAAGACTTATGGGGATTTGATTAAAACTTCGATCTATGAGAATAGAAGACAGTTTCCTTTAAGATTAGAGATCCTTCTAGATTGTCAAATGATTTCTTATGATTTAAAGAGATGTAAATGATATATTTAGCAAACAAAAGCACTACTGTTGCAGCCTGCTTATGCATGTCTAGCAAAACAAACAATTGATCATACAAATCTACTACGCAAAGAATCACCCACACTACCTAGTTGATTGTATTTTTGGGTTTTGGAAACAACCACATTCCCACCCTTGTGGCTGGATTAAATCTTGGTCCCACTTTTTGAAATTTAACTAAAGAATACTACCACTGCATTGGATTACCACATCTGAATTTGAGGATAAATGGACTGCTCCCCTATTCTAGGGATCCAAAAAATAAGATACTGTACAAATGCAACCTGGCCAATGTGAAATCTCCCTATAGTACAAAAGACTGACAGGGAAAGCAACAAATATTGAACCCTTTTCTTCAAACGTCATCAACTTCCAAAAAAGTAGATTTAATAACATTTCCAATCAAAAGTCATACTAGCCGTAAAACATGATCTTTTTTTACTTTTGCCACCGCAAAACACAAGCACAGGATAGAGTGAACTTAACTGGAATCCTCTTCGAAGGGTCTAAAAAGTGGAGCATATATAAATGCCCAAGCCAATGTAGATCCTTTTAATCCAAGACAATGAAAACGACAAACATGAGCAACCTCCACTCTCATCTTAACCAAACATGATAGGGTAGATTTGACAGCTCTTGTAGTAAAAAATCATACTTCACCCATCACTAACATGATCTTTCTCCAAGTTACACCAAACCAAAGGCAGCTTGGGTAACATGAACTAGACTACATTTCTCCTCCTGAGGGTGGTGGTGGTGGTGGCGTTGGTAGTGGTATTATTATTATTATTATTATTATTATTATTGTTGTTGTTGTTGTTGTTGTTGTTGTTGTTATTTTCATTGTTATTATTTAAAGTATTGGTGACATAACTTGAACATGAGCATGTATAAATGCAACCAAGCCATGTGAAATCCATATAATCCTAGACAGAATGCATCAAACATAAGTCATTCTACTCATTTTAAACCACCAACAACATCCAACATTGATAGGGTAGATTTGGTCCAATTCCCAGTAGAATATCAAAATTCACTTCTTTTACATTCACTTGTATCTAAAGTAGGCATCTAACTGTAAAATAACTATAATCCATTTCTAGAACCCAAGTGTCTCATTATTGTAGGGCTTAATATTTTGAAAGCCAAAACTAGTGTTCAATTGATTTGGACAAAAATATCCTCAAGCTCACCACTGTGAATTCCAAATTATCCCCTAATGCATTAAGTTTCATTCTTCTCTGCCTCCAACAATGCTTGGTAAATTCAAAGATGTTCTGAATTTAACAGCTTATGTTTTTGCCTAATATGAAGCAGGTTTTGTCTTTTAAATGGAGTTCTGATGCAAACCATCCATTTAAAACAATAACTTCTAATCAGGATGTTTGGTTTAAGTGTTTAACATTTGGTAACTCCCTCAAGCAGACAGTACAGTAAAAATTTTGGGGTCTCTCAGCTGTTCCAGTAAGATTAACTGATTGGACAGTCAGTCCACTCGTAGCTCAGTTTTGAGAAATCTTCCTTCAAAAGAAATAACCAGGGATCGCAGTCTGTAGTGCTGACAGGGATCGCACATTAAGATGTGAATTTTTTTTCTCCCATTCAAATAATAACTTTTATTAGAGAGAAGGCAATACAGTATAGAATAAAATTTTCTTATTTTTATATAGAGTAAAATTTTCCTTGCATTGAAAAGGAAGATGAAGGATAACAGTGTCATACCCGTCTCCACCAATACAAACCTCATTGCATCTATATGTATGCATCTCACATACCAAACTTAAAACAGGACGCACACAAATAGAGAGCATTGATGAAAATGAAGATCCACTTCATTCCACTCATTCACTAAATTACCCATTCATTACAAAGAGACAATTCATTCGACAATGACATAGAAAAAACCCGAGGACCGAATCGAATTAAATCGTAGTCGAGCATAACTAGTGCGAAAGTCAACACAACAGAGATAATATGCTCAACAAACCAGTTCCAGGTCGGGTCTCTCCCTTGCTTCACACCCAGGAGGCGGATATGGAAAGCAACGAGACATGGCTGCAATCGATCGAGAATAAGAACAACAACAACAGCGTTCAAAGCTTGGAAAACAAGTACACTGTGGCTGTGGTTGGATTTAAGAGATGATCAAAAGAAAAGAGAGGTGTAATAGGAAAGTGATTCGGATGTGAGAAGAGGCGGGAGAGAGACTGGTTTTATTTATAGAAAGTTCAAACTAGGAAAGTTGTTTTTTTTAGAAAGGAAAGTTGTAGTTGGAGTCGGAGTTGGGGAGTGTTTTTAAGTAGGCCCACTTCTTAGATCTAATCCGCTAAACGCAAATCACTCAATTTGATTCAACAGTGGATAAAGTTTCAAGCCCAGCATAATCAAACCTGCCGTTAGACTAACCCTACTTCACAAATCAATTTGGTGCCTTAAACACGCAATGCATCTGATGGCAGACCCTACCTAATTAGAAGAAAATTCTGACCACCATAGGGCATTTTTTCAACAAATCAGGATTATATGAGGAAATCCCCCATGGTGGTGACCATAGGATTTTTAATTAGAGGATCCAAACTCTTTTAAAACTAGCTTAGATTTTAAAAAATGGGCCCCACAAATTGAGCATCCGAATCCCCTTGCCATGTGGCCATGATCATGTAGTGGAGGATAAGGTGACTTAGAGAAAAGTTACACTAACTGCATTTGGTATTTAATAGCTCTCATATCTCAAAATATATGGATTTGGTAGTGAGAGAAATAATATGTGCATATACTAAAAGTATACAAAATGCATATAAGCTTATGTGGCATCACACGATGGCAATTATACTCCACATTTTATTTCTCTTTCACACATACCCACATCAAACTTCATTCATTGCAGCCAATAATAAATAGCAAAAACTCCACTATAGGGCCCATATAATGGAAATCCGGACCATCCAAGCTATATGTCATCTCCTCCAATGATAAACCTTCTTAAAATTTGGATCACCTATTGTATTTGATGCAGGTTCACCATGAGTGGACTAATCACGATAAACCTTATCATTGAAAATCTACATAATACCCCCCCTCCATTTCAAACTTTTTCTAGAGATGAAGTTATTGGGTTTTATATGACATGGCCCTTTGCGATTGATCCACTCATGGCTGGCCTCCGTCGGGTGTGATAGGTGATCCAAACTCATACTCAAACATGAGTTTAAAACAAGTGTGGTCCTATCATGTAATTTAGCATGTAAGTGTGTAATTAATGCGGCACTAGCAATGATGCCACGTCAAAGTCTAGTTGCCTTTTGTTCTCATTTAGACAGTGGGACCCGCTCATATAGAATTAAACTGAAATGTATATCCAAGGAGGAGAGCATTGTGATCATGTGACTCCCACGATGGAGAGTAAGCTCTCTCCAACTGGCCCAAGGAATTGACGAGCGTCCCCATCCCAATGCCACGTGTCCCACATTAGTTTCGGACATCATGAAGCAGAGAAAAATAGAAAGATCCACGGAAGAAATGCTCGCTCACTCGGGGGTGAGAAAATGAGTGGGCCCAATCCATTGAAAATCTGGACCGTTGAATAGATACTCACACACTTTGACTTGTCATAGGTCATTATCCCGATTGTAAAAACGTGTGATTTGCGGATCCTGGAAGGCGCACGATTGCCGTTGATAAATACCACCAGTCCCTCTCCCTCTCCCTCTCCCTCTCCCTCTCCCGCCTTGGCACACACATTCGAATTTCCAACAACATTCCTACTTCCTTCCTTTCGCGCTTCGTCCTTTTCCAAATCTCTCCTTTCGTTTGGGCTCTTTGGCGTTCGTTTCTTGATCGACGACCGTCTCTGCAACATTCTTGGTAGTCTGGGGATTTTCTAGGTTTTGGGGGTTTTCGTTCGTCCGTTGTTGTTGATCGATTGCAGAGCCATGTCTCGTTGCTTTCCATATCCGCCTCCTGGGTATGAAGCGAGGGAGAGACCCGACCTCGAACTGGTTTGTTTGTTGAGCATGCCATCTTTGTTGTGTTGACTTTTGCACTTGCTATGCTCGACTAATTGTAGCCGACCCCAACGTGGCTGGGATAAGGCTTTGATGACGATGATGATGATGAATTGTTTCTTTGTAATGAATGGGTGTTGTAGGGAATGATTGGATTGAAGTGGGTTTTCATTTTCTTGTTAATTTTGGTATGTGAGGTGCATACATATGCAATGAGGTTTGAAGAAAAGGATTCAATGTCTATTGCTTTCCTTGTCAGTATTATGCACTAAAGGGAGATTTGATCACATTGGCTAAGTTGCATTTGTGCAGTGTCTATTGTTTTGGATCCCGTAATCCATTTCTCCTCAAATTCAAATGTGGTAATACTATGTATTGCTAGTAGTAGTATTTTAGAGTTTAATTTCAAAAAGTGGGACCAAGATCTAATCCGGCCACAAGGTTGGGAATGTGGTGGTTTCCAAAACCAAAAAACGCAAGCAACTGTACAATCAACTAGGAAGTGTGGGTGATTCTTTGGGTGGTTGGTTTGTATGATCAATAGTTGGCTTTTCTAGACATGCGTTAGCAGGCTGCAACAGTTGTGCTTTTGTTTGCTAAATATATCATTTACATCTCTTTAAATCATGAGATATTATTCAACATCCTACAAGGATCTCTAATCTTAAATGAAACTGTCTTCTAATCGCATGGATTGAAGTTTTAATCAAATCTTCATAAGTCTTGGCTAAGCCTTTTCACAACATTGTAATAAGGTCTCCTAAATACACACGATGAGAAAAGCTCTCAATTTGAACTTTAGTAATAATGAGAACGTGAGTACTTCCATTCATCAATAGATTTAGACTCCCATGTGGGCTATGTCTATGGGCTGTGTCACCATGCATTTTGGATTGGGATTGATCTTAACGCGAAACTGTAATTTATCAACAACTATTATTAGATGGCATGTGTTGGTTTCTCTATCAATATTGCATTGCAGAAAATGTCTTTCCACAACTCTATGGAATAGTTCCTTTTATTTTCCAACAAATTTTCAGGAACAAGAAACTGACACATAAAGTTCTCCTCATCTCTTGTTGATTCACCTGATGGTTCTTTGTTCTTTTAAGTAAGAGAGATGACACTAGTTTAAATCAACTACAAGAATAAGCTCCTAAAGCAGGATGCGTCTGGTCAAACCACTTTGGTCACCTAAATTAGTGATTCAATCTCAAAGGAACGAGGGAGATAGAAATTCTATTGATTGTTTTAATTCAAAAAAATTAAAAGGAGTTGTGCATTTTGCAGTGTCCTGTTGGAGATAATGTTTGGTTTAGTTGTTATCGTTCGGATGTTAAGAGATTTTAGTAGGTTATCCTTATCCTGAGGATAAGGTTAGTTTAGAGTTACTTATAAATGTAACTCTCATCATTCAATGAATCTACGGTGAATTTATGGGAATGCAATGAATTGTGAAATTCTATATGTCAATGCGATGCTTCACTCACATTACGATGCAATAGTTATTCACTTATAACTCAAAAGTGCCCGGGATGAAGTCAAGACTCATTTCAAAATCTTTTAACAAATACAAATGCATGTAGGTGTTGTTTGCAGAATTCTTAATTAATTAGGTTTCTTATTCTCATTTTGTTATCATGAAGACAGATAACTAATTAAGACCACAATACAACAAATTAGATATTCAACTAAGACGGCGGCGGCGGTGGCGGCGGTGGCGGCGGCGGCGGTGACGACGACAACGACAACGACAACAACAATAATAATAATAATAATTTTATAAAATAAAATGGAATCTGTCCATTGTATTACTTTTAAAGGATTTTAAACCCCTGATACACTCCAGAAGTCCCATTTTATGCAAAAAGTTCTGTCAGCTTTATTCTACTACTGTTTTGGGACACATTTGGAATGGCCTGAATCTTTTTAAATGAGTGTTATCACTTTCATTTGTCTATTTGTCTATTCTGTGAAGTAAATTCATTTCTGTTTTGCATTTATAATGGCTTATTTTCAAAAGGATGTTGTTGCTTTCTAAATCTTTCAGTTGATTGCTCGGTTTTTTTTTTTCTCACTGAGATGGTTTTTGAGCTGGTATTCTGAATTAGAATTCTTCCACTTCAATTCTAGAACACAGTATGTCACCCTTTAATTTCGTTATGGAAAACAAGTTCTATAACAGAGGTATATATGGTCTGTTTTGGGCACTTGATTGTTGAACTCTTTTCCTTTGGTTTTGATTAGCTCAATTTGATTCTTGAAGTTAACCTTGCCAATTGATTCAGCACTCAGTGCTTGTTTTTACCATTGACCCTATTCTCCTTGAATAGATTGGTTTAGCTGCTTAGCATGTACAGAAATGTTAAAATGGTGCTATTATCAAACTTTGGATTTAAGCTCATTTATGTGAAATTCTCTTCCGTCTAGTATCGGTCGGATGCATATAGATGTATGATGTCAGCTGACAATTTGTTCTTATTGTAACTTCCAAATTTGTGATGTCATTGTTTATGCTGAATGTCATCAAGATTGTGATTTCTTTTGCCCTGTCTCCTCTCTTCTGAATTTTGACATGCTCTTCGTTTCTTTGTAGCTCTTGAGAGAAAGGGAGAAGGCCAAGGAGAGGAAACAGAGGAAAAAAGAAAAGAGAGAGAGGAAACAGAAGAAGAAAGAGAAACACGAGCACTATGGGAAACTGGAAGAGAAAAAGCACAGCATTGAAAATAAGGGCAAATATAAGCAGAGTAAGGCAGATCAGACAAGATCAGATGACAAAAAGAGAAAACTTAAAGAAGTAGAGCAGGTGGCAAAGAGTAATATCACAGAAGAGCATGGACAGCCTGCCAGTACTGAGGATTTTTGTGGTTCTTCCGACAGCACACTAACCAGTGGCAAGAGGAGAAAGCATGACCTTTGTGCCGAATCTGGCCATAACCATGGTGAGTTCCTTGCAAGAAATTCTTGCTGCTTGATGGATTTATTCATGTAGATTAGACATTGAGTTTTGATTATTATTGGTGAAGGGAATGGGGTTCAAATTGGGTCGCCATTGCTTAACTGCAAGGATCTGGAGCCACCCAACAAGGGAGAAGATTCTGACAGAGCTGAAAAACCTGCTAAAGTGCCTAGAACTTCTTACAACTACAATGCATTAGAAAGCAGTATCCTTGAAATGGATGCTTGGCAAAGAAGCCTATTGGATAACTGGAAGCCTCCTGAGCTGCAGATTGAGAACCCTGACTTTGACTATGAAGATTGGCTGTTTGAGGCGAAACAAAAGTGCAAACAAGGTGTGGAAAACTATCTACTTGGCAATAACTTGATTTGTGGAAGTTCTTGTTATTTGTTTGCAGCCAAGGTAGCATTACCATATACAGTTCTATACTAAAGCGAGTAATCTGGTAATCATGGACAAAATACGCACAGCAATGTAAAAACAGGAGGGAGTGCAAAGTGTAAGCATTCGAAAAAAGGGTTGGCAGCCAAGGTCAGGCTATGAATGTGTGGTTTTCTTAAACCTTGTGTAAAGTGCGGAGAGCCTGCTACTGGTCAAAGATTCAAGTTTTACTTCTTTCTGTTATGGTTATTCTTTTTTTCTCAGTGGTTGAAGGTTAGTCGGTAGTCATTTAGATTTGTAGAAGACGGATAAAATGGTCGGTCAAAGTTTTCACAGATGTTTAGGGGATGTGTGGTATAGTTGATTTCCTTTCATATATCAATGTAACCCATCATTGTAAGGTTAATGCAATTTTTTTAATTTGTTTGCATGTGCGCGCTTTAGTATGAATGTGAGTCCAAGTGGGGTGCCCTTATGGGAATGGTAAAAAAGGATTGAATGTCAAGATTATGCTCTAATGACAATTTTGATTAGCAAATCTGCGGACTGCCATGGGAAGTAGTAGAGATGGTGTGTGTATGTGTGTGTTATATGCCGTCCATGGGAAGTATTGCCACGTGCAAATCTCACTCACTTAAAGCTAACTTCGGGTCTCTATTTCACAAATACAAATTCAATTGAAGTCAAAAGATTCTTTTGGAAGCCTGAGATGAGTTAATACGTTATCACATTGATTTAGATTGTTTCATTATAAACTACTTTGACCAAAGAACACTGCTGCCCAGCTTAAACCAGCAGAAGCATTTTGGGTCCGTTAGTCCATAACCCTAGGTCCAACAATCAGAACTGGCTCTAATACCATCCATAAGTTAATAATTAAATAGCACAATAATTCATGCTAAGCACGGCTCTCACTATTCTACAAATATAAATAAAAAAACTATGTAAATTAAAAATTCTGACTTAAAATTAGGGATGCAAACTGGGCTAGGCCACCGACAGCCAACCGGGCCTAGCATGCAGGTCAATGTGCTATGACCCCGCACTCATATCAACGTTGACTAGCCTAGCTCATCCGAGCACAGCCATCCTGGACCAAGGTGCCCAGTCTGGTAGTATGGCCTAGACGCCTGGCAAATGAAGAGCCGGGCACAGCACAGGCCAACATGGCACGCATCCATCATCATCTCTAGAGAATTGCTTGATCAACAGCAGTTTGATCTCTTTACACACAGGAGAATAATAATAATAATAATAATAATAAAATCTCCAAAATGCCCCTCACACATCTCCCTCCCTCCCTCCCTCCCCTTTCCTTCTGGCTGACAATGAGCTCCGGCTCTCCCTCCCTCTCTCTTTCTCTCCCCCTTCCTCTCCCTCCTCATATTCCGCTTCCTTTCCCACTCTCTCTTCCTCCTCCCACTCCTCTTCCTCTCCTCTCCCTCCCTCTTCATCTCCATTTTCCTCTTTTCCTCTCCTCCTCTCCTCTCCTCTCTGCCCCATTTGGCCCTATGAGGCCAAACATAAGCCAAACGGCGCAGAGAGGAGAGGAGAGGAAGATGGAGGAAGAGGAGAGGAAGAAGGAGAGGAGTGGAAGAGGAAGAGGAAGAGAAATAGGAAGAAGGAGCGGTAGCGGGAGGAGAAGAGGAAGAGGAAAAGGAAGGGGCTCAATGAGGAAGAGGAGGAGGAAGAGGGAGAGGGAGGGCAAGAGGAAGAGGAAGAGGAAGAGGGAGAGGGAAGGAAAGAGAAAGAGAGCAACCACCCCCCCCCCCCCCCCCCCCCCCCCCCACCACACAACACGCCCTCAGTGGTCGGAGGGAAAGTGGGAGCAAAGAGGAGGAAGGGAGAGAGGTGTGTGTGGAGGAGAAAAGGGTATTTTGGGGATTTAAAAAAATTTCTCATGTGTGATGAGAGAAAAAATTTGTGTTCAAATAGCACCATTCTTATTTTTATCATCACTTTCCCAATATACTATCTTGACCTTCCCAAGATACCATCTTTATGACACTTATTTAATGCTATTTTTAGTGTTATAAGCATATTTATCAATTCCATTTCGTTCTAGTCTCTAAGCTAAAATATTTTGATATTTCAAAATTTCGGTTAAATTTTTCATATTAATAAAAATTAAATAATATATATGCAAAACAAATAGAAAACTAAAAATAAAATATAAACTATGCACGTTCCTTGATATGAATATTGAAAAAAAATTAGTGAAAACTATGTTGCAAATTGAAATAGGCCGGAATAGACTGAACGAGAAGCTAAAACAGAACCGAAATCGGCAAAAATTGATTGAAATTAACCGAAATTCAATCCAAAAATTTGTTAACCCCCATTCTGTTTCGGCCGAAAGATCAGAATGAAAATTTCGACATTTTGGCCGAAAAGAAATAGAATTGACTACTATGGATATAAGTCTCTCTCTCTCTCTCTCTCTCTCTCTCTCTCTCTCTCTCTGTTTATTTATTTTTTTGGCATCCCCAATTATATGGGGGGCTGGGACCCATCCTTAGTAGAGCCCTTGAGCGAGCGAACTGGATAGACCTCTTGTGAGGTAAACACGGAGCGAACTGGCGAGAGAAAGGTGTTTGCCCAGGTTTAAACCCTAGTCACAAAGTTAAGAACTAACACCTTTCACTAATGAGATAAGAGGCCGTTCTTACGTCTCTTCTCTTGAAAAGAACCAAATTTATTTCTTAAATGGTATTCTTCTCTCTTCTCCAAGGAAAACAAGCCAAATGTGGCACACTAGTCATAAATGTGAGCATGAATGTCTTTCGTTTTTTTTTTTTGGGTGAAAGATTATTGTTCTTAGTTTTTCTTTTCTTTATTTGCAGGTATTTTTGAAAGATTCTTAAAATATTCTTTTTCTTAGTTGTGAACAATAAATATCTTCCATAGTCAAGGAAGACCATGAGATAGGGCCTAAACTAGCTTGACCCATGGAAGGCATGGCCCAACACAACATGGCTCACACTATATCAAATTTCGTGAAAAACGATGGCCATTGGCTGTCGTTTTTTCTCAAATTGTTTTTTACAAAACAACGGCCCTGAGTCCGTCATTTTTTACATCTTAGGCCCATCGTATTTTTTTCCTGCGAATTTCTCGACAGCTATAGGCCGTCCTTTTTTCAAAAAAAAAAAAAATTCACAAAATACGACACGATGTGGTTGTCGGTTGCCATAGAAAAACGACAACCCAAGGCCATCGTTTTTCACGAATTTTTTATTGTAGCCATGTGGGCCTTGCTGGGCCAGGTGCTATCAGCCACCGACATAGCATAGCTCGGCTTGTGGCACAGGTGGCCCAGCACGACCTATTTTACATCCTTACTTAAAATAAAATGACATAAGATTCAACAATCACTAAGCACCTAAAATAATATACCTAGCGATTAAGAAAAGTAGAAAATTAAATTTAAAATCCTCTACTATAATATATATATATATATAAATAACAAAATGAGTTGAATCAAAGGTTCCACTTGATCTTAAAACGAGTGATTATTTGATGGATCACTACTGAAGAAATCTTTGACTCATGAGATGATTTAACCTTAAGAAATGTTCATGTTCATATGCATCCATCTCTCACCTAAGGTGAGGAGCACTTACATATTTGAAAATATTTATTAGCAAAAGAGGGAAACCATATATGTTCATATGCAAAAGAGGAAGAATGTTCATGTGTAAAGAGGAAAAGCTCCTCCCTATAGTGAGGGATGGATGCATATGAACTTCCTCTTTCAATCATCCCTAAAATAATCTTGTGCAGTTATCCACATATGATCCCTTAAATGGGAAAAATATGAGTAGCGCCATGACTCCACTTTTACTTGTTGGGTGGTAAGAAAGCCTAACGAACTGTTAAATGACTAGACCGTGGATTGACCCTCGACCCTCATGTAAATTATTCATAATAATTCTAATTGAGAGTTTTTTTACGTTAGTGTTTTTTCAACAATAATGCGTATGTCTTTTTTTTTTAGGATTTTATAGGAAATTAAAATCATCTTAGCTCCATTAAAAAAAAAAAAGACCCAAAGACATGATTCTACCATTGTGATCCCACCGGTCCTTTTTGGTTATGTTTTTCTAATATGACTTTAGTGGGAATATTCCCGCTTAGCCCGTTTTCTCTTCTTTTCTTCCTCTTCATTTTATCTTCAGAAGAGTACTAACTGGATTTGGGTTATTTGACACAACCACTCATTGTTTCTTATATCTTTCTCCTCTTCCCTCCTCTTTCCTACAAACCAAAAAAAAAAGAAAAACCCTAGAGAATTACGGTTAGAAGCACCATTTCCAAAAATCGTAGGAACTAAAGGATGAAAGAAGGAGGTGGAAGCCATCTCATTGAAGGAGATGGAGAGATCTAAAGCTTTGAAGGTTGGACGAATGAGAGGGAAGGGAAGAGAGTATAGATTGATGATGATGATTATGCATTATGGTGGGTTTAAGGGGAAGGAAAAGAGAAAAATAGGACAAAGAAAAAATCATGTTGGTTGGCAGGTCAAGGAAGAGAGACATGGGTTAGGGTTTGATGAGTTTGGGTTTAATGGGTTTGGTTTACCGAGTGAGTGTTTAATGATAACATGAGTATTTTAAGAAAGTAAATTTTTGTTATCTTTGACTTTTTTTTAAATGATCATTTTTAATTCTTTTTTGTTGTCTTTTATTTTAATTTAGTGTTATCTACCTTTATTATGTTAGATACTTTTGGTGCTATTTTATTGTTAAATTGATAACTAAGATATTATAACAATTTCACTTTCATCTTAAGTAGAGAAATAGATTGTTATGGATCTTAATGTTACTTTACTGTTTTAATAATAGGTCGCAAAAGCTATACAGCATACATAGATCTTGATGATAAGTAATTGTTCTCATTAAAATTCATGTATAGGAATTTTAATGTCCAACAAAATTATTTTGAAGAGGCTTAAAATTAATGTAAGTATTTTACATAGTTTGATTTTTAAAGATTTAGTAATTGATTATGATCATAAAATACATAGGAAAATTATTTTTAAAAAAATAAATAGTAAAAGAGGTGGTGATATAAAATCTTTTTGTTGCAGATTTCACCAATAAGTCGAAATTGAGAGGAGCAGCTCAGACTGAATTGAAAACCTTCCTCTATAATATATAGTCATAGGTTGATATATAATCTAGAGTCAAAATTGAAAGGATATTGGTAAAAAGTTGAATCGAAAACCTTTCACTTTAATATATATATATATATAACAATAGCAAAATGTGCACGAGCTTAACATGGGCCAATATAGCTAATAGTAATAGAATAGAAAATTGTAGCATTTTAATTTATTTAATGAAATTTAAATTTTGTTAAAACAAATTAGAGGATTTTATCCAAAAAATCACTCTAGATTTTTAGGCTCAAAAGTGGTCCCCAGTAACCACTTCAATTGTTTTAAGTGAGTGGCGACAAGTATTGAATCCAACGCTAGCTAAGATAGGGGAGTGTCGAAATCTATTTCCTTTTAAAATCCTAACTTCTTTGTCCTTCTTTCATTTCCAAACGACGATTTTAACCTTTAAGCTCACTGATGCCTTTAAAGTGGGTTTTGTACCTTTCTTGTATTTTTGTTATTGAGGTGTTTTAGGACATTGTTTATCTTGTGAATTGGCTCTGATGTGCTTTCTCTAGGAATTTTCCTTATAAATTTATTTGATTATATCGTTTAATGAGTCAAATGTACTTTTATATGATTTTCATTAAGCCATCATGGTAGTACATAGATTATGGTATTTTTTTATTTTTTTATTTTTGAAGTAAAATTTAATAGTTTTTATTAAAATCAAACTTCAGTTACAATCTCATTCATTACTATATTTCGAACAAAAGTGGATAATAGTCTATCCATATTTGCTCCAATGACTGCATTACCGTTGCCTTTGCTAAATTGTGAGCCACATGATTTGCTTCTCGTTTAACATGTCTCACTTTCTAAGAAATCATCCAATTCAAATCCATCTTTGCATCTTTCACCATCTATCCATACCAAATCCAACGCCTCTTTTCATTATTCAAGGCATGGACAACCTCCATAGAGTCACCCTCAAGAATCACACTTCGTAGATTAAAGAAAATGAAAAAACCTGCTGCGATCTAGCTAGCAATTGCTTCTACTATAGTAGGATAAAAAATAAAAAGCTTTATAAAGCACTTACAGGCCACAACTTCTCCATTGTAATTGTTAACAACGATGCCCACCCCCATTTGATTCTTCTATTTATCAATTGCAGAATCTTAATTTATCTTTATAACACCATTAGGAGGATTTTGCAAACCCAACATTGGAACATCTCGCACAGGTCTCAGCTAATCACTATACTCCACAAAAATTCTTCCTTAGCTCCTTAGCACAACGAATAACTTTAGAGGAATGAATGATCTTACTCGTAAATAGACTCTTTATCACAACTCGGCCCTGAAAAGCCAGGATTTGGGGTAAATCCCGATTCATGACACATATGCTCCCATGAAATTCACACTCGAACCGTTGTTAAGGCGGAGTTCCACAAGAGATATTCACAATCTAACACGAGTGAGAAGCACTATCAGACATTTATCCAAATATTTAACACGTGAAAGTCTGTCAATATCACCTATAATTTATAAATTTCAATAACATTTAGCGGTATCAAGCATCACATGAATCAATTTACAACTAAAAGACAAGATACAGAAAAAGATGTATATTATATCTACCATTGACCTGTAAATAATTAGATATGGAGGTGGACAGCTATACAAGTCTAACAAATGTAGAAGAACATAATGAATAGGAAGTTCGGTTATAGAATATAAATGTAAGGACCCGAACCCCCACTAATCTTAGTTACGTTAATTAATCTTATTTTATATTGATTAAGACTTGTTGAGGGTTAATTCAGTGTGAATTATTGGGTTGGGACCCCACTTAGGTAGTTAAGGGCTTTTTCGTAAATTGTCTTTGCACCTTTAGGATACCCCGTCCATTTTCTTACGTGTAATTTATTGCGTAGATCGTCTTTTGTGTTGGGCCCGAGTTAATCCGGACTCATCTTGAGCCAATTGAAGTCCTTCCGGACTAAACCGAAATTCCGGAAAATCAAGTGGGTTTGCATGTAACTTCAGGAAAGTGATGTTTAAAAAGGAAAATCCCACGTTCTTTCTTCTTCCTCCCTCGTTCGACTGGTTGGAGTCCTATTCTTCGGGGTTTCTTTCCTTCTTCTCCTTGCAATCGGAGGGCTTGGGGATCTTGAGAGTTTGCATGTGATGTTGTAGCATCCATCTTCTTCATCTTCTTCTTTGGGCACTTCCATCTCCTTAGAAATCACACTCTTCCCTAAGCTACAGACATAAGGTAAGAATGGTATCTCTGATTCATCTCTGTAAGCTTGTTAGAGTCTGAGAGACTCAATCACATGACATGCATGTTAATCTAAGCCTCCATATTCCACCATTCATGTTATTGTAGAGAACCCACTTCATTTCCAGAGACTTTCCTGAGCACACAGCAAGGAAGGGAGTTGAGAGGGTTAACACTGGTGAAAAGGCAAGTACTAGAGTCATATATGTTGCATGAATGACTAAGTTATTGTGTATTGCACCAGCCCTTCATATTTCTAATTTAAGTCATTTCCCTTCGGTGTTTTCATTGATATGAATAGGTGTGTTTAGTGTGCATTGAGTTAGGATATCAAGAAGGAATAGGAGGGTGTGTGATGTGGGATACTCTCAAGGACACTTCAATTGAGATTTAGAATCCCCTCACAAGTTAGTTCTGTAGTGATCCTGTACAGAAATTGAGCTACAGAACTGTAGTCAGATTTTCTGAAGCTTACGGCGAAGCTACGGCTAAGCCGTGAGCATTTATGGCTCAAAGTCCAGAGAGCAGCAAAACCTGATTTTGTACTATGGCTCACATATGGCTAAGCCGTGAAATCCACTACGGCTACGCCGTATCCAGCCCGTAACCTAGCCGTAGGTCTTTCTACGGCAAGCTTTCCAGAGAGCTCATAGAACCCAGTTTCTTCTACGGCTTGCATACGGCTACACCGTGAAATACCCTACGGCTAAGCCGTAACCTCCCCGTGACCCAGCCGTAGGCTTAGCACGGCTAAGCCGTAGGCCAATATACGGGTGAACCGTAAATACGCCGAAAATCCGGATGAACAGTGACTCCCCCTCGGCTAAGCCGTAGCCTTGTATACGGCTAAGCCGTAAGAACCCAATGAATGTGTAGGATGTTAAGAACCTCTATGAATTGTAGGACCTTGTATTGGCACCCCTTTTCCTCTACGCGGGCCCGACGATAAGGACATATTAAGAGGATAAATGAATTCCAAATGATTCCTCAAAGACAAGTCATGGATGTTGGCATAAGAAGGGGTGTTCTTTATGTACACAAGGCAATACCAAGAAGTGGCAACACCTGGACACCGAACATTTTATGAATACATCGGGTTGAATGTCCTTGGGAATCCAGAGATACTACTTCGTCTGCATACATTCATATTGTTAAGCTATACTACCTTTGACATGAATTATTATTGGATTCACTTCCTCTAGCAAATCCCGAGGCAACTCAGACCTGAGCTTCTAATGAGTGCGTGTCTGACAAGCCAGAGCTTCTATTGAGTATGTGCTTGCTAGCCCAGGGTATAGCCGAGGCTCGGGCCTTGTAGCCCATATGCATATGTTTCGTTTAAGCATTCGTTGCTTTATGATTTACTGTCCTCATGTATGTTATGACTAGTATGCTTGATTCCGAGTCGGCACCACTTAGCTTTTGCCCTTTTGGGTATATGTATGTCACCACTGCAGTCGGTTTACGTAGGAGTTGTCAACGCTCCTCGGGAAGCTAGCTTGATCCCCTAGCGACCCATACGTTATGTATGCTCCCTTTTGGGAGAATAGAGCATCGTGGTTGCCAATCAGTATGTATGACATTTAAGTTTCACTCATGCATCATGCTTAGTGATTGTTCTTGTTAATGTATTATGTTATATTAGTTCCCTATGCCTTAGTACTTGCTTAACCGTCGTATTAACAGTGTCACCCTTGGTATTGCAGATCCAGCACCCGCTCCCGACACGAACACTAACGCGGCCCTGGAGGATACCCCAATGGTACCTCGGGGTGTAGGTGAATGGATGGATGGCGACGTTTACTACTAGCCATCCTACGGAGAGCATTTCTTCTGGGAAGATTATGTTGAGGACTTTTGTATCACCCTTTAAGAACTGATTTTGGGAATGTACCTAAAAAGACTATAACACTATTGTATGTAATTATGTTTTAATAGACTATGAACCTTATGTGCTCTTGATGATTATTGAGTATTTCACAGGTTCTCGATTATGATAATTTATGTTTGTACGTGTGTCAGCATACCTCACACGTTCCTGTGGAATCTCCTTTGTAGGAATTCGTGCAAAATTCTTCAGGGCACGGATTTCTACGGGATTACGTATCCACGCCCGGGGGCCCACTCAAATCCCCAAATTCCCGGGATTGGGGTATGACAATAAACAAGTCCCAAAAGTCAAAATAAAATTCCTAGATATGTTCGTGATGCTCTCCGAGTCAAAGAATCTCTACAGTCCACTCATCTAGGTTTGAAGAAACCGGTGTAGTCTCCTTCAATCCCTCCTTGGTCTTTGTATGACCGGAGTCTGAATCTGAGCCTGTAACACAAAATAGATAGGTGTGAATAAGACTATTTAGCAAAGTCTAAGCATGATTAAAGTAATGCAAGTTGTGTCTAATAGAATTAAAACGTGATAATTATAAGAAATCAAATACAATCTACTAGGCAATATTGTACATAAAATAATCATGTTATGTGAATCAATAACGAAAATAGTCAATTCAGCTACTAAATGTTGTTATATCCTCCCGGCAGAGATCCTATCGTTGGGTATACCTATGCCCGTGTCTAATTCACTAGGGTCCTTAGTTTTTGGATTTAGTTGTCTAAGATACCAACCACAGTAGCAATCAATCAATCTCTTTTTATTGGACCCCGTCAAATCTCATAAGTGCGAAACTAAGTAGAGTCAGACAAGTCAAATCAATCAATATAAATTGAGTAAGATTTCAGTCAAATGTAGTCATGATCCATTCTAGTCTAATTCAGTCAATCTTACTCAATATGAAATATGAATTCAATGTCAGTGACATAATGGTAAAATCTATTAATTCAATATCATTGAGAAAATAATTTAATATAAATTTGACAACAACAGAGTCAACCAATTTGGTATCATTGTAAATAATGATTCAGTATAATTTGAGAGATCAATGTTCATCTTTACAATATGTAGTGTAGTATAATTTAAAGAGTCAATGAAATTTACTAGCCAACCTTAAAGTAACCACCTATAGTCTCTAACCATCCATTCCGATATCGTTTTAGGTTATTTAATATACTACTATCTCTGCTTGGTGTTATAGTATATAAAACAAGTATCGAAGTCCTCTAAATCAACACCCATTATTAAGTGCTCGACGTACAACGGATAATACATGAATAAATCCCAACCAAGACTATTCATACATATTTAATTTACCATTGGGCTATTTTCCAAGGTTTAAACGTTCCAAATTAAGGCATCATTTGGTCTTCTATAACCCTACAGTGCTAAGGTTTAGCTTTTGTATCATCATTAACCTTTGGGTTAATATTACCAAATAATAGGGTCATTTGGAATAATACAAAACCGTAATTGAACCCCAAATATAATTTTAAATAAGAAAGTATGGCGGTATAAATAAGGTATTCGATCAATCGGGCATGGGTCCTTTTGATAGGATGCCATTCAAAAGTGAAATTCGATCCATTGGACCCTTGTCCGATTGATCAGCCCCTAGAACTAATTGGTCCGAGACAAATCTGTTCAAAACTGCTTTTCTCCTTCTTTCATGGCCTCCCCTATAATCAAACCATGAATTCTAGCTCCCCTATACTTATACCAATCCCATTAAATCATTCAATTTCCATTCCATTCATTCTATACCCAATTCTATCCATTCTATAATTTTAAATGAGTAAATGAGGCTGAAATCTAAGGGAACAACATTTGATTAATAAAATAACAATATTACCAAATGCATTCGTCCATAATATGCTTGTACTTGTCTTAATCACTAGCTTGCTCAAAAATTCCTTGCCTATGGCTCAATTGAGGAGAAAAGCCCAATTCAAAACCTTAACATAAGGAAAACATGAAATGGATGAAAGAATAAGATGCATATCCTACCTTGAGTCTATAAGACTCCTCTACCATTTAGGAATCCAAGAAAACCAACAATCTCTCACCTTCAATGGCTGATAGGGGAAGAGAAGATAGATTTACAATAACTCAAGGTCAAAGAAGGTGAAGAAGATGAAGAGTATGAAGATGGTTGTCCATAGATCCACATGTACCCTCTTTCTTAGTCCCAACTTTATGAAGAAAAGAAAATGGGAAGGAGAAGAAGAACTCCAGCAAAGCTCCAGCAACCAGGAAGATCAAATGCAGCAAATGTGTTCCTTTATACTTCAGAATTTCTAAATTTTTATAAAAAAAAGAAGTCCAACCTTCTTAATGTGTTTTTAGTTTAAGTCAAATAAGAGTTCACATACTACTTGAAACGAAATCAAATGAGTTCAAACTAAACATAAAAGCTGACGAGTTCAACAAGACAAATACAATGGTGTCAATATGATGCATGTTCAATGCAAAACACAAAAATCTAAAATTACGAAAAAAGGCTTCATCTACCTCATCGAGGTCAAACCCCATCCAAACTATTTATCTGCAATTCGAACTCGACCCATAAAACTCAAATAAGACAAAACAACCTTCAATAAGCTTAATCTATGTTAAGCAAAATTATTTATTTTAGTTTTAGATTAATTAGCTATTAATCATGCTCATTTAGTCACTAATCGTCATTAGCTCGGGTCAAAGTGTTACACTCTCCTTAAAACTATTGCCACCAATATAACTGCATCATCTTCCAATTTTGACATTAGACACTCGAGTAGAGACATGAAGTCATCCGCATCATTGCTTCTACATTTGAATCACACATCTCTCGAGAAAGGATAGTTCCATAATATATGTGGGAAACATTCTTGATCTCCCTTTCGCAAATTGGGGAATGAGAATTTTGGACTATATTGCACTTAAATAAAATTTTTTTTGTTGGTAGTAGATTGTTACAAGCTTTACACAAGAACTACTTGACTAGCCTCTCGACCTGTAAGTTTCATATCTTTTTTCATATACAATTTTGATAAAAAGCTCTAAAGCATTCCCCAATAGTTGCATGGTCCTTCTTTCCCCAGTATAGATGATGACATTGAGACTAGTATTATGGTTAGCAAGTCATGAGGGAGGCAAGTGGCTGGGAAGAACTCCTTTTCTCACCAGATTTAGATTGAATCCTTTCTTCATTTATCTGGGGTGGAGTTGTTTAGTGAAATTATGTCCAGTGCTGTGCATTTCAGGCCCTTTTTTTACCTCTAATGCTTGTTGGAATAGATGATGATGTTATAATGCCACACAGCTCAAGGGTCGATATTAAAACACACGTTAACCATTGGAAGTACGAAAAGTTAAGCGAAATGTTCAATTTGAATTTCCAATAGAACTCATGATATGTATTATTGCTTCATAGCGAGCGGAATAACATGAATGGTAGCTGTAACTTTCATTTTCTCATATAATGTACTCCGACATGTTACCTTCCGTCATTGTGACCTGAACCTATTTTGATTTTCATTTGGTCAATGGATCGCAGAGAATTCTACCATGAGTCATTTGGAAGAGTTGTGAGATGAGATGCCTGAAGGTCGAAATTGTCATTTAGAGAAGAAAGAAGGAAGAAAAAGATAGGATTTTCAAATTTTAAAAGGAAATGGGGGAGGGTCAATTTTGATCCTCAGCTATTTTAGCAAGTGTCACATTCAACGCTCATCTTCACTCAAATAAATAAATAAATAAATAAAAGAAGAAGTGGTCCCAGGGGTCTACTTCTAGGCATAAAAATCTAAAAGGACCTTTTTTTGTCTAGTGTATATTTGGCGTGATTTTTTCGATAAAATCCTCTAAAATTTATTATTTAGTTGTTATTTGATTTTTTATATTGGAATTATGGAAACATTTAGTTATTTTATCTTCTATGTCCACGTTAGAGCATTCTTTCAATAAAATGAAAATGATATAGACTTCGGTTATATTCACCAATAAGGAAGAAGCTAGGTTCATTGGTAACAATCACAAAATATACAATAAAAGGCTTTCTAAAAAACACATAATTGCAAGTTTAAATACATAATTTATAGAGAGTGTTTTTATTTCTTATAGAGAATGTTTTTATTTTTTGAAATTATTATAAAGTATTTAAGCGTAACCAATCTAGTAGGGTCTAATTTAACCAAATATGGTTAAAGCCCAAGTGCTTGTGTATGGAGAATAGTCATGTGTATCTATCCCTCATCATATTACATTTAGGGACAATATTGTGAGGTCAACTTTATGATCTATCCGAACCATCCACAAATATGGGACCTCCTAAATGATAAGGGATCTATAAAATTTCACTTATCCAAATGGATTGAACAGTTGGATGAGGGTCATTTTTTCTTTAATATATAGTCATTAAATTTGTAGATCGCAGATGAAGGGACTAGAGGGTTGGGACTGACCCAAGACTTGATATATGGGTGCATGCCATATGTCCCTTTCCATCCCCTAAGTCCCATGATCAGCGGGGCTCGAGGTGGGCCCTATCAAGTTTTTACTATCTGCTAGGAGATAGATGACATGTTAACATGAGTTAATATAATAAACATTAATGACATGTTAATATTTTAAAAATATTAAATACATAAATTGCTTAAAAGTAAAGAACAATGTAAAAAGTGGTACTTCTTATCTGTCTAACCAGGGTTCAAATCCGGGCAAACACCTTTCCCTCACTAGAAAGCCCACATTTACCTTGCCCAAAAGCCCTTCCTATCTCTCCAAGGTCTTCTCCCCTCTTCTGAAGGTGGGGCCCTCGGATAAAAAAAAGTAATATGTTATTGGTATATAATAGAACAATATAAACATTACGTAAATATTAAAGAGATTAATATACATGTGTGGCCACAGTATTTTTTCCTCTTCTTTTTCAATTTTTCTATAGCAGTATTTTTTTTTTTAATTTGTGTCCAAAGTTGCTGCATAAAAAAAACTAAACGTATTACTTGAAAGTATTTGCCAAAAAATCATAAGACTACTAAGTAAGAATAACTTTAATCAGTTTTTTTCATTTTATATAATCAGTAATAAAATGGTTATAAAGATTAAGCTTCATATATATGTATTAATTCAACTTTAATGATATATAATGTCAAATATAATTTAATTCAAATAAAATTTATTTCAAATTTAATTGTAGGGATTGTATGACAAAGAGATTGCAAGAATTCTACCTCACCTTCAAGTTTGGAGAGAGGATTCAAACCTCTTTAAATTGTATCCTTCGCAACAGGAGAACACTAACAGCTTTTAAATTGGAGCTTAATGGTCATTCAATCTGTATTTGAGTAACCGTATGAAACTGTGCAACACAGCTTTGCCTTGCTTCTCCTGTTCTCATCAACATCAATAGAAGAAAAAAATAAGAAAACCAGCGGTGATACAAGTTAGGCATGCCACATATCTAGTATTACCAATCAAGGCTCAAAAAGCAAAGTAGACAAACATCATTAACTCTATCTAGAACCCACCAAGTTCTTATCTGAAAGATGACCAAATTGCAGATAGAGTTCTCAGAGTAAATTATCCTATCACTGCCATTCCGAGTTTTTAAGAATCCAAACCACCTACAATAGAATCAAGATAAACAAAATGAAGCACGAACTATTTCCACTTATTTGTTATAAACCCAATCGCACAAACTTTTTGATTACTTCAAAAGTGCCAATTTCAAGGAGATGTCAAGTATAAGGGCCCACATCAATCCAATCCAACCATAACTACTATGTGAACTACAAGCATCTGTAACTACAATCAGCACAAAAAGATCAATAACACACCGTGAAATACAATGAAATAAAATATTAAAAAGGAACTTTTTGCAAATACCATAGAGGATTATGAGATTTGTAAATAGATATCTATTGTTTTAGCATTTGTAAATAGACTCCTGTTATTTCATTTTAATACCTTCTAGGTCTCCAAAATTAGTAGACTTTCAACAATTATAACACGTCAGCATGAAATGATCCTTTTACTGATCTTTTTATCTCTATATAGATAATTTTAAAAGCTTTAATCATTATTCCTAGTCAGCACAACTTGTGCATTTTGTAATTGTGAGTGCCTCAAGGTGGGATTGAAAAAGAAGAAAGCAGCCCCAACCCATCATCCTCATCTGGGACTTGTGAAAATAGGAAAGGGGATTTTTTGGTCCATTTGGAGGGACCCCTAGGTGGGTCCCACCTCTGGTGCCCAACATGCACACCGGGCTTACCTAATGTTGGTGTGTGTACACACCATATAGAAAATTCTTCTACAAGAGCTAACTCTTACTGTCTTATAATAAGAGACCATGATGGGCCCACCTATCACAAATTTGAATCGTCCACGCATATGGGATCCCCCTGAATTACACTAAAAGATGTGCATACATCCATTCGAATGGACTGAACCATTAGACGGAGGGTAAAAAACTTTTTTCTCTAATATTAGTCATTAAACTTGCGGGCCACAGGTCAAGGAACTACAGGCATGAGATTAAAGCCAAACCTAATGGTTGGGGCCATCAAGAATGATTCTTTCTGTCCCCCTTTGATCCTATAATCAATGGGGCCTTCAGTGGGCCTCATGATGCTGTCTCTAACTACATGCAGTGACAGTAAACTCCAACAAGAGCATTTCCCTTCTACGTGTGTGCATATATATCTATATATATATCTATATCTATATGTAGTGCTTATCCGTGCAGATTCGGCTCAAGGCACTTTATTTTGGTAGAGGTCCGGGCTGTGGGCACTGGTACTTCGACTGGGTCCCAGGACAGGTTCAGACACGTCCGCAACCCCATTAGTAATTTGGGCTCTGGTCTGTGTCTACTATGAGCCTGAACCAAGTCCAACATAATTCAATAAAGAACAGGATGGATATTCACTTTACCAAATCCAGGAGGTTCCCCTGTTTATCAATGAATAGTATCCACGCACTAAATCTAGTTCAAGCTTTGACGATGATGCAACTTATACTTTACGTCTACTTGCATAAACAGAGCGCCCCCACATTGACCGTCAGCTGGAACTGGATAAATTTCTGAATATTATACTTTACATCTACTTGGCACTTCATTCTGGTCAATTCATTCCTACGCTGTGGATTTGGGAATCATTCAAATGGCTCACCAATTTGAGCCTTTAATTCAGACTTTGGCCCATCTTAAAGAAAAGTGGGGCTGTATATGACCACAAAATGTCCTCGGACATTGGTTCAATGACAACGGACCATAGTGCAGTAAACTAGAAACCCAATTTTCCCATCAAGGCTCACTTGTTACTGAGATAGTCCAATTACCTATGACCCAGACAAGCGACTGCCGAATGGAGACATGGGAAAATTTCTTATTTCCAAGCGATTTTTACGAAAACATTAGGCCTTAAATCCATATTAAACAGATTTATCAGCAAATCCATAAAAACATCTTATTGGATTCATACATTTTTTTGAACTAATTTTTCCCCTAACAATATCGTTAGACTAATGCTAAAAACCTCCGATCAATCTTTTTCCTTTCTTCTCCGCTCTGTGTCTATTACCATTCTTCTATTGTTGTTGTTCCATTCACCCACCGAAGAAAGTAATCTATTGTTCCAACTCATTTAGAGTCATCTTCCTCCTTCCGCTAGTATGTTTGTTATTTCCCTTTGCAAATCAGTTTGTGAAAGTCATTCTTCATTGCCACTGCTCTCCAAAAATCACAACCGAAGACAATGACAATGAGGTGAGTTCTGACAACTTTTCTATAAATGTGGTTGTCCTGAGGTTGAAGTTTAAGCATATTCACTATCTTGGATTTCTGTAAAATTGGCTTTTTAGTTTTTGCTTCCTTTTTTTTTTTTTGTCAATTTATCTTTGATGTGAATTTGTCATTTGTTGGAATGAATTCTCTTTCTTATATGACCACAACAAATGGGCATATTTGCGTATGAGCTTTCTTGTTCAATGAGAATATAAGAAAACTATATATGCTTTCTAATAGTTTAATTCTTTTTGCACGGATTTATTTAATTTTAATTTTTTTTATGACCTTGGATATCCCTAACCAGCCCAACCTTTAGACCTTTGGCCTCTAACCCAAGGGCTACCTGATTCTAACGAGAAAGAACTATTCCCTAGAGGGCATATATATGGATGCACACATAGTACTTGAATAACACAAGGAGTGGTAGTTGAACTTGAGACCTTGGAGAACAAATCCAAGGATCAAACCAATTGAGCCACCACCTTGACGGCCAATTTTTGAAAAAGTGATTAATTCATTTGTGGAGGAAAAGAAAGTTAGAGGAGAAAACGTTAAGATGAGGCTGGATATAGTGTATTAACATATTAAAAGCCTGATGATATTGTTATGTAATGATGTCATTTTAGGGGTAAATTTGTCCAAAGAAATTGTACGGCACCCTAATTCTTTGTATATGTGTTTTTCAAAATCAATCTGTTTAATCCAGGGATTAGGATGAATTTTTCTTGTAAAAATTCCTATTTTCAAACGTATAGGAGTTCATGTCCAATAAACTATAGATGGAAGAAGCAACGAAAGGAGAGAACTGTGCTGGTTTTGATTAGCACAGTCAGTTGCATCTACCTCTAGTGGTTTCCCAATGATCACACCTGTGGCAGTGATCTCTCCTACATTAATTCCACTAGTCAAGAAACTACTAAGTCAAACTATCTGGTGGGTGACTTTAATGCTTGCACTGATTTTTTCTGAACTGCAATGTGAAGGTTTTTATTCTATGCTTTAGTAGTTAAAAGAGTTGAAACAACTGCATGTACTTGTCACAATTAATGCTTAAAAACTGAACTTGGAGTCATGGTGCAATCTCCATATAGTCAACACAAGTTAGCATACTCCATTCTAAAAGGACACTTCTCTTTACAAATGAAATTTCAAAGTGCATTAAATAACCAGATCCAAGTTCTGCAACAGAGTTTGAAAGCAGTTATAGCTGAAAGAAATAACACACATGACAATTGGAGTTGGTGTTTTGTAACTGAGAGAGAAAAAATACCGTTTTCTTTTCCCCATTCTATTACAAAATACCTGTCCTAACGGGTTCCAATGCCCGCACAGCCTTAGTAAGGTTTGATCTCCAATCTCAACGATCCATTAATTGCATAGAAGAGATATACTATAGGTTTTGACTTGACCAAATGGTTCATATTTGAAAGCGATAGACTTGACCAATAAAGCCAAGCTATCAAAGTAATCATCCAGCAGATAGAGGGCTGTTTGCACCAATTACTTCGATTGGTGGAAAGCATAGAGCATTGAAACACTTTAAAGAAATTAGAACAGCGATAATGTGGGAGCAAAACGTGAGATTTAACTGTACAATATAGTAAGCAATTATCCATTTCAATTACTCCATAAAATAAGGTGAGATTTGTTTTGGAAACTGATTCTCAACATTGTCAGTATTTGCTACTAAAGAGTTCACTGACAGAATGAATTACTAGACTAGTTTGAGCCCCTTATATTTGTGAAAAATTAACATGTATGTCGGAAAGAAACTTCAGCTATACAAATTATGATTAGGAATCCATATTACAAGTCACAAATTCCTCACCCCTTACCAAACATGCCATCCCGAATTCTTCATCTGCTACCAAACATGCCCTTTTTAACTAAGAGCTAACATGACTTTAATTCAAAGTGGGGCTAGCCCCCATAAATGGGACAATCAAGTGTTCATTGCCCAGAACATCCATTATTTCTGTGACCAGCAATCCGAGAAAACACAAGAGATGGAAAACATCCACTCAAATATGCCTTAAACCACAAGTGATTTGACATTTTCTTGATGCAAAAGAGAAGAACTTTTACTATGTCATCAACAATTATAAAAGAAATTAAAGGATATGAAAGCAGAAATTGTAATAGTATGAGATCATTGCAATTAGCCCTGTTAAGAAGTGTACAAACAGTAGTCTCTTACACAACAAAACATTCATTGGCGAAGAAAATCTTTGAAAATAGACCATTAACATCCAAACCCACAGCTAAAACAACAAAAGATATCTTACAGTCGGTTCACTCTGCTCAAAGTATAGTATTTAAAAGAGGTTCAAGACTGATATGACAATATATGAAGTAAACTTGAGATTAAAAAGAGGTTCAAGACAAACATAACAAGAAATGAACTAAATTCGATAAAAACACAAGGAGGTTGGTAGAGTAGTCAATGCCTGCCTCATTTCCACTGCACCAACCTTACTAGTAACGGAACAACTACGACCACCATTACTAAATAAGAAACCAGTCCACACTGATCTTGCTGATACACCCACAATCTAAAAAAGGTACAATATCCCAGATAAGCTAGATCACTCAAAGGCCCAATGGTTTTCCCTCCGCACCTCTTCCTCTTATTCCAGTGTGAAATCATTTTCAATGTTGCTCATCTTGCGAATTTCTCCCAGGGTCTTGCCTTTTATCATGTCTGCCAATGGTGGGCGCGTCAAATCAAGCAAGCACTTGATGCTCGGATAGTTTTCCCTCCGCACCTCTTCCTCTTCTTCCGGTGTGGGATTAATGTTGAATATCTTGCGAATTTCTTCTGGGGTCTTTACTTGTATCATGTCTGCCACTGTTTGGCATGTCAAATCAAGCAAGCTCTTGATGTTCAGATAGTTTGCAGCCTGAAAACATTATACCAAACATAAAGCAATTAATAATGAAAACTTTTTAAAACATTAATATGGAATGGAAAAGAAAAACCATAATTATGACTTTTCCTATGTGGCTATGCCATTATTAGTAGTAGCAGGAGAAAAAGGTTTGATTCCTATAATCCCATTTCAAATACAAAGGATTCTTATCTTTCAATAAGAGACCACTCTCCAATCTATTATTTGCAGTGACAATTACATTTTACAGATCACCAAAGGCAGACCCCACTGAACCCTGTCCAGTGTGACAAGCAGCACTAATATGCAGTGCACAGTGCACAGGAGAAAACTGTCCCTCTGTGATATTGTATTGTTTGTACTAACCCCATTTGTAACCTTCTGTTCCCACACATTCTTCCTAGTTCGTAGATTCCTTTGTTTTTTCAATTGTAACAAAATTTCATTGAAAAAAGCAAGACAGTACAAGAGAAATATACAGAGCAGCTAAACAAAGAAACCAAGACATTCCATAATCCCTTCTATAATGGTTAGGAATTTTTACATTCTTTCAAGTAAACCCATCTATGAGATTTTCGTTCCCAAGTATTTCCTATTTCCCCTAATGTTCTCTCTCTTTCCCCTAGTAGTAAACTCACTCACTACCGTTTCTTTCTCTTCTGAATAGAAATAAAGCAGGGCAAAGATGCTCCGCATTTCAAGTTTGCAGAATTAGATTAATGCAGATAAATTTGTTAGTATATGGAATTCCAAACAGTGTCAACCATGGAAGCCAATCAAAACTAGCAGAGCAGAAAGAAATAAAGTTTACACAATTACTGTAGATAAATTAGTTAGTAAATGGAATTCAAAACAGTGTCATCCATGGCAGCCAATCAGAACTGGCAAAGCAGTACAAAATCATATGTTGCTTTCAACTTTCATAAAACCATGGGTGCTTTTGTGCAGAGAGAGGATTCTGCTCTCCGTGGATTTCCATTTCTGCAAAAGAGGAATCCTACAGTTCTACCCCTCACATGTCAAATAAAAATCCTCCCTATCGATGAAAATAAGTTCATTGCTTTCCCTTCCCCCAATAAAAATGTGTCGCACCAACCAATACAAAGAGGAGCTACATGGAAAATCAGACCAATTTTTGTCTCTACCACAGATACCTCATGTCTAACAAATGCACCCTAAACCCTAAAGCCTGTACTATTTGTTAATCAAAACCCTAAGACAAGGTTTTGATATTCACTAGCACATGTACTTTATAGGATTTTTAATTTACCCTTCAACACATAAATGGACAAGTTCTATTGCTAGTTGGGACTTAAAGCAATTACTACCTGACCTCAAATATGCAACCATCAAGAATGTTTGACCAGTACATCCCTGTTACAATTAAAAGAGAAAAAATATAAAATAAATAAATAAATAATCACATACAAAGAAGCATTTGTGACAAGTAAAATCATTTTATTTTCTGTTATATTGAAGATTGTTTAAGGGTTCATATAAATAGAATCATAAGTAGGATTTTTAGATTTTTTGCGAAAAGTAAAATAAAAATTAAAATTCTTATAAATAAGAAAATAGTAGCTATTCATAGTCCATCCATCTTCCATCGACGGTAGTATAAATAAAGTGACAAAAAGAACTAAAAAATCATATAAAGAAAACTGAAATCTACCTATATTAATATAATATAAATGATATGTACAAATATATGTTTAAGATATCAGCACTACAAGGAAACATTAAACCAATTGTAATCCTTTTGTACTGTTTAAAAAAAAACAAAGGAAAAACAATAGATACTGAAGTCATCAATATGACATACATGACTGACAAGACTGTGAACTGACAGAAGGTGCTCACTATCGCAACCTTAAGGTTATGGGTTCAAGTCATGTTACCAACCAAAAAATAAATAAATAAATACATAAATGATGTGAAAAATAAAAGAAAAAAACAAATGTATAAAGAAACTCATGCACAAACGCTCCAGTCATGCCTATTTGACTTGTTTCTCTCTAATCCTAAACCACAAATTCTTTATCCTAAAAAGTCCCTCAATCACAAATAAACTCCCAAAGATAGAAACACCAATAAAGTTTTAAAAAAAAAGACCCAAAATAGTCAGTTAGCAATTTCTATTCTTGTCTGGGTGAAGCACCTGAATGATGGCATTCAATAAAACAAATACTGAACCGTAGGATTGTTACCTAAATCATGAAATTTACCAGGAAATGGAACCTCCAAAAAAAAAAAAAAGTGCCACCTTTAGCAAATTGCAGTATTTTTAGATTTTTTTGGTGACAGTAAAATAAATATTAAAATATGTACAAAAATGAAAATAGTAGCTATTCATAATCCATCCATCTACCATCCACAGTAGCAAAAATAGAGCAACAAAAAAGACAAATAAAATCATATAAAGGAAATTTAAATCTATCCATATCAATATAATATAAATGATAGTACAAATATATGTTTAAGATAACAGCACTACTAGAAAAAATTAAACCAATTGTAATCCTTTTGCTGTTTAAATAAAAGAAAAACAACAGATACCAAAATCATCAGCATAACATACATGACTGACAAGACTGTGAACCAACGGAAGGTGGAAGGTGCTTCCTATCACAACATTAAGGTTATGGGTTCAAGTCGTGTTACCAATCAATGGGGAAAAAAATTGATGCCAGAAAAAAAATGAATGTATAAAGAAACTCATGCATGAACACTCCAGTCGCATGCCTATTCTACTTGTTTCTCTCTAAATTCTTCCTAACACCCACAAATTCTTTATCTTAAAAAGTCCCACAATCACAGATAAACTCCCAAAGATAGAAACACCAATAAAGTAAAAAAAAATTACTCAAATAATCAGTCAGCTATTTCTATTCTTGCCTGGGAGAAGCACCTGAATTATGGGATTCGACAAAACAAATCTTGATCCGTAGGGTTCTTACCTAAATCATAAAATATACCTGGTAATGGAACCTCAAAAATGAAAATAGTACCATCCTTGAGGAATATTTAACTAGCACTTCTCAGTTACAAACAATTTAAAATGAGAAAATAATAAAACAACCACATAAAAATCAGGATTTGCAATAATGAGTACATTCATTGTTCTGGAAATCAAAATTGTATTGCAAATTTTCCAAGGGATCATAAAAAATAGATCCATAGCTGTCAAGGCGGTGGCTCGGTTGGTTTGAGTCTTGGGTTTGCTCCCTAAGGCCTCGAGTTCTACTCCCACCCTTTGCGTTATCCGGGTACCATGTGTGCAACCATGTATGTACCCCATAAGGTTTTGTCCTTGCTCACCAAAATCAGGTAACCCCCAGGTTGGAAGCCAAAGGTCTGAAAGCTAGGCTGGCGAGAAATACCCTACGTCATAAAAAATAAAATTTAAAAAATAAAAAGTAAGATCCATAAACCGTCTAGATAGATTTTTAATCTCCGGGGAATGGGCATACATCTATCCTCAATCTATTCAAGTAGCACTTCCAAAACCTACATCAGATCATTGCCCTATTCTCTTAGATTCAAGATCGGAGTCATAGGTCCTAAACCTTTCCGTTTTGAACTTATGTGGTTGGAGGAAAATCGTTTTAAAGACCTTATTAGAGGATAGTGGTCTAAAATCAGATGCAAGGATGGGCTGGGTACAGATTAGCATCTAAGCTGAAGACTTTAAAAGGCAATATCAAAGTTGCGCCAAACAGAAGTTTGGTAGTATGGAGGATTCAATGGCAGAGTTGTTGATTTCCATCAAGGAGTTTGATTCCAAGGAGGGAGATGGAACTCTTACAGAAGACGAAAGATCTTCTCAATAGGACCTAAAGAAAATTCCTTCGTAAAACTAAGGAAGAGGAAATTAAATGGAGGCAGCGATCAAGACAACTTTAGCTCAAATGACAAAAGGAATACAAACTTCTTCCATAGATTTGCTTCTTTCAGAAACCGTGCAAATAGAATCTCAATACTACTGGATAGGGACAAGAGGTTAGAAAAGGAGGAAATTCCTGATCACGTGTTGGGCTTTTATAGTAATCTTTTCTCCAAAAAAGACTGGGGCAGGCCTAATCTTAATAATTTGGAGTTCACATTACTAGATGCTACTACTGCAAATGGGCTACGGAAAGATTTTGATGAAAAGGAGGTTAAAGAAGCGATAATTAACTGTGAGGGGGAGAAAGCTCTTGTGCCAGATGACTTTCCACTAGCTTTCTTCCAGTTATTTTGGGAAGACATTAAAGGGGATGTCGTGGGACTTCATGAGAGAGTTCCACAGAAGAGGCAAACTCTCTAAGCACATAGGTGCATCTTTTATTACCTCAATTGCTAAGAAATTGGGGGCTGAAATCATTAAAGACTATTGGCCAATTAGTCTCATCAGATCCATCTATAAAACTTTGGCTAAGGTCCTCACGAGCAATTCGAAAAGTTCTTCATACTCTAATCTCTGATTCCCAAGGAGCTTTCATTCATGGTCGACAAATCGTAGATGGTGTTCTCATCGCTAATGAATGCATTCACTCGAGATTCAGAGATAGAAAGCCTGGCATTATCTGCAAGTTGGATTTAGAAAAAGCATATGATAGGGTGGAAAGGGAGGTTTTGCAATACCTGATGAGAAGAATGGGATTTGGTGCTCAACTACAAGGGTGGATTTCTGAATGTTCGAACACAGCCACTTTCTCTATCCTTATTAAGGATCTCCATTTAGGTTCTTTTCTACTTCTAGAGGCCTTTGTCAAGGACACCATCTTTCTCCTTTTCTATTTGTCATAGTGGGTGAAACCCTCGGTAGAATGCTACATTCAGCAAGTAGAGCAAACCTTATTACAGGTTTTCGTCCGGCTCGTGGTGCCTAGGAAATTTCTCATCTCCAATTCGTTGACGATACTCTTCTTTTATGTGACACGAATGAGAATCATATTCGTAACACCAAAGCTATTCTCCTATGGTATGAAGCAGTATTCGGCCTGTGGACTAAATTCTTCAAGAGTGACATGATTGGTGTCAGAGTTAATGAAGATCATCTAGCTTCTTTGGCTGAACTCTTTGGTTGCAAGGTTGGAATGCTCCCTTCTACCTATTTGGGCCTTCCCCTCTGCTACGGTCCCGCTTCAAAATCGCTGTGGTACCCATCATTGAGAGAATGGAGAAAAGGCTCTCCCATTATGGAAGGCTAACTATCTTTCTCTAGGTGGTAGAATTAGTTTGATTCGCACGGGATATAAGACCCCAATTGGCATGTCTCCCTTTCAGCTTGTATATGAGAAAGCTTGCCACACTCCAGTGGAACTAGAACATAAAGCATATTGGGCAATAAAACAACTGCACTTTGACTTGAAAAAGGCTGGGGAGAAAAGGAAATTGCATTTAAATGAGCTAGAAGAGTTGAGAAACGTGGCTTATGTGAACTCTAAAATTTACAAAGAAAGGACCAAGGTTTTCCATGACAAGAGGATTTTGAGAAAAACCTTTTACCCTTCACAAAAGGTCCTCTTGTATAATTCTAGACTTCACCTATTCCCTGGAAAGTTAAGATCTCGTTGGACGGGGCCATATATTGTTCAAGAAGTTTTCCCTTATGGAGTGGTAACTATTCTGGATCCAAAGAATGGTTCAACTTTTAAAGTGAACGGGCAACGATTAAAACCATTCTTAGAAATTGTTCCTAAAGAGGACGATGAGCTTTCTCTGATTGATCCTGTATATCAGGATTGATGGGCACTGGATCTGATTTTTTCTTTGTATTATATGTATATTATTGTTTTTTGCTTTTATTTTGTCTAACCATGGATAGGGCGCAGAAAGCTCCATACTCAAGTACTTCTTCCACCTTACCCTCCTGTCGTTTCCTTTCCTCATGTTATCATTTTTATTTATATGCTGCATTGTATGCATAACATCGAGGACGATGTTCATCTTAAGTTGGGGGGTGGAAACAAGCACACTTGTCTAACTTTTAGACAAAATTTTTTGCATGTTTTTGTTTTTTTAGGAAATTTTTAAATTTTTTAGATTTTTGTTTTGGTTTTAGGAATTTTTGCGATCGCAATTTTTTTTTTATCTTTTTTAGAAAAGAAAGTTTTCAAAAGAATTGAAGCAATTTGAAGAAAAATAGGAATCTGGAAGTTTCAAACTTTTGGAAGGAAGTAAAAAGAAAGTTTGTTGTTTTTAAAGGATAAAACATATCAGAGAATTACCAAAACTTATTTCTCACATACACACACGTATACATTTTTTTTGACGTTTTGGATAGGAAATTTAATGCTGTTTTTGGAATTTTTCGGGAAAATGCGATGTGAACTTGAGATTTAGTTTGTAAAATATTTTTGTTTCCTGGTTTATTTTTGGTGGATTGTATATACTAGAACCAAAATGAATTAATTCGAGCAAAATGAAAACTGCCACCAAGTGTTTACTTCCGATTAAAAAAAAAGCGAGTGAAAAAAAAAAGAAAGAGCACATATTGAGCAGTTTGTGACTAGTTTGGGTTCATAGCCTTTTTAACTCGAGCTAGTAAGTCCGTAGGGGTATTTTCATATCTAGTGCCCTAAAGCCATCTGGTTTGAGAGTCATTGCCTGACGCTCGCTACACGGGTTAATTAGAAAGCTTAAGGAACCTATATATTGCATAATCACAAACTCATTTTTAAAAATATATATATAAATGATGATGAATTTTGGCCCAATGAGTGTCCGTAGAAATTTTCAAGGGACAAGTGCAGAAATGTATGAGGACTAGGTTTGCTCCTTAGATTTCAACTTTTCCTATATCATATGAACTTGAAAATTTCTACGTTGGAAAGAGTGAGTGAGTGAAGAGTGTTCGCAAGAGTTTGTGGGGAAGTATGTGCGGGGATGAACAAGAACCAGGTTTGCTCCCTGGATCCTAACTTTTCTTATATCATATGAACTCGGGAACCCTTGCGTCGGAAAAAAGACAGTGAGAAAAAGGAGGCCTATTGAGTAAACAATAGTGTAGCAACTATCTTAGCAGCTTTGAGAGAAAATTTATTTTTTGTTGAATTTCAGGAGATCGGATTATTTGAAGGAAAAATTCTGTCTTTGCAGCATTATCGTGGAATATTTGAAACTAGTTTTTGATGGATACATTTTTCACCGTGCACACAAGTTTGATTTGAATTTGAGAAATTTTTCGAAAATAGAACTGTGAACCGGACTTTGAAAAGTCTGAAATTTTGATTATTCCAGATTTCAAAAATATCTGATATGAGTAGATTTTCTTCTGGAGAATTTCTTTCACCTTTCTTTCTACCAAAAAAAAAAATTGAGAATTTTGTGGGTATATTCACTGCAAACCCTTACGAGCCACAACTCGTCCACTAAGTGAAACCTAAGGGTTTAAGGGCTTGCTGCATAAGCTAAATGCAGTCAAGAGTACCAGCGAAAGTGGTTTTTTTCTTTTTATTTTTTTGCATTTTATTTTTTTTATTTAGGTTAGTTTTGTTTAGTTTTCCTACTCTAGATTGCATATTTTGCTCAGTACTAGCAAAATGCTGGGTAGGGGGTGTGATAAGTCCTTAAAAATGGATTATTTTATGTGTATTTTCAGGAATTTTAAGGACTTATTCATTAGAAATTTCTTCATTTAGTTGGAATTCATGTTTTTAAGATTTTAAAATTCATTTTAGAATTTTCTTGCAAAAAATCATTGAAAATCCTCAATTTTTCATTAAATCATAGAACTTTTCATTTTTAGAAGTGTTTTTCAAATTCATTATTTTACATGGAATGATAAAATTTCTCATCATCATTAGTTAAAAAAAGTTAAATTAGGATTAAAGATGTGGATTTTAGTGTGTCATTTTATGTGAATTGGGCCCGCATTAATGCATTTGTGACTTGAAATCAAAATTGTTATTTTAATTTAATAACTAAAAAAATCACTTTTGTGTGCAGGAAAATAGAAGAAAAGGGACCTGCATAAAAGATTAAAAGCCGAAACATTATTTGGGAAGAAATCCAAGGTGGATCCAATTGTATGAAGTTTTTTTTTATGGAAGGAAAGAAGTCCAAAAGTGGGTGGACATTGGATATTCATTATCACCATGCCATCATATACTTTCTATAAAGAAAAAAAAGAAAAAAAAAAAAAAGAAAAAGGAAGTCCACGGCAATTGCTCTCTCTCTCTCTCTCTCTCTCTCTCTCTCTCTCTCTCTCTCTCTCTCTCTCTCTCTTATATGTAAAATCAATTTCTAATTAGAGAAGGAGAAGTCCCAGCCACCAATAATCACACGTCCATCATGGACTGTTATGCCTTCATGCCACTATTTTTCTTTCCATCTTTCTCCTGTAGACTTCCCATCTCTCTCATCTATTATATATTCTTATATATATATATATCACAAAGGAGAGGAAGTACAGAACCCAACCCACCACATCTGATGCTCATCTCCCATCACCTCTCTCTTTCTCTTCTATACACATCTGACGTCCAAGCCATCCCTCCCATCACCTTTTTCTCTCATTTCTTTTCCATGCTCCACATTACCACACTAAATTCAATCCCATTCCGTCTCTTCATTACACCACTTTCAATCAATCCAAAGTGGGGTTTGGCCAAGCCCACTTGGATCCATCCTCTCCATTCCATCTTCTCCTTTCATCTAATCCTCCTTGGTCTGATTGAAGATAAGAGCTTGGATTGCGCGCGGAGTCTCCTGTTTTTTATGTCTTGATCTAGGGTAAGGGTAGATTTTCTTTTTCTAGTTGTAATTATTTTTTAAGTTTATTAAGCGTATTGGTTCATTTAATTTTAAATACGCAATTAGTGAGGTCATGGTATCCCGCCTTGGATCGGCACCGAGTGTTTGTGTGTGGTGACAGCACGTACTTGGTGCGGTGTTTTTGTGGATTTTTTTATTCTACCAATGCAGTGTTATAATTTCCAAAAATAAGAGCAATTAGCATTCTTTTCATTATTTTTTTATTATATCTGAATGTTTTATTTCTATTTTTTTTATTTAATGCATGGTTATTTACTCTTTTATGTTGGTGGTTTGATATAGTTCATTGTTTTGCAGTTTCTAGTTTTAGGATTGTTTTAGTTTAGGATTTGTAAGTTAGATTTAATTTGTGATTTTTTTTCAGATTTGGACTTGTAATTTGATTTAATTTTCAGAAGTAGTAGTGTGCATTTTTGTAGATTTTAATTTTAAATACGCAATTAGTAAGGTCAAGGTGTCCCGCCTTAGATCGGCACCATGTGTTCATGTGTGGTGACAGCATGTACTAGGTGCGGTGTTTTTATGAATTTTTTTTATTCTACCAATGCAGTGTTTTAATTTCCAAAAATAAAAGAAACTAGCAGTCTTTTCATTATTTTTTTATTATATCAGAATGTTTTATTTCTATTTTTTTATTTAATGCGTGGTTATTTATTCTTTTATATTGGTGGTTTGATATAGTTCATTGTCTTGCAGTTTCTAGTTTTACGATTGTTTTAGTTTAGGATTTTTAAGTTAGATTTAATTTGTGATTTTTTTTCAGATTTGGACTTGTAATTTAATTTTAATTTTTAGAAGTAGTAGTGTGTATTTTTGTAGATTTTATTAGGGTAGCTTTAGTTTTTGAAATAGGACAGGTTTTCTGCGAATACTAGCTCTCTATGGATACGATCTCGGACTCACTAGGTAAAACTACAACGAGACCTTGCACTTGAGGTCCACGTTGATCACCAATCTACTTCATGTCCTTGTTCAAGTGCCCTATTGAGGTTAAAAAACATATGGAAAAGCTACAACAGGATTTTCTTTGGAATGGGAAAGAGAAGAACAAATTTCATTTGATAAAATAGTCGAAGGTCTACAACACAAAAAAAAAAAAAAAAAAGGACAGTGATCTGGGCATTAGACCATTGAAAGAGATAAATATTGCTCTTATATGCAAGTGGCTTTGGACAATCGGAGACAACTCTCAAAGTCTGTGGAAACAAGTAATATTTAGCAAATATAACATCTCTATAGAGGGATGACCACTTCGAGATCCTATCCCTCACTACTCCACTCTATGGAGCAGGATTCTTGCACCTAAGGAGATGTTCCTCGGGCACATCAGATACCAAGTGGGTAAAGGGGATAAATTTTGCTTCTAGACAAACCTATGGGTGGGAGATTAAGGATCCACTTTCCCTGACTTGTTCATCTATGCTACCAATCAGGAAGCTGGAATTAAGGATTATATGGAGAGGAGAGGAGAAAACATTGTTTGGAGGCCTATTTTCAAAAGGAATTTAAATGAAGTAGAAGGCTAGTTTTGGGGCTTTATTGGCTATGATTGGCAAGATATTCATACCGAGGGATGGGGGAGATAGAAGAATTTGAAGGGTAATGCGGAACGGAATGGATTTACGGGGTGGGCAAGGTTGATGATCAAGATAGAGGGAAAAATTGGGCTCTCACCAAACTCCAATCCAATGGTGTTAAAGATTTTGAAGAGAACTCGAACGATAACTTGGAGAAGATCCCAAAGACTAAATTTCATTAATCATCAACTCTAACTATTAGCCAAAGAGGCTTTACAATGCTTAAATAGATAAAACACATAACCCTAAGACCAATCTGGATCATCCAATCAAGTTGACGGACGCAATTAAAACATGTTAATAAAATAACCTAAAACAAAAATAACCAAATAAAAAACCTAAATAGATTAAGATAGGTGGGTTGGGCCCAAAGATAGGTCGACCCATGGGGGACCATGGGCCTGTCCTACATCAACGTCTCCTCTTCTAGGAGAAAACTCAACCTCGAGTTTTATAGTTGTCCCCCACAATCAAATATCAATTGCAAAAACTTTTGATGCGCTGCTTGGCTGTCATCTTCTTGGCATGACTAAGAGGCCAGAATTCATCTTTTCATCAAAGTAGACGGGGAATGGAGGCATGGCCTCTCCTGATGTTTAACTTCAGCATTGATGCATGATTTGACTGTTAGATGCAGCAATCGTTAGCTTTAAAGTAGTAGATTGCATTCTTCTATTGTCAATAGTTTATCCCCAAAGATGAAATCAATATGGGGAATCTCAATGACTTGGCCATCATTTGCAACCTCCGAAACAAAAACGTATTCCGTTGATGATTTATTTAGCACTTCCGGAAGTGGACTTTTGATCAAACAGACGAAATGACTACTCCTTATTGTTATTTTCACTATTTATGTCTTTGTGTTCCACCTGTACTGATTGATCAACACTGTCAGCAAGATAGGACTCGGGCTCATTTGCTTCTAGTGCATCTGAAGTAGAATTATTTGAGAGAGAGTTGTCTGCTACTTCATCTAAATAGATGGTGGAAACACTTGTTTCCTGCTTTTGTTCATTGAGATCAGCCTTGACATCCTCCATAATGGGTTCAACAACATGAGCTTCAGTAATTTGTGAAGATTTTTCTCTCTGCATTTTTGCTGCTCGAAGACAATAGCATTTTATCAAACACTAGACACGGATCACTTCCCCAAGTGCTTCACACATATCTTTATGTTCTCTTTTCATATTTTTTCATATACTAAGTTGCAAACCACCAACAAAGATAGTAACATAATGTTCCTCTCATGTAGTCCACATAATGCTTGTAGCCTTGAAAATTCAGCATCATAATCAAGAATGGATAGCTTGCCTCGTCTCAAATTTAGAAATTGAACAAAGTAGGCTTTATTATCATCATACTAGTGTCCACACTTAAATGAACGTCACTCCAAGTAGAGAATGGTGAAATTTCTATAATACCTCTTCTTCTGATTCCATATGGAAGAATTCTAAAACAATGCTGCCTTTTTTTTTCCTAGAAATTGACTAACCTAATCTGTAGATATCTCTAATAAGATTTTGCAGGTGAAAACGGATCGGCAATCAGAGTCTAGATGGAGGAGATCTTCCCATTTGAAGATGGATGGTTGAAATTGAATTGAGTACGGGCCCTTGATTGATGAAACCTGCCTCAATACCTACACCATCATGTAGATCTTGTCACCACAAGCACACAAGATCAAACGGATTTGAAATCAGAGTCCGGATGGCCACAATATCGTGCAAACAAATGTTGAGCGTCGATTTAATCAAACCCCTATTTGACTGGATTTGATGACGTCACGCTAATTGCTGCTGGCTTGTAGACTTTTCCGCTGAAATGGGTCATGTCCACCTAACCCAAACTGGAACTAGCTTGGTCAGCAAACGAAGCTAGGCTTCTGTGGATCGAGTCAGATTAGATCAGGTTGGGCCCAAGCAAAATCCCACAACTTAAGTCCAACCAACATGACAAAAACAAAAACCCTTTTTTTTAGGTTCGTTTGCTGCTTGTCGAAACCCAGGCTGAGAGAGACCTCAATGACAATGTAGAAGATGGTGCCGACGATGAGGTGCGTTAGCGACAATGAGGTGCATAACATGACAAAACAAAAACCCTTTTTTTTAGGTTCGTTTGCTGCTTGTCGAAACCCAAGCAAAGAGAGACCTCGATGACAATGTAGAAGATGGTGGCAACGATGAGGTGCGTTGGCACCGATGATGCTCGAAGGTGATGAAGACAATGACAATGGCTTCACTGAAGGTGGAGACAACAACATTCGTGCGACAATGAAGTTGGAAGTGGGCTAGCGGCTTGGTGCACGACATATGGCATCAACGATGTAAGCAGCAACGTCAATGGCTGGATACTACTTGCAGGCAAGGGTGCTCTCGATGCCAAGTATGCCTTCTTCCCTTTCTCGTATTCTCTCTCTGCTTCTCTTCTTCTCCTATTTTTCTTGATTTTTTTTTACCCCTGTTTTGGGGTGAATGGGCAAGGAAGGTGGAAAGTAGTGTGCAGAATTTTGGAGGAAGGGCTTCGATGGAGTGGTTTGATGGGGACTGGGTTTTCTAGATTTGGGTTGGATTAGAATGTTGGAAGGAGGGTTCAGTTAAAAGGGTTTGTTCTTTGGGGTTTAGAGATGTTGGAGATTTTGGCAGATTTGGGTACTAGAGATCTAAGGTATATGGATGGATGTTTTGGATTGCAATCCGCCAAAGGGTTTTAGATGATTTGGGTGTTGAAGTTTTGAAAGGAGATGGGGACTAAAGATTGGATCTGCAATTTGGGCAGGGTCGTCGATGAATGGATTAGGGTTCTGGAGTCGCGAGGGAGATGGGGTTGAGATGGGTTGATGTTGGGGTTTTGGCAAAGATGGTGTGTCTTGCTAGTGCAAGGTATAAGTAGATCTGATGATGATGATGGCTCGGCCGCAACGATTGGATGTCGAGAATCAAATTTGGGATGGATCGCTCTTCGTCTTTCATACCAAATAATGTAGAAAGGAATGGATTCGCGGGGCGAGCAAGGTAGACGATGAAGTAGGGGGACCAAACTCCGATCCAAAGGCATTAAAGATTTCAAGGAAAACTTGAACAAGGACTTGGGGAAGATCCCCAAGACTTAATTTCATTAATCATCAACTCTAAACATTACAAACAAGGCTTTGCAATGCTTAAATAGATAAAAAAACATAACCATAGGACTAATCTAGATCATCCAATCAAGATGACCAAAACAATTAAAACACCTTACTAAAATGACATAAAACACAAATAACCAAATAAAAATCCTAAATAGATTAAGATAGGTGGGCAGGGCCCTAAGACGGGTCGACCCATGGGGGACCATGGGCCTGTCCTACATCAAAGGGCCACTACAAATGGCACGTTCTCAATTGCATCATTTTTTTAATCCATGTCCAACAAAGCAGTGGTTATTCAAATTAATTGGTCCAGTTTCTGAAGATTGAAAGCGCCCCTGTGGGTGGTGGCCTTCGAATGGACTGCTTTGTATAGAGGTATTTTAACAATGGACAACCTTAGACGCAAGCATTTGGTGATTGTCAATGCATGCCCTATGTGAATGGCGGATGCGGAAATTGTTGATCATTTGTTGGTAAATTGCTCTATAGCACAACACCTTTGGAGGTCCATTTTCAAATGGTCCCATCTCTCCACTCCCATACTCTGAATCCCTTCCGGCCTTACTTGAGTTTTGGAGGCTAGGTGTGTGGTTTAAAGGGGGTAGGGTAATATGGAACATCACTTTTTGGCAATCATTTGGTTGATCTAGAATTTGAGAAATTTGAGGAATTTGAGGTGCATTTAAGAAAAATCTTCTCATGTGAGCAAATTAGAGGAAAAAGTAAAATTCTCAGTGGCTCTTTGGGCTTCTTCTATTCCTCTCTTCAAAGGCATTTCCATCAATTCCATTATTCAAAATTGGAAGTAACTCTCTCTAATCCTAGACAACTACAAGTATCTCCTAGATGGTGCCCTCCCCCTCTAGGTGCTCTCAAGCTTAAGTTTGATGGCAATGCGCAAGGTAACCCCCAATCTTGCTGGTTTTAAGGGAATCATTCGTAATACAAAAGGAACCATTCTCCTTTCTTACTCCAAGCCAACTGGATTCTGCTCAATTATTGGCTCTTAAAACAAGCATCCATGAAGCATCTAATCTCAACCCTCAGCGACTTCTTGTGGAAGGAGACTCCTATTGCATCATCCAATGGGCAAGTCAATATGTTAATCCTCCGTGGTACCTAACAGATATCATTAAAGAGGTGATCCAGCTATCACGGGAGCTAAATATCTCTTTTCAGCGTATCAAACGCTCCACCAATCAAGAAGCAGATAAGCTAGCTAAAGAGGGAGTTCTTAAAAATGCCTTCTTTGTGCCTATGAAGTGTTTGTTTATAGCTTTTTTTTTTTTGTTGCTACCTTTTTTCCTTTTGAGGTTGTACCCGTCTTTTTTGGGTCTCTCCTCTTTTCCTTTTGGTTTGCTCTCCCCCTTGTTGTGGGGGCTTGTCGAGGTCAATATAGTTCTCTTATACTATATAGTTGAGGTCCAACCTTTTGAGCAATACAAAGTCATCATTTTCAAAAAAAAAAATCCATAAATCATTGCACAAATAGTATGATTTTTATTTTTTATTTTTGCAAAACAAATAAAATAAATATTAAAATATGTACAAATAAGAAGAATAAGTAGCCATTCACAAACAATCCATCTTCCCTCCATAATGATATCAACAAAGTGACAAGAAAGAGTAATAAAATAATATTAAGAAAATAGGAATGCATCAACATAAAATAAATGATATTTCAGTAACAGTCCAATATGTTTAAGAAATCAGCATTACCCAAACAAAACAAACCAGGATTAATCTTTTTGTGGTCTTTAAATTAAAAAAATCCAAATCAACACAATATGAAGATGCTTGACGAACTCCTGAACCAATGGCAGGTGCTCACGATCAAAACACTGAGATTATGGGTCCAAGTCATGTGACCAAATGTTAAAAAAAAAATGAACAAAGGGGGAAAAACTACATATTACATGCATGATTAGGAAGTGTTTTAAGTGAAGTGAAAACATAAGAGAGAAAAAGTAAATGTCTGATGAAAGTCATAGATGAACACTCCACTTGCATGCCTATTACCTTTTCTCTATATATCTTCCTAAATCCCACAAATTCTTATCTTAAGAGTTTTCCTCAATCTCTAGATAAACTCGTAAAAAAAATCAAAATGACTTAAATAGTCATTGAGCAATTGGTACCCCTACCTAGGTGAAGCACCTAAATCAAGTGATTCAATAAAAAGGATATTGAAAAGTAGGATTCTTACCTAAATCCTAAAAATTTACTTGTAAATGGGACTTGTCATGTTACCAATATTTTTCCTTAGGAATTTGAATGGATTGTAGGGTTCTGTTCCCACCGTGTGCCTACAGCATAGTTACCTGATTTGCAGTTCGGATAATTCACATTCGAGTTCGGAGTTCGCAATTCGAAACTTACCTCAATTCGCAAATTTGGTACGATAGGTTTATTTAGTTCACTTTTGAATTCGTTTGATTCGCAACTCGAGTTCAATGAATTCGATGTACTAGTTTGAAATATTTTACAAGAGACCCTCTTTGTTTTTCATTAAAATGTCTTTTTTATATTAAGATTATCATTGGGGCTTATTTACGAGATCTTAAACACTCATCATTTCACATACATTCTGGAGTAAGTTTTAGTTTAATTAGAACAAAATCTACCATAAAATTGATCATTGTTGTTTACATGATTAAATTACAGAAGAATAAATTGGTCAAATTATGTGTTTTACATTTAAGTAATGTATGAGTGTCACAAAGTCAGATTTTTGTGAATTTTGGCCTCCATTGAGAAAGGCTAATTTTTACTTGTTCAAATTTATAAATGGGCTCTAGTTCTAAATTAATAGTGATACATATATCTATTTAATAATTCAATGAGGTAGGACAAAATATAATATTTGGCTTCCACCACAAATTTTTATTTACTATAATATTTTCATATATATTTTATGAGTAGCTAACCTCTTGGTGGGCTCATCTCATCAAAGATGAGGACACATTTTATTAGATCTCAAATTTATGATTGATAGGCCACCGTACATAGCACCTCCACAAGTCAAGGGAGAGACATGACAAATGAAAGGCAGAACAATGCATTTATCTATTTTGCATCCACCATCCACTTTAGTCAAATCAACAGAGAGAGGTAAGTAAAAAGAATGATGGTGAAGTGTGTGTCAAGAACCGAGCAATATGGTAAGTAATATGGTAAGAAACAAAAAGGTACTCACTGTAGCATTTTAATTGCACTGTGCCTAAAGTTCCCAAAGGTACCAACTGTAGCATCTTAAATGCATGTACAATGATTAAGAGTGTTGTCTCTTTTCACCTCAAACGAATTGGTTTGCACTAAAATATTTCTAAAAGTCCGAATAGGCACAATCGAACAGCGAATTGTGCGATTCGCACTGTACGAAATTCGGGGTCCTCTCTACCGAGTTAGGTAACTATGGCCTAAAGTTGGTGAACGCAACCAGCTACCGAACGTGTGGCCCTAATTTACATGTAATTGATTTTAGTGCAGCTTTCTAACACGCCGCCACAAAAGATGGGTTGAGATTTCCCAATTGAAATTTCACATTGCAACAGTGAAACACACCAATGAAACCCTGCATAATAACTCTGCAAGGGGTGCAAGCCAAAGACATAATAATATCCAACCAAACTACGCAAATGATACATGAAAAAACCCTAAGACATCATCAATTAATCAAGAAACACAGAAGAACTACGCACCAACATCCACCAAAACACTAAATTCCATTCCAACAACAAAAAGCAGTAGAGAAAAATTAGAAACAGAATCAAAGATCACAGACTTAACAACCCTTCCTAGAAAATACCAAACAGATTTTACCTAATACAGTCCTACATTAAGATATCACGAACAAACCCTAGAAAAAAAAAAGCCCAAATCGAATTTCAGCAAAACCCATGACCATCATCAACCTAAAATCTAATTTTCATTCCACTATCAAAACCCATCAAGAAACCTAAAAACAGACACATAAGAATTAAGAACCCCACCTATTAAACACTTACCCAACACTTCTTTCCGTACACCCAACACAAAAATAGCCAACGCCAATCCAGCAAAACCCTAGGCTCAATTATAATAACAAATCAACCAAAACCAAAACCAAGAACACCCCAAAGAAAGAAATCAAATATTAGGTACAAACCCTTGACAAACCCAATCTAGTGTCAAAGTTTAACAAGAAACATCATCATCGCAAATCAATAAACACAAAACATACAACGTCAATGCACCAAAAACCCCCCAAATTCAATCAAACCAGCAACACCCCAGAATCAGAAACCAAAGACAAGATGGATATACAATGAATAAAAAAAAAAGGTGGGGGATCCATTACCAGAATGAGATAAAAGAGCACGGCCTGATCGACCTTGACGAACTCTACATCCCAGGCCTTGAGCTCGTCCTCCGTGGATCGATCATCGGCATCCTTGGGCATCTCGACGTGTTTCTTGCAGTACTCAATGACCTTGGAGAGGATCTTCCCGTTGACATTGTGGAGAGGAATTCCATTGTCGGCGCAGTCGTCCTCGATCATGTGCTTAATGATCTGCGACTGGAGAGCGACCGCCTCCTCGACGTCGAATACCTCGCCGTCCGAGCTCTTCAAAGTAATCTTCTTCGTGGAAGCCATAAAAGGATTGAGAAAATGAAGACAGAGAGAGATTGAGATTTGGCAGAGGAGAAGAAAATTAACTATAGGATTCATTCTTCCCGCTGCTGGTATTTATAAAACATTTAAGTGCATGTTTGACATGTATAAAATTTTTTAGGCTTTTATTGTCTAAATATCTAAAATTTATAGATTTGAAAAAATAGAGGCGTATGGCATGTGTATTTAGCTCTATTTATCTTAGACAATAAGAGGTAAAAGCTCTATTTTGGAGAGGAGGCCATGTGATACATTTCCAAATAAGAGGGAAAAAAAAAGAGGCGCCCCAGCTACAGTGTTTTCATGGATTACGCCCAGTACGTTTTTTTATTTTTATCAAAATCCGAGCCCTTAAATCTACATCTAAACCGTTGAAAATGTTCACATGATCGATTACGGCCACCCATCCAAATTTCAGCCGTTAATTCATCTTGAATCTCGAGATATGTGCAAGAAAGCGTGAGCCATTGGATATTAGTTTTTGAATTCTGTGGGGCCCAAACACAAGATCCAAACCATTGGAAATGTTGGGAAGACTAAAAACGGCTATGGGGTCAATTTTCAAGGATTGATTCCTTGTAGATCTCAAGATATTTGTGAAAAACTTTCAACCATTGAATTTAATATGCTGAATTTGTAACTAGTCCACAGGCAGCCCCTTTTTTATTTTTTTTATTATTTCTGGGACAGTAAATAACAATCCAAACCATTGAAAATGTGTAGAAGGTCAATGACCATTGTGAGACCAAATTTCAGCCGTTGGATCATCACCAAACTTGAGATATTTATGTAAAAACGTGAATTATTAAATATTTTTTAAAAAAATTAGGGGCCTCAAACACAAGATCCAAACTGTTAGATCTCTTTCGGAGGCCAAATATGGTTATAAAGTAAAACTTCAAGGCTCGATACCTATTAGATCTTAATATATTTGTGAAAAGTTTTTAACTATTTATTTAAAATGGTCTATTTAAAATAGATGCTTCCATTGCCAAACACATATTTTAATTCTAACCTCTTTTTTTAGCTCTTTTTTTAATGGCTCTATTTTGAATTATCTATAAAAATAAGATTAGACCTACCAAACAAGCCCTAAGTGTACGTTTCTTGTGCAAATATGGGAAGGGCTTGTTTGGCAGTCAACGCTTTTTCTTCTAGATATTTACCTTTCTTATCCAAATGTTGCTCATCATTTTTGCATTGTATCCTATAAGAATAGATCTATTAACATGAGATTTATATGCGTCAATCAATCTCTATTCAAATATGTGATAAGAAGAATTAGAGTCCAAACACAATGAATCACCAATTTGACTCATATTTATAGTAACCGAAAATGATTCCCCATCATTTGAATCTGAGCTTTCTTGCACACTACCTCCTTTCCATTCTAATTCTTTTACTTTTCCATCCACTTTGACTTGTTGCTCATTCTTGATTCGTTCGACGAGAATCTAAGCTTTCTATTAAAGTATTCGGAGCAATCTCCTATTCATGACATCAAGTAACACTTTTGACATACCAAGATAAAGCCATTAAAAAAAGAGTCATAAGAAAAATAAAGGTTTAGAGTAAACACAGTGTTTGGTAATGCAATGATCTATATTAAATAGACTCTTTTAAATCTATGGTTTAAAGTTTTTCACAAAATGTTCAAAATCTACAAGGCATTAAGCCTTGTAATTTGACTACATAGTTATGTTCATCCTTTCAAAAAGATCTAACTGTTTGGATTTTGTATTTTGAGCCTACAAATTTCAAAAAATAATATGTAATAATTCAGTTTTTTAATAAATATCTTGATATTGGTGATGATTCAATAGCTGAGATTTGATTTTTATAATGAACAATGACCTTATATACATTTTTAACAGTTTAAATCATGATTTATTGTCCCAGAAATAACAATAATAATAATAAATAAAAAAAAGGATTGCCTGTGCACTAATATAAAATAAAGCATATTACATCAATGGTTGAAGGTTTTTTGCAAATTTTTTAAGATCCAAAAGGCCTAAAGCCCTGAAAATTAACCCCCTCGCCTTATTTAGCCTTTCAAATATTTCTAATGGTTTGGATCTTGTAATTGGGGATTATAGAATTTAAAAAATAATATCCATTGGCTCACTTTTTTACACATATCTCGAGATTGGGGATGATCCAACGGCTGGAATTTGATATCATAGCTGTGTTTGATCTTATAAACATTTTAATGGTTCAAATCTTGTTTTATTCTCATGGATTTCAAGAAAAAAAAAAGAAAAAAAGATTTGGGCGTGATTCACTAAAAATCACTATAGCTCCACCTCTTTTTTTCAAGCTCTACTTTTCACAAACATCATAAGATAGGCTGTGGGAAATAGATGTAAAATCTCTGCATGTCTAAATTGAATATAGCACAAAAGCACATGCCAAACACTCTTATTTTTACAAACTCTATTAGGCTTAAACATTTAGACAAATAGAGCCTAAAAATAGTGATGCCAAATATGCATTAAGAGTGCTACTATTTGAATAACAAAAACCTCTTTCTTCACGCATGTTTTTAATGAAAATTTTTTATTACAAAATTACCCTTGTACAAAATGACCAAAATGGCCTTTTCCTCTCCTTCTTCTTCCCCACTCCTCTCCTTTCCTACCTCCCTCTTCTCTTTGGTGACAATCACCAAGGGAGGGTGCTACTCTCTTCCTTCCTTTCCATCCCCTCCCTATCCCCATCATTGTAGCCACCCTTCTCTCTCTCTCAAGCTACGATGCACTGTAGCAGCGAGGGGGGTGGGGGTGTGGAATGGAAGGGCAACAGCAGGAGGGGCATGATCTCCCTGCTTCAGGGATACTTGCTACGGGAAGGGTGGGAGAAGAGAGGGACAAAGGAAGAGAAAAAGGGAGAGGAAGGGGGAGAAAAAGGGAGAAGGAGAGGAAGGAAGAGGAAGAGGGAGAGTAGCCCCCTCCGCTGGCAATGGGAGGAGGAGGAGGTGAGGAAGGGGAGGAGGGAGACGGAATGGGCATTTTAGAAAATTTAGGTGTGTTAAGAAATAAAACACATAAAAATTTGAAAGTTAACTTGTGTATAGCTGTGTAAAGAGAGTTAGTTTTGCTGTTTATCCAACATTTTTCATAAGGTAAGAGTAGTCCAATGAGAAGAATGCTTCTTCCAAACACATAAAAAAAATTTTCTACACTCGCTTTCTCTCTACATCCATGTACTGTTTGAAAATTATTGTTTTTTCTGTTCATAACCCCATTATACCTAAATTACTGTCCAACCATTTCTCTCTACACCCACTTTCCACATCTTTTCTTCCACCCCTTCCCCATCTCCTCCTTCACTGTGCACCTTCCCACCTCCCCCTCCCCATGTTCCCCAAGAAGACAGAGAGAGGTAGCAAGAGGGAGAGGGAGAGAGAACAAAGAGAGGGAGAGTGAGCAAGAGGGAGTGAGAAGGAGAGGGACAGAAGAGAGGGAGGGGAAGAGGGAATAGAGACGAAAAAGGAAGTGAAAGAGAGAAAAAGAGGGAGAGGGAGATGGAATGTGAGGGGGAGGGAGTGAGAGAGAAAAAGGGAGAGAGAGCAGTAATTAATAAAGATATAGAGAAGGGAAGTGGAGGTGTGAGGTGGGAAGTGGGAAAAGGGAGGAGGTGGGTGGGGATGGGGAGGAGGGTAGTTTAGTCTTTTTATTATAGGAGTGAATTATAATTATTTATTTTAAAATGGTGTATGTGAAAAGTAAATGATTGTGTATTTAGAAGCTCCTGCTTTTAAATTGATACATGAGGGAGAGTAATCTTTTTGCTGGCTTTAACCTCTATATAAACTAAAGATTGTTGCAAAACTAAAAGAGAACCAAAGATAAAAGAAGAATAGAAAAGAGGGAGAGATGTTCTTATTAATGAGATCTGTGTACATAATGGGGGAAGGAGGATCTTATTTATAGAATAAAATTACTTTCTCCCCAAGCAACCTAATAGGGAAAGACTCTAACCCTAAGTAATCCCCTTATCTCATGTGAGTCCCAATGTGGGCATCCACCTATAATAATACATCTTATAACACTCTCCTTTGGATGACTACCATTCAATGACAATTGCCTCATTAAAACCTTGCAAAGAAAAAGCTCAGTGGGATAAAAATCAAAGCGAAAGAAAAAGAATACAACATTCACAGGGTCATTGATTTGGTGTTGGACGTGCATAATGCTACTTCGTTAAAACCTTAATTAGGAAAACCCAATGGGATAAAACCTAAAAAAGGAAAAAGAGTATAGCGCAGATGTCCTGGATAGCATACTTCAGAATACCACCCCTGATTGACTACTCCCCCTGATGATAACAACCTTTCACATAATTAGGCACATCAATCTCGTATACAAGTTTCTAGAATACTGATCTTCGTAAACTGATCAGCTGGGTTATTGCTTGAATGAACTTGCTTGACTTCAATCTTGCTATTTTTCTGAAGCTCATGAGTGAAGAAGAACTTTAGTATAATGTGCTTCATCTTGTCATCTTTAATGAATCATTCTTTAATCTATTGAATACATGCCTCATTATCTTTGCAGATAATGCTCGGGGTACGTGTTTTAAAAGGCAATTGACAAGAACTACGAATATGCTGAGTTAAAGATTTTAGCTACATACATTCCCCACTAGCTTCATAGAGGGCTAAAATCTCAGCATGGTTAGAATAAGTAACTACCAAAGTCTATTTAGTTAAATACCAAAAAATGATGGCATTGCCATTAAGAAACATACAACATATCTATGATCGACCCTTATGAGGATTAGGGATATATCCTGAATCTGCTTATCCTACAAAATTTGAATTTTTACAACCATAAGAATAAAATAGAAGCAAATATAGTAGGATTCGTTTGATACCAATCAAGTATTTTTGAGTTGGTGTTAAACTATATATAACAAGCATATTTACAGATACTGAAATATCCCTTTAGAACTTCTCTCAATCTGCAGGTTGAGACAAAATTCTCCTGTAAATAGTCAATAGTTTTCTAAAGCTCTTCTGGAGTCCCGATTAGATTATGTCATTTTCATAAATCAAATCTATTTAAGGATTTTATAAAGATACACGGGCAAATAGGATTGTTTTCATACCCTTCCTTAGATAAATATTCACTAAGACGATTGTACCATATTCTTCTAGAATGCTTCAGGCCGTACAATGAACGTCTTACTTATATTGAGGACGTACTCTTTGACTTTGCTTCAGGCAAAGCAAATCCTTATGGGATATATATATATATGTCTGTGTATGTTTTCAATCCCAAGTTTCTGCAGGAAACCTTGTATTACAAATCTTGCCTTCTATTTAATAATTTCATTCATTTTCCTTACAAACACCCATTTGTAACCTACATGGTTAACACCTTTTAGGGTTTGTACTATAGGTCCAGATACACCACGTCTATTGAGATACTGTAATTCCTTTATGGTATCTTTCTGTTTTAGCCAATATGTTCTTTGTCGACATTCATTTATATAACATGGTTCCGTATCCCAATCATCATTCTCATTTTCCCTTAATATTTGAGTAGCTACCGCAAATGCAAATGCATCATCGATGATAATTTCATTTCTATCCCATCTCTCTCTTGAATAATTATAAAGTATAGAGATCTCTTTATTTATTAGGTACCCATTGCCTCTGCAAGGGCTTCTAGAGTCTCTTCCGGAACTCGCGTCTTTTCTGAGATATTAATTTCTTCAGGAATTTTAGAGAGAGTGGATTTTTCATAACCTCTTTTTGAGTGAAATGGTGTACCTCATCAAAAGTATATAATTTGTCATAACCTCTTCGGGAGTAAAATTGGGACCTAATTGCTCATTTCTCCTCTTCCAGGGAGCAGAGTCCTTGGGACCTATAGGTTTGCCACGCTTCTGATGTGTAACAGATTCATTTGCTACCATGTTTGGAATTTTGTCCTACAGGGACACTAATTTATGCTTGTCCTACAGGGACATTAATTCGTGCTTGTGTGTTCATAGCCGATACATGTGACTTAGTTGCTTTTGCTGCATCATTAAAAGCATCAGGAAATTCGTTTGTAATTAAGTGCACAATTCTCCGTACTTCATTCTTACATTGTGAAGTACATAAATCTAAATAAGACAGAGTAAAAGTATTCCACATTAATTCTCGCCGTTCTTTAGAAACTCTCATATCTCCCCCTAACGGCGGGAAGACTGTCTCATCAAAATAACAATCAACAAAAACGAATAATTAATATATCTCCTGTCATTGGGTCTAGATATCCAATAATTAAGGGTGAAGTATAACCAACATAGAGTCTACGTTGTGGGTTCATGCAAGTCATGAACCTACGATATCAAGCCTTATAAATTTAATAATATGCTCAAGGAAGTGTACCATAGGTTTAATAATTTGTGCTAATAGGCAGGATTTGATGGGTTCACAAATGTCACACTATATCCTTTGCGGAAAAGATGGTCAATAGATGGTATTCTAAGGAGTACTTAACAGAATTATCAATAATTTGCCTTAGCATAGTACCCTTAGGGTGATCGAACCTATCATGCCAAAGCATTAAAGCCTTAGGGTCTCTAAGTCTAGGGCTTAGTGTAAGCTTCTGGCTTAATTCTGTCGTTTTGCTCGTTTATCGAATGTGATTCGATATTGGAGATTGTCTTGTAATAAAGCCCTACAGTCTGATGAGAATGCACGTAGCTTTTCTAGTATCAGCTTCTAGCCGTCAATACTAGTAATGATGTACAAATATTTTATATTACCTGCACTTATAGTGTCTATATGTGGTACCCAGTTATCTTGATATATTTAAATTTAAGCAAGTTTCATCAGGAACTGCTAAAAAAAAAAAAACTGATACACCCTTAATGCATATTTGGGTACCATTTGGTAACATTATGTGGACTCTTCTAGAACATTCAAGTATTTGTACAGATTCAGCTATCATCGATGCCGTGCACGAATTAAATACTAACTCTGAGAAAAACTTCTGGTTTTTTCAATATAGTGTGTTTTGTTGCACTGTTGACCGAACAGATATTATCCTCAGTTTCATGTATTCCATGATCCATACAGCAAGTAATAATAAACTTATAGAACTAGTCAATCGCATTACAAAAAAATAATAATAATTTGAGAATAGCTAAACTAGCATGCAAACACAAGATACGAGAGATAAAAGAATAAGTCTAACATCCAACAAAATATTGAAAAAATTGAATTCAATATTCAAACTCATAAAAGTAATTGTAGGTCTTCTAGACCATGCTTGGTGGTTCTCCCAATTTCTAAATAAAATGCCTTGTTAATCACCTCTCCTGGAGTGGTTCTTTTCATATCTACTGGAGAATATATTATATCTACCTCTTCTGGAGGGATTTTGTTTGACTAATCTGGCATTTATTTTAAGCACTGGGTGTATGACCATCTGCTGGTGATCATCCATGTCTAAGAGGGATATAATAGCGCAGAAAATAAGAGCATATGCTCTATCCTCTAAGGATATCGTATTTCCTGCTTTGATAGCATCACCAAGCTTTTTCGGGTATCTAAAGATCGATTTACCAACAACAATCATTAAAAATAGAACTTCGGGTCTTCAATATCCAATGACAAAGTATAATGAAGAATTGGCCAATAAGAAAGTTAGAACTTCCGGTTCTTAACTTACGAATCAGAACTTCTAGTTCTGTCAAGACTTCAGGCTAGAGATAGAACTTCATACCCTTAGAATTACTAGCTCTATCAAAGCTTCATGTTTGAATCACAACTTCTGGTTCTGTCAAAATTTCAGGTTTGATTTCATGGCCTTCATATCGATATACACTACTTTGAATATTTAGAAATCAAAGCTTCAAATTTGATTATGAATATGAATCTTCGGGTTCATAATCCAACTCTTAGAACTTCTGGTTCTAGATAATGTATGAATATTCAGGTCCAGGTTATTCAGGTTCTATTATATACAACTACTGCTTCTGACAATAATAAATTAATCAAAACTAAAGTTTCATATAATCATATAGTTATAACTATACCAAAGTAATTATATCAAACATGCAGTACAATGTTATAGAATATATAAAATTAAATGTGTGTAGAGAAATAGAAATAAAAGGTAGAACTTCATGTTCTTAACATCCAATCAAAGATAATAATAAAAATAAATAAATGTGATGAAGAATTGAGAAATTGAAGTTTAGAACATCGGGTTCTCAACTTAAGAATCAGAACTTTTGGTTCTAAATTAGAATAGTTCATGGGTTTTTGGGTAGAGTTAGAACTTCTGGTTCTAGATTAGAATAATTCATGGATCTTCAGGTCCGGGTTAGAACTTTTGGTTCTAAATTAAAATAACATACAAAATTGCAGGTTCGAGTTATTTATTCGATATAGAACTTCTAGCTCTAAGTATCATATGAAACTTCGAGTACATATTGTGGATTTGACAACTTCTGGTTTCAAAGTAAAATAACCAATGGATCTTTTGGTCTAAATTTGAAAGAACTTCCGGTTCATAGACTAAAATAATTTACGAAACTTCGAGTCTGGGTTATTGATTCCATATAGAACTTTTAGTTCTAAATATCGTAAATATCGTATGGAACTTCGGATTCCAATTAATTATATAGAACTTCTGATTCTATTTATGATCCATGATTTTCAATTCTATCATAATCTCCCTTTGATAAGAGAAGATGAATCATTCATCACAAGAATTAAATTATAAATACTTGCAGACTTAAAAGGAATAAAGATAAATGCAGGTGTATGATTATCAAACCAATAAGAGATCATAAAATAAGGAAAAATTACTTAACCTTTGAATCGTCCTCCTTTTGGCGCCAATGTGTAGATCTACTCGCAAGCTTTCCATAGGAACAAACGGATCTCCGATCGGACGTTAGGTGATCAAGATATCGTAACAATAACTTTCTACTGTCTATCCCAGTCAAAATGGCTTTGACCATATGATCCTGTTGACGTTACTGCTTACATTTTATGTGGGCGCTACCTACTGGTGTCAGCACTCTTTGCTGCTAGGTTGGGGTTGATTGCTGCAACCGGGTTCTACCTGGTTTCCTGGTTCCTGCAACCAAGAATGGACTTCTTTCTTTCCAGGCGGCTAAAGGTTGGTGGATAGTGGTTGCGACCAGTGGTGCATTTCGGCGATGGCCCATGCAGCAGCGGCAACCCTCTTTAAATCCTTTTTGACGTTTTACTCCGGTGAAACCAAAAACAGGAACACCTGTTTTCTTCTGGAACCAAAACCACCGCCTAAGCTCTTTTTCCTTTTTTTTTATTTATTTTAATCTAAAAGCTAGCCAGAATCTTTCTCCTCCATCATCCTACCAGTCAATACAAAAAGGACTTTGCTTCTTTTTTATTAATGCCACCACATGAAGAACTTTTCTGTTGTCTCTGACCTGAATACAACGAAGGGCATTGCCTCGTTCTGATCTGGGTCGGAAACGATAGATCCTCTTAAGATCCAATCTGTGTGGCCCTTTTGAGATCAAGCCAACTTGATCTCCTTCTTTTGGACCACCAACGATATGTCTGATCTTCTCTGGCTTTGGCGGTGATGGTAGATCTAGGCCTTGAAAGAGGACCCCACTTGAGATCTAAATTCATCTCCTACTTTATTTTCTTTGCTCATCGTGATCCTCCGCCATCTCTGAAATCGAGTAGCCCTATGTCTTCTCTCCTCTCGGGAAAGAAAACCGAGACTCCGGTTGGGAAAGATTCTGTAACACTCCGATCCCCTTTGAGCCGGATTAGTGGCTCATTAGTGTGTGTTTTGTTTTGTTTATTTCTTTTGGACTTGTTTTGGGTCATGGATAGGTAGTTGAGTGACCTTTGACCTGGAATAGGTAGTTCTAAGCCTTTTTTCGTAATTTTGCTTTTGCTTTGCTCATATCATCTTTGCATCATCTTGGTGTCAGCATATGTATTTCGTTGAGCTCGACAATTTCCGTAACTGTGTCAGATCCGTTTGGAGTCAATTGAGGAAGATGTACCTTCGTGTGACTTAAACTGTAAATTGCTTAAACCCATTGGACCTTGTTTTAAAACTTCCAAACCTATATAAGATGAGTTACTCCAGATGTCCAACTCCCTGCTCTTTTCTCTCCCACGTTGCATGCTAGAGAGATTTCCAGGTGAAGCTCCCTCCACCATCTCATCTCTCTCTCTCTCTCTCTCTCTCTCTCTCTCTCTCCTTCGATTGGGTTTTGCTAATCTCTGTTTGGTTGGACTGTTTGGTTGGAATTTCTCCCCTCTCTCTGTCCTTGCCTTAGGTAAGTGGGTTCTTTCCCAACTCTTTGTATTCCCTCTCCAATTACATCTCCCATTCTCTGTTGCTATGTCTTCATCTCATGCATGTGTGATTGCTTTGATTTGTTTTGATTTTAGTTGCTTGGAGCTTGATTTCAGAAGATTTGTCAGATTTGAGGCAAGTATAAGTACAGGTTTTGATAACACATATGGGTGTTGTTTGATTGCTTGGATTCATTCTCATTCTCTGTATAGAAATGTGTTACAGCCATTTTCTAAGCTATGAGAATCAGTTGAGCTTGTTTTATTCAGTTTCTGTACAAAAATTTCGTTTCTGTAATCTTCCCGAATTCGCGTCTGTATTGTACGGCTAAGCCGTAACCCTGTACGGCTTAGATCCCAGAGAGTGACAAATTCGAGTTTGTTCTACGGCTAGGCTACGGCTAAGCCGCAAATTGTCCTACGGCTGAGCCGTAAGCTAGCCGTGAACCAAACCGTATCTAAGCCGTGGATTTAATCTCTGATCAGTCGAAACTTTTCTGATATCAGTGTTCTTACGGTGAGGCTACGGCTAAGCCGTGATGGTTTACGGCTAAGCCGTGGACTCCACCGTAGCTCAGCCGTGAGATGTATCAGATCAGAGGTGGAAAAGATGACAGTTTAGCCGTGTTCTGAAGGGAACCACGGCTAAGCCGTAGTGCATATTGCGGCTACGCCGTAGGATGCCACGGCTAAGCCGTAGGTCACCCATGGCTAAACCGTAAGACCTGTTAAATATCAGTTAAACTTAGGCTAATGGTGTGACCTTGTAGGGCTCAAATACAGGTTAACCATACCCGTACACCGGCCCGATGGACTCTTTGGATCGCATGAATAATCTGTTAGGCTGTGACTTGTTCATGTGAGCGTTGATCACTGTTAAGCACCTCCCCATGGGTGTTGGTTTAAGGGACTTCGATGCACATAAGGATTATATTGCAACACTAGGATGGCAACGGTGCATCGAATAACTTAAAACTACATCAACATGCACGGTTAGTGACAGTGATGCAACTAGATTAGACTTGGCTTGTAATGAACCTTGATTCCGTATTAATCTGAGATGCATTTCATATTGTTTATAGTTTTGCCCTCTGCTCTGTTAATCTATGTATGCATTTCCTCAGTCATTTTGCTTTCGTTCTGTATATCTGTATTATTCTTCGCTCTGTACTCTGTTTTGATCTATGCTATGCTCTGTATATTCTCTGGCTTTGTATATCTCTGATTTTTGGGTATTCCCGGGTGGCTCTGCCCAGAGGTTAATACGTGAGGATAAGATCCGGTCCTTGTCATCGGTGAGTCCAAAGCGGATAATCTCCTTTCTTTAGCTTTGATTTGATTGGTATTAGTCTGGCTCTACTCAGCCTCAGCCCTAGGATACCCGACGGGGTTACCTCTGGCGTAGATCTCTGTATCTCTGTTTTAACTGCAGTGTTGCTTTGTCTTGGGACCCCGGAACCCAGGAAACCGAGACCCGCTTGTACCTTTGGCCTGGACAGCGGTGTTCTCTGCTCTGCTCTGCTCTGCTCTCTATTGGAGAGAACATGGTTAACGTAGTAGCCAACTAGTTCAGTATTCTATGTTTTGATTCACATATCATGTTTTACGTCTATGCACGATTTGCTTAGCTTACTAAGATGAAATTCTGAAATCATTATTCTGTCATTTATTCAGCTTTGATACTATGAGTGTTTCATCTCTGTTACTTATATTTGCTGGATCGTTGTATTCATTTGTGTTGTCTGTGGTGTTGCAGGCACAGATACCTTGCCCAGCTCCCCGGCGGTCGAGGAGGCTGCAGGGGCGAGTGTAGAGGCACCCTCCGGTCTGGCAGAGTGGGCCTGATCACTTCTGCCAAGTGCGTGCATGCATACCAGTGGCTTTTATTTTGCATTTTGGTTTTTGAGAGCTTGTATTTGGACTTTGGACTTTGGACTTGTATTCTGTATATTTTGTGTATATTGATTTTGGTGTGTATTCGGTTTTATCTCAGTGTATTTGTCTTTGTCTTTTCCGTTTCGTATTTGCTTTGGCTTCCGCTATTTTATTTTCCTTTGTTGCTTGCTATGATATGTACAGCTTCCGCGTACGCTTAGTTCGCACGTGTTAGATCCCTTGTGTGCGTGCATCTGGACTGGGTTTGGGTGCACGTGCACGGGAGTACGTGTGTCACCGGTTTAGCTTTTCGCTAACCCCCGAATTCTGGGCTCGGGTCGTGACATACGTATTGTATGGTATCAGAGCATGCTAGTATAAGCATGTAGGCATCTAAGATCGTGGTGAGACAACGCTATCAACTATTTGACTCGAAGTCTCATAGGTTGATTTGGGATCGGACTAACTCAGGGCCTTTTATATTTGTGTGTTGTGTTTCTTTTCCTTTTTGCAGGATGGCATCAGGATCCGGATCTAGGGATGAGAATCAACAGGGCCATAACGGTGATAGTGGATCGGTACCCCCACATATCAGCAGTGAGGAGCGCTTGATGATGATGATGCAGTCTATGCAGTCATTACAGGCACAGATGGCATCCATGGTAGATAGGCAGAGTCAGGCTGCCGCAGTAGCATCACCCCGTATAGATCAGCAGGTGATTTTCCAGCCTAAGGAATCAGATCCTAATGCTCTTTTCGACAAGTTCCGTAAGCGAGGGGCGACTGAGTTTCATGGAATAGAGGATGCATTGCAGGCTGAGCAATGGTTGGAGCAGACTGAAGAGTTGTTTGATACGATTGTGTGCAGTAACAAGCAGAAGGTAGTTCTCACAGCCTCTATGCTTCGGAGTGTAGCCAAGACTTGGTGGAGGAGTGTTAAGACTTCATTTCAGACTATGCCCAGTGCCACAGTTTGGGAGACCTTCAAGCAGCAATTCCGTCGTAAGTTCATGCCTCTCCATATTCAGCGAGCCAAAGAAGTGGAATTCTTCAACCTCCAGCAGAGACAGATGTCAGTTGCAGATTATGTACACAGGTTTACAGAGTTGTCTCATTTCGCAGAGGACATGGTAAACACAGAGCATAAGAAAGTGACTCGCTTCGTCAACGGCCTGAATCCGAGACATAAGCGCCACGTGGTTGCTTGTATGTGGCCGGCTACCTTGGATGACGCTATTGACAGGGCTTATGATGCAGAGGCCATCTTTGAGGAGGAGCGAACAGAGGCTAAGAGGGCAGCAGGTTTCAGTGGCAGAAGTCAGTTCCAGAAGAAGTTCAAGGGTAAACAGGGCAGTTCGAGCAGTTCTCAGATAGTTTGCGGTCACTGTGGGAAGGATCACCCCACAGACAGATGTTGGAGGAAGAGTGGGGCTTGTTTCGGGTGTGGCTCTACGGACCACAGGCGGGCCCAATGCCCGAAGTTTCAGTCCTCTCCACAGACGAGACAGACAGGACCTACAGCACAGGGCAGATCTCAGCCAGCTCGCCCAGGCCAGAAGCCGAACCGCCAGACAGCCCGAGCCTATGCTGCTACGCATGAGGGCGCGGAGGAGGCCACAGTAGTGGAAGGTAAAATTTTAATTTCCGATGCAGAAGCTTTCGCTTTATTTGACTCCGGGTCTACGCGTTCGTACGTAGCACCCCATTTTGCTGTGCAGCTTCGACAGCGACCCACACCACTTCCATACTTGTTGCTAGTATCCACTCCGGTTGGTAAGCGGGTGGAGTGCAGTGTGTTTTACCCTCAGTGTGATGTGCGGATAGCTGGTCATCAGCTCCCAGTAGACCTCGTGTTGCTCACGACACTGGATTTTGATGTGATCCTTGGTATGGACTGGCTTGCGAGATATCATGCGTGTATCAATTGCTACAGTAAGGCTATCTACTTCGATTTGGGCAGCGGATTCCGATTTGAGGGCAGCCAGATGAAGTGCCCAAGACGTGTGATCTCTGCTTGTAAAGCAGACAGGATGCTTCGTAGGGGATGTGAGGGATTTCTTGCATTCATTTCAGAGAAGAAAGATCAGCGACAGCTCAGTGAGATTCCAGTAGTCAGCGAGTTTCCGGATGTCTTTCCGGAAGATGTGCCAGAGTTGCCACCAGTTCGGGAGGTAGAATTTGCTATTGACGTGGTACCAGGTACAGCACCTATCAGTAGAGCTCCATATCGTATGGCACCTGCAGAGTTGTTGGAATTGAAGAAACAGTTGCAGGATTTGTTGGATAAGGGGTTTATACGCCCGAGTGTTTCACCTTGGGGAGCACCTGTTTTGTTCGTCAAGAAGAAGGATGGCAGTTTCCGGATGTGCATTGACTACAGGCAATTGAACAAAGTGACTATCAAGAACAAATATCCATTGCCTAGGATTGATGAGTTGTTCGATCAACTTCAGGGTGCAGCTTACTTCTCTAAGATTGACTTGAGGTCAGGATATCACCAGCTCAGGGTGAAGGATGAGGATGTTCCGAAGACAGCTTTCAGGACTCGGTATGGACACTACGAGTTCCTTGTCATGCCATTTGGTTTGACGAATGCACCCGCAGCTTTCATGGCATTGATGAATAGGGTGTTTACTTCCTTCTTGGACCAGTTTGTTGTAGTCTTCATAGATGACATATTGGTCTATTCGAAGACTGCTGAGGAACATACAGACCATCTGAGGAAGGCATTGCAGCTGCTTCAAGATCACAAGTTGTATGCAAAGTTGGCTAAATGTGATTTCTGGCTAGAGCAAGTTGCATTTTTGGGACATGTGATTTCTAGAGATGGATTGATGGTGGATCCAGCTAAGATTGAGGCAGTAGTCCATTGGCCCCGTCCTAGATCAGTGACGGAGATTCGGAGTTTTCTGGGTTTGGCGGGATACTACCGCAGGTTTGTGCAGGATTTCTCGAAGATCTCAGCCCCGCTGACTCAGTTGACTAGGAAGAAGGTCCCGTATGAGTGGACAGAGAAGTGTGAGCGCAGTTTCCAGATGTTGAAAGAAAAGCTCACTACGGCGCCAGTGTTGACTCTCCCGGATGGTAGTGCGGGATTCGTGATTTATTCCGATGCTTCTCGAGTTGGACTAGGCTGTGTACTGATGCAGAATCAGAAGGTGATTGCCTATGGATCCAGACAGCTGAAGGAGCATGAGAAGAACTATGCCACACATGACTTGGAGTTAGCAGCCATTGTATTTGCATTGAAGTTGTGGCGGCATTACTTGTACGGTGTAAAGTTCGAGGTCCATTCAGATCATCACAGTCTGCAGTACTTGTTTGATCAGCATGACTTGAATATGAGGCAGCGAAGATGGTTGGAGTTTATCAAAGACTACGACTTTCCGATCAAGTACCACCCAGGCAAGGGCAATGTAGTTGCAGATGCACTCAGCAGGAGGACAGACAGTCTTCAGGTGTTAGCAGGATTCTATATGCTTGTGCATGATCAGCCTGTAGAGGTTCAGATGGTAGGAGACTCGGTGACATTAGCTACTACCGTCGTGTTTCAGCCTGAGGTGATTCAGCAGATCAAGGATCGCCAGTTTGAGGACCCCCTCCTGGTGAAGTTCAGAGATCGGATTGCAGATCGACCGGATTTCAGCTTGGTGGATGGAGTTTTGTACTTCAGGAACAGATTGTGTGTTCCCGCTGTGGATGAGTTGAGAGAGAAATTGATGACAGATGCGCACGATGCCCGATATGCGATGCATCCCGGGAGTACGAAGATGTACCGGAACTTGAAGGACAGATTTTGGTGGAACAATATGAAGCGGGAGATCGCAGGGTTCGTAGCTCGATGTTTGACCTGTCAGAGGGTAAAAGCTGATCATCAGCGACCTCCAGGATCATTGCATCCATTGCACACTCCGCAGTGGAAGTGGGAGCACATTACTATGGATTTTGTTTCCGGATTTCCGCCGACCAGTAGAAAGAACAATGCGATCTGGGTCATAGTGGACAGATTGACTAAGTCAGCACATTTCCTTCCGTTCAAGAAAGGGATGACATTCACAGAGATGGCCAGGAAGTTTGTTGACGAGATAGTCAGATTGCATGGCACCCCAGTATCGATTGTGTCAGATCGAGACAGTCGTTTTGTATCTTCATTTTGGAGAGCATTTCAGGAAGCTATGGGCACGAAGCTGAGTTTTAGTACGGCATACCACCCCCAGACTGATGGACAGTCGGAGCGTACCATTCAGACGTTGGAGGATATGCTCAGAGCTAGTGTGCTGAACTTTGAGAAGGAATGGGATATGCATTTGGCATTGTGTGAGTTTGCTTACAACAACAGCTTTCATGAGAGCATTGGTATGGCACCATATGAGGCACTTTACGGACGTAAGTGCAGGACTCCAGTGTGCTGGGAGGAAGTTGGAACTAGAAGTTTCCATGGTCCGACAATCATTGCTGAGACGACAGAGAAGGTGCAGAAAGTGATAGAGAATCTGAAGATTGCTCGGTCCAGGCAGAAGAGCTATGCTGATACTCGGAGGAGACCTTTGGCATTCCAAGTCGGAGATTGGGTGTTCCTTAAAGTTTCTCCGATGAAGGGCACAGTTCGATTTGGTCAGAAGGGCAAGTTAGCTCCGAGATATGTAGGACCGTTCGAAGTCAAGAGCCGAGTTGGAGATTTAGCCTATCGGTTGACACTTCCAGTTGAGTTCTCCGGTGTTCACGATGTGTTCCATGTGTCGATGCTCCGTAAGTATGTGCCAGATCCGAGCCATGTGATTCGCTATGATGACATTCAGATTCAGCCTAATGCGACTTACGTTGAGCGTCCGCTTCGCATCGTTGGGACACGAGAGCAGATTCTCCGTACCAGGACTATCAGATGGGTTAAAGTGTTGTGGGAGCATCACGGTCCGGATGAGGCTACTTGGGAGCTAGAGGAGCAGCTAGCGCGCCAGTACCCACATCTCTTTGCGCAGGTAGGTAGTCATTCCGAGGACGGAATGATTCCTAGTGGGGGAGGATGTAACACTCCGATCCCCTTTGAGCCGGATTAGTGGCTCATTAGTGTGTGTTTTGTTTTGTTTATTTCTTTTGGACTTGTTTTGGGTCATGGATAGGTAGTTGAGTGACCTTTGACCTGGAATAGGTAGTTCTAAGCCTTTTTTCGTAATTTTGCTTTTGCTTTGCTCATATCATCTTTGCATCATCTTGGTGTCAGCATATGTATTTCGTTGAGCTCGACAATTTCCGTAACTGTGTCAGATCCGTTTGGAGTCAATTGGGGAAGATGTACCTTCGTGTGACTTAAACTGTAAATTGCTTAAACCCATTGGACCTTGTTTTAAAACTTCCAAACCTATATAAGATGAGTTACTCCAGATGTCCAACTCCCTGCTCTTTTCTCTCCCACGTTGCATGCTAGAGAGATTTCCAGGTGAAGCTCCCTCCACCATCTCATCTCTCTCTCTCTCTCTCTCTCTCTCTCCTTCGATTGGGTTTTGCTAATCTCTGTTTGGTTGGACTGTTTGGTTGGAATTTCTCCCCTCTCTCTGTCCTTGCCTTAGGTAAGTGGGTTCTTTCCCAACTCTTTGTATTCCCTCTCCAATTACATCTCCCATTCTCTGTTGCTATGTCTTCATCTCATGCATGTGTGATTGCTTTGATTTGTTTTGATTTTAGTTGCTTGGAGCTTGATTTCAGAAGATTTGTCAGATTTGAGGCAAGTATAAGTACAGGTTTTGATAACACATATGGGTGTTGTTTGATTGCTTGGATTCATTCTCATTCTCTGTATAGAAATGTGTTACAGCCATTTTCTAAGCTATGAGAATCAGTTGAGCTTGTTTTATTCAGTTTCTGTACAAAAATTTCGTTTCTGTAATCTTCCCGAATTCGCGTCTGTATTGTACGGCTAAGCCGTAACCCTGTACGGCTTAGATCCCAGAGAGTGACAAATTCGAGTTTGTTCTACGGCTAGGCTACGGCTAAGCCGCAAATTGTCCTACGGCTGAGCCGTAAGCTAGCCGTGAACCAAACCGTATCTAAGCCGTGGATTTAATCTCTGATCAGTCGAAACTTTTCTGATATCAGTGTTCTTACGGTGAGGCTACGGCTAAGCCGTGATGGTTTACGGCTAAGCCGTGGACTCCACCGTAGCTCAGCCGTGAGATGTATCAGATCAGAGGTGGAAAAGATGACAGTTTAGCCGTGTTCTGAAGGGAACCACGGCTAAGCCGTAGTGCATATTGCGGCTACGCCGTAGGATGCCACGGCTAAGCCGTAGGTCACCCATGGCTAAACCGTAAGACCTGTTAAATATCAGTTAAACTTAGGCTAATGGTGTGACCTTGTAGGGCTCAAATACAGGTTAACCATACCCGTACACCGGCCCGATGGACTCTTTGGATCGCATGAATAATCTGTTAGGCTGTGACTTGTTCATGTGAGCGTTGATCACTGTTAAGCACCTCCCCATGGGTGTTGGTTTAAGGGACTTCGATGCACATAAGGATTATATTGCAACACTAGGATGGCAACGGTGCATCGAATAACTTAAAACTACATCAACATGCACGGTTAGTGACAGTGATGCAACTAGATTAGACTTGGCTTGTAATGAACCTTGATTCCGTATTAATCTGAGATGCATTTCATATTGTTTATAGTTTTGCCCTCTGCTCTGTTAATCTATGTATGCATTTCCTCAGTCATTTTGCTTTCGTTCTGTATATCTGTATTATTCTTCGCTCTGTACTCTGTTTTGATCTATGCTATGCTCTGTATATTCTCTGGCTTTGTATATCTCTGATTTTTGGGTATTCCCGGGTGGCTCTGCCCAGAGGTTAATACGTGAGGATAAGATCCGGTCCTTGTCATCGGTGAGTCCAAAGCGGATAATCTCCTTTCTTTAGCTTTGATTTGATTGGTATTAGTCTGGCTCTACTCAGCCTCAGCCCTAGGATACCCGACGGGGTTACCTCTGGCGTAGATCTCTGTATCTCTGTTTTAACTGCAGTGTTGCTTTGTCTTGGGACCCCGGAACCCAGGAAACCGAGACCCGCTTGTACCTTTGGCCTGGACAGCGGTGTTCTCTGCTCTGCTCTGCTCTGCTCTCTATTGGAGAGAACATGGTTAACGTAGTAGCCAACTAGTTCAGTATTCTATGTTTTGATTCACATATCATGTTTTACGTCTATGCACGATTTGCTTAGCTTACTAAGATGAAATTCTGAAATCATTATTCTGTCATTTATTCAGCTTTGATACTATGAGTGTTTCATCTCTGTTACTTATATTTGCTGGATCGTTGTATTCATTTGTGTTGTCTGTGGTGTTGCAGGCACAGATACCTTGCCCAGCTCCCCGGCGGTCGAGGAGGCTGCAGGGGCGAGTGTAGAGGCACCCTCCGGTCTGGCAGAGTGGGCCTGATCACTTCTGCCAAGTGCGTGCATGCATACCAGTGGCTTTTATTTTGCATTTTGGTTTTTGAGAGCTTGTATTTGGACTTTGGACTTTGGACTTGTATTCTGTATATTTTGTGTATATTGATTTTGGTGTGTATTCGGTTTTATCTCAGTGTATTTGTCTTTGTCTTTTCCGTTTCGTATTTGCTTTGGCTTCCGCTATTTTATTTTCCTTTGTTGCTTGCTATGATATGTACAGCTTCCGCGTACGCTTAGTTCGCACGTGTTAGATCCCTTGTGTGCGTGCATCTGGACTGGGTTTGGGTGCACGTGCACGGGAGTACGTGTGTCACCGGTTTAGCTTTTCGCTAACCCCCGAATTCTGGGCTCGGGTCGTGACAGATTCCCAAGACTCTGGATCTTCTTCGAAGACCCTACGGCTGCTGGATCTAATCGTGATCTGATGCTGGATCTGATCGTGATCCGATCATCATGATGATTTGCCTTTGTGATATACCATGCAAGCCCCGTGCTGATGATATGATACAAAACTAAAGGAGAACCAGAGGAGAGGGGTTCTTATTAATGAGATCTGTGTACATAATGGAGGGAGAATGATTTTATTTATAGAATAAGATTGCTTCCTCACCAAGCAACCTAATAGGAAATGACTTTAACCCTAAGTAATCCTCTTATCTCATGTGGGTCCCAATGTGGGCATCCACCTATGATAATACATCTTATAACAGAGATTATTTAAAGAAGTAGAACACTTAAAGAAGTAGAACACCATAGTGGGGTCCACATATATAGATTTGAACTATTCAAAGTGCAAGTTCCCTCCATGTTTATAGGTCCTCAAATTTACCTTCAATAGAAAATTCTATTACCGTTGGATTTATTGTTTGATGAAAACGTGATAATGAATTTGCATAATAAATCATAATTTTGTGTTAATCATGATTTTTATCAAACAGCCAATCAAATTCTGGAACAAACTCTAATTAATGTAAACTATCAAGATACCTTCATATACTTTCTACAATACATTTTATTTTAAATGGTTTGAATTTTAATTGGTGGCCGAAGTGTGGGGTGCCACCCTTTAACTCAAGTGTATTCATGGCTGAATCCTCAAGTTTTTAATTTAGATGGGGCCCACCTTGGGGTTCTACATCCTTAAACCTTTAGATCCTTTGTTGTAGTGTCCCAAGGTGACCCTGATGTGGCGAACAGGTTGCCAAACAGTGACGTGGTAGATGGTGAGGTCCACCCACGGTCACCATCAGGAACTCATCATATAATCTCTATTGGATTATGACTCGTGCATAGGGATGTTCATGGGCTCTCCCATCTTGAGCCCAATTTGATCCCAGCCCGCTTTGGGCTGGGCTTGGATATGTTATTAGGGCCCATTAATAATTGTGTAGGGGTTGGATTAAGTGATAGAAAGCCCAAAGTCTGGCCCGTGTCAAAAATTCTTGGAATTCAATTTAATTAGTACAAACAATTACTCAAAGGGCCATAAAATTTATTAAAAGCTTGATTTGGCCCGGCCCTATTGATTAAATGGGTGGGCTCAGGTGTCAGGTTGGGCCGGGCATGAGGCAATGTTTTTAAAGGCAAGCCAGGCCTAGATATGCGTTAGACCGGCTAGTGAACACCCCTACTCGTGTGGTATACCATCATTGGTCCACTCATGACAACCATGGGTCAACTGCATTATGACCTGAACTTGCTGCAAGGAGACGCTGCGGGAAGGGGAGAAAGGGGGAGGGAAAGAGAGAGAATAGAAGGTGGAAGAGAAAGAGGAAGAGGGAGAGGGAGGGGAGGGGGAGGGAGAGGGGAGTCCCCCTCCACCACCAAAGCTCGTCGCCGGCCATAGGGGAGGTGGGGAAAGGGAGGAGAGAGGGAGAGAAAAAGTGTGTAAGGAGAGAAGGGGGTGGGTATTTTTGGGGAATTTTATTTTTAAGGTGGGTAGATTGAGTCAAACCTGGTGTGCATCTAACAACTTCCTTTTCTTTCCATATGTGCTGAAGTCAATTTGACATCTATTTGAATTTTGAAAATTCTTTGTTGATTATCTAAATTTTGAAAATTTGTTGAACTTATTCTAATGATGGATGGTTTGAACCTCTAAATCAAATTGGCATCCAAGTGGACAGCGGAATGTTGCCATCATTTAATATTTAATAAATTATCAAATCTTAATATACTAGCAAAACTTTTCATAGTTATTAAATTTAATTTGATAAAGTTTTTTAAGGATTTTACCTGAAAATTTTCCTTATATGATACCTACACTGTATTATACCCAGTAGTTCAACCCATAATGGATTATTCTTTAAGACCCTTTTTCATTTAAAATATATATATATTCTTGAGAGTCAATTCATTAATATGTACAATAAGCGAGAGCCGCTAGCAGTTCTTATCTATTTGTGCAATGAAGAAGAAAATTGAGAAACGCTCGAGATGAGGCCAAGCTAACTATCATATGTTTGTATGGAGTACTTCACTTGTTTTACTGAAAAACGGGTCTTTCAATTTGGCAAAAGTTGGATTGCGGATGAGGAATTTGAAGCTTGTTTGGTGGGTTGTTTGTGGTGAGTATAAATAGAGCAAGAAAAAGTTGTTTGTGGCAAGTATAAATTAAAAGAAAGAAGAAAACAGAGGAAAGGGTTCGCCATCTCATTCACCGTCTCCACCTTCCCAGACGCCAGTGTAAGAGAGAAATCGCCTTCGCCGTCCATCTCTGCCGTCACCAATCTACGTATACCTTTTTCTCCCTCCCTCCCTCTCTCTCCCTCTCCCCCTCTCCTCTTCTCGAGCTCTCCCTCTTCTGCTCTCTTTCGTCTCTCACCCTTTCCCTCTCTCTGTCTCTCTCTCCCTCCCTCTTTCAAGCTCGCCCTCTGTCTTTCGCCATTTGTCTCTCTCTCTCTCTCTCCCTCTCTCCCACCTTCTCTCTCGCCCTCTGTCTTTCCCCATCTGTCTCTTGCTCCCTTGCTCTCTCTCCCTCTCCCGCCCCTTCTCCCTCTCCCTCCCTCTCCCCCTCTCCCTCTCTCTCTCTCTTGCCCTCTGACTCTCCCCATTTGTCTCTCTCTCCCTCTCTCGCCATCTGTCTCTCCCCCTCTCTCGCCCCTTCTCCCTCTCTCTCTGTCCCTCTCCCCCTCTCCCCCTCTCTCTCCCTCTCTTTTTCTATCTCTCCATCCATCTCTCTCTCTATCATTTTTTTCTCTCCCTTTCTCTCCCTCTCTCTTTCTCCTCCCTCTCTCTCAGCCTCTCTCTTCTGTTTCTTTCTGACCCTCACTCTCTTTGATGTTAGTGGCACTTAACAATTTTTATAGAAAGAAAGATCCGACCCAAGAGGCTTTTTGCATTTAGATGAGCTATAGACCGTAGAGCCTAGACCATATTAGATAGTCCAATTGCAAAAAATTAAGTGTTTCTACTTTAAGATTCTGAAGTTAACAATCACTTGAGCACTATGCTTGTACAGGATGTCTTCCATCATTTGCTAAATTATAAATGTTACATGAATCCTAATTCTGGCTTTGTTTTGTAGGACGTCTTCTTCCAATTCCTATTCTTCTGAATATGAGCCAAAATGCTCATGTGAAGTCTAATCCAAATAGAAAGTTTTGGAGATATCCAAATTGGAAAGTAAGTTTTTTTAATTCTTATATTTAACTCCAATGTTTTAATATCCCGATTAAAACTTATTAAATGAATTTTGTTCTTTTTGTAGGACGAAAAAGGTTCTGATAAATTTGTATGCAAAGATGAAGTATAGAATGAAAAGAATTTAGCAGCACTTATCGAAGACATCAACAACACACTTGACAAGCATAATCAAATTTTTGAACACTAGTTGAAGAAATGAAGGTTGCATCTAAAGAAAGAGAAAAGTCTAATAAAATAAGTTGTGTAGTCAATATTTTTTGTTGTCTTTTTTGTGTAATCTGCGTCAAGTTTGAATGAATGGGCGTCTTTGAATGTGTGATTATAGATATCTTTATGTTGATCATTTCCTATGTAAATCAATTCACGTGCACACATGCATATCTGATATCAGAATGGGCGTCTTTGGACCTTGCTCAAGTAAGAGAATCTTCCATAGGCAATTTGAACTGTTCACACATCACCATGTGGATCTTGCTCAAGAAACAGAATCTTCCATAGGCATTTTGTACTTGCTATACAGAATAAAAACCCATGAGCTACATAGAGCCAGAGACTCGACTCAGAATGGTAAACTGTCAATATGGTGTAAAATGACATTGTTAAAACAAGTTCTACAAAAACCTCATTCCTCATGCAATCCAACTGTCAATATGAAACAATGCTAGTTTGAAATCTAAGACACTTATGGGATGCCCAATGTTAAAATTTCATGCTTCACATCATCCACAACTGTAAAAGAAAACATGAAAACAGATACCAACTGTTACCATTGACTTAATTTGATAGATGGATAAAACATGCCAACCGAAGCCATTGATTTCAATGAAAGATGCATGAAACCCACATATATTTAACAATTAGGATCCAAACGTGCCAACTGATACCTACATACATCTAACAAACAGGATCCAATACAGAGGACTCAACCAAAAACTTTCTTCACTTTTCATTCAATCTGCAAAAAAAAGAAAAGCAAGATTGTTCACAGTTATGAATATACATAATCCAGACATGCCTTCTCAACCCTCTTCAGGAACCACCCAAATTCCAAAAAATTTACACAATGTGTTACAAACATGTCAACTGATAAAAAATACATGTTCCAATCAGGACTCCGCATACATTTAACAAACATGATCAAAAAAAAAAAAAGCACCCAAAACTAGAAAGTGCTTCGTCATGGGCCTTCATGCTTGCTTCATCAAGGATGCATCAAGACTCTTTTATCTTGGTGTTAGTTTGATTACTATACTTTGAATTGAAGGTATGAATGTAAGGGAACACATCTACAGTGGAATCAATTTGAAATAAAAAAATAAGAAAAAAAAATGCAGTCAATCAACTTGTAAAGCTACAAATCATGTGATTAAACTGGTGCTGAACAAAAACTTACATCTAGCTTTGTGTTAGTGTGTCATCCTCGGAAGTTGACATTTTCGATGCCTCACATTCATTAGATACTTGAAAGTTGTTTTTTAAATCACTTTCATCCTGTGTAGATATATGAACTTCAAATCTAAAATGAATAGATGCAATCATTAGTAACTTTTAGTTGAATACTGAAAGTAAGTGCAAGAATTATGTGTAAGAACACCTATTCACAAGCGCAGGACAACTGCGCTTGTCATGTGCAACACCATGCTTGCCACATCCAAAACAAAGTCTATCTTTTTTCATAGCTTTTTCCATAGAAGACATCAATCTCTTTGGACGACCTTTTGTAATGGCTTGTTGTGATGCGAGATACCTCCATGTAAAACAAATGGTATTTTTTTTCTCTTATGATCATATTCTATTGTTACTTCCTTTTCATTTATGTTGCGAATACCCTTTTTTCATCGTTTGGGTTAACCTTTTTGTATAGTGGTATATTTTCTTACACAAGGCATATTCATCAACAATAATTGCAGCATCAAATGCTAAATCTCCATGTCGCTCAAGCAACAAAACATCAAATGTCATACTACTTTCAGAATCATCATCTACTTTTACATATCTAGTCCATCTTCTCAAAATAAACTGCTCTGGCAATGTATAGATTTTCACCTGTTTCAGGACGCAAATGATATATCCACATGGAATCCCTTGAAACTCAAACAATGGACAAGAACATTTTGCATCCATCTCTTCTTTTTGAAAATGACAATTTTTTGAATTTCTTTAGCATGTTCGTATAATAAAACATTATAAATTATTCGTTCAACCTCATATTTCACAACATCAACAATGCTAGATGTTATATACATGAGTTGATCTTGGAACTTGCAGAACATCTTCTTCGTATATATATCCAACATCTTTTGCTCCATGGGTAAATTTGTCATCAATTTTGGCCTTCCATTAATAGTTTCATAATTTGACACCAACAAACGAATTTTTTGAGTTTCAACTCCTTGTTCAAATCGAAACATAAAATCACACAATCCATTTTTTTAGTGACGTATTGCTTACAAAAGCATTGATACTTTCACTCCTCGGCGTTGTAGATATTCCTTCAAAAAATAAAGTTTCATATAAACCGGTATCCACATATGACGGGTATCGTACATCACATTTAGCCAATCATTGTCTGAAAATCATATTTAGTCATCATGTTGTTCCAACTCAATTCAAAGTGTTCAATTGTCAAAGAGTTGAACGAGACTCTTTTAATAGCTTCAATTAAGCCATTTTTATGTATTGCAACTCCACCTAAGTTTTTCTACAAATTTTTCATGAGGTGCCACAAATAATAATTGTGGGTTTTGGTGGGTATGACAAAATTAATTGCTTTCGTCATTGTGAGATCTAGGTCGGCCAAGAATGTGTTTAGTGGGTTTTGGATTGTGTATAGTTGATCCAACGGTCCAGTAAATTCGGATTGTGTATAATTGATCAAATGGTTCAGTAAATTTAAATTTGACCGAAACTTAGGGCTTGTGACTATCAAGGGGGTCTTCTGTATATTACAAGGTTTGAATTGAGTGATAGATGGGCCGCACCTATAGTTCTCACAAAAAACTTTGTGAGAACTATTCTCATTTATTATTATTGATATATATATATATATGGAAAATGCTAGTATGCACCCTCCATCATCATAAGGTGAGGGATGCTTACATTGCTTTCCTTATTTGTACATGAGCATTTCTCTTTCTTATATACCTTTTTTGTCTTTCCACACATAAATATTTCTAATTGAGCAAATATCTCTCACTTATGGTGAGGGAATGATGCATACTAGCATTCTCCACATATATATCCATATATATATAGAGAGGTGATCCTATACAAGCCTCACACATAGTGTAAGGGATGCTTGTAGCCATTGGATTTGGGAATAGATCCAACGACTGTGGTTTACGTCTTTAATTGGAATCCTCGCCCTCCCCGCACAATGCATCTACCACCTAACAAAGAGCATTTCCGAGATTTCTTTTACCTTCCTCTTTCACTCATCATCTCTGATCCAGTGACTGCAAGTGACTTTCCGGCTACGCTCCTCCTTTCCGGCGAAGGTCTTCCCTCTGGCGAGACTCCTCCCTCTGGCGTTGGATTCGGGAAAGATCCAATGGTTGTGGATCATCCCCCATATAAAGAGAAAAAAAACCCGATATCAATCCATTCTAGGGATTTCAATGGTCTCTGCAACCATCATTTCTTCCTCTCTCGCTCACTCTCCCTCTCTTTCGTTCTCTTTTTGGACAATGATCCACTAATCCGGTGTAGCAGATCCAACCCACCTTTGTTCAGGTACGCTTTCTCAGTTCTCTTCCTCTCCCTCTCCCTCTACCTCTCTCTTGCTCAGTCTCCCTCTCTCTGTTTTGTTTCTATCTCTCTCCCATCCCTCTCTTTCCCTCTCTTTCTCTCCTTCTCCCTCTCGCTCTTTCCCTCTCCTTCTCACTCCCACTCTCTGCCTCTCCCCTTTTCACACTAAGCCTCTCTCTCTCTCTTCCATCTGTCTCTTTATCTCTCCCACTTTCTATCGATCTCTCCCTCACACTCCCTCTTCCTCTTCTTTCTCTCAAAATCTCAAGTTTAGTACATGGTCTCAAATTATCTGAAATTGATAGTAGAACAAGGTGAATAGAATTTTTTCCTCCAATTCTCTGATTTTTTTTTTTTTTTTGTCTTCTTTGCACCTCACTTGCTTAACTCAAAATTTGAGAAACGGTATGGAAAGCATCCCTTGCAAAATCTTATAGCTTTTCTTGTTTTGTTACCTTTTTTGCAATTTTCAACCATTGAATTACCTCATTTTATTTATGAAAGCTTTTTTTTTTTTTCACTTGATTGAATAGAATGTCATCTCCTATATCCCAGAGTTGTGATGGTGCCCTACGATGCAAGTGTGGAAATGGCTGTGATGCATTTGGGTGGGCTGATTTAGTATCAAGGGAGCACAAGGAGGAATTGCAATTGTGTGAATTTAATGAAGTGATGGGCTAAAAGTGATGCAAAATTGATGGTGGTGAATCTTTATTTATGTAAAATATTATCTGTTTTGATGGTAACATGTACTTCATGTGAATGTAAATGGGAACATCCTCATCCCTGCATGTAAATGTGATGTAAACTATATTTGAATGAGATGAACTATCAGAAGAAGATTATCCCTAATGTAGGTCCTCATGCACAGAGGTGGAAAAATATCTTAAATCTAGGTTCATTTCTTTCCCATGAATTGGATGAAACCCATCCCATTAGTTGCAACAACTTGTAAGCTATCCAAATATCAATTAGTGGTCATGGAATGGTGGATTGAAGTTCACTTCTTCAAATGTTGACCTTATTCTGTGATGAAGAGAACTTACCCAATACAGTGATATTCAATTCCAAGTCCCATGTCATTGTTAGATTGGCAGGGCCCTAGTAGATCCCAAGAATAGTAGTTAGGACTTAGGAGAAGAACCGGATGGAAAGGAAAATGCACGAGGGCACTTTATAGTAACCTCACTATACTTTGTTATAAAATAGCTTCAGAATTAATTACTTTTTCAAGACGTCGTGATAGGACACAGGAATTCCCAACAACCATGGAAATAATCAATCCAAAGAAAAGGGGAAGTTTGGGCTTCATTTGTCCCAAATGCGCGATGATAAATGTATTCCATAATCTGATGGGTTGGTATTCCATAGAAGCATTAATTCATTTGTACACAAGAATATGGTGACAGTAACATGTATCCTGAAATCTGAAATATGGTGCAGTTATAGTAATTTGAAATATGATCACAATAAGTTCATATGTGGATAAAAAATGAGGACTCTCATTCACTCTTTCTAGCACAAGTAGCAAATGTTTAACCAGTAACCTATCAATTCACATCACATTATAGAATAACTCAATTTACATGTATCATTTTCCACTCAACATACACACTACTAAGAATAGAACAATGACAAACAGAATGTCTTAAATTTTCTAATAAATCAAATTGTCTTCCATTCTCATCAAATCCAAAATGTCACAAATGGACATTCAACTAAAATTAATTTCTAATCAATGGTACTAAATGCAAATGAATAACTACGAAGATCCACAAAGTGACATCAGTTGCATTCAATTGCTTAATCAATTTAGCTTCTTCAAGTTGAACCTGCTATAAAGGATATAAGCAATAAAAAAAAAAAGGTTAGCTTCTTCAGGTTTAAAACCATGAAGAGAGGTTAATAAGAAAAAAAAAAGTTTTTGGGAGAGTTGAAAATATATACATATAAGGAAGTGTCATCGTTTCCGGAAGAAGTAGACTTATCTGAACCTTGATCTTCATCAAACGTTTCAGACCCATGCTCAAAAGGGACGATGTCACTGAAATTTGAAAAAGAAGTAAATGAATCTTATTAACATTCTATATAATCATAAGAGGTGAATGAACAAATTTATTTATAAAATACCTTAAATTTTATTTATAAAATACCTTGACAAGAAAGCTAAGCAATTAAGCTTGTCATGTTAAATACTGTAACACTCCAACCCAAGCTAAGCATGATTATCAAATAACTAATTATGATTATGAGTTAATTAATGTCATTTTATTGTAAACAAGTCTATTTTTGTTGTGCGGAGTCTAGTGGGTCAAGTTCATGTCATGTATACGTAGTTTAGGTTGGGTTTAACCTTACCTAGGTAGATGAAAGCCCTTTTTTGTAATTTTAGAATTCATGGTTTTGCGTCATACATGCATTATATTGACATAATCAAGTTTGTCTTGTTGAGTTTGCCACCTTTCGTACTTGACTTGAAAGCATTGGACATCATTTGAATCAGTTAGACCCTCAAATGATGTAACACTCCGACCCGAGTTGATCCGGATTAGTGAGTAATTGCGTGCGATTTTAGCGTTAAGTGTGTTTTGATTTTGTTTTTCTTTGGTTTTGAGTCTTAGAGTGATCGTTTGGAGTGAGTTGGTAATTTTGGCTTTTGATTGACTTTGTCAGTTTTGCGTCATTCTGACGTCATCGCGTGTCTTTCGTTGAGTTTGTCGATCTTCGTAACTGTCTTGGATCCAAATGTTTGCGTTTGCTCTCGTTGGATCGTCAGTTGACTCAAACTGACATTTGTGTAAGCTGTTTGGACTTAAGTGTAATTTGGACTCAATTTAAGTTATAAATATCCTACCAACTCTCTCCTTTTCTCTCGATCGTTCTCTCAGTTGTCTCTCTCTCGTTCAGCTCTCTTTCTCTCCTTCTCCTTCTCTGTTTCTGTTGCTTGAGGGAGGAAGAAAGGAGCAAGTTTGTGTGTGTTTCCAGCGGACTGAGCCAAAGCAACGGTCGTGTGCGTGTAATTTCGTCTGTGAGGCAAGTATAAGCCCAAGTAGTATGAACACCGATTGATACGGCTTTGATTGTTGTCTTTTTATTCTTCATTGTGTTTCTCAGTGCTAGACAGCCCTATTGAGCCCATTATTGCTGTATTTTCCTGTTTTCGGTCGAAAGACCCGCTTTCTGTATGTCTGTGACGATTCCAGAAAAATGACTCCGTGCACTCACGGCTACACCGTGAAATGTGCTACGGCTAAGCCGTGAAATGGCTTACGGCTAAGCCGAGACCCAGCCGTAACCCTAACCGTAGAACAATACAGACTGACATCTGGAAATAACTGAGAGTTGGCAAAATGCTACTCTTCTACGGCCCAGCCTGATCTAAGCCGTACATTATACTACGGCTAAGCCGTGGACCAGGATACGGCTGCGCCGTAGAGTAACATACGGTTGAGCCGTAAATACGAATGAACATTTTGGGGAGCCTCGGCTCAGCCGCAGTGCATAGTACGGCTAAGCCGTAAGATGCCTCGGCTAAGCCGTAAGGTCACCTACGGCTACACCGTGAGCTCCTGAGAATTGAATGAAAAGGGCTAGGTTTAAGAAAGAGACCGTTATGACTTTCATGTTAGAATGTAGCTAACCTGGACATGCCCAATGGAATGTTTGAATGACATGAATGATCTCTAGGGCTGTGAATCATTCATGCTTGTTATCCAGTTGTTTAGCACCTCCCCATGGGTGTTGGTTTAAGGGACTTCGGTGTACACTCCTGATACTGCAACACTAGACAATGGTACACAGGACAACTTAAAACTACATCAGCATGCACGGTTAGAAACACTGGATAAATAGATTAGGATTGGCTCGTAATTGACCTTGATTCGTAAAAGTACTTCGATTTGTCGAGCATATTGACTTCGGTTATGCCCTCTTATGTGTTCTGCGCTGGACCTCTCGATTCTGTGGGAAATGCAGCAACCCCAGAGCGAAGCCCGGGCGGGACCATCCTATTATTGTGTTTTACTATTGCTCCACTGGAGTACTTGCATCAGTGCTTATGTGTTATTCTTGGTAACTTTGCTTATTCGCATTCAGTATCAGTATCAGTATCAGTATATGTGGTGCACTTCCTACTGTTCGTTTAGTGTGATATGTGAGATCTGTATGTGACATGATATGATTGACTGATTGAGGTGCATCATCCGATTTGATTGTGATTGGTATATGGCACTACTGAGCCTCAGCCTTAGGATACCCGACGGGGTTAACTTTGGTTTAGTTTATGTGTTTGCCTCTGCAGAGTGTTCTGTCCTCGGACTCCGGACCCCGGGAACTAGAGACCCATGCGCACCCTGGCCCGGTCGCTGGCGTTCTCATTCCGACTGCTCTCGCAAGGGAGAAAATGGCCAATGTAGTAGCCACTTTGACTGTTATCTGTTTATGATTCTGATAGCATGCTTATTCATTGCATAATTGCTTAGTATACGAACATGATTTCTATGGATATTGCACTGTGATTATTACACATTAGTATACACAATTCGTGTTATCTTCTTATGGCTTATATTTTGCTAAGTCGTTGTACTTATGAGTTGTCCTTGTGTGTTGCAGGCTCAGATCCCTCTCCCGATCCTGCGTCGGTCGACCCGACTTCAGGAGAGGCTCGCGAGGCCCCCTCCGGCCTAGAGGAGTGGACTTGATCCATCCTCCAGAGTACGGTTTGCATCATTTTGTTTCCCCATTCATTGAGTCTGAGTCTATTGAGGGGATTTTTCTGTAATTGTACCGTGGGCTTTGATTGATATCTGTATTTTGGTTTTTGATTGTTGTAAGCCCGCTCTATGATCATACGTTCTTGTAATTGTTCTTGTCATCAGTTTAATGTTGAAATCCATTATGTCTTTTGGTATGTTGTGATATGCCTTGATACGTACAGCTTCCGCGTACAGTTATTTACACGTGTGAATGATCCCTTGTGCGTGTATACTTGGACAGGGTCTAAGTGTACGTGCACGGGAGTACGTGTGTCATTGGTTAGACTTTCTCTGACCCCCGGTCCCTGGGCTCGGGTTGTGACATACGTATTGTATGGTATCATAGCATTGTCTCTATCTTAGTTTGTAAGCATGTAGGCATATAGGACGTGGTGAGATTCCGTAGTCCAGTTTTGGACTGTTGTGTTTGGTCCCCTTGTCTTGTGAGTTTGTGTGAGTCACCTAGTGTGATAGCAGATTGACTTTTGTGTTTTGCAGGCTATGGCATCGGGATCTGGAACACACGACAACAATAATCAGGGAGATAATGAGAGTGGATCAGCCGCTCCACAGCAACTTGTGAATTTTGACGAGCGTTTCTTGACCATGCTGCTGGTGATCCATTCCTTGCAAGCACAGGTCGTTTCTCTGGTGGACCGGCAGAGTCAAGCGCCAGTTCAGCGGCCTGTAGAGCAGCAAGTGGTTTTCCAGCCTAAGGAGAGCGATCCAAATGCGTTGTACGATAAATTCAGGAAACGTGGAGCCACAGAATTCTACGGCAATGAAGATGCGTTGAAGGCTGATCAGTGGCTAGAGCATACCGGAGATCTCTTCTCTACCATTGTCTGTGATGACCGGCAGAAGGTTATGCTTACGGCATCGATGTTCCGAGAGGTGGCAAAGACGTGGTGGAAGAGTGTCAGTGCAGCCTATCTGACCATGCCTAGTGAAACGGTGTGGGAGACGTTCCAGAAACAGTTTAGGAGAAAGTTCATCCCTGCTCATGTCCGGCGTGTGAAGGAGGTTGAGTTTCTGGCCTTACAGCAGTAGCAGCTGACCGTTTCAGAGTATATTCACCGATTCATCCAGTTGTCCCATTTTGCCGAGGACATGATCAATACTGAGGAGAAGAAGGTGAATCGTTTCATTTCTGGTCTGCATCCTCGATATGCGAATTATGTGACCGCCTTTCAGAGACCAGCTACTTTTGACGATGCGGTTGACAGAGCACATGCTGCGGAAGCCAACCACCTAGCAGAGAGAGCTATGGACTTCAAGAGGAGTGCACCAGTAGGGTCCAAGGGACAGATTCAGAAGAAATGGAAAGGGAAGCAAGGAACTTCGAGTTTCTCGGGGAGCAGATGCGAGTTTTGTGGACTGGGACATCCGACGGAGAAGTGTTGGAAGAAGTCCGGAGCTTGTTTGAGTTGCGGATCTATGGAGCATAAGATAGCTCAGTGCCCGAAAGCCAGGACCTTCCAGTCATCTAGGTTTATGGGGTCATCCAAGTCTTTGAGTTCTGCAGCTTCGAATAGCCCCCAGCCGTCTCGCCAGAACCAGAAGCCGCAGCGTCAGACTGCTCGCGTGTACGCAGCCTCCCATGATCATGCAGAAGATGCGAAGGTGGTAGAAGGTAAAGTTCTTATTGCCCGAGCTGAAGCACATGCACTATTTGATTCGGGATCTACGCGTTCGTATGTTGCACCTCGTTTTGCTGACCAGTTACCGCAACCCCCTCAGTCGCTACCTTATTCGTTAGTGGTGTCCACTCCGGTGGGCAAGAGAGTGGAGTGTAGTGTATACTACCCTCAGTGCGACGTGGTGATTGAAGGTCGCCAGCTGCCAGTTGATTTGATATTGTTGTCCATGTTGGATTTCGATGTGATCCTTGGAATGGACTGGCTAGCGCGGTATCGTGCCTGTGTTAACTGTTACAACAGGACGATTTACTTCGATTTTGAGAAGGGGTTTCGTTTCGAGGGCAATCAGGAGAGATGCCCGAGGCGTGTCATCTCCGCATGCAAGGCGGATTGTTTGATACGCAGAGGTTGTGCAGGTTTTCTTGCTTTTGCCTCGGAGAAGAAGGAGGTGAAGCAGTTGGGTGAGATTCCGGTCGTACGTGAGTTCCCGGATGTATTTCCGGAGAAAGTACCCGAGTTACCCCCTGTCAGAGATGTAGAGTTCGCGATCGATCTAGTGCCCGGTACAGCACCCATTAGTTTAGCTCCTTATCGTATGGCCCCTGCTGAGTTACTCGAATTGAAGACACAGTTGCAAGATCTTTTGGAGAAAGGTTTCATACGGCCGAGTGTGTCACCGTGGGGAGCTCCAGTGCTGTTTGTGAAGAAGAAGGACGGAACCTTACGGATGTGCATAGATTACCGGCGACTGAACAAAGTCACTATTAAGAATAAATACCCATTGCCGCGTATTGATGAGTTGTTTGACCAACTTCAAGGTGCCACTTACTTTTCCAAGATTGATTTAAGATCGGGGTATCATCAACTCCGGGTGAAGGAAGAAGATATCGCGAAGACTGCTTTCAAAACACGGTATGGACATTTTGAGTTTCTCGTGATGCCATTTGGATTAACCAATGCACCTGCTGCCTTTATGACCTTGATGAACAGGATTTTTGCTCCTTTCCTGGATCGATTCGTGGTGGTCTTTATTGATGATATTCTGGTGTATTCGAATACCCTAAAGGAGCATGTGGAACATCTACGTCGAGCCTTGCAGTTATTGAAAGAGCATCGCTTATATGCCAAATTGTCGAAGTGTGATTTTTGGCTCGAGCAGGTAGCTTTTCTTGGTCATACCATTTCACGAGATGGGTTGGCAATGGATCATATGAAAGTTGAGGCAGTGATGAATTGGCCCAGCCCGAAGACTGTGACGGAGATACGGAGTTTTCTTGGATTGGCTGGCTATTATCGTCGATTCATTCGAGATTTTGCCAAGATTTCAGCCCCGTTGACTCGCTTGACCAGGAAGAATGTTCCTTTTCTTTGGACGGACGAATGTGAGCACCATTTCCGTATGTTGAAGGAGAAGCTTACTTCGGCTCCAGTCTTGACGTTACCGGATGGGCATGAAGGATTTATGATCTACTCTGATGCTTCTCGAGTCGGTTTGGGATGTGTTTTGATGCAACATGGCAAAGTGATTGCATATGGCTCGAGGCAACTTCGGGAGCATGAGAAGAACTATGCCATGCATGATTTAGAGTTGGCAGCCATCGTTTTTGCCCTGAAGATGTGGAGACATTATTTGTATGGCGTGCAATTTGAAGTACACTCTGATCATCATAGTCTACAGTATCTCTTCACGCAGTCTGAGTTGAATATGAGGCAACGAAGGTGGCTTGAGTTGATCAAGGATTTTGACTTCCCCATCAAATATCATCCAGGGAAAGGCAACGTTGTTGCAGATGCCTTGAGTAGGAAATCAGAGATTCTCCAGGCCTTGGATAGCCTTTATTTTGTGAGGCATGCTCAGCCAGTGGAAATGCGATTGGTGGAGAACGGTTTGACACTTGCCAGCACAGTGAGCTTTCAGCCTGACATCATTCAGCGTATTAAAGACCAGCAGTTTGAAGATGCGATGTTGAAGCGAATTCGGGATAACATTGCAGATCGGCCAGATTTTCGTTTGGAGGGTGATGTTTTGTATTTCAGGAGCAGATTATGTGTGCCCGCAGTAGATGCTTTGAAGGAGAGTTTGATGACAGAAGCACACCATGCTCGTTATTCTATGCACCCTGGAAGTACGAAGATGTACCGAGCTCTCAAGGACAGATTCTGGTGGAATAATATGAAGAGAGAAATTGCTGGGTATGTTGCCAGATGTTTGACTTGCCAAAAGGTGAAAGCTGACCATCAGAGACCTCCAGGTTCCTTACATCCATTGCATATTCCCCAGTGGAAATGGGAGCACATTACGATGGACTTTGTTTCAGGACTACCTCTGACGAGCAAGAAGAACAGTGCCATTTGGGTGATCGTGGACAGATTGACGAAGACAGCCCATTTTCTTCCATTCAAGAAAGGCATGACATTTTCCGAGATGGCGAAGAAGTTCGTTGATGAGATCGTGAGACTACATGGTACGCCTGTATCGATTGTGTCTGATCGAGATAGCCGCTTTGTTTCTTCATTTTGGAGAGCATTTCAGGAAGCCATGGGAACGAAGTTGAGCTTCAGTACGGCGTATCACCCGCAGACTGATGGACAGTCAGAACGAACTATTCAGACGTTCGAAGACATGTTACGGGCCAGTGTACTGAATTTTGAGAAAGAATGGGATCTGCATCTCTCGTTGTGCGAGTTTGCGTATAATAATAGCTTCCACGAGAGTATTGGTATGGCACCCTATGAAGCTTTGTATGGGCGGAAATGTAGAAGTCCTGTTTGCTGGGAAGAAGTTGGAACAAGGAGTTTCCACGGACCGACAATCATTGCTGAAACTACAGAGAAAGTTCAGAAGGTCATTGATAACCTAAGGATTGCCCGATCGAGACAGAAGAGCTATGCAGATACAAGAAGAAGAACATTAACATTTCAGGTTGGTGATTGGGTATTCTTGAAGGTCTCACCGATGAAAGGTACGATACGATTCGGTCAAAAGGGCAAGTTAGCGTCAAGATATGTGGGTCCATTCGAGATCAAGAGCCGGATTGGCGATTTGGCGTATAGATTGATTCTTCCAGTAGAGTTTTCTGGTGTACATGATGTTTTCCATGTATCAATGCTTCGCAAGTATGTTCGAGACCCGACGCATGTGATTCGCTACGATGATATTCAGATGCAACCGAATGCGTCATACGTTGAGCGTCCGTTCCGTATTGTAGGGACCAGAGAACAGCTCTTGCGTACGAGGACTATTCGATGGGTCAAGGTACTCTGGGAACATCATGAACCTGATGAAGCCACGTGGGAATTAGAAGATCAGATGGCGCGTCAGTACTCTTACCTTTTTGCTCAGGTACGCGTTCATTCCGAGGACGGAATGATGTCTAAGTGGGGGAGGATGTAACAGTCCGACCCGAGTTGATCCGGATTAGTGAGTAATTGCGTGCGATTTTAGCGTTAAGTGTGTTTTGATTTTGTTTTTCTTTGGTTTTGAGTCTTAGAGTGATCGTTTGGAGTGAGTTGGTAATTTTGGCTTTTGATTGACTTTGTCAGTTTTGCGTCATTCTGACGTCATCGCGTGTCTTTCGTTGAGTTTGTCGATCTTCGTAACTGTCTTGGATCCAAATGTTTGCGTTTGCTCTCGTTGGATCGTCAGTTGACTCAAACTGACATTTGTGTAAGCTGTTTGGACTTAAGTGTAATTTGGACTCAATTTAAGTTATAAATATCCTACCAACTCTCTCCTTTTCTCTCGATCGTTCTCTCAGTTGTCTCTCTCTCGTTCAGCTCTCTTTCTCTCCTTCTCCTTCTCTGTTTCTGTTGCTTGAGGGAGGAAGAAAGGAGCAAGTTTGTGTGTGTTTCCAGCGGACTGAGCCAAAGCAACGGTCGTGTGCGTGTAATTTCGTCTGTGAGGCAAGTATAAGCCCAAGTAGTATGAACACCGATTGATACGGCTTTGATTGTTGTCTTTTTATTCTTCATTGTGTTTCTCAGTGCTAGACAGCCCTATTGAGCCCATTATTGCTGTATTTTCCTGTTTTCGGTCGAAAGACCCGCTTTCTGTATGTCTGTGACGATTCCAGAAAAATGACTCCGTGCACTCACGGCTACACCGTGAAATGTGCTACGGCTAAGCCGTGAAATGGCTTACGGCTAAGCCGAGACCCAGCCGTAACCCTAACCGTAGAACAATACAGACTGACATCTGGAAATAACTGAGAGTTGGCAAAATGCTACTCTTCTACGGCCCAGCCTGATCTAAGCCGTACATTATACTACGGCTAAGCCGTGGACCAGGATACGGCTGCGCCGTAGAGTAACATACGGTTGAGCCGTAAATACGAATGAACATTTTGGGGAGCCTCGGCTCAGCCGCAGTGCATAGTACGGCTAAGCCGTAAGATGCCTCGGCTAAGCCGTAAGGTCACCTACGGCTACACCGTGAGCTCCTGAGAATTGAATGAAAAGGGCTAGGTTTAAGAAAGAGACCGTTATGACTTTCATGTTAGAATGTAGCTAACCTGGACATGCCCAATGGAATGTTTGAATGACATGAATGATCTCTAGGGCTGTGAATCATTCATGCTTGTTATCCAGTTGTTTAGCACCTCCCCATGGGTGTTGGTTTAAGGGACTTCGGTGTACACTCCTGATACTGCAACACTAGACAATGGTACACAGGACAACTTAAAACTACATCAGCATGCACGGTTAGAAACACTGGATAAATAGATTAGGATTGGCTCGTAATTGACCTTGATTCGTAAAAGTACTTCGATTTGTCGAGCATATTGACTTCGGTTATGCCCTCTTATGTGTTCTGCGCTGGACCTCTCGATTCTGTGGGAAATGCAGCAACCCCAGAGCGAAGCCCGGGCGGGACCATCCTATTATTGTGTTTTACTATTGCTCCACTGGAGTACTTGCATCAGTGCTTATGTGTTATTCTTGGTAACTTTGCTTATTCGCATTCAGTATCAGTATCAGTATCAGTATATGTGGTGCACTTCCTACTGTTCGTTTAGTGTGATATGTGAGATCTGTATGTGACATGATATGATTGACTGATTGAGGTGCATCATCCGATTTGATTGTGATTGGTATATGGCACTACTGAGCCTCAGCCTTAGGATACCCGACGGGGTTAACTTTGGTTTAGTTTATGTGTTTGCCTCTGCAGAGTGTTCTGTCCTCGGACTCCGGACCCCGGGAACTAGAGACCCATGCGCACCCTGGCCCGGTCGCTGGCGTTCTCATTCCGACTGCTCTCGCAAGGGAGAAAATGGCCAATGTAGTAGCCACTTTGACTGTTATCTGTTTATGATTCTGATAGCATGCTTATTCATTGCATAATTGCTTAGTATACGAACATGATTTCTATGGATATTGCACTGTGATTATTACACATTAGTATACACAATTCGTGTTATCTTCTTATGGCTTATATTTTGCTAAGTCGTTGTACTTATGAGTTGTCCTTGTGTGTTGCAGGCTCAGATCCCTCTCCCGATCCTGCGTCGGTCGACCCGACTTCAGGAGAGGCTCGCGAGGCCCCCTCCGGCCTAGAGGAGTGGACTTGATCCATCCTCCAGAGTACGGTTTGCATCATTTTGTTTCCCCATTCATTGAGTCTGAGTCTATTGAGGGGATTTTTCTGTAATTGTACCGTGGGCTTTGATTGATATCTGTATTTTGGTTTTTGATTGTTGTAAGCCCGCTCTATGATCATACGTTCTTGTAATTGTTCTTGTCATCAGTTTAATGTTGAAATCCATTATGTCTTTTGGTATGTTGTGATATGCCTTGATACGTACAGCTTCCGCGTACAGTTATTTACACGTGTGAATGATCCCTTGTGCGTGTATACTTGGACAGGGTCTAAGTGTACGTGCACGGGAGTACGTGTGTCATTGGTTAGACTTTCTCTGACCCCCGGTCCCTGGGCTCGGGTTGTGACATACGTATTGTATGGTATCATAGCATTGTCTCTATCTTAGTTTGTAAGCATGTAGGCATATAGGACGTGGTGAGATTCCGTAGTCCAGTTTTGGACTGTTGTGTTTGGTCCCCTTGTCTTGTGAGTTTGTGTGAGTCACCTAGTGTGATAGCAGATTGACTTTTGTGTTTTGCAGGCTATGGCATCGGGATCTGGAACACACGACAACAATAATCAGGGAGATAATGAGAGTGGATCAGCCGCTCCACAGCAACTTGTGAATTTTGACGAGCGTTTCTTGACCATGCTGCTGGTGATCCATTCCTTGCAAGCACAGGTCGTTTCTCTGGTGGACCGGCAGAGTCAAGCGCCAGTTCAGCGGCCTGTAGAGCAGCAAGTGGTTTTCCAGCCTAAGGAGAGCGATCCAAATGCGTTGTACGATAAATTCAGGAAACGTGGAGCCACAGAATTCTACGGCAATGAAGATGCGTTGAAGGCTGATCAGTGGCTAGAGCATACCGGAGATCTCTTCTCTACCATTGTCTGTGATGACCGGCAGAAGGTTATGCTTACGGCATCGATGTTCCGAGAGGTGGCAAAGACGTGGTGGAAGAGTGTCAGTGCAGCCTATCTGACCATGCCTAGTGAAACGGTGTGGGAGACGTTCCAGAAACAGTTTAGGAGAAAGTTCATCCCTGCTCATGTCCGGCGTGTGAAGGAGGTTGAGTTTCTGGCCTTACAGCAGTAGCAGCTGACCGTTTCAGAGTATATTCACCGATTCATCCAGTTGTCCCATTTTGCCGAGGACATGATCAATACTGAGGAGAAGAAGGTGAATCGTTTCATTTCTGGTCTGCATCCTCGATATGCGAATTATGTGACCGCCTTTCAGAGACCAGCTACTTTTGACGATGCGGTTGACAAAGCACATGCTGCGGAAGCCAACCACCTAGCAGAGAGAGCTATGGACTTCAAGAGGAGTGCACCAGTAGGGTCCAAGGGACAGATTCAGAAGAAATGGAAAGGGAAGCAAGGAACTTCGAGTTTCTCGGGGAGCAGATGCGAGTTTTGTGGACTGGGACATCCGACGGAGAAGTGTTGGAAGAAGTCCGGAGCTTGTTTGAGTTGCGGATCTATGGAGCATAAGATAGCTCAGTGCCCGAAAGCCAGGACCTTCCAGTCATCTAGGTTTATGGGGTCATCCAAGTCTTTGAGTTCTGCAGCTTCGAATAGCCCCCAGCCGTCTCGCCAGAACCAGAAGCCGCAGCGTCAGACTGCTCGCGTGTACGCAGCCTCCCATGATCATGCAGAAGATGCGAAGGTGGTAGAAGGTAAAGTTCTTATTGCCCGAGCTGAAGCACATGCACTATTTGATTCGGGATCTACGCGTTCGTATGTTGCACCTCGTTTTGCTGACCAGTTACCGCAACCCCCTCAGTCGCTACCTTATTCGTTAGTGGTGTCCACTCCGGTGGGCAAGAGAGTGGAGTGTAGTGTATACTACCCTCAGTGCGACGTGGTGATTGAAGGTCGCCAGCTGCCAGTTGATTTGATATTGTTGTCCATGTTGGATTTCGATGTGATCCTTGGAATGGACTGGCTAGCGCGGTATCGTGCCTGTGTTAACTGTTACAACAGGACGATTTACTTCGATTTTGAGAAGGGGTTTCGTTTCGAGGGCAATCAGGAGAGATGCCCGAGGCGTGTCATCTCCGCATGCAAGGCGGATTGTTTGATACGCAGAGGTTGTGCAGGTTTTCTTGCTTTTGCCTCGGAGAAGAAGGAGGTGAAGCAGTTGGGTGAGATTCCGGTCGTACGTGAGTTCCCGGATGTATTTCCGGAGAAAGTACCCGAGTTACCCCCTGTCAGAGATGTAGAGTTCGCGATCGATCTAGTGCCCGGTACAGCACCCATTAGTTTAGCTCCTTATCGTATGGCCCCTGCTGAGTTACTCGAATTGAAGACACAGTTGCAAGATCTTTTGGAGAAAGGTTTCATACGGCCGAGTGTGTCACCGTGGGGAGCTCCAGTGCTGTTTGTGAAGAAGAAGGACGGAACCTTACGGATGTGCATAGATTACCGGCGACTGAACAAAGTCACTATTAAGAATAAATACCCATTGCCGCGTATTGATGAGTTGTTTGACCAACTTCAAGGTGCCACTTACTTTTCCAAGATTGATTTAAGATCGGGGTATCATCAACTCCGGGTGAAGGAAGAAGATATCGCGAAGACTGCTTTCAAAACACGGTATGGACATTTTGAGTTTCTCGTGATGCCATTTGGATTAACCAATGCACCTGCTGCCTTTATGACCTTGATGAACAGGATTTTTGCTCCTTTCCTGGATCGATTCGTGGTGGTCTTTATTGATGATATTCTGGTGTATTCGAATACCCTAGAGGAGCATGTGGAACATCTACGTCGAGCCTTGCAGTTATTGAAAGAGCATCGCTTATATGCCAAATTGTCGAAGTGTGATTTTTGGCTCGAGCAGGTAGCTTTTCTTGGTCATACCATTTCACGAGATGGGTTGGCAATGGATCATATGAAAGTTGAGGCAGTGATGAATTGGCCCAGCCCGAAGACTGTGACGGAGATACGGAGTTTTCTTGGATTGGCTGGCTATTATCGTCGATTCATTCGAGATTTTGCCAAGATTTCAGCCCCGTTGACTCGCTTGACCAGGAAGAATGTTCCTTTTCTTTGGACGGACGAATGTGAGCACCATTTCCGTATGTTGAAGGAGAAGCTTACTTCGGCTCCAGTCTTGACGTTACCGGATGGGCATGAAGGATTTATGATCTACTCTGATGCTTCTCGAGTCGGTTTGGGATGTGTTTTGATGCAACATGGCAAAGTGATTGCATATGGCTCGAGGCAACTTCGGGAGCATGAGAAGAACTATGCCATGCATGATTTAGAGTTGGCAGCCATCGTTTTTGCCCTGAAGATGTGGAGACATTATTTGTATGGCGTGCAATTTGAAGTACACTCTGATCATCATAGTCTACAGTATCTCTTCACGCAGTCTGAGTTGAATATGAGGCAACGAAGGTGGCTTGAGTTGATCAAGGATTTTGACTTCCCCATCAAATATCATCCAGGGAAAGGCAACGTTGTTGCAGATGCCTTGAGTAGGAAATCAGAGATTCTCCAGGCCTTGGATAGCCTTTATTTTGTGAGGCATGCTCAGCCAGTGGAAATGCGATTGGTGGAGAACGGTTTGACACTTGCCAGCACAGTGAGCTTTCAGCCTGACATCATTCAGCGTATTAAAGACCAGCAGTTTGAAGATGCGATGTTGAAGCGAATTCGGGATAACATTGCAGATCGGCCAGATTTTCGTTTGGAGGGTGATGTTTTGTATTTCAGGAGCAGATTATGTGTGCCCGCAGTAGATGCTTTGAAGGAGAGTTTGATGACAGAAGCACACCATGCTCGTTATTCTATGCACCCTGGAAGTACGAAGATGTACCGAGCTCTCAAGGACAGATTCTGGTGGAATAATATGAAGAGAGAAATTGCTGGGTATGTTGCCAGATGTTTGACTTGCCAAAAGGTGAAAGCTGACCATCAGAGACCTCCAGGTTCCTTACATCCATTGCATATTCCCCAGTGGAAATGGGAGCACATTACGATGGACTTTGTTTCAGGACTACCTCTGACGAGCAAGAAGAACAGTGCCATTTGGGTGATCGTGGACAGATTGACGAAGACAGCCCATTTTCTTCCATTCAAGAAAGGCATGACATTTTCCGAGATGGCGAAGAAGTTCGTTGATGAGATCGTGAGACTACATGGTACGCCTGTATCGATTGTGTCTGATCGAGATAGCCGCTTTGTTTCTTCATTTTGGAGAGCATTTCAGGAAGCCATGGGAACGAAGTTGAGCTTCAGTACGGCGTATCACCCGCAGACTGATGGACAGTCAGAACGAACTATTCAGACGTTCGAAGACATGTTACGGGCCAGTGTACTGAATTTTGAGAAAGAATGGGATCTGCATCTCTCGTTGTGCGAGTTTGCGTATAATAATAGCTTCCACGAGAGTATTGGTATGGCACCCTATGAAGCTTTGTATGGGCGGAAATGTAGAAGTCCTGTTTGCTGGGAAGAAGTTGGAACAAGGAGTTTCCACGGACCGACAATCATTGCTGAAACTACAGAGAAAGTTCAGAAGGTCATTGATAACCTAAGGATTGCCCGATCGAGACAGAAGAGCTATGCAGATACAAGAAGAAGAACATTAACATTTCAGGTTGGTGATTGGGTATTCTTGAAGGTCTCACCGATGAAAGGTACGATACGATTCGGTCAAAAGGGCAAGTTAGCGTCAAGATATGTGGGTCCATTCGAGATCAAGAGCCGGATTGGCGATTTGGCGTATAGATTGATTCTTCCAGTAGAGTTTTCTGGTGTACATGATGTTTTCCATGTATCAATGCTTCGCAAGTATGTTCGAGACCCGACGCATGTGATTCGCTACGATGATATTCAGATGCAACCGAATGCGTCATACGTTGAGCGTCCGTTCCGTATTGTAGGGACCAGAGAACAGCTCTTGCGTACGAGGACTATTCGATGGGTCAAGGTACTCTGGGAACATCATGAACCTGATGAAGCCACGTGGGAATTAGAAGATCAGATGGCGCGTCAGTACTCTTACCTTTTTGCTCAGGTACGCGTTCATTCCGAGGACGGAATGATGTCTAAGTGGGGGAGGATGTAACAGTCCGACCCGAGTTGATCCGGATTAGTGAGTAATTGCGTGCGATTTTAGCGTTAAGTGTGTTTTGATTTTGTTTTTCTTTGGTTTTGAGTCTTAGAGTGATCGTTTGGAGTGAGTTGGTAATTTTGGCTTTTGATTGACTTTGTCAGTTTTGCGTCATTCTGACGTCATCGCGTGTCTTTCGTTGAGTTTGTCGATCTTCGTAACTGTCTTGGATCCAAATGTTTGCGTTTGCTCTCGTTGGATCGTCAGTTGACTCAAACTGACATTTGTGTAAGCTGTTTGGACTTAAGTGTAATTTGGACTCAATTTAAGTTATAAATATCCTACCAACTCTCTCCTTTTCTCTCGATCGTTCTCTCAGTTGTCTCTCTCTCGTTCAGCTCTCTTTCTCTCCTTCTCCTTCTCTGTTTCTGTTGCTTGAGGGAGGAAGAAAGGAGCAAGTTTGTGTGTGTTTCCAGCGGACTGAGCCAAAGCAACGGTCGTGTGCGTGTAATTTCGTCTGTGAGGCAAGTATAAGCCCAAGTAGTATGAACACCGATTGATACGGCTTTGATTGTTGTCTTTTTATTCTTCATTGTGTTTCTCAGTGCTAGACAGCCCTATTGAGCCCATTATTGCTGTATTTTCCTGTTTTCGGTCGAAAGACCCGCTTTCTGTATGTCTGTGACGATTCCAGAAAAATGACTCCGTGCACTCACGGCTACACCGTGAAATGTGCTACGGCTAAGCCGTGAAATGGCTTACGGCTAAGCCGAGACCCAGCCGTAACCCTAACCGTAGAACAATACAGACTGACATCTGGAAATAACTGAGAGTTGGCAAAATGCTACTCTTCTACGGCCCAGCCTGATCTAAGCCGTACATTATACTACGGCTAAGCCGTGGACCAGGATACGGCTGCGCCGTAGAGTAACATACGGTTGAGCCGTAAATACGAATGAACATTTTGGGGAGCCTCGGCTCAGCCGCAGTGCATAGTACGGCTAAGCCGTAAGATGCCTCGGCTAAGCCGTAAGGTCACCTACGGCTACACCGTGAGCTCCTGAGAATTGAATGAAAAGGGCTAGGTTTAAGAAAGAGACCGTTATGACTTTCATGTTAGAATGTAGCTAACCTGGACATGCCCAATGGAATGTTTGAATGACATGAATGATCTCTAGGGCTGTGAATCATTCATGCTTGTTATCCAGTTGTTTAGCACCTCCCCATGGGTGTTGGTTTAAGGGACTTCGGTGTACACTCCTGATACTGCAACACTAGACAATGGTACACAGGACAACTTAAAACTACATCAGCATGCACGGTTAGAAACACTGGATAAATAGATTAGGATTGGCTCGTAATTGACCTTGATTCGTAAAAGTACTTCGATTTGTCGAGCATATTGACTTCGGTTATGCCCTCTTATGTGTTCTGCGCTGGACCTCTCGATTCTGTGGGAAATGCAGCAACCCCAGAGCGAAGCCCGGGCGGGACCATCCTATTATTGTGTTTTACTATTGCTCCACTGGAGTACTTGCATCAGTGCTTATGTGTTATTCTTGGTAACTTTGCTTATTCGCATTCAGTATCAGTATCAGTATCAGTATATGTGGTGCACTTCCTACTGTTCGTTTAGTGTGATATGTGAGATCTGTATGTGACATGATATGATTGACTGATTGAGGTGCATCATCCGATTTGATTGTGATTGGTATATGGCACTACTGAGCCTCAGCCTTAGGATACCCGACGGGGTTAACTTTGGTTTAGTTTATGTGTTTGCCTCTGCAGAGTGTTCTGTCCTCGGACTCCGGACCCCGGGAACTAGAGACCCATGCGCACCCTGGCCCGGTCGCTGGCGTTCTCATTCCGACTGCTCTCGCAAGGGAGAAAATGGCCAATGTAGTAGCCACTTTGACTGTTATCTGTTTATGATTCTGATAGCATGCTTATTCATTGCATAATTGCTTAGTATACGAACATGATTTCTATGGATATTGCACTGTGATTATTACACATTAGTATACACAATTCGTGTTATCTTCTTGTGGCTTATATTTTGCTAAGTCGTTGTACTTATGAGTTGTCCTTGTGTGTTGCAGGCTCAGATCCCTCTCCCGATCCTGCGTCGGTCGACCCGACTTCAGGAGAGGCTCGCGAGGCCCCCTCCGGCCTAGAGGAGTGGACTTGATCCATCCTCCAGAGTACGGTTTGCATCATTTTGTTTCCCCATTCATTGAGTCTGAGTCTATTGAGGGGATTTTTCTGTAATTGTACCGTGGGCTTTGATTGATATCTGTATTTTGGTTTTTGATTGTTGTAAGCCCGCTCTATGATCATACGTTCTTGTAATTGTTCTTGTCATCAGTTTAATGTTGAAATCCATTATGTCTTTTGGTATGTTGTGATATGCCTTGATACGTACAGCTTCCGCGTACAGTTATTTACACGTGTGAATGATCCCTTGTGCGTGTATACTTGGACAGGGTCTAAGTGTACGTGCACGGGAGTACGTGTGTCATTGGTTAGACTTTCTCTGACCCCCGGTCCCTGGGCTCGGGTTGTGACAAATGACTTAACCTATAATAACCTGAAATGAGAATGAGTTTCTTATAAACTTCAAGTTATGTATATATACTTAAATGGGTTCCATAACCCATTTCACTCCAACATTCATTTTACTCGAATCTCTTTAAACCAAGAGAGAGCACAACAAGCCCCTGCCCTCACCATTCTTCTTCCTTCTAATCACTATGAACAAGATAAATCTTGCATGCATGATTTAATGCCTTCACTCCCTCATACTATCCCTTTTCTATGTTCCTTCTCTATTGGAATCAAGATAGTAGCTTGCATCTTTGTCTACAGCTTTCTAGTTACTATTTAAGGTAAGATCTCCTTTCATTCATTGATCTTTCGGGTTAATAGAGTCAAGAAGACTCTCATCTTCACCATGCACTTATCTTCTCTATTCTTCTTTACATGCATGTCATTTTAGGGTCAAGTACAATGTTATTCTTCTCTATTTGAGTTAAGAAGAGGAGTAGAAAGCTAAATGCAAATTTAAGGCAAGTATAAGCAAATTTTGGTTGAATACATGTTGGTATATCTTGATTCTTACGATTCCTACAAATCTTTCCATTTTAAAGTGTTTTATAGCCCTTCTTTTAATTTTTCCTTGTTGAAATTGCATGATACTGATCAGTTCTGAAACGAATTGTAACTCCTCCAGAAAATCTAAAGCCTACAGCTACGCCGTAAGTCTGCTACGGCTCCAACTCTAAAGGGCAGCAAATTTAAAATTTGTTCTACAGCCAAGCTACGCCTAAGCCGTAGGATGTACTACGGTTATGTCGTAACCTAGTTGTGGTCTAACCGTAAGCAACTTTAAAGCTTGAAAACCTGAGAGTATGAAAAGTAGAAATCATTCTAAGGTTAACCCACGGCCAAACCATATAATATGCTGCGGCTAAATCATAGCCAAACTGTGGCTCAACCGTAGAACAAATATAGCCAAGCCGTAAGATAAACCACGGTTCAACCGTAAATGCGGAGGAAAATTTTCAGTACCTACGGCTAAGTCGTAGTGCAATTTACGGCTAAGCCATAAGATACACATGGTTGAGCTGTAAGTCACCCACGGCTAAGCCGTAAAGGTAGTAAAACTCAAAGGAAAATAGGTATTGTATGAGATCTTGTAGGGCCTTAGATATCAGATCTTATTATCTCAGTAACCGGCCCAATGGAATAATGAAAGATCATGAAAAATCTTGAGGGCTAAGACTTATTCATGTGATGTTGTCCATTTGTTAAGCACCTCCCCATGAGTGTTGGTTTAAGGGACTTCGATACACATTCTCAATACAATGTAACACCAAAAGAAAGATAACTATGTATCAGATAACTTAAAACTACATCATCATGTACGGTTGAAAATAATGGATGACTAGATTAGGTTTGACTAGTAAAACTATATTGATTCTATTAAATTGGATTGCATGGCATATTGGATGATGGTCATTGTCCTCCATGTAACACTCCGACCCGAGTTGACCCGGATTAGTGGGTAATTGCGTGTGTTTTTATCGCTAAGAGTGTTTTGATTTTGTTTTTGTTTGAGTTGAGTTTGACTTGGTCTAGTTAGTTCGAGCCCTTTTTCGTAATTTTGGCTTTTGATTGACTTTGTCAGTTTTACATCATTCTGACGTCATCGCGTGAATTTCGTTGAGCTTGTCGTTTTTCGTAACTGTCTTGGATCCGAATGAGTTCGTTTGCTCTCGTTGGACCGTCATTTGACTCAAACTGACATTTGTGTAAGTGACTTGGACTTATCCGAAATTCTGGACTCATTTTAGTATAAAAATCCCACCTACCCCTTGTTTCTCCCGATCGTCTCTCAGCTCACTCTCTCGTTCTCTCCAGTTCGTCTCTCTCTCGACAGCTCTCTTTCTCTCCTTCTCCATCTCTGTTCTACTGCTTGAGGGAGGAAGAAAGGAGCCTTTCGCGTGTGTGTTTCCAGCGGACTGAGCCAAGCAACGAGTGATTTCCATTTGTGAGGCAAGTATAAGCCCAAGATGTGTGAACACCGATTGATAGTGATTTGATTGTTGTGTTTCTATGCTTCATTGTGTTCTCAGTGTTAGACAGCCCTATTGAACTCATTTCACTGTTATCTTGCTGTTTCCAGCCGTTTTGCACAGTTTCTGTATGTCTGTAGTGATTTCAGGAAAATGACTCCGTGCACTCACGGCTACGCCGTGAAATGTGCTACGGCTAAGCCGTAAAATGGCTTACGGCTAAGCCGAGACCCCGCCGTAACCCAAACCGTAGAACAGCACAGACTGTTAGCTGAAAATAACTGGATGTTGGCAATTTGCCATTCTTCTACGGCCCAGCCTGATCTAAGCCGTACATTGTCTTACGGCTAAGCCGTGGACCAGGATACGGCTGAGCCGTAGAGCAAAATACGGTTGAGCCGTAAATCCGGATGGATATTTGGGAAACCTCAGCTCAACCGCAGTGCATAGTACGGCTAAGCCGTAAGATGCCACGGCTAAGCCGTAAGGTTACCTACGGCTGCACCGTGAGACCCTGAGAATTGAATGAAAAGGGACTAGGTTTAAGCAAAAGACCGTATATGACTTTCATGTTAGAATGTAGCTAACCTGAACACGCCCAATGGAATGTTTGCATGACATGAATGATCTCATGGGCTGTGAATCATTCATGCTTGTTATCCAGTTGTTTAGCACTTCCCCATGGGTGTTGGTTTAAGGGACTTCATGCACACTCGAGACACTGCAACACTAGACAATGGTGCATCGGATAACTTAAAACTACATCAACATGCACGGTTAGAGACACTGGATAATTAGTGTAGGATTGGCTTGTAATGGATCCTTGATTCGTATAAGTACTGGATTGGTTTGATTTGTACAGCATATTGATTACGGTTTATGCCCTCTTATGTGTTCTACGCTGGACCTCTCGATTCTGTGGGAAATGCAGCAACCCCAGAGCGAAGCCCGGGTGGAACCATTCTATTATTGTGTATTGTGTTATACCGTTGCCCCATTGGAGTATTTGCATCAGTGTTTATTGTTATCGGTACTTGAGTTTATCAGTGCCTCCTTTCCGGCTTATTTGCATCCAGTACCTTCAGTATCAGTATCAGCTTATTGTATTCAGTATTCAGTATCAGTAGGTGTGATGCACTTCCTATTGTTTGTTCAGCGTGATATGTGAGATCTGTATGTGGTATGTGATATGACATGATTGATTGATTGCAGTGCATCATCTGATTGATTGTGATTGTTATTGGCACTACTGAGCCTCAGCCTTAGGATACCCGACGGGGTTAACTTTGGTTTAGTTTAAGTGTTTACCTCTGCAGAGTGTCTTGTCCTGGGACTCCGGACCCCGGGAACTAGAGACCCATGCGTGCCCTGGCCCGGTCGCTGGTGTTCTCATCCTGATTGCTCTCGTAAGGGAGAAAATGGCCAATGTAGTAGCCACTTGATTGTTACCTGTTTATGATTCTGATAGCATGCTTATTCATTTGCATAAATTGTTTAGTATACGAACATGCTTTCTATGGATATTGCATTATGATCATTGTTCAGTATTATTCAGTATTCGACACAATTCGTGTTATCTTCTTGTTGGCTTATACTTTGCTAAGTCGTTGTACTTATTCGTTGTCTTTGTGTGTTGCAGGCTCAGATCCCTCTCCCGATCCTGCGTCGGTCGACCCGACTCCAGGAGAGGCTTGCGAGGCCCCCTCCGGCCTAGAGGAGTGGACTTGATCCATCCTCCAGAGTACGGTTTGCATCATTTTGGGTTTCCCCATTCCTTGTCTGGGAGTTTGTTGAGGGGACTTTTTCTGTAATTGTAATGTGGGCTTGAGTGATATCTGTATATTGTATTTTGATTATTTGGGAGCCCTCTTCCGTAACATACGTTCCTGTATTTGTTATTGTTATCAGTTCATGTTATTTTGTAATCTCCCATTGTCTTGATACTGTGGTATGCCTTGATACGTACAGCTTCCGCGTACAGTTGTTTGCACGTGTGAATGATCCCTTGTGTGTGTATGCTTGGACGAGGTCTAGGTGTGCATGCACGGGAGTACGTGTGTCATTGGTTAGACTTTCTCTGACCCCCGGTCCCTGGGCTCGGGTCGTGACACTCCACTCTTATAAAAGGATTGAATGATTATCGTATGTCTTGACTTCTAATCTTCCAATATTGTATGCATTGGATCTACTTTATATGTTTCTTGATATTCAATTGACATTGACTATTGATATTAAATGGAGTACGAACGTTTGTACAAATGAATGAAATGCATTGCATGATTATTCAAGATCAATGATATGACTGAATCAATATGTTCTAGCTTTACTCAGCCTCAGCCTTATAATACCTGGCGGGGTTGACTTTGGTCTAGCATGTATGTTGTTGCTGTAGTGTGCTTTTCTTGGGGCTTCCGGACTCTAGGAACTAAAAACTCATTCGTACCTTGGCCCAGTCTATGGTGTTCTCAATGTATACATCCTTAGAGAGAGAAGATGGCAAATGTAGTAGCCAAATAGTAAGTATTTCATGTATTGATTGTTATAGCATGCTTATTTCAAATGCACGATATGCCTAGTATGCTAACTTGAACTCCATTAATCACATGTCATTGATTCTTTTAGATACAACGCGTATTACCTTAATTATGCTTATACTTTGCTGAATAGTCTTATTCACATGTTGTCTAATGGTGTTACAGGTCCAAATCCAGAACCCGGTCTGACACAGACCCAGGAGTCAGAGAAGGAAACCGCAGTGGTTCCTTCAAACTTAACGGGTGGACAGCAAAAGCTTACTGACCGATCTTTATGCTGAGAGCGACTCACTATTATTTTAAAAATGTGTAAATTGGGTATTTTGGTACTTTTAGCATTTGCATATAATTGCATCCATGTAGACTGCATTCGTATAACTTGATCTTGTTACGCATGTCTTTACCTTCCTGTACTCCGTTCTTTTAACTTCTCTTCATAGAACGTGTCTTTGGTGTAGTTACATGTGCATATCAGGCTAAGTTGTACAGGTGTTGTGTAGAATTAATATAATAACCTTATGTTATTAAATATCAAAGATTTGGACTGTTTCATGGTTGTGATAATATTGCTGAACTGTTCAATGAAAAGTGAAGAAAAAATTATAGGCGATATTGACAAGCTTTCGTGCATTGAATGCTTGGACAGATATTCTATTCAGCACTTCACACGTGTAAGCATGTGAACATCCCATGTGTAATTCCATTCGGACTTCGGTCCAGGTGAGAATTGCATGAGATTACATGTGTCATTGATTGGGTTTAACCCCAATCCCGATTTCTTGGGTTCAGGTCATGACAAACACCACGCTTCCCACATCCATGACAAAGTCATAATTTCTTTTGGGATTTCTCTTTTGAGGACTTAATTCTTTTAAGACGGCCCTTTGTTCGAACTTGTGGAGGTTTCCGATATTCAATAGGACCAACAAGTGATTTACCCTTTATGCTTGAGTCAGAATCTCCATTTAGTTGAAGTCCATTCATGTCAAGACACATTTTCTTTATGTCCAAAAGCATGTTAATTGCATGTTTTTTAGTCCTCTCACACATAATGCCTCACTTGTGGCACTTGTAGCTCAATAAGACAATTTGGCATATCATGCAATAAAAAAGCTACCACTAGCAACATTGTGGTTAACCATACACTTGTCATAATCAGTCCCTTCCCTCATAAGCCTAGTCCATCTATCATGACCCGAACCCAGAAATCGGGGATTAAGTTTAAACCTAATTAGTGACACACGTACTCTCCTGCATACATACTTAGACCTTGTCTAAATGCACACGCACAAGGAAAATTCACACGTGCAAACATAGTGTATGCGGAAGCTATAAATATCATTGCATTAAACGAAATTAGACAAAAGGTAAAAACATTAATTACAAGATGCACAACAAAAGATACACTGTCTGTACAAGAGTACAAGATGTACAACAAAAAGCCAAGACACCAAATGCAGAGAATGGAACATTCTAAGACCAACACAAGATGCATCCCACCCAAAAGGAACCTATCATGCCAAGATGCTCTCCGGTGGAGTGATCACATCCACTCATCTAGCCTTGACGGGGCTTCTATGGTCTCTTCTGGAGTTCTACCGACCAACGGGGGGTCGGCAACGGGATTTAAGCCTGCAACACCAAGGACAACTAGTGAATACAACGATTCAGTAAAGCATAAGCAACAATAAGGTAACACGCATTGTGTCTAAAAGAATAATAGACGGATAAAATTACATTGAATTTCAATTTTGTATACTAGATAATTGTGCATTTGAATAAAACATGCTATAAGAATCAATGCATATGTATACTGTACTATGTAGCTACTACATTTGCTATATCCTCTCTCTAGGGATCTATACGTGAGAGAACACCATCGATTGGGCCAGGGTACGAATAGGTCTTGGGTTCCTAGGGTTCGGAAACCCCAAGATATAAACACACTACAGCGGTACCATATATACTACACCAAAGTCAACCCCGCCGGGCATCCTAAGGCTGAGGCTGAGTAGTGCCTGACCATATTGAGTCAATCATATACTTGAACTTGAGTATAACATGCCTTTCATATAAAGAATATTACATGCTGTTCAATTCATACAATATTCAAGTCAAGGACAATAACCAATGTACATGGAATAGTAAATGTCAAAAACGTACCAATCAAATCTAATGCATATACGATCAAATAGACATAATGATGACTGATCAATCAATACATAAGGGTGGAGGACAATAATCGTCATCCAATATGCCATGCAAGTCAATTTGCTAGAATCAAGATAACTTACTAGCCAACCCTACTCTAGTCATCCAGTGTTTCTAACCGTGCATGATGATGTAGTTTTAAGTTATCCGATACATAGTTGTCTCTCTCTCGAGTGTTGCATTGTACCGGAAAATGTATCGGAGTCCCTTAAACCAACATCCATGGGGAGGTGCTTAACAACTGAACAACACACATGAATGAGCCCCAGCCCTTAAGACCATTCATGCGATTCTCATGTTCCATTGGGCAAGTCAAGGGTTACCTACATTCTAACTCGAAGCCCCTATAAGGTCTCTTCAATACTTACCTTTTCGTAAGTTTCAAAGGTTTTCACGGTTTAGCCGTGGGTGACCTACGACTTAGCCGTAGGCATCTTACGGCTTAGCCGTATTAAGCACTACGTCTCAGCCGTGATTCCCCAAAATTGTTTCCGCATTTACGGCTTAACCGTATTTCTATTCTACGGCTCAGCCATGGTTGGGGTACGACTTAGTCATAACACACCACATGGCTTAGCCGTGGTCGGACTGTAGAAGGTTTCCTCAAAGTTCTGCTCTCTAGACATCAAGGCGTAACTTGACCTACGGTTGGGTCACGGCTAGCACATGGCTTAGCCGTAGTATATTATACGATTTAGCTATAGCCTGACCGTAGAGGAAAATTGGATTTTGCAGCTTTCTGGAAATTGAGCCGTGAAGCTTTATAGCTTAGCCGTAAGCTTCAAAAATGTCATGAGTTAGACCTATTACATACAGAACCGATTATGCACAAATGTGGAATAATGAAATAAGTGAGGATTACTGAACACAATTGAGCTGTAAAACAAAAACCACATGCAAGAATAAGAAGAATAATCACAATCATCGTGTACCAACATGTGTTCATCCAAATCATGCTTATACTTGCCTCAAATGAGCTTTATCAAGTTACTCGCTGTCCTTTGGCTCAAATTGACTATCGATATGCAGTCCTAACACCATGCATGCAAGAAGAAAAAGGAGCTGAGTGCATGCAATAGAGGATGAGACAAAATCGAAACTCGTAGAGATGATCAAGAACCCCAACTCTTACCGTAGAATATACAAGGAGAATACGAGTAAACTGGGTGCACAAGAATTCCCTTTTTCCTTGATCGTGAATAAGAATTAAAATAGAAGAAGAAGAGAAACGGTCGTTGAGGAGAGGGAGAGAAGTCGGTGCATGCATCGGCTCAAATGAGATAAGTATGAGGCTTATATAAGATAAGTATAATGAAGTTTATAAGAAAGGCCAGAGATTAGCGATAATTACAATTCGAGTCAAATAACGGTCCAACGGAAACAAATGCGATCAGTTGCATGCAAGTCAGTTATAGAAATCAACAAGCTTTACGAGATACACGTGATGATACTAAGATGATGCATGAATGATGAAGTCACACAAAATCAAAAATTATGAAATAGGGCTCATGTCTACCTAATCCTAGTTAGACTCTACCTAACTATCTATCCATGACCCGAAACGAAACTCAAATAGACAAAATAGCAATCATAAAATGAATCCACTGAAAATCATCGAAAAAGAATCTAAATTAGGCATTAAACCAGATTAAGTTGGGTCGGAGTGTTATACTATCTTTTCAACATATATACTTTAGACAATATGACGATCAACTTATGCTTCAAAACAGTTTGAAGATGACAGCATGGAATTCCTTTAAACTCAAATAATAGGCATAAACATGTGGCAAACTTGTTGTCTTTCTTAAAAATCACCGTTCAAGGAAAATCTTTATCATTGCGAACAGATGAACCTAAATACATGCTCTTAACTGCATCATCTTTTACAAGCCTTAGGATGCATAATATCATTGATACTAATTCATCTTGGAATATGTAAAACAAGTTTTTTGTAAATATTTTAGACATTTGAACCTCTATTGGCAAATATGTTTTCAATTTTGGCTTGCCATTTACATTGTCATGCTCTTCCTTCAACTCTTGATATCTTATACAGGACATTGCTCTTTCAAAATGCAAAATAAAATCATACAAACCACTCTTTTCTATTTTGTATTGTTTAATAAAGGCATTAAAACTTTCACTTCTTTGGAATGCAGACATTCCTCCAAAAAACACATTTTCCAAATAACAAGGTACCCATTTGTGACGAATGTTGTACAATTCTTGTTACCATTTATTATCAACTAAATTAAAATTTTCAATCATTTTCTCCCACCCATTTATTCTACTATTGCTCAATGTAATCAATAAATTCAAATTATGTTCACTATAATCAATAATTATTAATGATGTTCACAAGAATCACATATGGAATTATAAATGAAAATGAAATGGTTGTTGACAATAATCATTAAACTCATCACTAATTTTAGGGATATAGATAGGGAGACAACAGAATTAAGAGACAGGGAGGGAGAGGGAGATAGAGGGTCACAGACTTGTATAGACAGAAAAGGGGAGGGTGAGAAAGATTGAAAGAGAGATGGAGACGGAAAGATAGAAAAAAAAAAAAAAGAAAAAAAGAAGAAGAAAAAGAAGATATGCAAGGGTTAAACTTTCATCAGATGGCCTAACATTCATGATGAACTCAGAATTTTAGAAATGATTGGGAGAGATAGAGCATGCTCAAGAGGGAGAGGGAGACAATACCATGAAGACTTAGAGGGAGAGATAGAGAGAGCTTAAGAGGGACGGTGACAGAGAGATGGAGACTGAGGGAAAGATGGAGAGGGAGAGACAGACAACTCAAGAGGGAGATTGAGAGATAGAGACTGATAGGGGGGAGAGAGCGAGAGAGAGATACAGAGACGAAAAGGAAGAGTGAGATAGATGGAGGGGGAGAGACAGAGAGGGTGATTGTGAGGAAAAGGAGATCGAGGGGAGGAGAGAGGGAGGTCGAGGGGAGAAGGGGAACGAGAGAGGGGCTTCAAGAGAAAAGATGAGGGAAAGAGATACAGACAGAAAGGGAGAGGGAGAGGGAGAGATGGAGAAAGGAGAGGGGAGGGAGAGATGGAGAGAGGAGAGTGAGAGAGAGATGGAGATTGAGAGAAAGATGGAGAGGGAGAGATAGACAACTCGAGAGGGAGACTAAGAGAGAGAGAGAGAAAGAGAGAGAGAGAGGAAGAATGAGACAGACAAAGAGGGTGATTGTGAGGAGAAGGAGATTGAGGGGAAAAGGAGACAAGGTGGTTAAGGGGAGTGAGAGAGGGGCTTCGAGAGAAAACATGAGGGAAAGAGATACAGATAGAGAGGGAGAGGGAGAGTTGGAGAGAGGAGAGTGAGTGAGAGAGGGAGACAAAGAGAGGAAAGGGGAAAGAGAGAGGGAGAAGCAGGGGGAGGGCGGTCGATGGGGCAAGGCAAAAGGGAGGTTGAAGGGAGAATGAGGCAAAGAGGAACGGTGGTCGACTAGACAAAGTGAGAGGGGGTTCGAGGGGAGAGGGAAAAGCAGAGAGAGCAAGAGGAAGCGTCGCCAGAGAATGAAAGAGGAAGAGGGATGAAGAAGGACCAACAGAAAGGGAGAGAGGAAGGAGAGGGATCAAGGGAGAAAGAGAGGGGGAGAGAGAAAGACCGACAGAGAGGGAAAGGGAGAGAGAGTGGGTTACCTCAAGGGTTTTTTCTTCGCCTGTAAGGGAGGAGTGTCGCCAAAGGGAGGAGTCTAGCCAGAGGGAAGAGCTTCGCCGAAAAAGAGAAGCGTCGCTGGAAAGTCACCTGCAGTCGCAGGATTGAAGATGATGAGTGAAAGAGGAAGGTAAAGGAAATCTCATAAACGCTCTCTGTTAGGTGGTAGATGCATTGTATGAGGAGGGCAAGGATTTCAATTTAAGACGTGAACCACATCCGTTGGATCTTTTCCCACATCCAATGGCTGTAAGCATCCCCTACACTATGTGTAAGGGAGGCTTGTACAGGATCACCTTTCATATATATATATATATATATATATAAACACACATATCAATTTGGAATATGATCTTGAACATCTTTAATAAAGACAACACAATTTAATTTTTTAGTAGTTAATCAATATTATTTGAATATTATTTTTAATATTTAATATTATAACTTTTATTCCCCGTGGTAAGCACGGGTGCATTTTGCTAGTTCTCATTGAGACAATGGATTCTTTGATGTATCATTAAATAAGAAGGGGGCATATTTAAAAATTCTATAAACTTGGGTTGGTACAAAAAGGAAACGCTTATTGAGGTGGCTGGAGTATATTGGTTTTTACATTAGGAATTAGGATCGTATACACCCAGAAAAAAAAAAAAAAAAGAGGGAGATTTCAAAAAAATTGTTAAACTTTTGAGAGGACTTAATTGAAAGAATTGTAAAAAAACTTCTATACTTATTTTAATTATTCAAATATTTATGTATTTTTTTAAAGAACAAAAAATTTTAAACCTTTTTGAAATAAAAAAAACACACACTTATTCATATGACCAGAAAATATTGGATTTTTGCTTTGACTTCTTTCCTTTTCTTAAGATCTTGACTTCTTTGGCCAAGAAAGAAAAACTTAGGCATCCTTCCATCCATTGTGCGTCCCATGTATTAATGTCTAAATCATTAAACGCAAGCAAATGTGCGCATATAATCTCAATAGGTTTGGCTTAAGTCAATTTGAGGTGTAAAGTAATAATATTAAATGATTGCTTTTCTATTATTTTAATATTATTATAAATATTTTATTTAAATCATATTTAAAAGCAAAAGGAGACATTAATTAAGAAAAACAAATATAGACAAGATTGCTGCTTTTTTGGAATGTGAAACGAGAATAGGTTTTTTTTTTTTTTTTGAAAATATGAAGCCTTATATTTTAGCCAGAAACAATTGCAGTAATTCTTTTAAATATAAAAAGACAATATTTTTTTTTTGAAATATGAAAAGATAAGACCTTATTTTCTGGGAGGAATAAAATAATTACAGTTACTCATTTTGGAAATTGAAAAGCTATCAATTGCTATTATAAGGCCTTTTTCTTATATTGAAAAAAATGCTGGTAGTTACTATTTTAGGACTTATTTTGTGAGGCCTAAAGCAAAAGCTTTTTTCACCTTATGTTAAAGCTTGCACTGTCAATTCATGCAGATGCGGCTACTTTGGAGTCTACGAATGTCTGAGATTGTGGAGACCTATGTGGCTAAACACAAGTATATAGCCAATTTGTTTGTATCAAAATTGAAAAAAAGATGCAAAATGAACTAATAGATTGATCGATGGGTTTATTCAGTTCCCATCCTCTTTAGATTTCATTTTTATTTTTATAAAATGAAAAAGGTATTTAATGCTCATTTTTAAGAATTAAGTTATAACATTCATTTTTAATGTATTCAATTCTTATATATTATAATGCAAACAATCAAGCCCTTGGTCAACAACCATTTTTATTTTATAGGAGATTTTGCAAGAAAAAACCCCTTAAATGGGTCACACACCCACACACACAAACAAAAAAACTCTAGTCCTAATAGCACTAGATTGATCCACAGGGTCTAGTGTGTAAAAAAACAGGAGAGAAGCAATGATACCATCACTCTTAAAAAAAAAAAAAAAAGAATGGAAAGAACTTGAGAACCCTTTCTTGTTGGGTTTTCAAAACCTTGGATCTTCTTCTCCCTTTGAGTTATCATATTCAACGTATTTCTTTTGAATCAAAGCACCCAAAAACTTCTTTTTCACCAAAACCCCAATTTGAAATACCCCAAAACTGTTTATTAATTCTTCAATAAACAATCTCAAAGGAAACATTAAAAAAATTTAAAACATTAAAACAAGACCATGGCCCAACGAATCGAAAACCCTTTTTGCTTTGTCATTTATCAACATGACATAAATGCAGCAGAGTACACAAAAAGCACAGGTACAATGGCATTTTTGAAAGGAAGAAACAGTTTTCCTCTTCTTCGGGCCCTTTCTCCTCTTCTTCCACCCTTTTCTCCAAATTTATGTGGATGTTGTTCCTGCCCCCACTTTTTTTACACACCAGACCTTGAGTATCAATCCGGTACTTTTAGAACTATAAAGTCTTTTTGGATGTAGTTCCCCTCTAAGGGAGGGTTTTTTTTTTTTTAAATCCCCAAATTTATAATTCTTGTAACCACTAAAATAGAAATAACATCCGGTAAAGAGGATAGCATTCAATGTCTGCCCAACTTACACTGCACCAACCCACTTACACTTACTAATATTAAAGAAACAACTACTACTTCAAAATATTGACCCAAGACGAGCGTTTAGCGAATTAAATTAGTATTCAAATGCCTGCCCCATTTCCACTTCGCACCAATCCATTTACACTACTAATAAAAATAACGAAACAACAACTACCAGTACTAGTTATATTAGCAAGCAAAATAAACCCTGTCAGATTTTGTGTAGAAACCCCACTCATCAAACTAAACAGATGAGGGGGGCCCCACATATTCCACAGAAGCTAGGATCACTCGAACGCCCACTGATTTTCCCTCCGCACTTCTTCCTCTTCCTCCGGAGTGAAATCATTTTTAATGTTGAATGTCTTGCGAATTTCTTCTGGGGTCTTGCCCTTTATCATGTCTGCCACTGTTTGGCATGTCAAATCCAGCAAGCTCTTGATGTTCAGATAGTTTGCAGCCTGAAAACAACATTATGCCAAAAAAATTAAAGCAATTAATATGGAAGACTGTTAAAAAAATTAATATGGAACCCAAAAAAAGTTACCACTACTGAGTGCTACACTAAAATACAGGAAGCAACAAAAGTCCCCAACTTATCCCCTGCCATTGTTAATAGAAGCACTGGCAATATCGACTCCTGTCTTTCATTACGAGACCACCCCTCCAATCTTTTATTTGCAAGTCCAATCACATTTTGCAAGAGTCACTGATTAATCTATCTAAATATAATTTATATTATTTCATTACATCATAGATTTCATCGTTTCAGTTATGTTCTTTCATTCCCTGAGAATTCACTATTTCACGTTTATGTCTTCTCTTTACTATTTTATATATTCTTCATAATAATACCCATTTGTGACCTCTTATTCCCACGCATGCTACCTATTTCTTACATTACATAAACTCTTCTATAATGTCCCTCTTACGGATTTACATTCTTTCAAATCCACTCTCTACGAGACATTCTTTCAGCAAATCACTCACCAGTGCTGCTTTCTCTTCTTCTGTCTAGGAATTGATGCTCCACATTTCAAGTTTACACAATTAAACTAATGTAGATAAATTTGTGAAGTATTTTATGCAAATCACTTGAATCACTTGGCCCTTTTGCCTAGTTATGGCATTCCTAAGAACACATGATAAAGGAATTTTTGCAAAGAAGATTAAAAAACATGAGAAGAGATCCCTATGAATTTGTATGGATCCAAGAATCCTAGAATTTTAACAACCAGGTGTACAATGACACACCATAAATATACAACCACCAAAAGCCTTGTTTGGATGCTCAGAACTCAGTTGCCAGCACTAAGAGAAATGCAAATCTAATTACCTGCAACACTTTTTGCCTGTAGTTGGTTCAGGCAACATTTATACGTAACTTAGATAATCTGAATAAACAGGCCCTGATATACACCTAATCGATTCAAGTGCACCCTTCTAACACGCTACAAAATATGGGCAAGGATTTTCCAATTTGATAAGCAGTTCATAGTATCTGTACCAATAAAACCCAGGATGCATTCTAAAGACATAATAACATCTAACTAAACTCAGATTAATAGTCCTGTATTTAAAAAATACCCCTAAATAAATAAACCTTAAAACAATCCCCGAACATGACTATCACAATCAACCAATAATCAAGTAACACAGAACTCACCACCAACATCCGCCACAATCCTAAATTCCATTCCCATTGCAAAACAATCGAGAAAACTAGAAACAGAATCTTAAGATGGCAGTATTAACAACCCTGCCCGATAGATATCTAAAACCAATTTGCCCCCAATCTGATTTCAGCAAAAACCCCATAATCAGCATCAACCATGAAACCTAAATATTCCCACCATAAATCTAAGTTCCATCCCACTCCCAAAACAAATCAAGAAAAACCTAGAAACAAACTGAAGAATAAGAACCCAACCTATTAAACTCCCACCAAAACTTCTTTCTATGGAGAGATTGGGCACAAAACACTAAAAAGCATACTAGAAAACAATCAGGAAAACTAGAGACAGAATATAAAGATGGTACTATTGACACGCCTGCCTGGTAGATATCTAACACCAATTGCTTAACACAAAACTAAATTAATACATTAAGAACGGAATTTTTTTTTTTAAATCCCCAATCTGATTTCAGAAAGAAACCCATGATCATCATCAACCAAGAAACACAAATATTCCCACCGGAAATCTAAGTTCCATTCCATTACCAAAACCCATCAAGAAAACGCAATAAGAACACAACCTATTAAACTCCTACCAACACTTTTTAGATTCAAAACCCTAAAAAAGCAAAACCCCAGTCTAATTCCACAAGAGAAAAACCCTAAATTCAATTCCAATATCAAAACAGGATCACCCCAGAGATAGAAATCAAAGATTAGATTGCAACAGTCAATCAAACACAAAAAATATCATCAAAAATCAAGAAACACAAGACAGAAACCGTGAATCCACCAAAAGCGACAGCACCCCAGAAACGTAAACGAAAGACAACAACACCCCAGAAGCAAACACCAAAGACCAGATGACTCACTCACCATAATGAGATCAAAGAGCACGTCCTGATCGACCTTGATGAACTCAGCGTCCCAGGTCTTGAGCTCGTCCGCCGTGGATCGGTCAACGGCATCCTCGGGCTTCTCCACGTGCTTCTTGCAGTACTCGATGACCTTGGCGAGGGTCCTTGCGGTGACATTGGGGAGAGGGATTGCGTTGTCGGCGCAATCTTCCTCGATCATGTGCTTGATGGTCTGCGACTGTATAGCGACCCCCTCATCAACGTCGAAGGTCTCGCCATCCGAGCTCTTCAGAGTAAGCTTCATCGTGGAAGCCATGGAAGGATTGAAACTCGAAAGAGAAAGAAGAATCCGAGAATCCAAAGTTGCAGAGGCAGAGAGAGGAGACTGGAGATAGGGTTCATCCAATCCAGGAGGGGTTATTTATAAAAAAAAATAATAATAATGAAAGTTTGAGGGTAAGTTTCGTTTTGGTCAGAAGAAAATAGAAAGTGTAGCGTTTTTACCAAGGTTTCTAAATTCGGCAAGTGTAGTTTCGTCTTTTTCGTTTTGCTTGCGGAAATGGAAGTGTACCGCTCTGCTTCCGTTCTGAATACCGTCACAGAGTCCGGATGCCTTCCACTGTGGGGCCATAATAAAAAGCCCCGGTAACTTCCACAATGCGGGCCGGGCTCACCTACTTTAGAATAAGGAGTCAGAAACTGCAATTCTATGTCAATCACGATTTATTCCTATGCTGGATTTACCATTTGATGACAAACGTGATGGTGAGTGCGTAAATGGGGGGGGGATATTTACGTGCATATATTCTTTATTATTTGTGTGAGAAACACGTTCTTTTTTAGATCTAACAAGGTCAAAAAGGTATTATAATATGTGATGATTTTGTCCTTTTGTATATTAATACTTTCCAAAAGATGAGTGTCCTTAACCGTTTTGGTGAGAAATGTGCGCACTTAAATATTGCCCATATATATGATTTTGGTGTTCATATATTTATTTTAATCAAATTCCAATGGAATGGCAGAACAAACTTCCATTGACTTAAGCTCAAGGGATACTCCTTATAGGTATTGCAAAACTAAAAGAGAACCAAACGTATATAAAAATAAAGAGGAGAGAGAGAGATTCTTACTGAAAGATGTGTGTACATAATAAGAAGGGAGAAGAGTCTTATTTATAAAGTAAGACTGCTTTCTCTCAAATCAACCTAATCTAGTAGGATTCTAACACTAAGTGACCTCATTATCTCATGTGGTCCTAATGTGGGCATCCACTTATAATAATACATCTTATAACACTTTGCTTTGGATGATTACTATTCAATGACAGTTGTCACATTAAAACCTTAACTAGAAAAACCTAGTGGGATAAAACTTAGAAAAAAAAAAGAGTACAGCGCACAGATGTCTTGGGTAGCATACTTCAGGATGCCTCCCTCTGAATGACTACTTCCCTGATAATAACAACCTTTCACATAGTTAAGCATGTCAATCTCGTATATAAGTTTTTAAAATATTGGTTTTGGCAAAGACTTCGTAAATTGATCAGCCAGGTTGTTGCTTGAACGAACTTACTTGACTTCAATCTTATTATTTTCCTGAAGCTCATGAGTGAAGAAGAACTTTGCTGTAATGTGCTTCATCTTGTCATCTTTAATGTATCATTCTTTAATCTGTGGAATGTATGCCTTATTGGCTTTGCAAATAACTATCGGGGTACCTGTACTAAGAGGCAATTGACAAGAACTACAAATATGCTGAGTTAAAGATTTTAACCACACACATTCTTTATTGGCTTCATAGAAGGCCATAATCTCAACATGGTTAGAAAAAATATCTAGAAAAACTTATTTAATAGAACGCCAAGATATAACGGTATTATAACTAAGGAACAGATAATCTGTTTGTGATTGACTATTATGAGGATCAAAGAGATATCCTAAATTTGCATATTCTACCAAGTTATAATCTTTACAACTATAAGAATAAAACAGATATAAATATCATAGCACTTGTTTGATACTAATCCAAAGCCTTCGTGTAAAACTATATATGGTAAGCATATTTACAAATAATAAAATATCCCATTAGTACTTTTCTCGATCTGTAGGTCGAGACAAAATTCTCTTATAAATAGCCAATAGTTTTTTCAAGCTCTTCTGGAATCCCGATTAGATTTATGCTATCTACATAAACTTCTACTAGTGTGAATCCTTACAAGGATTTTATAAAGATATATAGGCAAATGGGATTGTTTTCATACCCTTCATTAGATAAACATTCACTAAGACGATTGTACTATATTCTTCTAAAATGCTTCAAGCCATACAAGGAACGTCTTACTTGTATTGAGTATGTATTCTCTGACTTTACTTCAGACAAAGCAAATCCATCTGGAATTTTCATATATCTGTCTATGAATGTTTTCAATCCTAGGTTTTTACAGGAAATCTTGTACCACAAGTCTTGCCTTGTATCTAATAATCTCATTCATTTTCCTTACAACCATCCATTTGAAATCTACAAGGTTAAAACCTTTTAGGGTTTGTACTATAAGTCTAAATACACCATATTTATTACAAGATAGTAATTCCGCCTTGATGGCATCTCTCTATTTTGGTCAATCTGTTCTTTTTCGATATTCATTTATAGAATGTGATTTTATATCCCAATCATCATTCTCATTTTCTCTTGATATTTGTGTAGCTACCACATATACAAATGCATCATCGATAACAATTTTCTTTTTTTTCCCATTTCTCTCTTGAATAATTATAAAGTATAAAGATCTCTTCATTATCGCGTACCCATTGCCTCTTTAAGGGCTTTCAATTTCTCTTTCGAGATTCGTGTCTCTTCCGGGACATTAATTTCTTCGAAAATTTTAGAGAGAGTGGATTTTTTCATAACCTCTTATTGAGTGAAATGATGTAGTTCATCAAGAGTGTACAATTTGTCATAACCTCTTCGAGAGTATAATTGGGATTTGATTGCTCATTTCTTATCTTCCAAGGAGTTGAGTCCGTGGAACCTATAGGTTTGCCACGTTTCTGGCGTATAACAGATTCATTTACTGTCGTATTTGGGATTTTTTCCTACATGGACATTAATTTATACTTGTGTGTTAATAGCCAGTACATATAACCCAATTACTTTTGCTGCATCATTAAAAGCATTAAGGAATTGGTTTGTTTTAAATGCACAAATTTCCGCACTTCATTCTCACATTGTGAAGTACATAGATCTAGATGAAACTAAGTGGAAGTATTCCACATTAATTCTCACCATTCTTCAGGAACTCTCTTATCTCCCGCTAACGGCGGGAAGACTGTCTCATCAAGATGATAATCAGTAAAACGAATAGTTAATATATTCTTGTCATTAGGTCTAGATATCTAATAATTAGGGGTGAATTATAACCAACATAAATTTCCAATATACGTTGTGACTTCACGAACCTATGATATCAGGCCTTATAGACTAAATAGGATGTTCAACGAAGTGTATCCTAAATAATTTGTGATAATAGGTGAGCAGAAGCAAAAAAAAGAAAAAAAAGGGCAAACATCCAATTAGCGGATATAGGTGTTAATCAAAACTATAAAATACCTAAATAGGCATACAAGGGGGATTTTATAGGTTCACAAATGTTACACTATATCATTTGCAGAAAGGATGGTTAATAGATGATACTCTAAGGAGTGCCAAGCAGAATTATCAATAATTTGCCTTAGCATAATACTTTTAGGGTGATTCAACCTATCATGCCAAAGTATTAAAGCCTTAAGGTCACTAGGCCTTAGGCTTAGTTTAAGCTTCTAGCTTGACTTTGTCATTTTACTCATTTATCGAATTTAATTCGATATTGAAGATTATCTAGTAATATAGCTCTGAGATTTGAGGACAAGGCACTTAGCTTTTCTAGTATCAGCTAGCATAATACTTTTAGGGTGATCCAACCTATCATGCCAAAGCATTAAAGCCTTAAGGTCACTAGGCCTTAGGCTTAGTTTAAGCTCCTAGCTTGACTTTGTCATTTTACTCATTTATCGAATGTAATTCGATATTGAAGATTATCTAGTAATATAGCTCTGAGATTTGAGGACAAGGCACTTAGCTTTTCTAGTATCAGCTTCTGGCTATCAATAATAGTAATGATGTACAAATATTTTGTGTTACCTTCACTTATAGTGTCTATATGTAGTACCTAGTCATCCTAATGTATTTGAATCTAAGCAAGTTTCTTCAATAATCGCTAAAAAAAAAAAGAAAAAGTTGCATCCTTAATGCATATGTGGGTACCATTATGTGAACTCTTTCGAAACATTTAGATATTTGTACAGATCCAGTTATGATTGATGCCTTGCGCGAATTAAATGCTACATTTGAGAAAAACTTTTGGATTTTCAATGTAGTGTGTTTTGTTGCACTGTTTATCGTGAAAGTGCAACAGCTAGATCTCACAAAGTCCTAGAGGGGGGATGAATAAGACTATTACAAATTTCTTTCCAGAAAAGAGGTTTTATAAGAGTGCAATAATTAAAATTAAGAGTCCACAAGCAAGATAAAGAGAGATTGCTCTTGAGAGTGGATGTACGTCTAGGACCGAACCACTATAAATCACTGTATTTATTGCTTGTTGTGTGTGGTGAATGCCTTATATCCTTTTTGCTTGTATTGATCATCTCTTTAAGCTATACCTTCCTTATTTGAATAGCATTTCTATACACTATCAGCACACACAACTTTGAGCATCTCTCTTGAACTTGCTTGTGAACTCTTAATTTTAATTATTGCACTCTTATAAAACCTCTTTTCTGGAAAGAAATTTTTAATAGTCCTATTCACCCCCCTCTAGGATTTGGTGAGATCTAGCTGTTGCACTTTCAATTGGTATCAGAGCGGGTTAGTTCTTAAGGGTGTAATAACCTGAAGTAGATCCGTCTTTTGCTAGAATCACCATAAATCCTGAAGGAAGCTCTATCACCCGGCCTCCTTTCTTTGATGGAACAAATTATGCCTTCTGGAAAGCCTGGATGACAGCATTTTTGAAATCCATGGACTGGGCTGTTTGGGAGGCTATAGAGAAAGGCTGGACGGAACCCACTGAAGATGTGAGTATAAATGGTGTCACAACCACTAGACCATTAGATCCAGCAAGATGGTCTGCTGCTTGGCTACTTCTTAGACAAAATAATGGTAGAGCTTACAATGCTATAGTGTGTGCCATGAATCAAGAAGAGTTTAAAAAGATGATGACAACCACTAATGCAAAACAGGCCTGGAGAATCCTTGAAGTGACTTATGAAGGTACCTCTGTTGTCAAAAGATCTAAACTTCAGATGCTCACAAGTCAGTTTGAAAACATTCGCATGGAAGAAAATGAAATGTTTACTGACTTTCATACTAAGCTCATGAAAATTGTAAATGAAATGTGGGCTCTAGGGGAAACTCTTCTGGAAGGTAAAATTTGTAGTAAAATCTTGAGATCACTTCTGAAAAGATTCCATCTCGAGGTAACCTCTATAGAAGAACACAAGGATTCTGAACAAATGAAAATTGAAGATTTAGTGGGATCCCTTCAGACCTTTGAACTCAAATTTAACAATGACAAAAAGAAATCAATTGCACTAATCACCTCTCATAACACATCTTCCTCTAAAGATGACATAGGAATTACTAGTAATGACGAGGATGAAGATGTGGCCCTTTTGGCTAAAAGATTTTTGAAACAATTTAAGAAAAAGAGAGTGAAAGATTATAAAAATGAAAACATTAATGATAAATACAAAGGTCGGTCGAGTTCCCTCTCTAGAAGCAAGCATAAGGAGCCCATGTGTTACAGGTGTAAGAAATTTGGAAACATATCCACCGATTGTCCACTAAAAGGAAAATCCAAAAAGAAGAATCTAGTAACCACTTGGGATTCATCTGAATCAGATTCTGACTCAGATGAATCACATCAAAATGAATCAGACAAATATACAATTCTGATGGCCACCACTACAACATTCAATCTCTCTGAGGAAATGATTAAATTTGAAATATCGAATGAAGAAATCTGAGGAAGTGAGTCAGAGAGTGAATACGAAAATTCAGGTGATGAGGATAATGACAACACCACGGATTTCTATGAACTACTTTTTGAGGAAACCTGTAGACTCGTTGAAACTGTAAGCAAACAACAAAACAAAATTAAGAACGTAAAAGAAAAGGTTGATATTATTAATGCTGAAAAGGAGGAATTAATCAAAGAACTTGAAAATATAAAAGTCCAGTTATCAACAGAAAAAGAAAATGTAATCAAATTAAGAGAAAATGAAAAAACACTTTGGAAAATAAAAGATGAAAATAATGCTCTTCACAATGAAGTGGTTGTTCTGAAACGATACAAAGAAAAGTATGAGTACAGATTTACCCAAAATGATGAGAAGTACATTAGACTGTTCAAACTTGGGAAATCTTATAAGGATATGACCGGTCTTGGATATGATAAAAATGTTAATCAATCTCCAAGTTCCGGGACTGTCTTGTCAAAGGTGCTCTAGAAAAGGAAGATACCAGTGTTAAAAACATTTTGGATAGAGCGTCTACTAGTGCTCATGCTGTGTCATCAAATGTCATTTGTCATTATTGTGGAAAAAGGGGTCATTTCAAAATGGAGTGCAAGTTGAGAAAAAATTCATCATAACATTAGTCTAAAAAATGAGAAAAACACCTCTAAGAAAGTAGAACTTGAAAACAAAATGCTGAAGTCCCAAATAAACAAGTTCCCTTTGAACCAAAAGATGAATAATCTGTTAAAAAAAGTCCAGAAGTTAAGAAAACAATTTGAAATATACAAAAGAGATAAAGCAAAAATTAGAGCAAACTTTCCTTCCTCCCAACATAAAACATTTCAAGTGAAACATCAAAAACCAGTTGGGATCCCCACTACTAGTACACTCAAGTGGATTCCTAAAAACAAGAATCTAGTGGTCCACACAGCTTTTAAAGCTGCAGATCAATTAAGATGGTATCTGGATAGTGGATGCTCAAAACATATGACTAGTGATAAATCATGTTTGTCTAAAATGATTGAATTCGATGGAGGCACGGTTACTTTTGGTGATGGTAGTACTACAAAAATTATTGGTAAATGAACTTTAAATGTTCCAAACCTACCACCTTTTGAGAATGTTCTGTGCGTTGATGGGTTGAAACATAATTTACTTAGCATATCTCAAATCTGTGATAAAGACTATGCTGTGAACTTTAGTAGTCATAGTTGTGAGATCTCAAGGAATGGAAAGATAATCTTGAGAGGTATTAGAACTACCGACAACTGTTATGTGGTGGGAAAATCAAATACTTCATCCTCCGCTTCTTGCTTATTAACTAATATTGATGAAGCTAAGTTGTGGCATCAAAGACTTGGGCATATAAACTACATGGACTTATCCCATCTAAACAAATATATTGAAGGACTACCCAAGATCAGTAGTCAAGAAAAGATGATCTGTGGAGAATGCCTTCAAGGAAAACAAATTAGAAGTGCCCATAAAATGGTGAATGCTATGAAAACTTCTCGACCCCTAGAACTTATTCATATGGACCTGGTTGGACCAACTAAAAGAGAGAGGCGAGGTAAGAAAAGGTACTTTCTTGTCATGGTAGATGATTACTCTAGATTCACTTAGGTTGCATTCTTGAGAGAAAAATCTGAAGCCTTTGGAGAATTTAAAAGGATTGTAAAACAAATTCAAATTGAAAAAGGCACTTCAGTAGTCCGAATCAGAAGTGATCATGGTGGAGAATTTGAAAATGATCAATTTGACAAATTCTGTGAGAAATATGGGATTCATCATGAATATTCAGCACCTAAAACTCCACAACAAAATGGGGTAGCTGTAAGAAAGAATCGAGTTCTTTAAGACATGGCCACAGTCATGCTTCATAGTAAGAATCTTCCTATAGACTTGTGGGCCGAAGCTATTAATACCAGCTGCTACATCATCAACCGAGTCTATCTTAGGACTGGTACAAATCAGACAGCTTATGAATTGTGGCATGGGAAGAAACCAAATGTGAAATATTTTAAGGTCTTTGGAAGTAAATGTTACATTTTAAAGGATAGAGAATAACTGAGCAAATTTGACTCAAAAAGTGATGAAGGTATATTCTTAGGCTATTCAACACGGAGTCGAGCTTATCGTGTTCTAAATATGAGAACCGGAGTCATCCAAGAGTCAATAAATGTTATTATAGATGATGAATCCACAGTTTCTGATGATGTTGATGAAGTGGAAGTTCCCTCAATGACTGAACCCATACGATCCATAGTAAAAATTGATGTACCTACTTCCACTGAAAATTTGGTGAATGTAAAAGATCATCCTATAGATCAGATTATTGGTGACCCTCTAACAAGTGTAAAAACTAGAAAACAATTGGAGAACATTATGAGTCACCTGTGTTTTACTTCTGTTTTAGAACCTACATGCATTGATGAAGCCTTTTTAGACAATGATTGGATAAAAGCAATGCAAGAAGAATTGAGCCAATTTACAAGAAGTGATGTTTGGTACCTAATTCCAAGACTGAAGGATAAAAATGTAATAGGCACTAAATAGATCTTCAAAAATAAACTTGATGAAAATGGCATCATTGTTAGGAACAAAGTAAGGCTGGTAGCATAGGGATACTCTCAAATTGAAGGTATTAACTTTGATGAGACCTTTGCACCAGTTGCCCGTTTAGAATCCATTAGGATTTTGTTATCTATAGCTTGTTTTTTAAAGTTCAAATTGTATCAAATGGATGTTAAAAGTGCCTTCCTAAATGGAATTTTGAATGAGGAAGTGTATGTTGAACAACCTAAAGGTTTTATAGACACAAAATTCCCTAATCATGTGTTTAGATTAAAGAAAGCTCTGTATGGTCTTAAGCAAGCTCCACGTACTTGGTATGAAAGATTGACAAAATTTTTGTTAAATAATGATTTTCAAAGAGGTAGTGTTAATAAAACTCTTTTCATCCAAAAGACAAGAGAGTCAGTTTTAATAGCGCAAATATATGTAGATGATATCATCTTTGGCTCTACGAGTAATGAATTGACTGCGCAGTTCGCAAATCTAATGCAATATGAATTCGAAATGAGTATGGTTGGCGAACTGAATTTCTTCTTAGGTTTGCAACTCAAACAATTACGTGATGGTATCTTCATTTTCTAGTCCAAGTATGCAAAAGAATTGGTAAAACGATTTGGTCTAATGGCTGGGAAACATGTCAAAACCCCCATGAGTACAACCATCAAACTTACTAAAGATGCTAATGGTAAAGGGGTTGACTCTAGCCTATATAGAAGTATGATCGGCAGCCTGTTATATCTTATTGCAAGTAGGCCAGACATAGCATTTAGTGTGAGAGCTTGTGCACGACATCAATCAGATCCGAAAGAATCCGATCTGACTGCTGTAAAAAGGATTATCAAATATATTGCAGATACAACTGATTATGGTCTGTGATATCCTCATGACTCATCATCTTCCATTGCTGGATATTCAGATGCTGATTGGGCAGGAAACTTAGATGATAGAAAATCCACAAGTGGCGGCTGCTTTTATGTTGGAAATTATCTAGTAGCTTGGCATAGTAAAAAGCAAAATCCTATATCTCTTTCCACTGCAGAGGCTGAATATATAGCTGCCGGAAGGTGCTGTTCTCAACTCTTGTGGATGAAACAGATGCTTATGGCTATGGCATTAGGCAAGGAATAATGAGCTTGTATTGTGATATCACTAGTGCCATACATATTTCTAAAAATCCAGTCCAGCACTCTCGCACCAAACACATTGATATCCGACATCATTTCATTAGGGAATTGGTCGAAGAAGGAATCATTGAGCTTGAATATATTCAGACTGAACATCAACTTGCAGACATCTTGACCAAACCTCTTGATGTGTTAAAATTTGAAATTTTAAGGAAATCGATTGGTGTTTGCTGTTGGGAATAAATTGTGTTTTGCCCAGGACCTACGGCTAAGCTGGAAGTCATTTCACGGCTAAGCTGTAATCTCTTTACGGTTAACCCGTATTTGCGCAAACTTTACCCTACGGCTCAACCGTTAAGGTTTACGGCTCAGCCACAAAATACTCTACGGCTAAGCCGTACAAGTTTTTTTTCGTCCTTGTTCTGCGCGCCGATGTGTACTTAAGTTGGTCTCTTCGTTTCTTGCTTTTCACTGTGCCTGCTCTATTCTTCTGCCCTAGGTCTCTGGTTCTTCCTTCTTCGTTCTTTCCTCTTCTGGTCTTCTCCTTCACGGTATACTCTCCCTCCTCCGTATTATTCTCTTCTTCCTCGATTCTTGTTTGCTTCCGTTCCTGTATTTTCATTTCTCTATGCTCGGTTTCTTTCTATCGTTGTGTGCTTCTTCTTTTTTTTTCTTGTTCTTGGTTGGGTTTCCTCCTTCCTCTGTTACTATGCCTCCCAGTACCAAAAATGTTTACCCCGCCGGTAAGAGGCCTTGAGCCTCGGGAAGCTCCTCCAGGCTTCGACAGAGCTCTCCACCCTCTCCCAGAGTTTTGGTTCCACAGGAACTCACTCGAGCTAGGTCCTTTTTCTCTAGTCCAATTACTGTGGAGAGAAATGTTAATATCCTTGCAGTTGAAACTTATGGTGTTCATACCCTCCTCACCACGGTTGGGTGGGAAAATATACTCAAATGGGGTGGTCCTGGCTTCCCATTGATTGTGCGAACCATGTATGCATCCATCAAGGCAGCATCCTTTGACTCTCTCTTTTGAGATTGACTTCACTGATGGCACAAATGTTATCACTCCTGCCATCATTTCTGCCCTTCTGTGTATTCCTCTCTCTGATGTGCCCCCTTCGGTCCTTAAGGATTCTCTCTCTGAAGAGGAAAAACAAACTGCCACTTTCGCTCTATGTAGAGCAGCCATCCCTTGGAAGGACAAGGGCTTCCTCCCTACAGCATCCTTGCTTCCTCATTACTGGATCTTGCATGCCATCTTCACGTGTAATATCTATTCTAGGAGGGGAAATTTCTCTGACCTGACCCCTTTCATGGTTAATGTCCTCTATTCTGTCCATATGGGGGTCAAAGTGTGCCTTCCCTCTCTTATTTGTACTTCCATTATTCGTTTCTGGCTATGTCCGGGTAGATGCACCAATGCTTGCGTGTTTGGATATCTTATGACTCACCTTGCCTCTCATTGTGGGGTCAATTTACCATCTGATGAAGCTCCTGAGTCTTACCCCACCTTTGGAACTGTTAATATTCAAAACATGTGCTTCTCCAAGCAACAAGCGGCTGGTCCCTGCTATCATGACTCTGGGGATAAATAAGACTCACCGAATGGGCCTCCTCCTACAGCACCCTCTACTGCTTCACCGGGTCCGGTTCCTCCCCCGGCTTCTTCCTCTGCCTCTTTTGAAGCTCGGCTGGCAGCGCTCGAACAACGGCAAACAAAGATGGAGAAGCTATTGAAGAAATCCTTTCACTACCTTTCAAAGATCTCCAAAAGCTGCCGGAGAGACGATGTGGCGATTCCTTCCCCCTCTCCTCCATCTGATTGATGTTTTTAGTTTTCTGTCATGTATTTTGTTGATGCTACATTCTTGAAAACCTTGCTGTACTTTGTCTTATGATTATGCACTCTGTTTAGTTACACCTTTTTGGGCAATGCACTCTTTATGCACTATGGCTCTTGCTTGTACCCTGTATTGACCATGTTCTTTTTACTCACGCACTGATTCTCTATGTATGCACTGTTCTATGCGTATGTTTATTGGCTTTGCTGGTTCTGGTGTTTTCCTCTCTCTTTGTCAATATTGTGCCAAAAAGGGGGAGAATTATATTACTAACTTTAGGGGGAGCTTTCTAACCTCCCACCTTTCTAGTACATTGTGTTTAAAAACTTTTGCAGGACAAGCAACATCTAAGGGGGAGCTTCAATTTATTAAACTTTCAGGACTTATGTAGAATTGTTTGTTTAAGGTGCATTCTATATTGTAACACTTGTTGTATCATATAATTGAGTTACAATGTTGAATCTTCTTCATTATGTATATTTTTGTCACAAAATTGACAAAGGGGGAGATTGTCACGAAATTGACAAAGGGGGAGATTGTTGGTGTCATTGTAAGAATGTGTTGTCAATTTCGTGACCCAAGTCTTGCCTAGCTCTAAAAAGATCAAGTTACATCTATGAAGATCAAGATCAAGTTAGAACAAGGAAGCTCAAGGTTTATTAGTGAAGATCAAGCAAGATTAAGGAAGAGCAAGATTAGTCAAGTCCATCATCTAGAAGATCTCCTTTGAGTGCCAAGGGATAAGTTAACATTGACTCTTAATATCCGTAGAAATAGAATGGGAAAAAGGGCCTCTAAACACCCTGTCTTTGAACTACGGCTTGGACCACGGCTAAGCCGTGGACCCTACGGCTCACTCTCCAGAGAGAAAATTTTTGAATCTTTTGTTCTAGGGGTGACCCTACGGCTGCACCGAAAAAGGGATACGACTCAGCCGTAGTATGATTCACTGCTAAACCGTAAAATCTACGGGCCACTGTCCAGAGAGTGCTCTTGGCCATATAATGCCTACAGTTGACCTTACGACCAAGCCGGAAGGCCTTCACGGCTAAGCCGGAAGGCCTTCACAGCTAAGCCGTAGTATGATTCACGGCTAAGCCGTAAAGTTTACGGGCCACTTTCCAAAGAGCAGTTTTAGGATATTTCAGCTTACGGCTAAGCAGAAAGGTACTCACGGCTAAGCCGTATAAGGATTTACGGCTAAGCCGTAAGCTTAACCGTAAGAAGAAATAACGTTGAATCTGGTCAAACTAGCCGTTGGATGTTGTCAGAGCATACAGCTAAGCCGTAGGCCATTTTGTTTTCAGCCGTAGATCTAACCGTTGGAGTTTTTCTATATTTAAAGATGACCTCTCCTTTCTTCTTGAACATCCAAAAAAAACTGAGTACATTCCCAACATAGCTGAGCCTTAGCACCATTAATAAAACCATACTAAAGGCTCCCACAACCACCTACTCTACAACTCTTAAAGTGCCATTATTGTTCCAAGAAGAGTAGTTGTGCATTTAGGAAAGGCTTTATTCAATCTGAGAAAATCTTAGCCTTCCAAACCCTCTTAAAACCTCTTCCCTTAGCTGAACACTCATCTGAAGATCTTCATCACCAAGGAGCAAGAACAAGAGGTCAAAGCTTAGAGGTAGTCTTTCAAGCATCAAGAGCACCACTCAAAACTAAGGTATACAATTCCCTGTTTGGGTGTTCTTCTATATTTCAATTCTCATTGCTGTAGTTGGTGGAAGACAAACCATCGCATTAAAAAATTGTTGTAGTTAGTGGACTAGATCAAGGATCAACCACCTGATAAAAAAAAATCCAGTTGGTGGAAGACAAACCACCGGATCAAAAATTGTTGCAAGAGGTATTTGTTATGTAAGTACCTCATATTTAGTGGAACCAAGAGAAATTGCTCTTGAGAGTAGATGTAGGTCTAGGACCGAACCACTATAAATTACTGTGTTTATTACTTGTTATGTGTGGTGGATGCTTTATTTCCTTTTTACTTGTGTTGATCATCTCTTTAAGCTATATCTTCCTTATTTGAATAGCATTTTTATACACCGTCAGCACACACAACTTTGAGCATCTCTCTTGATCTTGCTTGTGGACTCTTAATTTTAATTATTGCACTCTTATAAAAACCTCTTTCCTCTTTTCTGGAAAGAGATTTTTAATAGTCCTATTCACCCCCCCTCCCCTCTAGGACTTGGTGAGATCTAACTGTTGCACTTTCATAGCGGACATATATTATCCTCAGTTCATGCATTCCATGAGCTATACCGTAAGAAATAATAAACTAACATAACTAGTCAGTTGTATTATAAAAATAAAACTTGAGAACAGCTAAACAATTCACCATTCAAAGCAAATATAACATACAAACACAAGAAACGGGTGATAAAAAAATAACTCCAGCATTCAATAAAATATCTAAAAATTGAACTCAATATTCAAACTTATAAAAGTAGTTGTAGGTCTTCTAAACCATGCTTGGTGGTTCGCACAATTTCCAAACAAAATGCCTTCTTAATCACCCCTCCTGGGGTGGTTATTTTCATTTTATTGGAAAACTTACTATATCTACCTCTTCTGGAAGGATTCTGTATGACTAATTTAGTATTTATTTTAAGTATTGGGTGGTATAATCATCTGCTAGTGATCATACTTATTTAACAAGGATATAATAGCGTAAAAAAGGAAGGTTTATGTCATATCCTCCGGAGACATCTAATTTCTCTCTTTGATTGAATCACTAAGCCTTTTCGAGTATGTAGATATCAATTTGACAATAACAATCGTTAAAAAAAAAATAGAACTTCAGGTTATAAATATCCAATGACCAAATATAATGAAAAATTGGCTAATTAAAAGTTAGAACGTTAGGTTCTTAACTTAAGAATTCAAATTTCTGGTTCTGTCAAAACTTTATGGTTGAATTATAATTTTAGGTTATTAACTTATGAATAAGAACTTTTAGTTCTACTAATACTTCAGGCATGAATTTGAACTTCTGGCTCTATCCAAACTTCATGTTTAACTCAAAACTTCTGGTTCTATCAAAACTTCAAGTTTGATTTTATGGCCTTCAAATCAATCTATACAATTTTGAATCTTTAGAAATCAAAACTTCATGTTTGATTATAAATATAAATTTTCGGGTTCATATTCCAAATCTTAGAACTTCTAGTTCTAAATACCATATGGAAGTTCCAGTTCCAATTACTTATATAGAACTTCTGGTTCTATTTATGATCAATTATTTGTCATTATATCATGATCTCTTTTCGATAAGAAAAGGGATGAAAGAAAACTTCATTGCATGGATTAGAGTAAACTTCTAAACACTTGTAGATCTCAAAAAGAATAAATAGAAAGAATGATCAGAAAATAAAAATTATCATTTACTATAGCATGGATAGACTATACACGAAATATAACTCCATTAAAATCATCACCATAAATATAAAAAAAATCATAGTAGTGGAATACAAGCAAAACATTGGTGAAAGATTTGAACAGTGTATTCCAATGGTGGTTAGATAAGATGTGAATGTGATGGATCCCATAGATATGAAGACAATAGATAGGATGGAGAACTGAGCTCATATAATAAAAAGGTTATCTAAAATGTAACTTGAACTTCAGTGATTACAAACAAATTGCATAAACAAGTCATCATTGCATGTATCACCACTAGTACAAATCTAAGGAAGGTCCTAGACACTATAGTCGACCATGAGGCTATCATTACATTTGCGGTTCGGATTTGCGATTAGATGGCCCATCTGGGCCCCATACCTTAAAAAAAGCACCAAGACGACCAGAACCTGGACAAGTTCGTCAGCAAGAGTCTCACGCCTAGGTTACTTTGAGACCATGATCTGGTGGGACGCAACGGTCCAAATCACAAGGGATTCCACCCTTAGGGTCTCCCATGGGTCCTCTAAAAGATATAGGCTGATAGATCTCTTGCACAAAAGGATAAAAAAAAATGACCCGATTGCAAAGGTATTATTCATTTAGTTTTCTTGTTAATGATAAAGCTTGACAAGTGTTAATTTAGTATTTGTCTAACTATTGGCATCATTTTTTTTTGTTGCATAGATCATTGGTCTTAATTCTCGAGGACGTATGCGCAACTTAGGCATGTGTATTTCTATGACAAGTATTCGTTATTCTACTCCATTTATGAAAGCGTTAAGCAGATAAAAAGTTATCAAATGAAAAGACTGAAAGAAAAATGATAATGTTGATGGAGGAGACAGGTGTCCGATAAAAGGATATGGATGAGTTGAAATAAACTCTATCCTAAGGTGGGATAGTGATGCGGTCATCCACCCATTATAAAATTATTCTCATGTACAATATTTATTTTTCATATGTTTTAGATTTCTATAATTAAATAAATAATATTTTAATTGATGAAGTATTAACACCATTTATTTCTACTAATATTGTAGGTTTAGCATGAATCACCACATCAAGAGACACAAGCAAAACAAGCAAGTCTATGAACATGATTAACTCAGCGTAGATTGATGCATTTTGTTCAAAAGGACATTTGTGTTGCTTATAGGACTGTGATTGGTTCGTCACTTGACTATCTAGGATGCTATAGGATTTTTGTGGATGATGTTCTTGATTATTTAATCCAGTTACTTAGCAAACTTTTAGAGATATCACTTTGGGTGATATGATTGATTAGCCCATGTATAAAACTTTAGATTAGTTTTATTTGACTTTGTTGCACTTTCGACTTTAGTTTATATTATTGTCTTAGAATGACTTCACTCGAAGCCTTGATTTTATGTATTGGATTGAATTTTAATTCAAGTGACTTTAGTTAAGCTAATGATGTTTGTTCTTATTTAATGTGTTATTGTTTGTATTTATGAATGGTTTATCAATAACATTTATTGAATGGATAATTATATAAATCCTTTATAAATGTACTTTTTTATTTTTAAAAAATCAAAGAAAAATGACACCTACTAACATTTGATAATTTAAAGAAGACTCTAAATGCTTTTTAAAAATGATGGCTTTTACAACTTAATAATTTTTTGAAAAACCTTTTTTAATTAATAATTGATTAAAAAACGATGGTTTTCATTATTAAAAAAAACAAGAGCTATTGACACTTAAAAAAACGACAGCTCAAAATACTTGTTAAGCTAACGTGACAGCTATAGACACTTGTTGTTGAAAAGTTACAGCAATATTAACGACAATCAAAATGATAGTTTAGACCGTCGTTTTTTTAATTAAACGACAGCTTAGAGCACTTGTTTTTTACAAATTTTGATGTAGCGAGGGTTTGGATATTTTTCATCAGGTGGACCATGGGGTCTACAACCTTACATGACCTCGTGTGAGTTTTTTTTTTTTTTTAAGCAATACAGAATTGGAAATTCCAAGTTCTGGTTCATCTTCTATGTCAATCAATCAAGAACAAAAGTATCGATAGTACATAGAAAATCAATGTGTCACATACCCACAGCCAAATAGTGGATTTTTATCATCATATACACCCGGCAGTGCTATTCTTCTTGGGAACATATTATGGGTTAACATTCTTGGGCTTAATTTGGTTGATTCTCACCCCAAGGATATGTTCCCTAGGATTGCCCATCTATGCTCTATCAGATGGGTGGCCTGGATCTTGAATTTGTGCATTGTACCCAAAGACAGGCATGTCTACAGTGATATCTTGGTACTATCGCAAGCTTTTTCTTGAAATAATTTCTATGGGCCAATCATTCAATCAAACCACACTACAAGAAGTCCATGAGAAGATCTACTTAACTTTGGTAGAGAATAGTTGCTTGGGTAGGGAATAGATCGTCTAACATATTGCAAAACTAAAAGTGAACCAAACATAAAGAAGAATAGAGAGGAGGTAGAAAGATTCTTATTGAGAGATGTGTGTACATAATAAGGGGGAAGTAGAGTTTTATTTATAGAGTAAAATTGTTTTCTCCCAAAGCAACCTAATATAGTAGGATTCTAACCTTAAGTGACCTCATCATCTTATGTGGGTCCCAATATAGGCATCCACCTATAATAATGTTAGGTTTATGTCTTGTATTCCGGTTTAGCCGGATGAGTCCACTGGGTTAGCCAGGGACTGGTTTAAGGTCAAGGGTATTTTGGTAATTGTACCGGAGCTTTCTTGGTGGCCAAGAAAGCGGAGATTATATATTGTATAGTCTGTAACCCTAGACCTTGCGGCTTGTGGCAATAGTTGCCCGTGGTGCTCCCACACCACGTAGGAGAGATGAGGTGAGAGTGTGGGAATCTCTTGTATGCTTTACTTGTCATAGTGAAGATATTCGTCCTCCTGTGCCCGTGGATGTAGCCCGGTTTGGGTGAACCACGTAAATCTCGGTGTCTCTTCTTGTGTGGCTTGATTGTTTGATCTTATGATTCCGTGAATGCGCACAACGGTGAATGTCATATTCACAACAATTGGTATCAGAGCCACAACAATTGGTATCAGAGCCGAGGTTGGTATTCTTTGGGTTTCTGAGCGAGGTGGAGATCGCTTAGTTGGAGGTTGTGCGCATGAAGATTAATTGAGATCAGGTTCGTGAAGTCTTTGATTTCGAGAAAAAGAGATCAGAGATCGTCTCTGATTTTCGGTGGGCCATGGATCCAAGGAGAAGAGACCTGGGGACGACGAGATCAGAGATTTGATCGCTGTGCAGTACTGCTCATTGCTGCGAAGAACGGAAGAGATCCGGAAGCAGAGAGAAGCACAGTTTTTCTCGGTCCAGAGAAAAACCAGGAAGAAAAAAAGAAAAAATTTCTCGGTCCAGAGAAAAACCAGGAAGAAAAAAAGAAAAAAAAAAGAGAAAGAAACTCACCGAGATTGTCGCCGGGATTATCGCCGTCTCCACCGCATCGCCGGACTTCCAGGCTGCCGTGCCGTCGCCGCGCCAGCCGCTGGTCGCCGGACCAAGCAGACGGAGCCGGAGCAGAGATCCGCTGCATCTCTGCCGTCTGAACTGGGTTGCAGAACCAGATCAACGGCCAGTCGCCCGGTCGTTGCCAGTCGCCGGTCGCTGCTGCCCGCCGATCGTCGCCGCTGCTGTACATCGCCGCCCGTCCCACCCCGTTGGTCGCCGGACCGCAACCAAGGACGACGCGCAGTCGTCCGGTTTCTCCATTGTTGAAGAATCAGAGAACAGGGGAAGAAGATGAAGACGACCAGGCGGGTCCGGGTACGGGTCGGGTCAGTTTGACCCGATCCACCGTGGAAAGCAGCCCAGAAGAACAGGTTACGGGTCCGGGTTCGGGTTGGGTCGGTTTGACCTGACCCGTGGAGGAAAAGCCCAGGCAGCACAGCAGGTTCCAGGCCGGGTCATATCGGGTCAGGTTCGACCCGACCCGGTTGCAGCGCAAGCCCATTGGCAGAAACGGGCTACGGGTCAGGTCAGGTCAGGTTAGACCCGACCCGATCGCACAGAAGCCCAGCAGTTCAGAGCCGGTACGGCAGAGAAGCCCAGCAGAACAGATTCAGTTCAGTTCCGGGTCAGGCGAACCCGACCCGGGTCCGCTCCAGAAGCCCAGCCGACTGTGTAGGGACGTCAGCAGTGACGTCATCAACGGTCAAAGGCCAGATTTGACCAGTTTCAACGGCTGAAATTGTTTCTGCGATATCTTGATCGTCCGATGTCCGATCGGAGATCCGTTTGAGCCTACGGACTCGTTTCGAGCAGATCTACGCAGTGGAAGAGGTTGATTGGCTGTTTGACAGTCAAGGAGGAGGTTTGATCGATTGGAGCGTAGAAACTTGTTTCTATGTTATCGGAGCCATCCTGAGTCGGATTTCAGATCCGTTTCTTCCAGCGTGCTCGTGGTGACGAGATCTATAGTTTGATGCAGAAATCTGGAGGAGATCTAAACAGATGTGGATTGAGGCTAGAATCAGGTCTACTCGACCTGGTTGTTGTTGCAAACCCAATAATAGGAGTCGCCGGCCTAGTTGCAAAGGGTTTGTTGATCACATGATCGCATGTGATGTTATTCATCTTGCCAGAGCCAAGCCGGAAAAGCAGCAAGGAGGAGCTGATGTATCAGCAGTTGATCGGAGGCCCGATCAAATGGAGTTTTTTGACCGCTCGGAGGCAGAGGTTTTCTGCAATGGAGTCATCTGGACTTGTATTCCCGATCTGTTTGCTTGCATGCTTGTGGTGATTGGATCTTCATGATGATATTGAAGATGGGGCAGGATGGTGAGTGATTCATCAATATCACTCAGATTCGTCAATGGTTTCGAGCTTTTAGTTCGAGGTGGAGTTTGACGAGGGTATGAACTTTGCTCAAAGTTCATGTGCTGGTTCAACATGTCAAAGTGTTGAAGAAGACTGCATCCTTGGTGCAGTGACGTGCCATTCAGCAAGGTACGTGAAGACATTGCTGGTTTTATCTCCTAGTAGCTCGAGTTGTACGGAGTTGTACGGAATTCAAGCCAAGGTGGAGATTGTTAGGTTTATGTCTTGTATTCCGGTTTAGCCGGATGAGTCCACTGGGTTAGCCAGGGACTGGTTTAAGGTCAAGGGTATTTTGGTAATTGTACCGGAGCTTTCTTGGTGGCCAAGAAAGCGGAGATTATATATTGTATAGTCTGTAACCCTAGACCTTGCGGCTTGTGGCAGTAGTTGCCCGTGGTGCTCCCACACCACGTAGGAGAGATGAGGTGAGAGTATGGGAATCTCTTGTATGCTTTACTTGTCATAGTGAAGATGTTCGTCTTCCTGTGCCCGTGGATGTAGCCCGGTTTGGGTGAACCACGTAAATCTCGGTGTCTCTTCTTGTGTGGCTTGATTGTTTGATCTTATGATTCCGTGAATGCGCACAACGGTGAATGTCATATTCACAACAAATAATACATCTTATAACAATAGGTACATTTATTTTGAATATTTTGGATTCTAATAGTTTTATCGTAGAATTTCTCTAGTTTAAGTCCTCACTGTTTTCTTTTAAGTGGGACTCACTGTGGGATCAGATAAACCCACACTTTCAGTTTACTTGCTACAGAGGAACTCTAATTTTCTTGTCATCATCACGTTGGAATGAAAGTGGACCATATATTATAGTGGATTAATAGACCAGTTTTTAAAAAAATTTGGTAGAATATGAATAAATTAGAAATTAGCGGAATTAGTCTTTTGCTTTTGCACATGTGATAGGGAATTGATATTTACATAAGTAAATGCTACACATTCAAATGTTATACATGCAAAATACATTACCAAATTTGTCAAAATCACCATTTGTATTTTGAAAATTTTCAAAATTTATCGAGAATTAAACATCTCAATACTTACCATTAGTAGAAGAATATTAAATGCTTCAAATATGAACGGAGGCCCATAGAAGTATAGAAAATTAGATATATAAGTTGGGATATTTTCACAAATCACTCAAAATCAATAAAGCTTTAATGTGATCAACTTCAGTATCTTGGGGTTTGTTAATTAGTCCATTGTTTGATTATAAATATGAATTTATACTCGCCAAGATTGAGAAAACAATAAATGCATGGACCTTACAAAAGTGCAATACTGTAAAACAAGTGTATGGGCCTTTCTTGCAAGCTGTTCTACTAAAAAAGTCTTGGTGCTTAAATATCCTCATTTTCACAACTCATTTACGCATTATGCATCACACTTGCATAGGTGATTGCAAACAAAAGTGATGATGCGTAATTCGTACTTTACTTATGTGAATCATTTACATATGTAAATGATTTCAAACAAATGACTCCTAAGTTCATTTTATTTTTGTCAATGTCATTTTCTCATATGGCTTCTCCGCGAGATTTTTACCAAGAGCCTTTAACTTAGGGACATCCTATTTTTATGGATGGTGGGAATGGAAAATCTCCCACACCCCCCTTGTAGGAGAAATTTTGGCATATTCTTCGCATTAATAAACAAAGTTTGATCTTAACTTAAGTACGCCATATTATCGGCTATATTTTTCCAAAAAAAAGAGAGAAAACAAAAAAAAAGAGATGATAAGTAACAAGAATGTAATATTTAAATGGACCAATATAAACTCACGCAAGCTGATATTAACAATCATTTTCTCTTTTGTGTAAAATTAAAATCGTACAAACATGGCATAGACATCCTTTTTTTTTTCCATTAGGTTTGCCTGTTGGTCAAGAAATGCTATCCACTTGAAGACTTAGGATTATCGCTAGGACAAGTGCGTGTTGCCGAGGTGGGAGCCTGTTGGCCATCCTTCTCCTATTTTGGCGGAAAGGGATTTCATTATATTAAGAGGTGGTGAAAGTTAAAGGGTTTTGAAAAGGTCCTCAACCAGGAGACCTGGAGGACCTTTAACGGCTACTGATGGCAACCCAAAAAACCCAAGCCAAGCAGAGAAACATAAAATAAATTGGGAAGCAAATCCACCACTTCCCCCATAACATAGGAGGTTACAGATCTCCCAGGGGATTTTGAGCTTCCCCAAAGCTATAGTCAAAACGAGTTTAAACGCTAGAAATAAAGAAATCCACACACACCAAAACATAGTCACAGTGGATACATCCCTGTTCGCCGGTTCTCTGGAGCCCGGGGATCCCTGACCATCTAAGCTAGTCATGTCCACCGGCACGCAAGTTCCCCAACCCTGAGCTTCCTTTTCCTTCCATTTTGCTTAAGTGATCGGCACCAAGAGTAGAGGAAGCCGCCGCATACTGGTGGCTGGAAGGTCTGAAAACATGCTATCGTACATCGCTGTATTGTTCCACTTAGTTTCATAGAGGTAATGCATGTGATCCGGGGGGGAGGCCGGAGGAGATGGTGACTACAACTGGTTGTGTGTCTCTGGACAAGGCATTAGCAATAGCGTTGGCTATTCTCTTATAGTAGTTGAAACTTCACAGATGCTAGTCAGCTAAGAGGGATAAGGTTTGTTTCCTCTCGGGCCTCATAATCCAACCTAGATGACCCGTAGCCTGAACAGTGGAAACCAGTATCTTGCGGTCCCCCTCAATCTGGAGATGCGAAATGCCCATTCCCGTGGCAACTTGGAGTCCTTTCTTCAAAGCAATCAACTCTGCCTCAAGGGCCGAAGCTGCCATGATTGATCAAGAGAAGGCTTGGATCTTTGTCCACGATGATCTCTGATAATACCCCCTATTGCAGCCAATCTGTTCTGCGGCTTAAAGCCTCCACTGAAGTTGAGCTTACGGCAAGCTGGTGGAGGAGGGATCCATGCATCTGGTTGGTCCATGGTTGCATTGAGGTAGCCCGCAAAAAGATTTGCTAGATTCCATTGAAAAATATAGGAAATGGATTTGTTACAGACAGCTGAGAGGACCGGCAGGCAGTGGTTGAAAATGAGGTCATCTACTCATTTCCAGGTGTACCAGGCCACTGCAGTGACCAGTATGATTCTATAGTTACAACTGTTAGAGAGAAACCAGGATAGGAAAGATGAATGTTTTGTTGGATTATCAGTGAAATGAGGGAGCTTCCACCAGAGAAGATTGGAGAATTGGCAGTGGCAGAGGAGGTGGTCCAAGGATTCTTGTGAGGTGTGGCACAAGGAGCAAGTCTGGGTATCCTAGGTGTTTACAAAGTGGAGACGATCCACTGTAGGTAAGCAATTATGGACACATCTCAAAAGGAAAAACTGGAGTTTATGGCTGATTTGAGCCTTCCAGACCTTATTCCAGGAGATGTGGGGACCAACATCCAATCCTTGGATATCTTTGTAAATGGCCTTAAAAGAACAAGAGCCTGCTGGATCCGCTTTCCAGCATCTAATATCCTGTCCAGCAAGGGGAATGGCCATGATAGTTTGGACCATCTGAGGGGGCCAGAGTTGATGTAGGATGGCTTCATTCCTGTGTAGAAGGCCCTGGTTGACTATGGTGAGGCTGTACACGTAGTTGACGGAATCAAAGAAGTTTGGTCGGGCATTTGATCATTTGATCCAGTCAAGAAGGGAACCCTCCGGCGGAGCCCAGATGTCTTGAAAGGTTCAGATAGCTTCGCCACTGCCCACTGACCATTTGGTTTTCTCAAGGACGAGAGCTCTGAATTTTAGCATCTTCCTCCAAATAAATGAGTCGGACGGGTCTGAGCTGGACTGACTTTCTCAAACGTTGAAGACATGAGGTCTTTCCAGCATCGAATGTCCTGTCGTTTCAAATTTCTTATATGGCCGGAATATGACTTTTGCTGGCTCGAAAAGGCAACCTCGCTACTTTTTTAAGATCTTAAGATCCTCGGCCCAGAATGATGGATAGAATCTTTTACCAGAAGGAAACCCATCCAATGGCAGCCTCCCATTAATTGTGGGTCCCATGTACTAATGTTTGGGTCATTGAACGGAATGGCCCTACTTTATAGGTGTAACATCTCGTTCAACATTGACAAGTTTAACGTGTGAAAATGGGCGGATAGTTGGTAATCTCGATTGTTGGCTTGTGGAGGGGCACATGTGGATACAAAATTAAAGTTAGTCAACAATTATTTTATTTTATGTCTGAGATGACCGGATTTTTTTTTTTAAAGTTGACCACTTAAATTACATGGGCGCCAAGACTTTTGTTTTTTTAAAGTAGGGATTATGACTGCACAATTGTCTGCAAAATGATTTATATACAATAAATAATGAAAAAATGATTATTTTTCTCTTATGTTGTGCAATATTCTAGGCTTGTAAGTAGGATTATAAATGGATTATCAATTCTCCGATTACTCGGAGGTTCTAACCAGTTAATAACAAAGTTTGAGTTTTTATTTAGATTTAAATAAATAAATAGGTCTAAATTTAGATCTTATTTTTAAACCCGTGACCTAAACGGTTCCAGTTCTAGTTTTACCTTTGCTTTGGTCGGTGAACTTAAGACCCAGCATATTACTTCTACAATATAGAGGTTTTCTCCAAAGCATTTTCTACAGAAACCTAAACCTGAACCTGCCTCATTAACAGTTTCAGTTTCGGTTTTGGTTCTATATTCTCATTAACGATTCCGATTCAAATTCCTGGTCCAGAAATTCGATATCAAATGATTTGGTTCTAAGAATTGATCGAAACCAACCCGTTTGCAACCCTACTTGTAAGATATAACACAAAATTCTACTTACTCAACAATGAAAAAAAGAGAAAATTTCTTGAGATTGAATATTTTGTGATATCCTACAAGCATTAGATAATGGAAATTGACACTTTAAAGGCAAAATTATCATTTTTATACCATTCTTCTGCATGAACTACTTTGCAACAATCTTTAAAATGTCAACACTTATGAGACAAAAATCAGTTCTTAGACACCTGTGTGGTCAAAATCCCCTCAAAATATATAGGTCATCCTATCTTACATTGATGTAATATGATTCCAAAGATGACAAGATGATTGAATGGTCCTTCCACTTTATGGCTAGTGTTAAAATGTGTTTCTAGCTATCAAGCATCCAAAGGTCTCAAATTGGGATTGATCAGGTCTTACACGTTTGTATCCACTTCATGAGGCACCAGTGGAGCAGGCCAGGGCCAAGCTTGGACTCTTTAGTAGAAAACATAGAAGTGGCTAATTAATAAATGAGAGCCCTTCGCTAGGGATGGCAGTAGACTGGAATGGGTTCGGTGTACTTTATAACAGAAGCATCAACAATCAATCAAAAGAATGAAGGTAAGAAAAAACTAACAACCCTGGAAGCTGGTAATTTGATGTACCCCCTGTGATTTTAATAAAAAGGCACTTTGAATGGAAAATCAGTACTACAAAAGTAATTTGATATAGCCCCCTGATGCATCTCACTTGATCATCTCGTGGGCCAAACCTATAGAATGGGTCACAAAATAAGGCCCTACATAGACATGCATCTCGCTTGATCACCTCACGGGCCACACCCACAGAACGGGTCACATATAAGGCCCCACATCACGGGCCATAATGGACTGTTTGACGTAATGACGCTAAATACGGACCACAGGAATCTCCATTTAACCATCCACTTGCAGGCTATTGTTCTGTGGCAATGCCCTGACTGGGAATTTTTATTGGAATAATCCTTCCAGTGCACTTCCATTAAAGGCATTACCATAGACAAAATACAAGCAAGTATATCTTTACAATAATCAGTGAGCTCATTCCTATTTCATAAATGAATTAGCCTACAACACAATTCTTTAAAAAAGAATAACTTAACCTATGATACATTATAAGGTCTCAAGTATACAACTGAGCTTGTACAAAGGTTAAGCCAAAGAAAATGCAAGAACAACATCAAATTACTTGAGCAACCAGCAGTTACCTTTGTGGGTTTCACTTGACTGAACTTCTATTCTTAATGGAAAATACAGAACACCTAAGCCTAATTTTCCCTGTATCTGGCATCATCACTTAGGATTCCATATATTGAGATGGCGGAGGGCTTGTTTTTGTTTTCTCAGGGCCTGCAATATTGTAGAATAAATTTATAAAGCTTCTTTTGTAGGCAGGTGCTGGGTCCAAACATGCAACGTCAACAGTTGATGCAGCAATTGAGTCACTAATGTTGGATTCATAATAAATGTACATCGATTCCCTGTTGGTTTAGATATTTGGATGGTTAAGTGTCCAGTAACACACTTTGGGTATGGGGAAACAAGGTCACATAACATGGGAAAATGTTCTTTGTTCACATTCCAGCTCCCTCAATTATGTAACAGGTTATGGACATGGTATCCCATTTAATCTGGCTTTGTATTTTCAGTGCACCCAAACACTTTAGAGAAATGATCCTATGCTTCCACCAGTAGGGTGCTCATGGCACCTTACACATTATCTGTGAGATCTAAGTCAGTCATATCACACCTCCTGCTTAGGAAATAGTCCAAAGTTCCCCAGGTGAACTTTGACGCAATTTATATAGACGACAGTGTTTAACATGAGCAGCTTTGATCACGCAAAGGCGTCCCACATGGGTTTGCCTTCAGCGCGATATACTAATAGCAGCATAAGATTATTTCTTAGCACTTATGGACCAAGTACCAGCAAAACCTACCAAATATCACTTGTTAACTTTGGCTCATTAGAACAAACAATAAATTATATATAGATTTGTGGCAGAACTCCCATACCATGAACCCCACGGATCTCTACTTCCCGCCATTCTTGCACGAGGGCACAGCAGCAACACAGCAAATGCGAGAGGAAGTCATCACACAAGCCTCCCTGTGAACAGAACAGTAAAAGACACAAATCATAAGCAAATAGTACACTGAGCCAAACAGCCTTAGAAAAATATTGGATGAAGTAACACTGTAGCGTGCTGCAGAGTAATCAGAACTCTCTATTTGGGAGGTCATTATGTCCAGTAAAAGCACTGGTTTATTGAGCATGACAAGACATGAAGGAGGACATTGATTTACCGTGATGTTAAGCATCCTGCGGAGTTTCCTTCTGATGCAGCAGGTATAGCAACAGCACGCCAGTATCAAAGAATACGCCATCAGTTCATTGCATACCTCCGCTGATGCTGGTGGCAAATTACATCCACTAGATACAGTTAGGACAGTTTCAAAAACTCACATACCAAATAATAACAGTTCCTTAATTCCATCTTTGCTCTGAAACACCTATTAGAAACATGTACGAAACACCTATTAGAAACATGTGCACTGCAAATCATGTACTACTGTTGCTATTAAATAAGTCAGGAAAATATTGCAAAATCATCTTAGATGCAAAAAGGAAGAATGTTTGTCTTTGAATTTCTAGAAGAACAGAAAAAGAAGATAAAAGAAAACAATACAAGCATAGACTATGGCCTTGGCCATCACAAAAATGTACATGCCCTGTGCACCAAAACCCTACAATTCCTTTATTATACAATTCACTTTCATGGATACTGAACACTAGATACAGAAGAGGTTGACGCCATCAGAAAAATGCATTTAGACATCCCATATCAACATCTAAAGCAAAAGAATCAAAATGAACATAATTACTTATCAATCATTTGCAAATAAACTTACCTGACAAGCTCAAATATGGTAGATCACTCTTGTCAGAAAATACAGTTGGGCATCTAATCAAAACAAATCAACATCCATTTGAGGTTTTCTCCAAAATAAAATATTATAATAAGAACACCACGAATAGATTCCCTCTTTCACTAGAATAGACTTTAAAACCTTTAAAATCCTTAAATCCACAAAATCCAATTATTTAGAAGCAGTCTTATGGTTAAGTCTCTAAAAATATGCAATCAATATGCAAACCAGATATTATTTTGGTAATATTTTGTCTACACTGCCTTAGTCTTCTAGTTTTAACCTCCAACATGCAGAATATGACAGTAATCTGATATTACTTTGGCCAGCACCCAAATGCTACACTTGATGACATTCAATGCAAAATGACATTTAACACATGAAACAGTTTAATTTGGCAATTCAATGTATTTATCACCATGAAACCATTTTTGGGCATCTAGAGAATTAGAACTAGCAATCATCCATGAGTGACAAGAATCTAGTTACTATTGAAAAGTAATTATGCTGACTCTACTAACACCTTTAGGTTTTGGTATCAATGGCTAGTTGAGAAAATTCAACATAGTATCAGAGTGGGAGGTTGTTCGAATCCTAGGGTTGTTGTGCCTTGTATTCTCCCACGGAGGGCGTGATTCTTGTGCAGAGTCCTTTTATTCTCCCATGGAGGGTTAATGGTCATGAAGGAGCCCGCATTGCCCTCGAGAGGGCTTGGGTGACCTTGATATACATTACCATTCTCTATCAGCTTAAGCTTTTAGAGTAAGTGGTTGTTAATATGATATCAAAGCCAACCACTTGTGAATTCAAATCCCAAGATGAATGACTCAGTGCAAATATATATATATGGGAAAATTACATCAACACCCACTATAGTTTAGTGAAAATACAAGGCACCTCCCTGGTTTTTTGAATTTACACTGAGACCCCTTGTCAGAATTGTCCTTTGACGGAGATGACGGAAAAAGCTATTTTACCTTCTTAACCCCGACAAAATATCATTTTTTAATTAAAATTTTTCATTTTCTATATTGAATTTACCATGGTTAAGTCAAAGTGGGCCCCATGCCTCTCTCTTGGATTTCATTAGAAGATGAAGAAGCTGTACAACAGCAACGGCAATCTAGACAATCAAGATGGGCCATGCCTGTTTTTCCATATCATAGAGTTCGTTGGTCATCCGCAACAGAGAAGAGGCGATCTAGACCATGTTTTTATCGGAGAAAAATCTTGAAACAGTAAATGAGGCATGGGGTTTTTTCTGCTACAATTAGCAGATGACGGTGGAAGAGATCAGGCATGATCTCGTGCCAATTCTGATCAATGTGGGCCACGACAATAGCAGGCGGCGTTCTCATTCTCTTCTGTTCCAGTTGCTACCTCTCCACTCTCTCTGCTCTCTCCCTCCACTCGATTTCCCTCATCAAAAACCAAAGCCCACCCCACCTCTCTCTCTCTCTCTCTCTCTCTCTCTCTCTCTCTCTCTCTCTCTTATATTTCCTTCTTTCTCCCTCCCTCCACTATCTCTCAATCCTATCACATAATATACCAAATCAAGTTACAGTTGTTGACCAAAGCTCCTTGGTGCCCAACTCATCAAGATCCAAACTTTTCCATAAATCATGAATATTACCTCCTCTCGTTCTTCAAAAGGGCAGTGTCACCATTAACAATTTGAAGCATGTCTCCACATCCGTAATTTTGAGGTATATTTGGAAGAATTCCAAGAAACCCTTCCTCAGAAATACAGAAAAGATGAAATGAAAACATATAATGGAGGACAATTGCCTAAACCAAGATATCTGGTCTCAACCTATTTGCAATACACAAACAACTGAGAATATGGAGTCACCACCTCACCAGCAATTGTCTAGAGCATTTAGAAGGCCAATACCATGTTTAAAAAATTAAAATTTTCCAATGTTTCAATAGATGACTAAACGAGAGTTCCTTCACTTGACAAAATCAAGAAAAACTGAATCATGATCTTCTTCTCAAGCGAAGTCCTCTGTTCTCTGGCGACTAGGAGAAATCCGGATGTACCCATTTCCCAGCAGCCATGGCCCACCTTCGCCATCCCATCTCATCTCTCTCTCGCCTTCTGCTCAGTTTCCAACCACAGCAACACTTGGTTCTCTACTTCTAATTTTGCAACTATAAACGTAGATGGTTATTGAAAGGTCATCACAGTCATTAAACTTTGTAGGAGGCCTCCAAAAGAAACAAGCCAGAACAATTTAATTAACCATTATTTCCCATCAAATTTGAAACTGAAGGCCATCTGAAGACATTAAATTATTACTAAATGACCATCCGCACAACATCTATTTGGTAGCAGTGCCCCACAAAGTGGGTTTGCCTGATACTGTAGACTTGTCAACAATGGGATCACCTTCTCCAAGTCGGCTTTGGGCAGATCTTGATGGTTGATGGGTGGGCCATCATATTGGACGGCGATGGAGTAGTCGAGCTGGTCCTTGTCTAGAGGGAGCACAGGGAGGGAGCATCTTGTGGAGCATCTTTTCCCATGATCCCTCATCTTCGAACAACTCCATCGCATGCCGGCTTGAAAATTGCAGAAAGGAGAGAGAGAAAGAGAAAAAGAGAGAAAGGGATAGGAGGGTTAGTATGAGGGTAAAATGGGTATTTTATATGGATCTTTTTGCTGACATCATCACCTTGCTTAGCTGTCATTAACGACAGTCATGGCAGGGGGTACGGCTGTAAGCACATATAATTTAGAAGTAGGTGCAGTATAATTTCAGAAAAGGGAGGGAGTCCTTGTAATTAGGGCAAAATACAAGGGGTGTGGATATAATTTTCCATATATATATGCATGTCGCCAAAAGTGCGCCGACCGAATTCCACTTGAGAGGGAGTGTTAAAGAGTGGGCTCCACCAAAGGGGGAGTATTGAAAAGTAATTATGCTACCTCTACTAACACCTTGATGTTTTGGTATAAATGGTTAGCTGAGGAAATTTACCATATTAAATGTTCCAAGCTAACCATTCGTACCAAAACCTTAAGGTGTTAGTAGAGGCAATGGAAATACTTTTTAATAGTTATCTCGTCATCATAGTAGTATTTATAGTGATTCAAGAAAGGGTAACCAAAATATTCTTTTTCCTCATAATAAAATTTCTTTTCTAGATTTTCTTTTTCTAGTGAATTTAATTTAAATAATACCAAAATCCAACAGATGCTTGAACACCCTATAGCTTGGCAGAAATATGCGTAGCATGCTTATAGACTAAGAAGCACGGACACTTCTAAGAAAGTGACGTGTCCGTGTCGGACACCGACACTCCTCGGACACTCTCGGACACGTGTCCGATACTATTTAGCCGTGTTTATAATTAAGAACTAAAAATCTTAATTTCGAACACTTGTTCGACACTCTTTTTGCAACGTATCCCACAATTCTTAGCACGTGTCTATGACTAAAAAATAAACATGTGACTGATATCTCTTGAACAATGGACACTTTGTTAACATGTGGTTATTAAAACTTGTAAACTTTATATATGACAATTTTTTATCATGGAAAAATGCATGATTGTAAGTATTAATCATATCACAAGCTAAAGACAAATCAATATTTCACTAAAGAATAGGCCTCAAGATAGACTTGTTTTTGCTCTTTTTTTTTTTAGAGAGGGGAAAGAGCTAATCCGCCCTTTTCTTTATATGGATTTTATGGAACTGTGGATATTTCATATTTAATGATTATGAATTATGTTTTAGTATTATATTGATATTTAATTATTTGATATGTTTGTTAGTTGGTACTTGAATTTTTATTTTTTAATTGCTAAATTGATCAAAAAAGTTAAAATGATATTTTTTTTAGCAGATGATTATCTATATTAATATATATTATTAACGTGTCCCCTGACGTGTCCGTGTCCTACTTTTTTGAGAAATGCCGTGTCGGCGTATCCGTATCGTGTCGTATCTGTGTCCCGTGTCCGTGTCCATGCTTCTTAGCTTATAGAGCATTAACATCTGTTATGTTATTCCTTCAGAGCATTAAACCATGAAAGAACATATTGTAACCACGGTGTATATCCAAAAATAAAAAAGATCATGAAGAAGAAGAAAAAGAAAAGAATAACAAAGTCAATGCCTACAACGCAAGCACTGCTTTCAGGTATTAGTTAATGCCCGCAATGACAAATATCAACAATTCAAGATGATTATGAGGGATATCACATAAACTTACAAATATGCCTTTTATTGGCCACTGTAGCTATCTTAGAAAATGTCCCACAAGGATAGAAGAAAGTCTTCAAACCTGTAAAAAGAAGGAAAACAATCTGACTAAAGTTTCAACCTAAAAATTGACAATGCAACATATATATATGTACTCAAAACATCTTATATATATAGGAAAATAATCTTGTGAGAACTAGTTCTCACCATTTTTTGTGAGAACTCTAGGTAGGGCCCATCTAACACCCAATCCAAACCTTGTACTACATAGGGGCCCCCTGATAGTCACACACCCCAACTTTTGGTTAAATCCGAATTTACCAGACCGTTGGATCGACTGTGCATCAATCCAAATGGACTGGATTTGTAGGCTACGGATGAAGGGGTTAGGGACATGTAATTGGAGTTAAATTTGATATTTGGAGTGGCCCCACATAGATCTTTCCATCCCCCTGGTCTCATCCGCAAATGGGACCCACAAGTGAGCCTCATAAAAAGTTCTCACAATAGATGCGTGAGAATAGTTCTCACAGGGTCAAGCCCCATATATACAAGTATACACACACACATGCATATATATATGAAAAATGTTAGTATGCATCCTTCCGTCACCATAGAGTGAGGGATGCCTTCCTCTTTTTCATATATCTTTTTTGTTTTCTGCATATAAATATTTCTCATTGAGCAAATGTCCCTCACCCTATGGTGAGAGAAGGATGCATACTAGAATTTTCCTATAAATATATATATATATAGGGCAATCATCTCCTAAGCTCAAGCTTGTACAAGAAGTTTCGTAAGCCCAAGCCCTTAGGGCCCACCTTTGGTCCATCCAAATGGACCAAACACATGAACCACCACCCCCCCCCCCCCCCCCCACCCTCCCCCTCGAACGGCAAATGTCAACCAATTTTTGGTCAAATCTAAATTTACTAGACCATTGGATTGATTGTGCACTGATCCGAATGGATTGTTTTGACCATTAAATTTTTTAGGCCCAGATAAAGATGATAGAAACCACGGTTGTGGCTAATTTTTTGCAAAGAAGAGGGTCCTAGAGAGTCCTTAAAATCCCCGCCATCCCCATCCCCATGTGGGTCCCTAGCTAGGCTCCATAGGCGTGAGCCACACACTTGAGCTTACCTTATCCTAAGCTTGAGCTTAGGAGAAGGGCTCCCATATATATATATATATCTTCATGAATTTCAAATAATCGATTATAGACGAGACCAATTACTATTAGGAATAGTCTAGCATACATATGAAAAAAAGGAGACTTGTGGGAATAAAAGTATTTAAACTCTTAAATCAAGTCAAGAAAATGGTTTGATGAAAATGATAAATGAGCAAAAAAATGAAAATACCTTTAAAGAGTTTGATGTAAAATGTTCCCATTTATTAATACAATCATTATTATTTGTTCAAACGGTTTAGGTGGGTTGAGTACATTTTTAGATTTCCAATTCAATCAATTCAGAGGTTGAGTTTGGGTTCAGCCTATGCACATTAACCCAGTACCCGACTTGACCCACCTAGCTTTGAGTAAAAATAGACAAACTGTGATTTCACTTCACGACAACTCCAATACTTCGGAACTATATATTGGTTGTAGACATCTACTAAACATTTGCTGTCCAAACTCCAAATTCTGAGATTTTAAACTAGGGAGACAGATAAGAACATACATAAAGCAGGTTCCGAGCAGCAACCAAGCAAATCTGAATGCCACTCTTCATGTTGTTGAGATCCTTTACTTGATATCAGATCATGTCCTGAAGAGACCGACGTTGTCCTGTATGAAATTTAAAAGGTTTCAGAGAAATGATTATCTATCCAACATGTAAAACATAATGAAGCTATCATGTTATTAGCTTAGAGAGAATCATACTAGTTCATATCAGTATAATATTAAGGGATGAGACAGTTTTACGAAGGGATGCTAAGATTTTGAGCACTCATTTGTTTCACATTCCTAGTTGCCCTACATAGGGTAATTTCTTCACCAGGCGTGCTTCCGCATGTGCCAGTCAGGCACTCAACCAAATTTTGAGTCTTTTTGAACAATAGTAGCTCTCAAACTGAACTGCACTTTTGGGAAAATGTTATAGCTGATAGATTGATCTTACATTCCTACTTCCGGACACAATTTTTTTTGTGCATTGTTGTTTTTTATGTTCTTTTGCCCCTTGGAAACTTTCTAATCTTGTCAAATGCTTTCAAAATTATGTTGATAGAATAACTGCACTAATAAGTACAAACATAAGAATGAAGTGGCATTTCACATCCTCTAGTGTCTACACGTTTCTATGGAAAGAAGTGATGACATCAGAGTACATCCAAACTGATGGTATAATAAATTAACAAGAATGGTTCGCATTGCTTATTCAAAGAACACAAACCAACCTTAAAGCTGAATGAGTGTCAATGTATCACACTGTTTATTCAAAGAACACAGAAACCAACCTTAAAGCTGAATGAGTGTCACTGGCATGCCTAACATAGTTGTCATCAGTGGAGTGCGCATTAGTGGTATCTGAATAATTGTGCTCCACCTTCTTTGAAGTTTTGAGGTTTGAACTTTTCTCTGGTAGAGAACTAGCTACAGTCTCTGTGACGTCAATCAAATGTTGGATCACTTCACATTGGCCGACATCCAAGTTAGCTTGTGAAATTTGTAGTTCAACCTGGAGCTTCTCATTTTCTGTTTGGAGCGCTTCATCAAAGGGCAAGTTTGGATAGGAACATGAGAAACTCTTTTTTAGGACCATCGTGTCATTTTTCGAGGGATCAGGCTTTAAAATTACATCTTGCACTTTCCTGTCCTCTTCATCGAAAGTATATTCACGCTGATCTCTTTCTATATCTTCCAACCGTTCCTGAAAATTTGAAAGAGAACTAAATCAAAGAGAAAAGGAGTAAAATATAAATAGGCTTTTACAGCAAGGCAACTAAAAGATGAAGTAGATCAAATGCTCCTGGTTGTCCAGCATAACTATAACAAAAGGCAAACAACATGTACCACCAAAATGAATATTGTGAAATAGAACCAAAAGAATTGACTGCATAACCAGAGTAACGCCTTACTGCTGTCCCTTTTCTCTTCTGTGAACTTTGTTGTTCGTAGCAAATAAACTAAGGGATATCAATCAAAGAACTGGATGTGTCTAAAATAAAAAATGGGCAACAAGCCAAACGGGTAAATGTAAAACAATAAAGGTTTCATTGCAACTTTAAGGTTTCTTTTGAACATGTTTTACAAATGGATGGACCCCTAATGCATGGCCTGTTCATTTTCACATTGAGCCAATTTATAAAAATAAAAATAAAAATCAATTCGCAAGAAGTGATTTCCAGTCACCAACTATACCTAACACCTGAAGTCACTTCCTTGTGAGCAAGTTTGGACACTGGATCTTTTCTCTCAAGTCTGAAGAATATTAACATTTTTAATATAAAAAAAACATTGCAATGCGAAACCTAGGATGTATTGCAGAAATATCACTTGCAGAACTATAATATATACGCAGACATTCGTTTATGATAAACATAGAGCAGAGCCATTTCTGGTTATATTTTCTGTGCAAGATCTCATTGTCATAAAATAACAGACACACAGAAGGCAGCTAACGAAACAGCCATTGCAAGAGGCATAAGTGGCAGTCTTTAATTCATTTGAGTCCAATTGCAGCAGACACAAGCACTAGTCCTTAACTCCATTAGGCCAGGTCTATGAAAGATTCTCAAATATAAAAACCTCTTCCTGTTACAGGTTTCCTTTTATCTGATTTGGTTCCAGCTCTCGAAGCTTATGCCCCATTCCACCATCCATGAAAAAAGAAAAACCGGGTTGGTTTGGTTGCCGATTGAGCTTAATTTCTAGAAATTGGAGCTTCTCACATTGATTTTTTTTTTTTTCCGATTGATAACTGCCTTAATAGAAAACAAAAGCAAACCAGTACAAAAGGTTTATACTGGCCAGAAAACAGAACAGGATCATAAAAAACAAGGAGCCGCGACTAGAAAGAAACATGGAAAGCTAAAACCAAGCAGCCTAGTTAAGAGAAAGATATTTCCTCCCAATTGACCATCATTTAAGCCACCGTGAATTCTTTAAATAAAGGATTCATTCAAGGTCACCCATTGTGCAACCAGAAAACTCAGATTTTTCCACGCAAAACCTCTTCACTGACCGACTTTCATTCAAAACATCTCCCATTCCTATCCTTGCAAATATGCCAAATAACTGAAAGAAACGACATCTTCTACATCCCCTTTCCTTTTGGTGATCCAATAGTGAATTTCCAAGCCTCAAACATATTATGAAGAAGCTTTCTCACACTGATAGTCTCTTATTAACTACTAAGGTTCTGTTTGCCTGCTTTATATTGAATTCTAAGGAAGTAAAGAAGGATCCAGCGAAGAAGTAATAAAGCAGGTGATTGAAGGATATGAGATGAAGCTGCAGATTGGATTCCCGCTATCAATATGATTTTAGCTAGCTACAAAGTTGATGGGTGGGGTGGATCAAAAGGGAGAGAGAGAGAGACAATTTGATGGCCCTTTGTAGATCTTCACCTTTACTCATTCGATGTCCTACACTAGGAATTCAATTACCATGAAACAAATGAGACCCCAAAACAAGAGACACTGAATCTTCCAGATTACAAAGCAGCACCCACGACCGCGTAAACCCAGGGCCAGAAGTATACCTTAAACCTGGCATTGTCCACGAGGGTGATGAGCGGAACAATCCGCAAGTAGCGATCGATCTCTCCCTGCGCCCTCCTGAACTGATAAACAATGTTCCATCCCATGGCCAAGAGATAGAGATAGCTCCGGTCCTGGCAGCTGTTAACCAAAATGTAGGACCTCCTCAAGGCATCTTCCAGCTGCTCCAACGGCTCCCGCGTCTCGGGATACTTCTTCAGCTCAGATATCCTGAGCTGCTCCAGCAAGTTCCCTATCAGCTTCAGATGCTGCGCAAACTGCCTGCAGTTCTTCTTGTGCATGCGAGCGGTGCTCGCCGCCTTCACAATCATCCCAATCAGCCGAACTGCGTCCAATCCAGTGAGCTGCGCCACATTTGCAATTTCTCCCAGATGTTCCCAAGTCGACGCCATCTCCTCCTCACTCCAAATCCCAACTCTTCCAATTCTGAGACAAGGGTCTGCTGCAAAACACAAGAAATTAAGATGGAGAGAAAAAGCCACAATCTATGCACAGTTGGAGCGTCTGATCGCTGCAATCACTCAATTTCTGCGCCAGCCCGGAGCTCTTTTAGATCTTGGAAGAGAAAAGAGAAGAAACAGTAACTAAATACCAAGATTTCAAAGAGAATCGTCTGGAGGTATTGTTCAGGTGTTGCAGGATCTCTTTCTTTCTCTTTTTCTCTTTGTCTTGTGTTGTTACTGGAGAGAGAAGTAGAAGAAGCTTTTTCTTTGGGCAGTGAGTGGGAAAAGAAGAGCTTAGGTATGATTTGTTTGATTCAGAGGCATTGCTTTTAGCGAAAAGCTTTCGTGGGAGTTGCAAAATGCACCGGGAGAGAAGGCATTTTGTTCTCTCTGTTGGTTTGGGTTGGATTGTTTTGTGTTTTGGTCCTTTCTTCTTCTGCTGTTGCTGCTGCGGAGTTGGCAGGGGCGGATATGTCTCTCGCGCGGAGTGGCCCTGTTTGGTTGTAAGCTGAAAATGCCTGGGGAGATGGGAAAAAAAAAAACAAAATTGGGGAGGGGTAGATTGGGAAAAGGCCCCGTGATTCGTGTATAATTAATTACCTCTAGTCAGTTTTGGTAATGAGATTAGAGGATTCCTTCTATTTCCCATCGTCAATGATGACTTTTGATGGGATGAATCATCGCATGCCACGGATGGGAGACACGAAATCCAGCCCATTCACCGTACAATCTTTTTCTTTTTCTTTTTATAAATTCTCTATCCTATTTTTAATTTCATAAAAATCTTATAATTTATCATGAATTAAGACCTAAAATCTCAATCCTCCTAATTATGTATGGCCTTTTAGAGACGAAGAACGGTTTAAATCTCCAAATGGAGTTAACATGAATAAAAGGATTCCAGTTTTTAGGGCCTGGAGTGTTATATAAATATCTAAAATTTCATGGTGAATCAACCATTAAAATTTGAACCCTCTATCATTTTTAGCCTTTTAAAGAAGACAGATAGTTCGGATCATGATTTAGAGGGCCCAAGGAAAAAAAAAACTGATATAGGATGAATCTAGCTGTCAAATTTAACCCGCTAGCCTTATTTTTTTAAAAGGTATCACTATAAGATTAAACACATCACATTTTAAACACATATTTAAATATAGCGGGAGCAACTCCTATTTCCAGCAAAAAAAAAAAATAGCCAAAGTGCCCAATTCTAACTAGTTGGAAAGAAAGACTTTTCTTAAGAATCATTTCACTTACCTTTTGTGATTTAAGGGCTCACAAAAGTCCACCAATTGTTATCTAGTGGTTTGGACTTTTCACAAATATCTCAGATCCCATGATGAATCAATGGCCGATATTTGTTCATAGCACTTTTTGGCCCTCTTAAGAGAAACCGGTGAGGAGTCCTCAATGATGACGCTTACTAAACATGCTTTGGGTGTCCTTGTCACTTCTTAGCTCTTGTGTTCACTATTTAGTTGGTATTTTATTTTAGGGGTATGTTTGTATATACACCCTTTCCAAAGAAAGAGGAAATCATCACGTCTGTAAAGTTTATAAAAATGAATTTTATGGGAAAAAAGCTCCGCAGAAGTACAAAAATTGATGTTTGGTGCAAAATTTTTTTCTTTAGTGGATTGGTGATAATGTTGTTTGATGTGGTTGCGGATTCCTTGGTGAAAACTTGTTTCCTTTGTTTGGTGTAACAATTTTTTATGGAAAAATTAGTTTTTTCTATGACTTGCAAATTAGAAGGATGGAGACTATTCTAATTTTAATTCAAATTAAATAATATAACTAAACCATCCTTGGTTAAATGATTCTAGAAACTATGATTGAAGACAAATATCAAATAAAATTGATGGCAAATACCAAAGATTTTAAAGCATGCAGAAATAGAAATCTAAACATGAGTCAAATATTTGGACACTAGTTAGAGAAGATTTATTACAATGAGTTTTAAATTTCAGCCAAGCGAAAGCAAATATTTTTGCGAATAATCATGAAATAAAAGTTCTATTGTTATATTTATGCATGCACTTAGTGCTCATGTATTTTTATATCATGAAACGGATAAGTTATAAACAAACTTATTAACCGAATTTTCTCCAACAAAATGTAGCTTACATTTTGTATTATTGGTCTTCTTATATGTCGTTAAAAAAATTACAAAGAAAGCAACACCAATTCACAATCTTTGTTACTCTAAATACTACACAAATCAACAAATAAAAAATCTTTTATAGAACTTCTTTTTATAACAAAAATGCTAAGATCAACAATCCAAATAACTTGGATACAAAGCAGCAAATGACACATGTAACATCTTTTTTTTTAATTTAAAAAATTAGCAACAAAGGCCCGTGCTAAGCTCAAGCCAAGAAATGTAATTTATATTTAGGTATATAAATGTGAAGAAAAGAAATCTAGAACAAACCAAAAAATTGTACAAGTGTGAGATATTTAGTTAAATTAGATAATGCGCAATTTAAATTTTAAATTATAAGTTTTTATGTATTATAATTTTCATATAAGTTTTTAGAGGAAATAAAAAGAGAAAAGACCATCTCCCAATTAACATTTGCCACTTTCAATTCTTCTTCATTAGAAAAAAATTTGTATCATAGTTTTTCCTACAATGTTTCATTTTCTATAAATGTTTTCAATATAGCCATCAGTCATAATGTTTCAAAACAAATTTAAAAGCTAAGTTGCATGGATCATGTTGGAAAGAACTAAAGAATTGGACAATTTCAAAAAAAAGCAAAAGAAAAAGAAATAGTGAGACTAAACATAGGCATGCTTTCTTATTGCATGCTATAAGTCTTATTCTCCTACCTGCTTATGCATTATCACTCACACCAATACAAAAGAATAAAAATATATCCCTACAATGAATCATTTGTCCAAAAAAAAAAAAAAGAAATGGTGGATAGTGAAAAAAGAAATATTGAAAGAAGAAGAAGAGAGGATAGATGATAGCAGTTTCCATATCAATATGTACAATCCCTTTCTCATTCCTTTTCTTTTCTTTTGTTTTTCTTTTTCATCTTATCCTCTTTTAGAATCTCCTACTGTTTCACTGCCTAAAGATGAAAAGCAGTGAAAGAAATTGTTGTTTTAGTGCCTTCAATTTTGGTGAATTAGTTATATTCATAACAAAACTGATGTGCCACTTGATATTAAGTGGAATGTTTGAGTTTCCTTATTTGGTAAATTTAAATTTAAATTTCTCAAATTTCTTAGATTAAGGATACTTTTTAGGCATTAAAGGATTAAGATGAAACTGTGTATTAAAATAAAGACCATTATTAGATTAAGGAGTCTAACATGAATTAATTGCTTGTAATTAGATGTGGAGAGACTTTAGGGGTTTAGAAGTAGATCTCATTAGATATGTTCTGGAGGGAATATCGCATGGGATGGCTTTGAAAATCAATTGTTCAATTTTGCTTTGGTGTGAATATCACGTAGGATGAAAATAATCTTTGTGTAAGAATGACATAGCTTGGGCTTGAATGTTTTACTATTATGACTTGACAAAAGTAATAGATTTGATGAAATCAATGACGTGGCTGTGATGACAAGTCATGGGCTAGTTGGGCCCAATGTCACTCCATTATTAAAATCTTAGTTAGGTGACTCATGTTTTCTTCCATTAAATTTGGCCCATGAATTCATTATTTTTTTGTATAAGTGTACGATGAAAAAGTAAAGAAAGTAATTACATGCTCAAGATGTAGTCATTCAAGTGTTAATATGGAATCAATTGAGGGGCGTGATTGAAAGCCTTGGGTTGACCGATACTCAATGAATTGCACAGCAATAGATAACTGATTTAGGGAAAGTGAGATTGTAGGGAAGTGATTGATTCAGTAATTTTAGACTATATAGTAACGATCCTTTATAGTAAGATCAATATATGACCTGTGTAATTAATTTGAAATTTAAATTTATAGGGGAGAGATTTTAGGAGGTTGTCATTGACGAATAAGAGATTTTAGGATGATGTTTCATGTGTCATTTTTTCAGATGCTGACATGGCGTTCTAGAAAAAAAGAAAAATGAGGGGTGCTCCCGTGCTCAGCCCTGGCCTCCATAAAATAATTAAATAGTTTATTAAAAAAATTTATAAAAATACAAATTTTTAGATATTTATAAAAGTCCACCTACTAAATCAAGAAAATAAAACTTAGAAAATGTTTGAAAATGTAAATAGCCCACTGAATGATTCTCATGGTTTAAATAAAAGAAAAAAAATTCAAAAGTCTATTAAATTTTATAACATCTGAACTTTTATTATTTTTATAAATTTGTAATAAACTATTTAAATTTTTTATATAGGTCCAGGCTAAGCACGGGCCTGCATTGCTAGTTCTTACTTGAGATAGATATTTTAAAAGTTTTTGGTGCATAAAAATAATACATCAAATATTATTTTATTATTCAGAATATTATTAATAAAAATAAATAAATAATAGATAAATATATTATCTTTCAAGCTAATTTGTTTATTAGAATTAGATTGAAATACTAATTTTACTTGCTTTAAAATTGATAAAAAAAAAGAATTAAAAAAAGGAAATGATGATGATGATGATAATTGAGAATTTATTTCAATAAAATTAAAAAAAAAACATCTTCAAAGGAAAAAATTTTTGTAGTTTGAGTCTACTTAAATTCCAAAAATTTTTATTAGAAAAGCTCACTTTCTACTTAGAAAAAAAAAGGAGGAAAAATAAAGGATATTATACAAACATTATTCCACCAAGTTAAATGTCCAAGGAAAAAAATCACAAAATCCTCATTTCTAGAATCAATTAGAAATAAGCAAATAACAGAATATCAAAATTACTTGAGAAGCTTCATTTTCATACTCTAAAAAAAATGCAACATCAACCTTCTTCCTTGGAGTTGCTTGAATAAAGTTGAATTAACTTGGAAACCATTCAGAAAAAAAATTAGATAAAAAGTGTTACGGGCTTCTATTTAACTATGAAAAAAAATAGATAAAAAATTAGATAAAAATAATAAGTTAAGCCCATTATAACTATAAAAAAACTTGACAATTTCATAATTTAATGGTGGCCCAGAGACATATCCTCTGGGAATGATTTTGGTGAGGCCCACTTCCATATTTTGAAAGTATTATAAAGTTTTTATAATTTGATGGTACTGTAAGAAATGGAGCCATCTATTTTGATTGGTGTCAAATCTTTATAAATAGGCCCCATAAAAACAATTAGCATTATAATTTGATCATAAGCCTAACTCCTATAAGAAATAAAGTCATCTATTTTGATTAGTATCAAATCTTTATAAAGAGGCCCCACAAGAAAAATTATCATGCTACCATTTAAGCAACAAATAGGATTAGGCAACAAATAAAAGGTGTAAAAAAGAAAAATGAGTGAGAGATTTTAGTGATAGTAGTAGATAGAGAGATTTTAGGAGAATTAGTGATTTCTTAGTGTCACATATAATTTTTGAGGATGCTGACATGATGTTCTAGAAAAAAAGAAAAATAAGGGGTGCTGATGTGGCACCCTCCAGAGGCTTTCATTCTTAAACTTTAATATACATATATAATAGGGTGGAGTTGAAATAAAGAGTGTGGGGATTGTTTTAATATAAAGGGGGCGGAAGGATGGGTGGAGGGAACAACAAATAAAGAGGGCTAGTGGTGTTGAAATAGAAAGAGAGGGAAGGAGCAACCTAGTAAAGAAAGAGAGAGGATCCGGGTTGCCATTCACTAGAGTTGCAAAATTAGATTGTGAAATGGGAGAGGAAATTAGATTATAAAGGAAGATGAACTTTTCTGTAGAAATGGAAGTCCGATAGCCACCGATAGCCACCGATAGGAACTCCATTTCTATCCTTATTAAAAAAAATCCGACGTGGCGGAAAAGAGGTTACATAGAATTATGCCGCACCAAACATATTAAAAATGAGTTCTCCAATTAAAACCATCCACTTTTTTGCATAAAGTGTTACACAAACATAACCTTGGAGTCCAGGTCCTCTATCAAAACTATATATTACACATTTATTGTGTAACATGCGGCCAAGACTCCACTGTGGGGCCCTCTTCATGATATATACTTAGGATCATTCAAGATGAATATCATCCAATCTTATGATATATTATCAAATTCCAATTCAATAGGAGCAAGTCCCAATGTCAGATTGAGCACATTACTAAAACATGATTAACGCCAAATTAACAACAATGACTCATTAGTGCCTTGCCAAGTTTTCAAGCATGTGCTTAATATTATGATGTGACCCACTCCTATTATCCTGAATTTTGATGGTGTATTAAAGGAGGGGATTACATTGATTTTGGATGGTTTAGACTATCATACGTGGACCCCCCGGTAGAGTTTCGAGACCTGTTACATTGGAAGCTTGTAATAGTTGCGACAAAGGATATGAACTCATTATTTTAATATCTAAAAGGAGCTTTTGTTATTTTTATTATTATGAAAATGACCTAACCTTTGATTTAATGAAACATTATAATACTGGTCATGTGACAAGGAAGTATGGTTTGTTACATTATTGTCAACATAACGCTCATAAAGACTAACATTTTGAAAATAACGGCTAAACATTGGCTGGTGATAGTTTTTTTAAAACTCTTTTCTTCTTCTTTCTTTTACAAATCATTTGTGGAGCTTATTAAGACCGTATTAGAGCTTCCCAAGTCTCTTGTTTTATCAAAATTTAAGTGATTTACAAGATCTTGGTGGATTCTCATATGAAAGTGTCTGTCTACCTCAGCCATAATACCCCCAAGTTCATACTCTAATACTTTCATTAATGAATTCATCTTGACGAAGCTATAAATGTTAATTGAAAGTTGAGATTTATACTCTACTTACTTGATAATTGAGTAATTGAGTACTGCATAGCTATTTCTAGTTTCTTGACTTTAGGTGTTTAACACTAACTAGTAGTTCAAAATTATGGTTGCAATGCATACTTTAAATTTTATGATATTTAAACTTATTTTAATATATACATGCAAATCTATTTAATTTATAATAGACTTTACAAGTTTCCATATAAGACGACAATATAAAAGTTTATGACTTTGGAGGACTGACATTTTCTTTGAAGTGTTTACTAGTGGAAAATTATTTTTTCGAAAATTTTAATTTTTTTAAATATTTATTTGGATTTTTTGTGGTAAAAAAAACACTCGGCCCAGGATGGACCGTGAACTGTGATGTAATGCCCTGTCATAATGGTTTTTATGATTGATCACAATGGTAACTGCAGCTTCCATTTTAAACCATGAAGGAAGACTCCCCGTAAACAATCTTACGTGAGATTCTTACCTCTGGCGCACTCATATAAGAAAGGTGTGGGGCTTTCAATCCATGTAAGAGCATCGTTGTTGAAAATTGCCCTAATACTTATATTATCTATAAAAAATGAACCAAATCATCATTGTTTACTCAAGTTAGTTTTTTTATTGAAGTCAATTCCAACAACTTATAAAAACAATGAGTCAATAAATTGAAAGAAGTAATTGAAATATAGGAACCGTTTCTTTGCTGGAATTCAAAGAATTCTTGTATGGGAAATTTCTAAATTCCCAAATATAGTGGAATTCCTAAATACTCTTTTGTACTTAAATAAATGCCGTCATTAAGTTGGGCCGGGCGAATGTGTTACGCAAGCCCGACCTCGGGCTTTACCTAGCATGTTTTTTTTTTCTTTTTTTTGTGGGCCGGGCTTTGTTTGAAAAGTTTTAGCCCAAGCCCACCCGATGGGCCTTTTTTTTACGAGCCGGGCTTTGTTTTTGAATTAATGTTCACTAGCCATTGGCCCGTTGCATGCCTAGGAATTAATGTCACAATGTCACTTGTTCATAGATCATTAGCCGTTACATGGACATGAAGGAATTAATGTAATAGTGTCACTTGTTCAGTAGCAGTTACATGGATATGAATTAATGGTACAAATGGCTAGACATGAATTAATGGTACTGTAACACTCTAACCTAGTTTGACCTTATTTAGCGACTAATTAATGTTGCTTTAGTTGTAAATTGTGTTTTGCTTTTGTTTGATTTCGTTGCGGGTCATGGATAGGTAGTTGAGTTGAGTTTGACATGGATTAGATAGACCAAGCCCTTTTTCGTAATTTTAGCTTTTATAAGACATGGTCATTTTCGCATCATCTTGGTGTCAACACGTGTCTTTCGTTGAGCTTGTTAACTTCCGCAACTACGTCATTCGTAATCGATGTCATTTGATTCCGTTGGACCCAGATTTGACTCAAACTGGAAATTGTTTTATGACTTGGACTTCATTGCAATTTTGCCTTTAATCCTCTCTTATAAAAGCCATCACCGACTCAACTCCCTCACTCTCTACTCTTCTCTCACGTTGCTCACATTGAAGGCTCTCTCTTTCTCTCTCTCGAGTCTTCTCCACCATCAAGCCAAGGAAGAGGAAGTGTGCTCTTGACTTTTGATTTTTCTTTTTAGGTGAGTGTTCGTTGAGCTTTGAGTTGTAATATCTTCTTCTCCTCCACCTTTATTCTTGAGTTGCACTCATGGTCTTTTCATGTTTCTTCCTTTCCTTACATGCATGGGTGATTAGATGTGTGTTGGACATGAATTGAGCCCCAAGGACAACAGTTAGTGTGTTGGAACTCCATTAAGGCAAGTATAAGCATAATATGTATGAACCCATGTTAGTATTTGTTTGATTTTGGTTACTTCACATGAGTTGCAGGGAAAACATATTTACAGCCCAAATTGAGCTCATTTCCTTCTTTTAGATGTGTTTTTGATACTTTGGTGACTTCCCCGTTTTTCTGTAATCGAGTCAAAAATCGACTAGTGCTTTCACGGCTAAGCAGTGAAATGTGCTACGGTTGAGTCGTAAAACACACTACGGCTAAGCCGTAAGCCCCACCGTGATCTAGCAGTAGATCAGTACATGGTGACACCTAAAAATAACTGAGAGTTTGCAAATCAGCAACTCTCCTACGGCCCAACTACGGCTAAGCCGTGAAGCATTCTATGGCTAAGCCGTAAGATTCCTTCGGCTAAGCCGTAGGGTTACCTACGGCTGAGCTGGTTGACATGAACAGTAAGAAAGTTAGGAAAGGAATGAGACCTGTAGGACCTTTAAAGTTAAAGGTAGGCAACTTCGACTTGACCAACGGAACGTGATAAAATGCGTGAATGATCTCGAGGGTTGCGAATCATTCATGTTCGTTATCTAGTTGTTAAGCACCTCCCCATGGGTGTTGGTTTAAGGGACTTCGGTGCACCATATCATACAAGGCAACACTAGACAACGGTGTAGCGGATAACTTAAAACTACATCATCATGCATGGTTAGAAACACTGGATAATTAGATTAGAGTTGGCTAGTAAATGAAGGTGATTCAATATGTTAAGATTTGCTTGTATGACATGTCGTAATTCGATCATTGATCTCCACTCTTTAGCATGATTACTTGTTTCAGCTAATTTCGCATTGTAGACTATGCTACTATGTTTTTTGTACCTTGAGTATGCATGTATGTCACACATATAAGACATGTTCTCGGATATGCACGCATGATATGCTTATTACTATCTACTCAGGGTTTTCATGATTGACTTTGTATGGTCATGCACTACTTAGCCTCAGCCTTACGATCCTGACGGGGTGAGTTTAGTGTAGTTTTCATGGCCTTGCTGCAGTGAGGAAATGTTTTGGGGAATCCGAACCTCAGGAACCCGAGATCCATTCGTACCCTGACTCGGTCAATGGTGTTCTCTGCACAGATATAAGATCCCTCTTTTGGGAGCATATGGCAATGTAGTCGCCAACTAGTTATGTACACAGCATGTATACATTGATTCACATAGTATGTTTCTTTCTTGCACGACAGCTTAGTATACGAATGTGACCTGTTATGATTTACATGATGTTTTTTATTCTATTAGACACAGCATGTGTTAACTGTTATGGCTTATACATTGCTGAATCGTTGTATTCACGAGTTGTCTTTGGTGTTGCAGGCTCAGATACCCAGGCCGACCTCTCGTCGGTCGACCAGACTCCAAGTGAGGCCCCCAAGGTCCCATCAGGCCTAGAGGAGTAGATGTAGTCACTCCATCGGAGAGCGTCTTGGACATCATTGCATTTGAGTCTTCATCATTTTGAGATTTGTACATGTTTATTTTATTTCATTTTGTAAAACCCTTATCGATATATGTCAGTTTTTTTGTCGGATTCCCTTCTTGTATTGTTTAGTGTGATGTTTTGATATCTACAGCTTCCGCGTACATGTTTGGCACGTGTGAACCTTTCCTTGTGCGTATACATTTAGACCAAGTCTATGTGTATAGGTACGGGAGTACGTGTGTCATCGATTTGACTTTTGCTAACTCCCGAACTCCTGGGCTCGAGTTGTGATAGGTACAAAAGTAATTTAACCTCCCAAGTACATATTAGTTCATATATAACTTCAATTCCATGGACTGGGCTCTAATCCCTAAGCTCAAGCCTAGCCCAAACACAATTCGGGTTGGGCTAGCCCGCCCAACGGTCGAGCTTGGGCTAGGCAAGCTTGAACCTAGTAATGGGTCCATGAGCCAGTTGCCGACCCTTATACTTGAGCATTTAAAAATTACACCAAAAGCTAAACGGGTTAGAATTTTATAATTCTAAATGAGCAAAGGAATTCTTTTAGATGGATGAAATTCTAAAATTTTTGTAAAAAAATATAATATTTATAAATGCTAGAGGATATGATGTCACATCATATTTCCAAAACCCCCAGTAACCCACATTCTTGGCAATACTTTTGCCAAAAGAACATGCCCATAGACTTTGGTCAGCCATTTGTTTTTTCAGTAAGTTGTGGGACCAGTGGTACAAGGGCATGGTATAACCCACATGCCCAACAGTCGATCATTGGGCAACAGTGTGTGGTTAGACGCCTCAGCTTGGTCAGACTTATTTGACTCTATGGCTAGCTCATTGGTATAAAATACATCGGAATTAATACCCAAAATGGTTAAAAAATAAAACCAAAGGTAGAAATCTTATAATGACTTACCAATACACTTTTCTATGAATTCTAATGCAAACAAAGAGAATGTTCTAGATAGTTTTGACTCAATCAAGCTCAACCAGGGCAATCTGAGTCAAATGAGTTTTAAACACACCACCTTTAAATAAAACTAAAAATTTAATTTGTTCAGAACTTCTTGACCTTCAGACAAGTATTTCCGAACTCAAAAAAGCAAAAAAAAAAAAAAAAAGGAAACATACAACTTTATTTTTTTAAAATTTGTACTATATTTACATGAGGGTTCCACATTTGAATGATTCATAACTGTGGGCATGATGTGCCATGCTACCGAAATAACAAATCTTAAGCTTTAATATCCAAACGATTTGGTCTTTGGCTTTTTATGTATGTGTCTGATTGACCAATTCCAGTATCCAATGATAGTGAGAGCACACTGCGGAAGGCAACGGTAGAGAACAGAATCTGTTTCCTATTTCAACCACCCCAAGTTGGATTCCACCGTTTAGTAATGTCAAAGAAGACACAAAACTTGCGGTCAAGACTCCGTAGTCTGAAGACCCTGGCACTTTAAGCAACGGACGCATGTATCGACCAAAAGCACCTTGGTGGTGTGCCCATTTTGAAAAATTTGGAGACGGATGGCACTATTAGGGCACGCTTGTGCAAGGGCAAATCTTCAGGAAAGCAATAGATGAGGAGTCTGTGTTTTTTGATATACATTTTCCCACATCCTTGATGCAATAGGACCCTTGGCGGAAAATTAAGATTTTCAAATAATTTTTCACACAAAAGAGGAGAGCATAGAGCACCTCCCTGGTCACTCCTCTTGGCTGGAATAATTCCTTCTAAGAGTCAATAAGAGTCAACATCATGGTGTTACACAAATTACGTTGCAATCAAAACGCTGCACTGCTTTAAAATGAACCCTAAGTAAATGGCATTTTGGTAATTTGAAGAGTTGCCGAGGTCAAGTTGTTACCTCGAACTTTAGGCCATGAACATTTCTTCCTGAGGCCATACATGCCACATGCTGGGAGAAGGTGAGTGCCTCTTCTACTGCGGCAATGCTTGTAAAGATTGATTTTTTTTAATAAAAAAGATTATTGTGGAAAAAATATCTATTTATTGGTTATTAAAAACAGAAATATGTATACTTGTAATTTTGTTCAAAATGGGATCTCATCATAGTAAAATTCTCAGGTATATATAGTGTTATTGGCTTCCTTTTATTTTATACCTGATATATTTTTTTTACCACAAAGATAAGGGGCTGGCGTCCGAGATACAACCCGCACAAGCAAAAACAAATTCTGCATAGAAACACAAAAATAATTGTCGAAACAAAAAGTCTACACATATAATAAAAAAACAGTATATCTAGAGTTTAAATCCTAAACAATGGAGGTTGAAGATAACAGGGGCCGCTCCTTTGAGCATCTCCAGCGGAATGGTCAAATGGCTACATAAGCAATCAACAGTCACATTTAGTAGCTGTGTGAACCCCCAAGGCCTATGCTAAAACTGATATGGCATTTGGCATAGCCCTTATTATGCCAAATTAGACGGCTTAAAAATGTAATTGTCAAATATTTCTTTCTAGTATTTTATTGTTTGGCAATTCAAATTTTGAAGCATTTGTAGCACTTAAAGGTGTTTTAATATGAGTTAAAAGAAAAAATTAATAAAATAACATATTTGACCACTCTGTTGGAGTTATCTAGGTGGAAGGTATCAAATTATAAATGCTAAATTTACCATACGAGCCATCAATTTTAAAATAATATCTCTAAATTTGAAGGCGCGTTGGAGATGCTTTACCACTGGAGAAAGATACCCAGCTTGCTAGCTTCTTGCGCCACTCTCGTGGATTGGAATTGATTTTATATTGAAATTGAAGTGGTCGGATTGATGATATGTCGGTGTTAGAGTCTAGCACAGCGAGGGTGCAGAGGTGCTTAAGTAGGTGGAGAACGCCGGGTAGACGGGCCCAGCCCATTTACATCAGTGTGCATCTGAGCCGCACCTGGTGTTGCTACAACCCCAAGATCCCATTGCAAGCAAAGACCCCGTGGCCCCACTATATCTGTGTATAGGACAATGACAGCAAAGCAGATAGAGCACTCTTGCTCCCATTGGAGTTAGTCACCAGTCCACCTTCATAAAGTACCATCCAATCCTCGATCAACACGTCATCTACTTGCCCTTGTAACTCACTCTTCCAGTTCCCTATATGTGCCTTCTTTCATGTGCTAAAATAGTAAAATTACATTCACACTGTTATTGAGGATAGAAGTAAGGAAATAATACCTTTTACCCATTTATCCTAAACAGAATTACATTCACACCTAATTTGCTTTTTACTTTTCCCTTCTCCTTCTTTGTCTTTTAATTTTCTCTTTTTTCTCGCCACCCAGTCACCTATGGGCCACCAACCAGCCATCTCCTTCTCTGGACCGAATCACCACCACCTGCCTTTCATTTTCTTTTCCTCCCTTTTCCTTTCTCATTTTTTCTCACTGTTTTCTTCATTTCTTCTCTTCCTCTCCTCGTGAAAAAAGGAAAAAGGAGTAGAATTTTAGAGAGTGAAATTTTTTTTTTGTAATTTTAGTAAGAAGTAGAATTTTAGAGAGTGAAATTTTTTTTACAATTTTAATAAGAAGAGATATTCAAGTTCCTATTGACAATAGAATTGGGTTTGTGAAAATTCTTTTTCAAAAACATTAGAATTAAGCATACGGGTGTTTCTAGTTTCTACCTTTCCTCGTAGAATTAAGATTGCTGAATTAAGCGTCCTGGTGCCGACGGTCGTGATCCCGGCATTGGGCCGGGTTGGTGTTCCCGGCATAGCAGGAGATTAAGATCCCCTTGGCCATCACTGCAATGCGCCGCCGACGGCATCTCAATAATAGTCGGCATTGCATGTGACCCACCAAATCACGTCTTCACCTTGATCAAGAGTTGCAGAGAGGAGAGAGAGAGAGAGAGAGAGAGAGAGAGAGAGAGAGAGAGAGAGAGAGAGAAGGGTTGGTGTGGGATAAAATGGGTGTTATTCATAATTTTTTTTCTGGTATCATTACCTCTTTTTAGTTGTTGTTGGTAACGACAGTTACGATGGATACGATTTAAACCTTATAATGAATTGGAAGTAGGTGGAGCATAATTTAAAAAAGACAGCCGATTTCTTTATATTTATGGTAAAATACAGGGGGTGTGAATGTAATTTTTTTAATTAAAATTATGAGGGCAAAATGAATCCATCACACGTTTGACCCTTGCAAAAGAGTTCCCTTGGGACATGAATTGAAATCCTTTTGGAACTCACAATCTCACATTGAGCACACCTACAAATACAAATCGCATTAGATTCTCAAATTATGAGGTTCTAATGTATGAAAATGAAAAATTGGATTTAGAATTTTGTTATAGATTTTGATTTATAAATAGGTTTGGATCTATATCTATTTGGGACTCGGATAAGAAGCCGGCATACAGGTCTTTGATAGTGTGAACTACAGCTAAAAATTAATAACTTTGATTGCACATTTTTATGTTCAATTCCATAGGTAGTAGACGTTATGAGTTGAATGGCATTCTGATTTTAAGCTAAAAAAAAAAAGTCAAAAGCTGGTTTTGGAATTGGATCGTGATCTTTAGTTGAAACCAATTTCGGAATCGGATCTAGGTCCTCTAATTGATACAGAGTATGAAACCAATAAAATATGCTCTAAGTCAAAACCAACTTGTTTTCATCCATAAACATAAAACTCCAATTTGATTCGCTCAAAACCACTCTTTTATCACGCTTCAACAAATATTTTGGCCAATGTTAATGCATAAAATGCCTATTTAGTTGTATGCAAATTTACCTTCTAAGAAACAAATATGATCTTATTAAACTAATTACATTTAAAGAAACAAAGTTACGAATGGTATTAAGGTCCACCAATGGCCATGGAATAATTTCTTTTGATAGAAAATAATGAAATAATTGTCACTTACATTGGATTATCATAATTTATTTATTAGCTTGATGCTGACTTCATTCGGTTTACAAATACCCAGACAAGCATGGTCTCTAAGCTTTCTTGTATTTTCTAAGAAAATGAGATTTCCTTGGTACTTATAAATAGCAAAATTGTAGCACATATGGGCAGAACTAGGGGGGTAGTAGGGGCCATATGCACCCCATCTATGGTAGAGTTTTCTTATAAATTTGTCATTTGGCCCCTCCTCTATTGTGGAGTATTTTTTAAAATTTGTCATTTGGCCCCTCCTTTTAACAGTAGTTCTTATATGATGGCCCCTCCTTTTAATGACAGCTCTTATATGATGGCCCCTCCAATATTATCAAATTGAATATTAAAAATATAATTTGGGTATCCAGAAAAGCAAAACTAAATAATAGTTGATTTTTCACGTACTTGGATTTGAGACCGTGATAGTTTAATTGGAGAGAAGTAAAGAGTCTAGATTGTTAGAGTTAGGAGGCTGTAAAAGGGTTTGGAGTTTTTCTTACTTCATCCTAGGTACCGAGAAGGAGGGTTGAATAATGCAACATTTCTTTTACTTGATGCATTTATAATTATAAATGTACTAATTATCTGTGCTTCATTTTTTTTCTTTTTGATCTTGAAGCTCATACTTAAAATCTAATCCATTTTAAATCACTTTTTATTTATGTTCTACTAGTTAAAAAAAATTTTAATTGATTGGAAATACATCCACCATAGATAGAGGAATTTGTTTTTTATTTTTCAACATTTAATTTTTGTTATAAATATCAAATTAAATCCGATTAGAGGGAACTCTTTTTTGGAGACAAAAGGCTATGGAACCATGCTTATGAATGGTCTGGACTTCAGTAATTCTTATTTTGTATTTTATTATTAGATTTTTTTATTTTTTATTTACTTTGGCCTCTAATAAAAAATTTCTAATTCCGCCCCCAGTAGCACGATTAGATTCCCCATTAGCTACCTTAAAATTTTTAGTTTGAATTCTTCATTACACTTGTTAGACGTGAACACAGATAATTAAGACAGTTGAAGATAAATTACATTCCCTCCACTAAAATATCCTTAAATTTTAGTTTAGAAGGAATATGTCCCACCAGTAGAATTGCTATTAGGACCGTTCAACCAGTGGACTACTATACCCACTATAGATTTTGAATAGCCTTATTAAATTCCCAAATAGTATTATGTTTTCTTCTTAAAGCGTCCTCATCATATCATATGTAAGGGCGTGTATAATGCAGTTCACATCATCTATGTTTCTATGTTTCTACTTTTCTCAACACAAGCAACGGCTGCTCGTTGGCGGATGTTGACAATATTTAGTAGTCGCTTGATTGCGGAAAAGGCATACAACGACGTCCTACTAAAAAAAGAAGGAAGAATGTGAAGGTACTCGTTGGCTTTCCATTCTCATTTTAAAGACATTATCATTATTCTAAGTAAAGATTAGATTAATTAAATAAAAGTTTCCAAAGCTTAAAACCCACCCAAGATAACGGGAAGATATACAAGCATGTGACTTTGGCTGAGTGGACGGGTTTGGCTTCTGCCTCACCTTAGCCAGCCCCATTGATTAGTCTAATAATAATGTTAGCCATATTCCATATCTTACAACTCATTTCACAACTGTTTATGTAGCAGGTCTAACTAATTTGTTGTACTTTCAACATTATAGAGATGAGAGAGAGAGAAACTACCACATAGGACCTTTGTAAGATGAGTTGTGATATGGATGTGTAGCTAGCATTATTGTTAATCTAAATCATACACCGACATGTGGGATGACCTAGCTATTCCACAGAATGTCCACACAACGTTAGTCAATAGCATTTGACAGTCCAGAGTATAGTAGATGACAGATGAGATCAACTAACGCATGGCCCATCCCATATTGATGCAACATATCAACTACCAGATAGAAGGCTAAAATTAAGGTGATGACTCTGCCCACATAAATTTTTTCATAATTGATTAGTTGCCTTAGATGTGTAAATTAATTGTATTATTTGATTCTTTCCTTTGATATAATATCTCTCGTAAAACTATTGTAACTGTACATCACATGTTTCTATAAATACTTAGTCACTGATTCCTCTCTAAGCAAGAGAGAGAACCTTGAAAAAAAATCTTATTTGTTTCTTTAAATAAAATCCAGCCCTTCCTTTTGGTTAAAGCCTTTGGCAACAAGGCGAGCCTTCAGACGCTCCAACCCACCCTTAGACCATAACTTGGTCTTGAAAACCCAACGACAACCCACCACATTCATGTTTGAACTTCTGGGAACAAGCCACAAGTATAAGAACCCAATACCCACGAGTCTCGAATTTCATCTGATCAGTGATGCGGCTGACTTTTTAATCCTATAAGCGCAAACCCCTGGTTTTAAAATCTTGCGCCATCTCATCAGTTCTGTCTACCCATTGTTTTCTTTAACAAGTGGGGCCCTTGACTGACTCCCCTAAATCACATTTTGACATGTACATTATCCAGTCATTGTTGACTAACTTGAATATGTGTGTTTGACTGTCATAGTCTGTTTCTTGTAGTTTGCTTTATATTTGCTAGAGTTGTCTGTATACTTGATTATATTTGTTCTTTCTTTTCAGCATGATCTTACCTCCCCTGTAAAAACCGACTCATCGTTCTGGCCTCTAGGTACTCAAAACACTCTTCTCTCTGATGATCCCTTCTATTGTTGGACGCATTGATGACTTCATCAATGATAAATGATTCATAGAGATTTAAGATAGGAATGGGCCGTAGACATAATGTTATCTTGTAACCATTTAATGTCATCGAAACCTCATTTGTTGCGATCTAGAATTTTGTCCTGAAAACCAAACTCATATCACAATTTATTGTGACTGTCTCTGTTCTCACTTTTGCTCTAGATACTGTTTTAGTGTAATGCCATGTTACTTTTTTTTGTTATTCTTTTTCATTTATTGTTGTTCTTACTGTTATTCTGATGTTAACAGGGGTTGGGATAATGTACATAACACTGCAGAAGAGAGATAAGGGACAAACATGGGCATCTCCTATATTGGGTCTAGGTCAACTTGATCCATACTCAGCAGATGTAGAGCAAAAGCGGCCTATACTACGGAGATTCCAGGCAGAGGTAATTCGCAATTAACTGGAGAACTTCATTTTGTTTTTTTTAATATAACCTTCACTCTATTGTCTTATTTCATGTGGTTTCCTCTCACATAACTCATTATACCGGTGGTCTTTTGCCTCGAACGTTACAGATATGTTAATGAAAGCTAAATACTTCTAGCCAATAAACCTATCTAACCAATAAGATATAATTCTATACATTACAAATATGTCATAGAAAAGGTAGATACTTCTATCCAATAAGCGTATCTAACAATAACCATAAAATTATATCTGAGGTTCACCATTGCTAATTGATATGTTTTTACTTTAATTGGAATTCAGCAGTTGTAAGAGAGAGGGAGGTAATTTAATAGATGGACTGTTGAGACTCATGCAATACACATCATCCTCAACATAGAATATTTAATCAAATTTGATAAAGTTTCAGTTGAAGTATTTGCTTTCTATCAGGCATGGAGCAATATGACTTAGAGGTCAGTACTATCAGTTCCTTATTTATCTCCTAACATTAAACCAGAAATCCACGTAGATGACTGTCTGATACTGTGATCACTGTCCACTCAGTCCTGAGCGATAAAATAAAAGCAGATGAAAATATCCATTGATGTGGTAACTTAAATTCATCAATAATAAAATTATATACAACATGAAAATTAAACATCCCACTGGAAAACCAGATCGACCGCCACCATCTCTAGTTAGTCGATCCACTATTGCTTCAAAAGAATAAACTGGAAAGATGGGCTTCCCTGTTATTCTAAATTAGAAGTCTCTACAGTATGGGAGGATACAGGGGAAATTATTGCAATGTTAAAGAGAAAAAAATGTCTGTTAAAAGGATTCTTTTTCTTTGATTTTTTTTATTATTTTAATTTGGTAACGTGACTTGAGCCTATAATGTCAAACCTGTAATAATGAACACCTTTCACTATGCCATGGCCTCTTGTCTTCTTTTGTAGGAAAAGATCTTTCTTTATGGGATCGAACATTTAGGTTAAAAAAAGGGAGAAATTATGTATGTAGCTATGTATGTATCTCTTAGGGAATAGTTCTTGCTCGTCAGAATCGGATAACTCTCAAGTTAAAGGCCAAATGTCTAAAAGCTAAGTTGGTGAGGAATACATTAGGTCACAAAAAAAAAAAAAAGGAAAAACAAGATGGGCCTTAAGATGAATTCAAAAAAAAAAAAAAAGAAATAAAGAAAGAAAAAGGATGAGCCCGTACGAGTAGAAGGTGAGAGTGGAACTTTCATCGGAAATATTAGTTTTGGTGGGACTAATTGATGCAGGATAAACCTATAGTTTCTACTAGTTGACCTGCCAATGAACCAGCCACTTATCTTAACTAAAATTTTGGGTCCAACCCATTTATTTTGTGTTATTTTTTTAATTATTTAGAGTTTTATATGTGTTTAAAGTTGTTTATTTTACTTGCCTTTGTTTTTTTTATCGTGCAGAAGACAGGTTTCGACTTCTCAGAGGCTCAATTTACTGGAAATTGCCCGGATGCAAGAACATTCATGGGAGGGATACGCTCGGACCGATGATTGTGTGGTGTCATTAAATTAAGCATGTTGCTGTGGTGACTTCTTAATTATATGTAAAGGTCAGACTAGGCAATAACTTCTAATAACTTCTACGCATACCTAATTTCTGTAACTTGTCTGCATGTAAAGTTCTATCATTAGTTTGCTCCCAATTGCATTGGCATTGAGTGCATGCCATTAACTTTTTCTGTCTTGCCAGAATCTTGTTCGATTCAACCTTGTTGTAGTTTGGTTAGATTCTGTGTATTTTGAAGTTGCTCTTATCGAACTAATGGAGAGTAATGCAGAATGTGAGAGAGAAGACAGAGATTGCGAATGGGTTATGGCCCCAAATGCCCCCAATACATAATGGATAAACCACAGTTTTGGGTTAAACTAAGCTAGCATAAACCTTTCTTGATTCCCTCCTTTTCAACTAACCAAAAACTGGAAAGTAACGTCAGACATCTTTAAAAAGAGTTTGGAATCTTGAGTTGAAATGGTTGTTTTAGGGTGAGGTTTGGATAACATGCTGGGAATGTTGTTTTGCAATGGTGCTGAAGTTCGATGTGTTGCTAGTTGGGTGAGTGCAGGATAACTTGATGACCCTAATTTTAGAAGAGCTAACCTAATCCACACCAATTCTCTTCGCCCATTAGCCTACATTGTCCTGATTTCCTAGGAATTCATATTAAAGGGGGTTAGGAAGTTTTCTGGAAGGAGCATTATAATGGTGATGCCCTAACAATACTTGTAGGGAGCCAACCAACGAGCATTTTTTTTTAAAAGGTTTCTGTATCGAAATCCCTGACTCAATGTTGGTTAAAAACAAACAATATGTATCAGCTGTATTGATAATATGGTTCAACAATAATGAGTATTGGTGATATACATATATATATATATATATTGATTTCAACAAATAGTGTATGTATCAAGGAGCACTATACAATGCCCGGACGTTTTTTTTTTAAAAAAAAAACGCCCCTCCTAGTTGGGGCCACTGAGATGCATAATGATTATGAAAGTCCATTAAATGTGAAGATCTATATTAGGCCTACCTATATGCAAAATTTTGAGTCCATAAGATAATCCTAACCTTTTGATCTGTGGCCCTAAAATTTAATGGTTTAAAAGCATTGTTTAATTATCATTTCAATCTAACGGTAAATAAAAGTTGGATGATTGTCAACTTGGACTTAGGACCATTCATTGGGGGGGGGGGGGGGGGGGGGGATGAAAAGACAAGATTGAATCAACATGGGCTCAATGACTAAAAAGAAGAGGGGTAGAAAAAAAAAAGATGTTCATAAAGTGGAGCGTTCGTTAGAATTCCTCATATGTATCAGCAATATGTATAAGGGGTATGAAAAGATAAGATTGAATGAACATGGGCCCCATGACCAAAAAGAAAAGGGGTGAAAAAAAAGGATGTTTTTAAAGTGGTGTGTTCATTAGAATTCCTCATATGTATTAGTAATATGTATAAATGATAATGATTTGTATCAACTTGTGTTAACCTATGCAACCAATACTCTTAGCAATTTGTTTAGAAATTTGAAACAGGGCTTCCAAGTGTTTTTTGGAAGGAGTGATATGGATCACCGAAATCTTAGTGACAACAAAGTCTAAGCAATTCAACAATGTTGATTTATTTAGAAAGGAGAAGATTTTATGGAGGCAGCACTTTAGGCTTGGTGTGGCTTACCCATGGAGACAGAAAATAGAAATACATCCTTCCATAGGTTGGAAGTGGAAGAATATAAAGAAACATCATAGCAAAAAAGAAACATCATAGCAACTCTGAAAATCAGTTAAGCACGATTTAGAAACCGGGGAGAATTGAGAATGAGTTGATTGGTTTTTCACTAAGTTGTAGACAAGGACTTTCAAAGACAATGGTCAGATGGCTTATTCTTGGATGCACATTATAGCAACCATCAAAATCAGTAAGTGCAATTTAGAAACCGAGGGAGAACTGAGAATGAGTCAATTGATTTTACATTAAACTGTATACAATTAAGGACTTCCAAAGACCAAGTTTAGATGGGTTATTCTTGGATGCTCTCTCTGAGAATGCAAGTCATGGTTGGGATGCCAATATGGTGAAGAGAAAAATTAACAAGTTGTATTCTCAATGGTCAGGAAGAAGGGACCTGGTCCAAAAGGCTTTAGGTATTTCAAAAGCATACTACAGTCACTATGGCCGTACAGACATCCAACCGTCATAATCAAGTGGAGAGAGATCCTGCCCCATTTGTTGATTGCTCAAAATATGTTCACATTGCTTGTCAATTACGGGGCCCGTTTGTATGCAATAAAATACATAGATATTTCTTGAAGCCTTCTTCATCGTGACAACTTAAAACCTGTTTTTTTTTTTAGATATTCACCCAGAACAAAACCATCCTGTCTGAAGATATTCTTTCTCTGTTGCTCTCCAATTTTTTTTTCTGCAACCTGAAATATGGATGAGACAGATCCTTCTTTCTCTTTATACTACTACATAGATCCTTCTTTGCCAGTTTCTTCATCTTTTTTCTATAGGAACCGAGAAGATTCTGTCTTTTTTTTTTACAGGAAAAAATAGTAAAAAGTGAAAGAAACTGGGTCCAAAGGATTGATCCCTTGTTGAGGTGACCATTCAATTAGATTATATTGTTGGATTCTAAAGATTGAGAAATTTGTTTGACTCTGTTTATTTAATGTGTATTTCTGCTGCTTTTATGGAGTTGGTTGACTTGAGGGTTTTTTTTTTTTTGTATTTTGTATTGAAGTATAGATTGTCATTTGGAGAAAATTTGAGGGTTGCTTCGTACACAAAAAATGTATTTATGAAAGTGACTAAAATTGAAGAAATAAAGATATAGATTCATAAGTTCTTAACAAGAAAAAAGAAAAAGAAATTAAAAAGAATTAAAATCTATGATTGTACTTATGTGTTTGCATATCATGGAATTGAATGACTTGAATTCCCTTGAACGTATGAAATTTATTTTTGAAAATGATTAAAATTGAAAAAATAGAAGCAAAGATTCATAAGTCTCTAACCCAAAAAAGCACATAAAAAAAAAACAGTAAAGATCTATAAATGATTACCAATAATTTTTTTTAATAAATAAAAAAAGGTTCAAAGGAGATGGAAAGTAAATGCTCAACCATCAGCTTATTGGAAAAGTCGGACTTCATATACATCTCCATTACTCCACTTAATATCCATCATCGATCCTTGCCTCTTTCAAAATTCTTTCTTAAAACCCATTTTACCATAAAGTTTGGGAAGGTTAAACCTCACGAAAGAAAAAAAAGAAGGTCCATTAAGCTCACTTTGAGGATCTCAAGAGTACCTAAAGCAAAAAGAATTAAAAAAATATAGGCGGAGAAAATTATTCACATTTTCTTTACAACCAAATTTGTCCTGAGGGAGTGTGCCTCAATCATCAAGCGAAGAAATTTTGGAACCACTGCTGCCCAACAAAGACTTAAATTGTGTAGTACCCACATGACGATTTCTTTACCACATTGCATGTAATAATACGGCACCAGCACCACGTGGTTCCTTAAATGGACCCTCTGAAGAAAACATACCCCCATTTTCATGTTCTTCCCACAAAATCAACTGTACGGACAGTTGACTAAACCCTCTCAATCATTTCCACATCCACTTGCAAGTCTCACATGATCGTGGTAATAGAGGAAGGTTGAGGCATCTACCTGAGATGAGATCGTCGTCAGCAGTGCTGGATTAAATTGTGCATGTGCTTTTATGCTATATACCGGATTAAATTGTGCATGGGCCTTTTTATGGTTTATGCAATATTATATACATTTACGTTGACAGAAGCTTATGAATTGAACAGCGCTGTGCATATCCGGGAAGAAAAGACGAGGACTAGGGGACAAAGGCTTTTGCTAATTAATTATTGTTGCCTGTCATTCCAATCTATCATTTATACATGTTTTGCTTATAACTTGTGGTTCTTGAGTGTAGCAAATGAGCAAGAGAACAAGAAGAATCAGGGAAAGCATAAAATCAGCCACATTGTTGGGACGGAGGCTCTTTCTAGGATTAGTTATGATACTATAAGCTTCAATTCTAATGTTTAGGGCGCTTTGTTATTAAATATATATTATATGTGTTAACTTGTATAATGATAGCTTGATCTTGAGATGAAGACGAGCCCTCTTGGATTGATTTCTGGTTCACTACCCGATTTAGCCAGAAGAAAAACGTGAGTCCATTTACATTCACAAGAAGTTTGTAACTTATCTTTTCTCTAAGCTAGAGTCTCAACCATTGGAGCAGGGCATTGCTCCAATGATCGAGGATCAGAGGTTTGAGGAAGTGTTTGGACTAGAGTGATTTGGATGTGTACGTGGTCATAAGGTGGTCCAAAGCCCAAGACCTTTACAATTGGACAACATATCTATGCGCAACTAGAAAAGGGAGCATGAGGAATTTAGGAGGTAAACCAAGACAGCTACGAGACACTTTGAGTCCCTAGAAAAGGAAAATAGTGAGATGACTTCACGACTAGCATTCCTAGAGTCCTAGTTAGCATCGTAGCAGGCTTAGGTGCTGGTAGCGCTTAAGTCTTAGGCAACATTACAACAAACATCGGTGCATGCTCAAGTGCAAGCTGCACTTCAGTCTTAGCTCACCATCCTTCTCTAGCAGATCTGATATAATGCATAACTGCTCAGAAGCAAGAAAATCATGAGTTTTTGTTTTTAGTTTATTTGTATTGTTAATTTTTATGATGATGTAAACTTAACTTTTACCACTCAAATATTTTGAATTTATAATTTTTTTTTAAATTTAAATTTTTTTAAAATACTTGTTGGTGATGAAATTTTCATATTGTCATTTTATGTATAAGTAGGTTATGAAAAGCAGATATATGAAAATGAAAAGTTTTTAATAAATTCATATATTTTTTAATTTTAAATTTTTAGCTGCAACAACAAGTTGCTGCCAAAATTTTAAGACTTGGTATTTTTAGTGGCAACTTTTAGTTGTGGATAAAAATTTAAGTTTTTGCAGCAACTGCAAGTCACCACATAAACCATTATACCTAAGACTTTTAGTGGCAATTTTTAGTCATGGCTAAAAGTAAAACTTTTAGCTAGGATTATAAGTTACCACTAAAACTATTAAACCTCATGCTTTTAGAGGCAATTTTTAGTCACGGCCAAATGTTAAGAGGGTGTTTGAAAAGCATATATTTTAAAAGATTTTGCTAAATTATATCCTACTTTAGAATATAATCGAAACAAATAAAAGTAGTTGTTTGGATATCTTTGAAGATATTCTACAATATTTCATTTTTTTTGCAAAAACCTTTATATTAAAATATTCAACTGTATGTTGTATAAAACAATCTTAAAGGTATATTGAAATATATATAAATTGTCAAACACTATAAGTGACACAATATTATAATATGATATTATTTTATTATATGATAATAAAATTTTATAATATTCAGGTTTGGTGATATTATATTCTGAACTTTTAGCTGCACCAATAAGTCACCACTAAAACTTTAATTTTAGAAGTTTATGATGATTAATTAGCAGCGGTATAGCTCGTGTCTAACTATTAGACTTTTGGTGACAATTTTGGTGTTGCAGCTAAAAATTAAACTTTTAAATGTGACTTTTTTGATTCGTAGCTAAAATAATTAGTGACGATACTTTTAGCGGCAACCTAGTGGTGATAAACTTTTAATGGCGACCTTTTGAGACCTTTAGTAGAAAAAATTTCTGCAGCTAAATATTAAATTTCTTCTGCGATTTTCGGATTTTGCAATCTCAAGTTTATGCAGTTTTGCAGATACCTTTATTTAAAAAAATTATTCTCCCCTTGTCAACAAACTCCGGCCCACTTGTCTTGTAAGGAAGAAAAGGCCAAGCTTTTGTCTTCTTTATATTATTAGCCACCAATAAAAGCGAGTAGACAACTCTTTCTTGTCTCTGTTACTAGAAAACAAACGGTGAGGATGATGCAGCACAAGTGTCTTCTCCGAGATCCAATCCGTCCGATCTTCCCCTAGATCGCAGGCCACGACCTATCTTGGCCTGATTGTCCCCCAATTTCTGTGTAGCTCCATTTATTATCCAACAATTGGTATTAGAGTTAGATTCATGTCATGAATTTCGGCTCAAAATTAATCACATCTATGAAAGATTCATAAAATGGGGACGCTTGAAGGTAAAAATATCATTTAGAGCTGAGGAAAGAAAGAAAAAGATGATATGATTTTTTGGTTTTAAAACAAACAGGTCTTCGTCCCCCAATATACAAAAAATAGATGGGAGACAATTACAATGCATATAAAATATTAGGGAAGTTTTTGGTTTAGAGACCATCTAAGAGATTTTTCTGATAAAATCAAGATTTATGATGCAATTAAGTTCCTTGATAACAATATCATGATCCGAAACCATCTGGCTAAGGCTCCCCAATTTGAAGGTGGGCTAAACCCACCTAAAATCACTTCGACATAAATGTTGCTTCTCTTCATCTCCAACCCATGTGCAAGTTTACTGAGATATCTCAGCGGTCCGCGCCAACAAATATATCTAACTTTTATTCTCAAAAAAAGCTGCAATTAAAAAGAAGTATTTCAATTATATTAATTTGAATTTGATCATTTCTTAATAAAATGGTTGGCTCTGATGCGTTGACGTAGGGCTCAAATGATTATTTTTTAAGCACGGACAAATACGGCTTGTGTAGGTAATAAAGGAGGCACTGAGAAAGAAATAGATGTTGGATTCATGGATCATGCTTGGGAAATAATGTAAGGAATAAGGTGTCACATGGGGAAACTTGATACAAGATCTCTTATTTAATTAAACCTCCAATAGAGAGATAATGCCAGAGTCGTCTTCATTTTTAAAGGATGGAGTGATTGGGAACCAGCAATTCTTCCTAGTATAATATACTAAAAACAGCAGGCCTTTAGTGCAGAGGAAGTCTTTTACTAATTGTTTATATGTTGTTTATTTCGAAGATTCCAGTGATAGGACGAATGGGGAGTGCATATTATGATGATTTTAATCACATGTAGTGCCGCGCTGACATTGAATAGCAATAGAGATGCAGTGGCTAGGGCTAAATAGTTGACCGGTTTACCAACCCACCGAGCTCTTATTAGGGAAGCAATTGCTTGTGCTTTCTTGGATTCGAGGTGGGCAAGGGTTTAGGGATTTTGAACTGAGTTGAGCCTTTTGTTTTAGCTGAGGCTCATACACAAACACTAACACAACATCAATATCTACTCACACATGGAGGTAATGAGAACTCGCACATACGAGGGACACACACAACTCATAAAAGCAAGATAAAGGGACCATATAAATGTGAGGAATACACAACTTACACATACGAGGTAATGATGACTCGCATGTGTGAGAAAACACAACAAATCTTGCATATGTGAGATGATGAAACTCACATATGCAAAGATGGGAGATGTGAGGATTGAACCTCAGACTTCCCAGTAAGAACCAGCTCAACTTTCATTAGGGTAAGAAGCTATTTCTTTGAATCGAATTTAGTTATTAGTGAGCTTGGGTTTATGCTCTCTCTCTCTCTATATATATATATTGGCCAAAATGGAAAATATTCATTAGCTTAGAACAAAGGAACTGAGGAGGCCAACCTGACTGGCATGCGTAGGTTTTTGCTAAGGTGGGTAAAGGTTTTTACTACTTTGTTTTATTCCTTCTTCGTTATAACTATTTTACATATTTTATGGTCAGTTATAATATATAGTGCATGCGTAGCACAACAAGAGAGGAAATTGGACGATGCTAGAGTGATGAGTTTGAAGCTTTGAGCGCACTCATGTGTAGGGTGGTGAAATTTGACCCAACCAGCTAACATGACTTATATCCAACCCACATAATTTGACTTGCAACTTATCTGCTTTGGTAATGGGTCAGATCAATACGACTCACAACAAAATAGGTTGATTTAGGGCTGACATGGTTTACCCATTTAAATGTGTCAGTTAGGTCAACCTGCCACTCTAAATTGATTTAAATAGTTTGCTGTTTATTTATTGCTCAGGGCTTTCTTTTTCCTACCACTAAACTAGAAGGGTTTTTTTTTTTTTTGGAAAGATCCCTAATATTTGTATAAGCGGCGTAGGGGCCAAATATTTTTATCCACTGGTGAGGGCCTCCCATTGGCTTCCTTTTATTTATATTTATATTATTATTATTATTTACTCTTTTGCACTTTTTGGGCAATATCGCCATATGTTTGCCTTATTCGGCCAGATTATTGTTGGATATTAGACATACATCTTTAGTAGAAAACCGCTTTCTTCCTTATCTTTTCATCCGTTTTCCTTATCTAAGCACTTGATTCTCTTTACTTCTATTTGTTTTCTTCTCTTTGTTTGTCCCCACTGCACTCTATCTTCATCTTCTCTGTGGTTGTCTTTTTCTCTTTCCTGTGAAAGATTGTGAATATTTATTGCATAGAGATGAAATATTGTGAATGGTGATGAAATGTAGTATTTATATTTATTGCATAGAGATGAAATATTGTGAATGGTGATGAAATGTTGTATTTATAAATGGAGATGAAGTGAGATTTTGACTGCAAATGATGTAATAAAAGAATATTATGTAATATCTACAGAATTGTTTTTCTTATTTGACAATGTACAATGATATTGCCAGATATAAAGAATGTTTTATGTTCTATTTTACAATAAGTTGGGGCTCTTACAAAAGAGAATATACCAACAAGAAAAAACATAAAATATAAAAGCCAAGCTTACTTTTGTAACAAACTGCATGAGTAGATTTATGGAATAAGAGATACTGTTGTATCGTTTCATGAATTTCTCCATACTAAAGACCATGAAAAAGAAAAAATATATATATTCAATGGAGATTTTTTTAGTACATTGTTTTAAGAACTCTATAACAACAAAAATAGAGAAAAAAGAAGGTAAAATAGAAAAAGGGGAAAATTATAAAACAGGGCTAAAGTTAAATAACAACTATGCTTATTAACTTGGGTTCATTTGAGATTGGATTATAGATCCTGATTTAGATTTGAGAACAGCGTGATTTCGTACTTAAAAACACTCTCCAAACTCCAACTTCTATAAATAAAATTGACCCCCTCTTTCGCCTCCCCTCACATTCAAACTACTTTTCTAGTACATGTTTCTTTTCTTTTCTTTTGAGCTCTAAAATCCAACCATACCATTCTTGTTTTCAAAGCTCTCGTTTCCATCTTTTCTCTAACAAGTAGCAATAAAACCCTATATTGACGTTTCTTGTTCGAGTGTTTTGGATAGTTTTTTTCATTTGATTTGGCAGTTTTCAAGGTTTTAGGGGATTTCTTCTGCCTTTCTCTTTTCTCTTCATTTCCATCACTGGCACCTTCCCATGAAGGGTTGGAGGAGGAGGAGGAGGAGGAGGTAATTGGAAGGTTTTCCACTTCAATTTGAACTAGTCCTCTGAATTTCGACTCTTGGTGGTGTCTTCAACAAAATGATTTTAAATCATCACCTCTTTTACTATTTATTTTTTAGAATTTTTTAGAAATAGTTTTCTTATATATTTTATGTTTATAATCAATTACTAAATCTTTAAAAATCAAACTATGTAAACTGCTTTAATTAATTTCAAGCCTCTTCAAAAGAATTTTATTGGTCTTACACATTAAGATTCCTATACATGATTTCTTTTAATATACATGATTTCTTTTAATAAGAACAATTACTTATCATCAAGACCTACGTATGCTATATAGCTTTTGCAACCTATTATTAAAAGAGTAGAAGTAACATTAACATCCATAACAATCTATTAGTTATAATATCTTAATTATCAATTTAACAAAAAAATCTCACCAAAACTATCTAACATAATAAAGGTAGATAAGACTAATTTAAAATAAAAAGGAGCAAAAAAGAATTAAAAATGACCATTTAAAAATAAATAAGAGATAACAAAAAATTACTTTCTTAAAATGCTCATGTTTTCGTTAAACTATAAAGATAAATATCTATATAATATAAATTATTTGAAGACTTGGCTTAAGATAGACTAAAATGGAGAAATAGATAATTGATAATATATATATATATCAGAAACGGTCTTGTAAAGACGGTTCTTATTGATAATTTTTCACCATTTTGGATAGTGGGGCCTACGTTGCCAGCTATCCAAATGGATCACACACATGAACCCCCTAAATTGCACACCTCTACCAATTTTGGGTTCCATCCGAATAGATTGGACCGTTGGATTGACTGTACATCCATCTGAATAGACTTTATATATATATATATATTTATTTAAATATATATGAGTGTACAGCCGGTCCCACGGTCCAATCTATTCATATGGGAGCTAAAATTGGTAGACATATACAATTCACGGGGGTAATGTGTGTGATCCATTTGGATGTTTAGTAACGTGGGAAGCACTATCCAAGATGGTGAAAAATGGTCAGTACGGACCATAACGACTGTCCTTACAGGACCGTTTCTCTCTCCCTCTATATATATATATAAATACGCATAACCTTCCTATTTTGACTCCACTAATGGCTATCAAATATAACGATTACCTTGTTTTTTAAGTTTTCTTCCAATACCTCTATAATTATATAATGATCTTCTGAAGTTATTTCATGTGTCACCATTTGAAAATCTTATAACATGTATTTATGAATGTTAGGGAGAAGGAAGATGTATTTTATATAATATTGTAACATCATTCATAAATCATGCATAAATGCAATTTTTTTCTAACCACAACAAGCTTATTATATACTAACATTATATGATTTTGATCTTTAAATGCCAATCTTAAGAAATTTATAGAATTAGTTAGTAGTATATGTGGCATTATGCTAAGATTTTTCTATAGTCCCACAAATTGAATTATACACCCATATTTAAGGTTCAAAATATTTAATAGGCCAGATCAAAGTTTTCTTTTATTAAATAGGTTTGTTATATGGGTTATGCCCTCAACTTGCAACCTTCCCAAAGTTGCCCAATATGTAGAACATCAATTTCTTTTTCTTTTGTTCTTGTTAAGTGTTACTCGATATAGTTCTTCCTTCATGATTTTTCTCTTATAAGCTGATGGATTTTTTTTCTTATAAGCCCATGCCACAAAAAAAAAAAAAGAAAAAGAAGGAAGAGAATTCTACTGAAAAATCCTCTTCAAGTTTTTCTATACCAGACAGGACCTCAAATACCTGATTTCACCATATTAATCTCAAGGGTCCCTTTTTTTTTTTTTTTTTGGACTGTGAGTTGGTGTTTTGGTGGGGGGGGGGGGGGGGGGGGGGGTGTGGTGTATCCCCGTTCCCCTATGCACATGAGCGGGGATATTCTTGTTTGTTGTTTCTCTTCTTCCTTTTCCTTCCTCCTCTGCTTATTTTTTCTTCTTCCTCATTTTTTACTCTTTCTTCCACCAACTCCAACTCAATCTCAAATCCAAACCCAATGATCTAAGTCCAATTTACTATATATACTCACTCATTAAACCCAAACGCATGTCCTCTCCTTCCTCACCAACCAACCAACATTATTCTTTCTTTGTCCTATTTTCCTCTTTCCCTTTCCCTTACACCCACTAGAACCCATCATCATCATCAATCAATCAATCTTTACTCTCTTTTCTTCCCTCTTATTTCTCCAACCTTTAAAGCTCTAGATCTTTCCATCTCATTTAAAAAGATGGCTTCCACCTCATTCTATTATCTTCACCTAGGGTTTTTGGAAACGGTGCTTTTGACAAGTAATCCTCTAGTTCTTGTTTTTCTTTTTTTTTTTAAATATCTTTGGGGTCTATCTTTAGGGTTGGAGGAAGGAGGAGGAGAAGGAAGAAGACTAAACAAGCGGGAATATCCCCACTCCTGTCAGATAACTTGAATTCAATAAGCACCATTTAGAAGAAAAAATGAGAAAGAAATTTAAAAAAAAATGAGAATGTCCCTACTGGTATACTTGGGTGGGTAGGGAAATCCTTGCCTAACTCAGATTTAAAAAGCTAAACAAAAAAGGACCACCGGGACCACTATGGTAAAATCATGTCTTTAGAATCCTTTTTGGTATAAAAATGACTCTAAGATGATTTTTTTGGTAAAATCCTAAAAAAAAAAGATACATAGACATGCATATTATTGTTGAAAAACCTACCAAAGTTAAAAAAAAAAAAACCCCTCCAATGATGGTTGAGGGCCAATCCATGTTCTTCTCATTTAATAGTTGGTCAAGTTTTCTTACCACCCAACAAAAGTGGAGTCATTGATGCTACTCATGCTTGAAAGAGGAAGTTCATGTGCATCTATCACTCGCCATCGGGTGAGGCTTTCCCTTTTTATACATGAACATTTTTCCTCTTTTGCATATGAACATGCATGGCTTTTCCTCTTTTGCACGTGAATATTTCTAATTATATAAGTGTCTCTCACCGTAGCTGAGAGATGTATGCATATGAACATGAACATTCCTCATGGTTAAATCATCTCATGATTCAAAGGTTTCTTGAGTAGTGATCCATCAAATAATCATACTTTTTAAGTCTAGGTGAAACCTTCTATTCAACTCATTTTGTTATGTATTTTAGCAGAGGATTTTAAATGTAATTTTCTACTTTTCTTAATTGCTAGGAATATTATTATCGGTGCTATATTTACCCCTTCTTGAAGAATCTTTCTTCTAGAATTTCTGCCAAAAATTCCATGTGCTAGGAACTTCTAGATAAGATGCGACATCTCGTCCTCTGGCATTTCAAAATGCCATGTTTCTTTTCCAAGCATTTCAAAATTCTACCCATATGAAAGGCTTCTTTTATCTTGCTAGAATTTAGAAATTCCCGCCTCTTTGTCTTTTGGTGGAGATCCTAGATGCTCCAATACGAAGGAGCATCCAGGAATTCCATTATATCTGAGAATTTAGAAATTCCACAGACAAAAATTCTTTAAATTCCAGCAAAGAAGCAGGCTTCTAGTAATTGTTGAATCTTATGTCACTCTATTTTAAGTAGGGATGTAAAATAGGTTGTGCTGGCCCACTCGCACCACAAGCCAAGCTATGCCATGTCAGTGGCTGACGGGACTTGGATCCACTGGGATAACATGAGTCACGCTATGTTGGGCCGTGCCTTCCACGTGTTGAGCTAGTTCAAGCCCTATTCATGGTCTTCCTTGACCATGGAACTCTACAATGATTTTCATTGCTCACAACCAAGAACAAGAATATTTAAAAACCTTCCTAAAACAAAAACTTTGAAAATACCCTAAAAAACTAAGAAAAAGAATATTTTACCCCAAAAAAAAAAAGAAAAAACCAAAGAACATGCATGCTTACATTTGTAACATTTATGACTAGTGCTACATTTGGCTTGTTTCCCTTAGAACAAGAAAAACAGCATTCAAGAAATGAATTTGGTTCTTTTCAAGAGAAGAGACTTAAAGAATGGCCATGTTAACCACTCCTGAGGTCTATTCAGTTTTCTCGCCGAGGGCTCTACTGAGAATGGGGTCCCAGCCCCCTATAGCTAAGGCTACATAAAAAAAGAAAAGAGACTTGTAACACTAAAAATAGCATTGAATGAGTGTCATAAAAATGGTATCTTGGGAAGGTGTAGATGGTATAATGGGAAAGGGATGAAAAAATGATGATGGAAATGCGCTTGGATTGAAGGGCCATGGCGAGTTTGATGGGCCATGTTGGGCTGTCTATGCCCGGCCTTTATTTGCCAGGCATCTGGGTCATACCACGAGCCACCTTGGCCCAGCACGGCCGTGGTTCAGCTGAGCTGGGCTTGTCAATGTTGATATGACTGTAGGGCCATAACACATTGACATGCATGCCAGGCCATGTTGGGCTTCTTTTGGCCCAACCCAGTTTGGATCCCTAATTTTAAGTCAATATTTTCAATTTACATAGCTGTTGTTAATTTATACTTGTAGAATAGCAAAACCCATGCCCGTGCTTAGCAGGAATTATTGTTTTAGTTTATTATTAACTTATGGAGGCTATAAGAGCCAGTTCTGATTGTTGGACCCAGGGTTATGGACTTACGGACCCAAGATGCCTCTTCTGGATTAAGCTGGGGAGCAGTGTTTGTTGGTCAAAGTAGTTTTTAATGAAACAACGTAAATCAAAGTTCAGCTTTTAAGTGAGTGAAATTTGACTTGCTTCAGGCTTCTAAAAGAATCTTTTGACTTCACTGAATTTGTATTTTTGTCATAGAGACCCGAAGTTCAGCTTTTAAGTGAGTGAAATTTGCATGTGACAATACTTCCCATGGACGGCGTATAACAGACATACCATCTCTACTACTTACCATGGAAGTCTGCAGATTTGCTAATCAAAAGAATTGTCATTAGAGCATAATTTTGAGATTCAGTCCTTTTTTACCATTCCCATGAGGGCACCCCACTTAGACACTCACATTCATACTAGAGCGCGCGCATACAAACAAAAAAAAAAAAAATTGCAGCAACCTTACAATGATGGGTTACAATGATACATGAAAGGAAATTATCTATACCAGACATACCCTAAACATCTGTGAAAACTTTGTCTGACCATTTTATCCCTCTTCTACAAATCCAAATGACCACTAACTAACCTTTAACCACTGAGAAAAAAAGAATAATCATAACAAAAAGAAGCAAAACATGAATCCTTAACCAGTAGCAGGCTCTCCGTACTTTACATAAGGTTTAAGAAAACCCCACATTCATAGCCTGACCTTTGCCGCCAATCATTTTTTTTGAATGCTTACACTATGCATCTACTCTTGTTTTTATATTGCAGTGCGTATTTTGTCCATGATTACCGGATTACTCGCTTTAGTATAGAATAGAACTGTATCTGGTAATGCTACCTTGGCTGCAGACAAATAACAGTAACTTCCACAAATCAAGTTATCTCCAAGTAGATAGTTTTCCACACCTTGTTTGCACTTTTGTTTCCCCCCAAAACAGCCAATCCTCATAGTCAAAGTCAGGGTTCTCAATCTTCAGCTCAGGAGGCTTCCTGTTATCCAATAGGCTTCCATGCCAAGCATCCATTTTAAGGATACTGCTTTCTAATGCATTGTATTTGTAAGAAGTTCTAGACTCTTTAGCAGGTTTTTCAGTTCTGTCAGAATGTTCTCCATTGTTGGGTGGCCCCAGATCCATGCATTTTAGAAATGGCGACCCGATTTGTAGCCCATTCCCTTCATCAATAATAATCAAAATTTATTGTCTACATGAATAAATCCATCAAGCAGCAAGCATTTATTGCAAGAAAGGAACTCACCTTGGTTATGGCCAGAATCGGCACAAAGGTCATGCTTTCTCCTCTTGGCACTGGTCAGTGTGCTGTAAGAACCACAAAAATCCTGAATACTGGCAGGCTGTCCATGCTTGTCTGTGATATTACTCTTTGCCACCTGTTCTACTTCTTTAAATTTTCTCTTTTTGTCATCTGATCTTGTCTGATCTGCCTTACTCTGCTTATATTTTCCCTTGTCTTCAATGTAGAGTTTTTTCTTTTCCAGTTTCTCATAGTGCTTGTGTTTCTCTTTCTCTTTCCGTTTCCTCTCTCTTTTTGCCCTTGTTTCCTCTCCTTGGCCTTTGTTTCATCTCGTTGGCCTTCTCCCTTTCTCTCAAGAGCTACAAAGAAACGGGAAGCATATCAAAATTAAGAAGAGAGGAGAAAGGGCAAAACAAATCACAATCTTGATGAGATTCAGCAAAAACAATGACATCACAAATTTGGAAGTTACAATAGGAACAAATTGTCAGCTGGCATCATACGTCTAGATGCATCTAACCGATAAAAGACGGAAGAGAATCTCACACAAATGAGCTTAAATCCAAAGTTTGAAACTAAAGACCATATAAACTTCTGCTGTAGAACTTGTTTTCCATAACGAAATTAAAGGGTGACATAATGTGTTCTAGAATTGTGTTGGGTTATGCGGCGCAACGAAACTACCCACGATCAACGGATCTACCACGATGAACACACAGCAATCACACCATCAAGCAATCACACACATGACACAGCAGTTTTACGTGGTTCGGCAACTTGCCTACGTCCACGGGAGGAGAGAACTCATCTACTATGATCCCATCTCAATCCCCTCATGATCTAGGGTTACAGTACATCAATATATATAGTTCCCGCTTTCTTGGCCACCAAGAAAACCCATACATAATGACTAAAATACCCCTAACCCTGAGTCTCGGTTCTGGCTAAACCAGACGACCGATCCGGCTAAACCGGAATACAAGACAAAACCCAACAATCTCCACCTTGGCTTGGATTCCGCAAATCCTCAGAGCCACTTTGAGATACCCGGTAATGTCTTTCACGCACCTTGCTGAAGGGTACGTCACTACACCGATGGCGCAGTCTTCTCTTTTCAACACTCGAACATGTTGAACCAGCACTTCACATACCTCGCTGAAAGGTACGCCTCCGCACACGCTACAACCTAGCGTGGCCACAGTTGCCTCTTTTGACCTCAACACTACCGTCTTGAACCTCCGAAGTGCTCTCCATTTGTTGCCACATGCATGCATCCTTGCAACACAATGAACCTAACTTCCATCCGTCAAGACAAAATTGAAGACCTCCCCGAATCCAGATCTCACTGGTACCTTGTGATCCTTCCTTCTGTCTCCATCCCGGTGTTCTTTCCGTCAAACCTGCAACTGTCCTGTTCTAGCCTGTTCTGGTGGGTTGGGCACAGTACATGCGGGTTTTGGTATGCCCGATGTTTAAACCGGCTTACTCCGACCAGAACAAAACTACCTTTTCCCGAGAAAATCATCTTCCGTTCAGGGCTTCCTGGATTTCCGCTAGATGATATCATTGAAGATCCATCAATCCATCTTCCAATGATCCGTCGCATCTAACTCCACCTGAACCACAGATTTCCTCCCCTGTTATTTGATGTCTCCTTCACTACTCCACCTGAAAAAAGCATCCCCTATCAACCTGCAGAGATTTCTGACCATCTCACCCTTCATGATGACTAATGTTCCCTTTTCCACCTTCATAACTCCACCCGCTACAGTGCACTTGCAGCCTTTGAAGTGTAAGGCACCCAAAGAAATTCTATTTCTTCGTCAACCCGGAACATATATCACAGCCGTTATGGTTTGAATAACATCATCATACATCTGGATTTCTACCGTTCTTATCTCAAATGCTCATCAGTTGCATTCTCCCCCCATAAGAACAAATCCATCAACCATGATAATTATTTGCATCAAACTAATCTCTACGCGAACATATAATAGAAAGAATCTAAATCCCAATACCATGAATCAACAACCGGATTCATACATGTAGCGACCAAAACTGATTCCCTGTCAACCGAATCCGAGCTTTGTTGCACACTACCTCCTTCTGATTCTGATTCCTTTTGCTTTTTCTTCCACTTTGGCATGTCGCTCCTTCCCGATCCCTTCGACACGGATCTAAGCTTTCCATCAAAGTACTTGGAGCAATCTACCATTGACGACATCAAGTAACACTTTTCAATCATTGCTGTGTCATGGAGTGTAACACTCTATCCTGCCAATCTCTGAAGTCGTTTCTCCATCAAATACTTCAATCTGGCCCGTGATGTTTGAATCCATTGCTATCATCATGAATCTGTCAGTTTCTTCAATCCCCTAATTTTCTGCCCATCAAACTGCCAATATCTTTTATCAACCTCGTAGATCTCGTCACCGTGAGCACACTGGAAGAAACGGATCTGAAATCCGACTCCGGATGGCTTCGATATCGCAGAATTAATTCTCTACACTCCAATTGGTCAAACATCCATGTTGACCGTTGACTAGCCCATCTTCTTCCACAAACGCGTAGATCTCCTCACAACGAGTTCGTAGGCGCAAACGGATCTTCGATCGGACATCGGACGATCAAGATATCGCAGAAACAATTTCAGCCGTTGAATCTGGTCAAACCTACCTGTTGACCGTGCTGACGTCACTGCTGACGTCACGGCTTGCTGGCAAACTGGGCTTCTGAAACGGATCCGGGTCGGGTTCACCTGACCCGGAACTGAACTGAACTGCCCCTCTGCTGGGCTTCTCTGGCGAACCGGGTTCGGGTCCGACCTGACCCGGAACCGACCTGCTCTTCTGTCACTGGGCTTCTCTGCAGGCAGGTCGGGTTGAACCGACTTGACCCAGCCCACGACATAGAATCTGACTGGCTGGGCTTTCTGCTGACGGACAGGGTTCAGGTCAACCTGACCCGAACCACAAACTGCCTGCGCTGCTGGGCTTCACGTCAACCAGGTCAGGTCAACCTGCCTGACCCGAACCGACCCCCTTTTTGCGCTGCCTGGGCTGCTCTTCTCCACGGGTCAGGCAACCTGACCCGACCCAGAGACCCAGACCCAAAAAAATGGGTCGTCCTCTTCTTTGTCGCTGGGCGCTGCGTCTGCAACCCAGTTGCAGACGCGGTGAATCCAACAGCCTGCTACGGCAGGCTCCGGCGCAGCGGCCCTGGCGACTAGTGGAGCGACGCGACGGCCCCGACGACTGCAACGGCGTCGGCGGCGGAGGCGGCGAGGATCTCGGCGAAAATCCCGGTTTCAGCGGTTGGCAGTTTCCTTCTTCTCCGACCACAGCGCTGGACCGGCGACCACAGCGCTGACAGTGATGAGGGCTTCATCTCCCTCGTCGTCCTCGCTGATGCTCCCAGAGAAGCACCCACTGCGGCTGCTGGTGCTGGTGCGTGGGGCGTCCTTCCTCAGGACATTGTCCGAGTTGCTGCCAACCGCTTTTCGGGAATTCCTCCGGGGGTGCATCAGGCCCAACAGCTGCCTCAGTTCTAGCAGCGGTTTCCGTATTGGGGTGTTGACGATTGTCACCGCCGGTCATCGCATCTGCGACCGCCTCCCAATCGTCCGGTCCCCCATTTCCTTCGTCGCCCAATGTAGATCCGCAGAAGGACCTGCAGCAGCCGCACGTACTGCGCCGTCAGCTGCGCCACCTCGAACTCCGCCACGAAATCCAAGTCGATCGTGTACCTCTGCAACTGGAAAGGCAGCAATGAGAGACTGTTGATCTCTCCGATCTGTTGCACAGCGGCCCACAAGAGATCACGTTCAATCTCTTCTCCTCTAGTTGATCTTCCACGCACGACCGACACGATCTTGAACAAGAAGATGGATCCGAGCAAAACTACGGATCAAGTGCTGATCCTCTTCTTCCCTTACTATCCTGACACGATCCGTCAATCACAAAACCTCGAGCGATCTCAACCTCGCTCTGATACCACTTGTTGGGTTATGCGGCGCAACGAAACTACCGGCGATCAACGGATCTACCACGATGAACACACAGCAATCACACCATCAAGCAATCACACACATGACACAGCAGTTTTACGTGGTTCGGCAACTTGCCTACGTCCACGGGAGGAGAGAACTCATCTACTATGATCACATCTCAATCCCCTCAGGATCTAGGGTTACAGTACATCAATATATATAGTTCCCGCTTTCTTGGCCACCAAGAAAACCCATACATAATGACTAAAATACCCCTAACCCTGAGTCTCGGTTCTGGCTAAACCAGACGACCGATCCGGCTAAACCGGAATACAAGACAAAACCCAACAAATTGGAGTGGAAGAATTCTAATTCTAAATACCAACTCAAAAACCATCTCAGTGAGAAAAAAAGAAAATTACAATCAACTGAAAGATTTAGAAAGCAACTATAATATCCTTTCGAAAATAAGCCATTATAAATGCACATATCAAACAGAAACGATTCTACTTCACAGTATAGAAAAATGAAAGTGATCACACTCATTTTAAAAATATTCAAGCCATTCCAAATGCGTCCCAAAACAGTAGTTGAA